>CM057450.1:941030526-942230526 GCA_016271365.2 Neoceratodus forsteri
AGATGACCAGGAAGTCTGGAAGAGTATGTGCCACCCAAGCCTGTATTAAGATGAACTTTTAGGAGGCTGCAAGCATTGAAGTGTATGAAGCTTGGGCCTTTATGGTAGTCAGATCAGCAGGGGAAGATAAACTTACGATGGGGCCAGGATTAATCTCAATGGTGCCAATGCATAAAAGGAGGTAGAAGATTAATTTGAGTAGGGCACCAAGGGATAGGGATAGAGAGTGATCAGAGCATTTCCTCTTAGTCCTAGATGCCCACTGTGTAGTGGGAGATGGTCCTGTTATATAGGTGTGTCTTTTATCATAACATAGGAGTCTGATGGACAGGCATAGTGGGTTTTTATAAATCCAGGATACATGTAAGGGGCTAGGGAGTGCTGGATTGTTAGAGAGGCTTTATGTGGGATACCCAGGGGTTGCAGTGTAAGAGTGGTTCAAAGTGAATAAGGAATAGATGGTTGTACATTGTGGATGGCAGTGGAGAGCAGAACATACTCATTAACTTATTCGTCATGACAGGGGTATAATATGATTATCATAATGGAATGGGGAGATGAGAGGCTAAGGAGCAAAGAAACAAGTTAGCATTGTGCAGGGTAGGTATGGGTTAATATAGAAGGGAAATAGATGTGGGCGTGGATTAGAGAAATGGCGGGAAAGAGTGTATAAATACAATCAACCAAGAGGGGGGAGGGGGCGGGCAAAATTTTGCGGCTTTGCCCGTACCTTTCACACTGCTTCTCCCGGCCTCCTGGATCTCTGTTCGGCTGGAGGTCGCCGCCGGCCCGCTGGCGGCTCGGAGCCCCTTCTGTGGCTGGAGCTGGAGGGCTGTGCCGGCTGCAAGTCAGGGGACAGAGGAGAAGGCAGTGAGAAGGCAATTTTATTGCAGGCAATCTGCAATTAGGTGCAAGAAACAAGAATCTGCACAACAAAAGACTGGGAGGGTTTGGGGGGGTTAGGCGCCTAAGCGTCTAGCCCACACAGATCACCAGAAAAGGCTGAATCACTAGCAAACATCACATCAATACATGTTTAAATTGCCCACAATTTTTAAGTAAAAACAGCTCTTTTAAGGTAATTAATACAAGTTACAGCTAAGCAGAAAAATCCCATCCAGAATAGTGTTGCAGAGTCCAGCTAAAGTCAATGGGAAAGGCGCACCAATCGGAAGCAAGGCAGAGACAGCGGTCGCTTCCCGATTGGTTGCAGCTTTGCCCGTACCTTTCACACTGCTTCTCCCGGCCTCCTGGATCTCTGTTAGGCTGGAGGTCGCTGCCGGCCTGCTGGCGGCTCGGAGCCCCTTCTGTGGCTGGAGCTGGAGGGCTGTGCTGGCTGCAAGTCAGGGGACAGAGGAGAAGGCAGTGAGAAGGCAATTTTATTGCAGGCAATCTGCAATTAGGTGCAAGAAACAAGAATCTGCACAACAAAAGACTGGGAGGGTTTGGGGGGTCAGGCACCTAAGCGTCTAGCCCACACAGATCACCAGAAAAGGCTGAATCACTAGCAAACATCACATCAATACATGTTTAAATTGCCCACAATTTTTACGTAAAAACAGCTCTTTTAAGGTAATTAATACAAGTTACAGCTAAGCAGAAAAATCCCATCCAGAATAGTGTTGCAGAGTCCAGCTAAAGTCAATGGGAAAGGCGCATCAATCGGAAGCAAGGCAGAGACAGCTGTCGCTTCCCGATTGGTTGCGGCCTTGCCCATACCTTTCACACTGCTTCTCCTGGCCTCCTGGATCTCTGTTCGGCTGGAGGTCGCCGCCAGCCCGCTGGCAGCTCGGAGCCCCTTCTGTGGCTGGAGCTGGAGGGCTGTGCCGGCTTTCACACTGCTTCTCCTGGCCTCCTGGATCTCTGTTCGGTGGGAGGTCGCCGCCGGCCCGCTGGCGGCTCGGAGCCCCTTCTGTGGCTGGAGCTGGAGGGCTGTGCCGGCTTTCACACTGCTTCTCCTGGCCTCCTGGATCTCTGTTCGGCTGGAGGTCGCCGCCGGCCCGCTGGCGGCTCGGAGCCCCTTCTGTGGCTGGAGCTGGAGGGCTGTGCCGGCTTTCACACTGCTTCTCCCGGCCTCCTGGATCTCTGTTCAGCTGAGGTCACCGCGGCCGGAGCCCCTTCTGTGGCTGGAGCTGGAGGGCTGTGCCAGCTTTCACACTGCTCTCCCGGCCTCCTGGATCTCTGTTCAGCTGGAGGTTGCCGCCGGCCCGCTGGCGGCTCGGAGCCCCTTCTGTGGCTGGAGCTGGAGGGCTGTGCCGGCTTTCACACTGCTTCTCCCGGCCTCCTGGATCTCTGTTCGGCTGGAGGTCGCCGCCGGCCCGCTGGCGGCTCGGAGCCCCTTCTGTGGCTGGAACTGGAGGGCTGTGCACATAGTAACTTGGGTCACCAGATTGACCAGGAAAAGGAAAATGTGATGTTGGGCAGGGCCAGTGTCCAATTACGGGTCTGTATATAGTGGGTGGCATTGGCAATGAAGTTGCACAGCTGGTTGCTTAGTGGCATTATGCAGATGAAACAAGCCAGCCACTGACTGATAGGAGCAGCTGGCTCCTTTCAACTATGAGAAGTTTCTGCCCAACAAGCAGAGAGTAGTGTCATAACCAGAGCCTAGTCATTGGTCTGTCACTGCAGAGCCCATTGCAGCTTAAGCTGCATTGGATCCAACAGTGGCACACCTCTGAAATGCCGTTCTTTGCAACAAAGTGTTTGCTGTGCATGCAAACATAAAAATAATAAGATGGCCTCACATGATGGGGCAGCACAGTAAGTAAATAAATAAATGCAGCTGGTTGAACAAGGACTAAATACAGATATCAATCATACAAAAATGTGCTTAACTGAATGTTTTTTATTTTTATTTTAGTCTTTGGTAACCTGGTAAGGCCCACTAGGTGCCTGTTTTCAGGGGCTACTTGGGAGCACTGGGTGGTTAAGTGACTTGCTCAGAGTCACACAGTATGCAAGCGGAGGTTGTGAGAATCACACTCAAGTCTGGTCTGCTGGATGTTCCAAGCTTGTTCACACCTCGTTCCTCTAACCTCTAAGCTATACTGCTGGCCCTGAATGTGAGGAGGAGAGCATGAAAATATCTATCACAGACCGAAGACATCTAAACAGCTAAGGAGAAAATGTCAAGAAACATCAATTTTCCATGCTCAAGTTCTCCTTTAAAGCGTTCTCTCTTTTAATGCCTTCTGGTTAATCAGATTTGGATTTCCAAGTGTCTGTGGCTATTTACATGCAGTGTAAATATGCTTCATCGACAGATCCTACCAAACTGTTTGCTGTATTTCTGATGTGGAACAGGAAAAAGAATAGCTTATAGGAAAGAAAAGAAATGTGCTTGGTTTCGCATAATGCTTTTCATACATACTGCATCCCAAATCACTGTCCAATCCTGGAGAAAGAGATGGGAGAGAACGGTTGCTGCCATTTGCAGTGCACAGGGAGATTTTAAGACCACAGAAGTAGACTAGCGAGAGATTACAGGAAGGTTAAGCACAAGGAGGTTAAATGAATTGATCTGGATCATATAGCTCAAATGTCTATGGGCAGTTAAACAGACAATGCAGACAATGCCACCCCGATCACAGTCAGCCAAGTCCTAAACAAAATAAAGATGCTGGCATTCGGATATTACTTGGCTCAAATTGATTGTAGCTTCTAGATATTATTCCCGATATTGACTCAACCCTAGAATTCTTTGTCTTTGAGTTCACACTTGCCTGTGATAAATGTGTGCCCTTTAGTACACACGAGGCAAGAGGAACTCTGTCTGGATAGCTCACCGCTGCACTCCTCGCCTGTATGAGAGACAGGGACAATCTGTGGGCACTGGCCAGGGAAACAGGGTCCACTATCCTCTTGCAAGGGTACAAGGAAGCCTGCAAGTGCACCAGTATGATTAGAAAGGCCAAATCTGACTTCTATAAGGACTAGCAGACCCAAAAGAAGAACAATGGCAAAAGATTCTGGGACAATGTCTCAGAGCTCCTTGGCGAGAGAGTTAAAACCACTCCTTAAATGTTTATGGTGGAGGGTTGAGAAGTCCTTGATCCCATTGAAATTGCCGATTATTTCAACACAGCTGTTACTGACTTCAGTTCCATCATTCCCACTTAGTCTGCCCAGTCCCCTGCAGAGAACCAGGTCTTGAAGCCTCCTAGAGGGTGAGCTCTGAGAAGGTACCCTAAATTCTACTTTAAGGCTATTTCAATCAAAGACATCTCAAAATACATCAGTAGAGTACTGCCAGACTAGAAATTTTCACTGTCAAATAATTTCAGCTATTTTCACTAAAGCAGTAATTTGCACTAAAATAAATTTGTGCTGATTAGTGATATTAGTACTTTTTCCATTATAGTGAACGTGGCAGTAATGCCTAAGCGCAAAATTAAATTTACGCAATTACAGTTTCATTTGGGTTTGCGCTAAAATTACTTTGTATGAAAATAAATAGTTTTATAGTATTTGGCAAACTGGGTGTGTGAGTGACTCAATTGATATGAAAATCCTTGCACTGGTGATAGAGGAACTTTCACACCCCATCTCTAGAATTTGTACATCTCCTTGTGCTGCTCCCAGTTCCCAGAGAAGTGGAAATCCACATTAGTTACATCAGTTTCCAAAAGCAGAGACAGCACTAGTCTTGTCAGTTACAGATCCATTTCTGTTCTCGCTCCCCTGTCGAAGGCCCTCAAGAAATTAGTCTTGGACCAACTTGTCATACACTTCAAACAGTTTGTATACAGCATCATAGCTTCTGGAAGTTCTGCAGCACCAACACAGCACTGTTGGAACACACTCTGTTCATCAGGCCCTTGACGATGGTGACCTAGTCAGAGCTATATATATTGACCTCTCTAAAGTCTTTGACCTGTTTAGCCATAACTCCTTGGCCTGGGTTTGTCACAGAACACAGTTGATTGGTTCCACAGCTGTCTCGTCAGTTCCTCCCAGCCAGTGAAGATCAATAAATCATTGTCTTACACTAGGGGAGTATCTCTTGGTGTCCCCCAGGGCTCCATATTGTGCCCACTCCTATTTGGTTTCTTCATAAATCAACTGCCCGATGGTTGTCAGACAGCGATGTACTCCTCTATGCTGATGATGTTGTCATCTATTCCAAAAACCCTGACCTTGACGGCCTTACCACTGCTCTCCAAAGTAACTTTAGGTCACTTGAAATATGGATTTCCTTCAAGAAACTGATCCTTAATTACAAAAAAAAAGACCATGCTCTTCTCTTCTCCTCGCATAGAAAAGGAAAGTTCCCACCCTTTGTCATCTGAAATAGCCAAGGACAAAACCTTGAAGAGGAGAGACCTTCAGATACCTTTGGGTAACTCTGGATAATGCCTTATCTTTTGGACAACATGTTGACAACTGTGTGGCCATAGTTAACAGAAGACTGCACGCACAGTACCGTAACCGGAACATAGAAACATAGAATGTGATGGCAGATAAGGACCACTTGGCCCACTTAGTCTGCCCATTTCCCTACCTTATGGATAAGCTGCAGATTCTAGTAAATCAACAGTTTACTTCCTCGTACCCCCCACTAGAATTGCCCTACGTCTGTCCCATGCATTCTTGAATTCTCCCAATGTTTCTGACTCCACAACCTCCTCAGGAAGGCTGTTCCATGCATCCACAACCCTCTCTGTGAAAAAATACTTTCTAACTTTACCTCTGAGCTGTCCCCCCTCTATCTTCAAATTGTGCCCCCTTGTTCTTGCACATCTCTTCTTCTGAAAGATGCTACCCTTTTGTACTTTGCTAGTTCCCTTGAGATACTTGAAAGTTTCTATCATGTCCCCCCTCTCCCTCTTTTCCTCAAGAGTATACATATTAAGCTGCTTTAGTATCTCCTCGTATGTCTTTTGGTGCAGACCCTGCACCATTTTGGCTGCCCTCCTCTGAACAGCCTCAACTCTGTCTATGTCTTTGTGGAGATGGGGTCTCCAGAATTGCATGCAGTACTCCAGATGGAGTCTTACCAACTGTCTGTACAGAAGGATAACAATTTCCTTTTTCTACTGTTGATGCCTCTCCCTATGGATCCCAGCATCCCCCCAGCCCTCCTTACCGTCTTCTCACATTTCTTGCCCACCTTTAGGTCATCTGATATAATTACTCCTTGGTATCTTTCGATTTTTGTTGCTGTTATTAACTCACCCCCCATTGTGTACTCTTCCCCTGGGTTTTTGTTTTCCAGATGCATTACCTTGCACTTCTTTGCATTGAATCTCAGCTGCCATATATTTGACCATTCCTCCAACCTTGCCAAGTCCCTTTTCATCCTTTCCGCCCCTCCTTGTGTATCAACCCAGTTGCAGACCTTTGTGTAATCTGCAAAGAGACATACTTTTCCTTCCAGCTGCTCTCCAATGTCACTTATAAAGACATTAAAGAGGACCGGTTCCAGTACCGATCCCTGCGGATCTCACTGGGGATGCTAGACACCTTATTGTGGTCAGCTCCATTCTGTCACTTATAGATTATGGGCTCCCTGTCTACACAGCTGCCTGTGACATGGTACTAAACAGAGTAAAGCTGATCTGTAATAAGGCATGCTGTTCTGTACTTGGTGCAGATAACCACACTTACAGTTGTACCCTTTACATGCTCAGTAACTGGCTACTGTTACCCAGCAGAATAAAGTTTCAGACCTGTTTGCTAGCCATAAAGGCAATCTTATACCTAACACCCTCTGCTTTAACAAACTGCTTCCACACTGTCTCCAACCAATATGACACCAAGAACATGGTTAGGAATGCACTTAAGTCTCCTTTCCAGCATACCCAGCTGGGCAAGTGAGCATTTGCTGTCATGACTGCTAATTGGTTAAATGAGTTGTCTGATATACTGCTGAATCTCCCCAAGTTTAATCAGTTTATGAGATCTTTGTGGTCTGCCTTTGCAGTCCAGTGTAACTGTAACTGATAAATAACATGATTCATATGATTTTTTATACAATGGCCCGTATGGATTTTTTTCAAAACTGTATATAATTGTTCTGCCTAAAGTGCTTTGAGCCTGGCTCAAATGCATTTCCTCTGGAACTGCTTACTGTACTTGTAATGGTTTTTTCTTGTGACTATGTATTTTGACATGGAACTTTTGTAAATTAGCACTTGTGCTCAAAGGTAATCTCCAATGTCTTCAGCAGATAAATAAATACATAAATAAATAAATAAATAGAGATTTCCACACCCTGTGTAGATTTGTTCTGGCATGTCCTCCCCATACCCCCACTGCTCTATGTACAATGATCTAGGCTGTCCCCCTCACCCTGTGAGTCACTCACTTTTCATCATCTTGTTCTGTGCCATACACTGGTAAGGAAAACTACCTACTGTAGGTATCTCATGGATCTCTTCTCTCCCTCCTCTTACTCATTTCTACTTAGGTTAGACAAAGGACATCTGGTTCACATCATGCTGCAAGTGTAATTTTAGCAGGCCTTCATCTAGAACAGATTATATAACATTTGAACAGCATCCTTGTCAAGTACGTTACCACACCCAACTTCCAATTGGCTATGACCTTGAACAAGTCACACTAAAGTAACCCTAAGCCTTGCCACAACTGCCCCTAGACTTACCTATGGCCCCACCCTTCTGAGATAGTATGCCTCTGTGCCCTTGAACATGCTAACTCACCATAGTCAAAAGTGTCACAGTCATTGATATATTGGAAGTTATAGCTCGAGTTAGCACTCTTGACCAATCAGATTGACCCTTTCCTCTGTAGGTGAAACATTCTTATTCAGTGAAGAATGCTTCACATGCAGTTGCCCTGGAAATGGGCACTTTTGGTTAACAATTTAAATATATATATATATATATATATATATATATATATATATATATATATTACGGATCATTCTTAATCAAAAATATATTAATGCTGTTGCTGAGACTACTCTTGCTGTTGTAAGTGTTGTCTTACTTATATTCTTAGGGTATTAGAACCACTCACCTTCGGTTTTTTCATCATCATACTTTATTTTTCAGCTTAAAAAGCCATGCACATAAACATAGATTAAAATACAATATAGAATACAAAAGTACAGTAGTTCTAATGGATGACTGCATACAATAAATATTGGTAAATGTAGAAAAACACAATTTGTAAAAAGTGGGCAGATTTACATGCACATCTTCAAAAAAACAAAGAAAGAATATTAACAATACATATTGGCATATTTACAGACTAAATTAGTTAGTGAAAGGTACACTTTTAGACATTTCATTAAAAACATTATTTCTTCAGGCCTTCTGACCTTATCTTTAATTTACAGCATCATTCGTGATGCTGTTATTTTCCTTTTTTTCTGATTAATTGCTGTAAAATATTCAGAGATTCTAATTACTACCCAGGGCTCAGCGGTGTGCATTAATATCGGTGTCAAGGTCTCACGACTGACTTTATATCTGGGGTCTAAGAAGACATTCAACCAACAGGTCCTCTCCATGGTATACCAAGAACATTTCCATAATACATGATTTAGATCCTCCATGTTCCCCACTTCACATGTGCAATTTTCTTGTTCTTTAGTCAGTTTATTATGCCTAACAAGAATTGCGTTACTATGAAATATTTCAAATTTATATATAATGAACATTCTACAAAGATCCAGGTCTGTTAATATATCTAGATAGGATTTTATACCCAAAATAGATGTTATTTTTAGCGTATTCTCTAGAAAAATTTGAATTTTTAATAGTATCCAGATCTTTTTGGTTCCAACAATTCACAGTACATTTACTTATGTATTTTTTGTACTCAAGGCTGATTGTTACCCCTTTTCAATTAGTGATTTTAAACATAGTAATTTATATTCTTGTAGAAGCTGAATAAGCCCTGGATATCAAAATGTATTGTTGCTATACCCATGCATAAATCATTTTCTTTTCTCTTTAAGGCACTCCAAAGACAAATGTTTTTTGGGGAGCTTCATTATTCTCAACCAAAAACATATCTTTGTAGTGTCACTCACCTTCAGTTTGCAGTTCTCATACCCTAAGAATGTAAGTGAGACCACTCTTGCAACTGTAAGAGTGGTCTGAGTGGTGATATTAAAGTACAGAATAGTACAACTGAGGGGCCAGATTCACAAAGGTTTGCCCCCACACAAACCCAATATTTACAGTGCAGACTGGGTTTTACACCATAGTGTTATTCACAAAAGGCCAGCTTGCACCATAAGAATGGGCTTGCACTGGGGCAATGGGTTCAGGGGGGCACAATTCAAATTAGGAGGAGGGGACCTGCATATCAGTGCTGTGCCATTCACAAACCATGTTCTCTATCAAGGGAATTTTGAAGAGGTCCCTTGCGTGGAGAAAATACTGCCGACCAAGACCTGGTGGTATTCTGCACAGCCCTAGTGGCTGCTGGAGGTACTGCAGTGGCCCCCACACCCACAGCACTATGACCCTTGTAGTATAGTGGTCCCTCCCCCTTCCCCAGTCTCTGATCACCATCCTGTTATGAGTAAAACAAGTTTCCCTGGTAGTCCAGAGGTTCAACACACCAAGGGAGTGAGCTGCGAGCACAGGGTGGAATCTGGTGCTGCGCCACAGGGGCAGCTACCCCTTGCAATGAAACAACCCATGATAGTGGAGTGCACACTGAAGAAGTTAATTGGAGACACAGCTGTCTTTTCAAAACCTCCAGGTTTATTTACAAATCTCCAAAATGGTTCTCTCCAGCAATATACAGTGGCACAATGTGTGCCCCTGGTGCCTCGACTCAAACAGAATCTTCAAGTTGTCCAGAGGTCCCTCCCCCATTCTCCAATCACCATCTCGTTATGTGTAAAGTAATTTTCCCTGGCAGTCTAGTGGTTCCTGCCCCCTTCCTAGTCTTTGATCACCATCCCTGTATATTAAACATTATTTCCCTGGTTATCGAGTGGTCTGTTCCCCCATTTTCTGATGCCATCCTGTAGGTGAAAAAATACTGTTCTAGTTGTCTTGTGGTTCCTTACTCACCAATAGCTGGCCCCATATACATGCAAAATATACCCTGGTGGTCTAGTGGTCCCCTCCCCAGCTGATCGCCATTCCGATCCCCCAGTACCATTAAAATATGTATTCTCTGGTGATTTTTTCTTTTGCAGTTAATCTTTTTATTATTTTTCAACAAAGTACAACATTAGTAACTTCACATTCAGTTTATAAAAATATGCATCAAGATTTCAACATCACAGTACAAGTTAGGACACATACAGGGATGCTGGATATCTTCTCTCATGTCCTACAGCACAAGTGCAACAATATGGTCATATATGGTTTACTGATCACTCACAAATGCTTTCTGTGCCTAAATATACCAGCCCAACACCACTGTACAGTCTTGGGGGGGGGGTTACTTTTGAGCTCACTGAGCATGCATAATAGGATGAGGCTAACTGGCATGGTTTCGGGGGGTGGATATTCTTCCGCATATGCACCCAACTCCTGAGGCCATGACCTAGGAATGCATCTGATGAAGCTAAAGCATATGTAGGGAAGAGTTCTGTATCAAGGAGGTTTCAAGAAGTCTTTCTTCCGGCCCCATATTTTTATATATCTATTTGCTATTGTATACCAGGTAAGCACACTAGACAGCCAAGTGCCTATTTTCAGGTGTGACCCGGGAGGATTACAATGGTACATACATGAACATCAGGCAAAAACAGCATAACATACAATAAGATTGGGCACATAGGTTACATCAGGAGGTAGAAAGCAGCATAGTACAGGCATAGGCGACAGGTGTCTACAGACGCCCTGGTGGAGTTAACAAGGTGCAATACATCAGGATCAGGATAATCAAGGTACATTCACGAGGATCAGGCACACAAGTTACATCAGGAGGTAGAACAGCAGCATAGTACAGGCATGGACGACATACGTCAACATGTGTGGTCAACCATACCCTCAGGTGGGTATAGGATTTGCTGCAACCTAGTTGGTATTTGCAATGAGAAAAAGAGCAGACGTGTGTTGCCTGCCAGGCCCGTGAGAGTTTTAAACCATTTACCTATTGCTGGAGTGTTGGGGGTCCTCCATCTTTGCAATAATAGCCTTTTTGCTTCCACTGACACCTGAAGAAACCACTGCAGCTGTGCCTTTATAAGATGTCCTGGGAGGGGGGGCTGTAGTCCCAACAGCATCAGTGAAGGAATGCAGGGTATGGTGGTCTCTAGGATGTCAGAACATGTCTTGGTTACTTGGGCCCAAAAGGGTCGTATGGGTTGGCAGTCCCATAAGATGTGTAGCAGATCTGCTCCCATGGCACCACACCTCCCACACTGATTATTGGGTAGAAGCCTTATTTTTTAGAGGATGGAGGGGTGTGATATCACAGGTGCAATATCTTTTTCTGGATTAGTAGACTTTTTTGGTCCTTACATGCACTTTCTGTGAGTCTCCAACAGTTAGCCAATTCTGTAGCAGTAATCTGGATCTTTAATATCTTTTGCCATCTGGTTTGGGCCTGGATGGAGGGGTCTGGAGTATTCATTTTAATTGCTGCTTGTAGGTTCCCAGTTAGACCCTTCGGCTGTTTGGTCCATGACGCGATGGACAGGGAGGACCTGGGAGCTATGCTGGCCTTTGTACATACTGTGCACTGACAGTGTTGTTTTAGCCATGATAGATACACACTTCTGATTTGGATGAACCTCCATAAATCGGACCTAGGGAGCCCATATTTGTGCTGCATTTCCTGGAAGGAGTACATGATGTTGCTAACTGGGACCAATAGGTCCTTAACAGTCGAGATCTGTTTCTCACTCCATGACTCCCAGTTTATCAGCTGTTTATTTACCAGAAGGAGGGGATTATGCCAGAGAGGAGCATCCCACAGCTCAATCTTGTTCAAGGTCAGTTGGCATTCATCTGTATTCCCCTCCCCCGGGTTGTGCCTGAAAATAGGCAGGAGTTGTCTAGTGCACTTACCCGGTCAACAAAAAACTAAATAAATAAAATATATTCCAGGATGCAGGCACATATTTGCCTGTTTTTCCACCTTAAGAGTGGCTGTATGTGCTGCCTTTATGGTGAACCAGGAGTGGGATCTCTTTGGTATTGGTGAAGTAAAATATACAGCATGATTTACTCCCCCCAGTATTGCTGTCTCTAAGTGGACCCACATGGGGGGGGGTCTGTATCTGCTGTTCTAAACATTCTCATATTCATTGCCATGAGGCTGGATATTGATAATTGCTGAAACTGAGACAGGTTCCACCCTCCTCTTTCTCTGGGGGCCCTTAAGTTGGCTAGGCTGAATCTGGGCCTGCTTGTACCCCACAAGAAGGCCTTTATTATTTTGTCTAGTTTGTGGAGCCAGGGTTGTGGGATTTCCACTGGGAGATGTGACAATACGTAGTATACCCTTGGGGCTGCCATCATTTTTAAGACTGCTATTTTCCCGACCAGTGAGATTTAAGTGGGCCCATCTTCTTGTCTCAGTCTGAAGCTTCTGAATGAGGGGGGTTTAATTAGTAGGAACCATCTTGCTCAGAGTATTTAGTATTTGGATCCTGAGATATTTAATACCCTTGGTGTTATAAATGAGCCCTGCTTAGCGCACATTGGGAGAGACAGTGAGTGGGTTAAGAGGGAGAATTTCTGATTTTGTAAGGTTGATAAATAGGCCTGATAATGATGCGAAGGAGTTGAGTGTCTGGAGGATGTGCGGGAGGGCTGATTCAATATCCTCTCTTAATAAGAGGCAATCATCTGCATATAGTTTTGTTTTGTATTCCAGATTTCCCACACTTATACCCTTGATCTATGAGTGGGCTCTAATGGACATTGCTAAGGGTTCCATGGCCAAGACAAACAACAGAGGTGAGAGGGGACACCCCTGTCTGGTCCCTCTATGTAACTGGAAGGGCTTGGAGAGGACATTATTAGTAAGAAGCCTGGCAGTCGGTACCCTGTACAAGGTATATATCCATGCACTGAACCCAGGGCCAAAGTTACTCTGTTACAGAACTGCGTGCACATACTCCCACTCCACTGAGTCAAATGCTTTTTCAAAGTCCACTGCTACAGCTGCTGCTTGGGTGGGAGTACTGCCCGTAGCCTGGAAGAGGGTAACCAATACCCTGATATGATCCATATTTGCTTTGCCCTTTACAAAACCCACTTGGTCAGGATGAATCAGTTGGGGGAGGTAAGCCTCTATCCTAGCTGCAAGCACTTTGGTCAGGATTTTGGCATCTGCATTGATCAATGATATGGGGCGAGAGCTGGTCGGATGGGTAGGATCCTTCCCATCCTTAGGCAACACCATGATGATGGCTTCATTTAAGGTAGGTGGAAGTGTATGGCATCGATGTGTGTCCAGTAGCATTGCCCCATGGGGGCTGCTTTGGAGTCCAGTACTACTTTGTAGTAGTCCACAGAGAACCCATCTCCTCCCGGGGATTTGTGGGTTGCCATTTTGTGGATGGCTTGCTTAATCTCTTGTTCCGATATGGGGGGTTCTAGCAAATCCCTCTGGGATTTAGATAGCTGTTTTAGGAGTAGATTAGACATGAAGTTCATAAAGACCCATTTGTCCCACTGTATGTGAGATGTATATAGCTCCTGATAACAGGCCACCATGATTTTGTTGATGGCTGTTGAAGCAGTGTGATTTTTCCCTGTACTGTCAGCAAGTTGAGCTATCTGCCTTTCAGCTTGTTGCTTCCTTAATTGGAAGACCAAAAGCTTGCTATTTTTTTCACCATTGGCCCAATGTTTAAATTTAGTTCTTAGAATTTGGAGCTCCGCCTTTCTAGTGGCCAGGGAGTTTAGACTTATTCATAGTGAAGTAAGTTCGTAGATAAGGGATGGGTTCTGGAGCTTGGAGGGGTCTGTCTTACAAAGCTTTTCTTTTTCACAAAAGGCTTTCTCTAGGTTTTTAGCCACCTCCTCCCTTTGCTTCCTATAATGGGCTGCACAGCTCACTAGTTTCCCCCTCATTGTAGCTTTGCAAGCCTTCCAAATGCTGGCTGGAGAGGCCAACTCGTGAGGGTTGTCCAAGAAGTATTGTTTAGACTCAGTCATTAGCCAATCTCTACAGGCCTTATCCTGCAACAATAATGGATCTAGTCTCCACTGAGAGGATTTAGGCTGTGATGGATCCACCAGGAAGCAGAGAGTGATAAGTGCATGATCTGAGATATAGATTGGGGCTATTATCGTGTCCTGTGCTGTGGTAGTGATACCCGGTGATATAAGCCAGAAATCTATTCTGCTGGCCATAGCTTTGGCCACAGTAAAGTAAGTGTAATCCCTACCAGCCGGCTGGCGGGCTCTCCAGATGGCTGTGAGCTGGTGGAGTGCCATCAGACTCTTAACAGCCATTAGGGAGTGGATATGCGGTTCTGGCCTGGCATTGGACAGGTCTAAAATGTGGTCCAGGGTCAGGTTGAAATCACCCATTAGGATGACATCTGGGTTATCAAATGCCAGGTCCATTATGGCCTGGGAAATTTTATCTATGAAATCGGGCTCGTCCTTACCAGTAGACAGGGGCCCTTGGGGGTCACCAATTTTGCCATTACCCGTCTCCCTTGATCATCCAGTTTTGTCATCAGCAGCTTCCATTTTAAGTCCTTGTGGCCCAATATTGAAACTCCATTTTTGGATGAATTCGTGACACTGTGCCCTTCCCAGCCCACCCACTCCCTTTGAAGCTTGCGGCTTCTTTCGAGGATAGTTTGGTTTCTTGCAGGAAGGCAAGCTGGTGCCAACTTCTTTAAATGGGTCAGTACCTTTTTCAGTTTTATGGGGGAGTTTAGACCCCTCACAATCCATGAGGTGGCCTTTATGCATGTTGGAGTAGCCATTGTCATGGCATTGGTACCCTTTCTGCAAACAATTCTGATTGCCAGCACACAGAAACCAGGCCCTGCCCTTCCCTGATAGAGATTCTTTCCCCTTATTTCCCTTTTGCACATGCCCTTCCTTAATTCCTCTTGAGGTACAAATCTCTCAACCCTCTCAGTGCCCCACAATCTTGCTGTGGTGCACTAGTATCCTGCTGCTTGTACATACCAGACTGTATAATACCTGCTCATGCACCCTTGTTGGTACATTTTTTAACGTGTGGTCAACCATATCAGTGCATGACCTGTTCCCATACTGTGATGACTTACTGCTAAATATAAACAACATTTTAAACATAAAATAGTTCACCCATATCCTGGATCTTTTTCTCCTAATAACCTTTAATGTTTTATCCCCGGGGTCCCAAGAGCATGTCTGACCTCCCCTATGCGCGAAGCCAAGAACTTTGGGCACCTCCGTGGTGGGGGGAGGCAAAACCCATTGTCCCCTTTCCTTTCCTGGTATTGACCACACACATTGTTCAGAAGTGGAGTTGTTAACGGAGGCATCATAGACCCCAGAATCTTACATTGTTACCCTCTAAGTGTGTTTGGATCTTTTACCTATCGGGGACTTACCTATGGCCTTACAAAGTGGGGGGCACTTGGGTACAGTTATGACTGGTCTTAGATATGCTGGCTCTCAAAAACACTCACCTGTCCATGTCTTTGGGGGTCTGCACCAGTGTGATGGTATTGAGGCTGTTGGGGGGGGCATAGCTGCCTTTCTAATAAGTGGCATTTTGGGCATCGCAGAGTGACCCCCTACCCACTGTTATCCCTCCTTCACCAGACAAATTGCAGCTTTCAAAGTGAATGACTGCCTCGACCTATGCCCAAGGTATCTATGTCGTGCAGTGTGCGCCAGCCAACAGCGGCTGAGTGCCCTTCCCCACATCATGGCTTTCAGAGTTTGTTCAATAGTTCAAACTCCAGGCCATGGCTTGTTTACTGTAGTTATCTAGACGACATTCTCTAACACAGTGCTACAAACTTGGGCTAAGAAAACACGTAATAAAAATGAGCCCTGCTAATTTTCTAACCACATTAACTTGTTGGGGGGGACCCTTACCACATTCCCGCTTCAGACAAAGGTCTCCCCACTAACCCACCCATAAAGGTTCTTTTCAGGGCTGAAACGTTCAAACATTTGTACAGTGAGCAGTTCTGCACACTTGATATACCTCCATAACTGGTGGTGATGGGGGGACCCTTTAAAACATAAGCCCTTTACCCACACAGATTGTACTATTAATCAGCCCATAGGCTGCCTGTCAAGTCCCCCAGTCCAAGTGCTGCTTACAGTAGGAGCTACCCATGCTCCTGCATGAAATTTGTCGATTCTAGGCAGCAACTTCTGGGTGATGTGGGGGTAACGTTGCTTAAGAGTGGCCCAGTAAAACATCAGAAGTCCTAGAAAGAAGTTACGGCTGGCTCTGCACTGGTAAAGCTCTGGATGTCCTAACTGAAGGGTATTAGAGCAATCGGTGCTAAATTGATAGGCACCATGTGGCACCCTACGGCTGCAATTTGATAAGTACGTATGCAGCTGCCACGTGGTGACTGGGTGGAGAGTGGTCCATTACTTCCAAGCCCTCTGCAAATCTCTCTCACTAGTTGCAACAGTCCTCCCTTAAGTCCGTTTCAGGGAGTTTTAGGAAAGGATACCCACCTGGATTAGATTTCTGCCTCCTCTCCTTCGGCTGTCAGTGAATGGTCTACCGTAGCACAGGACCCCATTCCTTTAGGCGATGCCTCCCCCCAACACAGTCTGCCCACGCTTGACAGAGCTGGGCCCAGTCATCACAAAGAGCCTGATGATCAGCTGCCACTTGTAAGTTACTTGAAACTGACATATCTAGTGCTGTCAGGCTCAGATCTCTGAGTGGGGAGTAGCAGTTAGGCATTTTTATTGGCGTGTCGGAGGGAGAGGCACTGCTCGCTTCTGGCAACAGTTGGCGGCTTTGTTGGCTACGAAAGCACTCCCTGGGCCAGGGATCCTTCAGTCCCTTGTTGCACCTCTTCTGTATGTCTCTCTGGACCTGTTGCCAAGCTTCACCGGGAGTAGGATCGGTTGTCACTGGAGAGATAAGCGGCTGTGTGTCCATGCTGACAATTGGAAGGGATTTCCATGCAGGGGCTCATGGAGATTAGGTGAGCTGGGAGCAGAGATTCGGCTCTTGGTGCAGCTGAGTAAGAAAATGCTCTACTTCAGCGGGAGGTCATGAAGGCATGGACCAATATGGGAAGGTCAGCTGGAGGAACCAGGTGTTTCACCCGGGCGATATTCCTAAAATGGTAAAAGGAAGATTTGACAATGGCAGACACCTGAGATTTCAGGGTCAAACCGTCATCAAAAATAATGCCCAGGTTAAGTACCCAGTCTGAGGTCAAGAGCTGGACACCATCAAGCCACAAGCCAGGTGGAAGCCCAGCCCTAGGACCTGCCTCACGGTGACCAGGGTCCACTACCAACACCTCAGTCTTATCCGGGTTTAACTTCAGCCAGCTAGTGCTCATCCAATCTCTGATCTCGGCTAGACAGCTGTTAAGCATAGAGATTGCATCATCCTGTCTGGGAATAAAGGACAGATACAGTTGAGTATCATCTGCATAGCAGTGAAAACCCAAACTGAATCACCTAATAATCTCTCCTAATGGCAGCATATAAACTGCGAACAACATGGGCACCAAGATGGAGCCCTGCGGCACCCCACAACACAGGGAGAAGGTGTCAGAGGCATAAATACCAGTGACAACCTTCTGTGTCCTGCCTGTAAGGAAAGATTGAAACCAACATAGAACTGTACCAGACAGTCCACATAGAAGCCGCAGGCATTCCAACAGTACATCATGGTCCATAGTATCAAATGCCGAAGAGAGATCAAGAAGGACTAGAACAGTACAAGCCTTTAGATCTCTCGCAATTAGGAGATCCAGGGTGGTCTCAGTGCTGTGTCTTTTCCTAAATCCAGACTGGAGAGCATCATAGACATTGTGATTTGTAAGATGGTCACCCAGCTCTAGTGCAACCACCTTTTCAATAACCTTATCCACAAAGGGCAGGTTAGAGACAGGTCTATAGTTAGCTAAGCAGTCTGGGTCCAAGGAGGATTTTTTTAGGAGTGGTCAAATGACCCCCTCCTTGAGGGGATCAGGAAAGACCCCCTGCTCCAAGGCAGTCTCTGGCTGTGGATGAGGGCCCGCGGGGGAACTGAAAGGCCAGTAGTGGGAACCCAGCGTAGGGCATGGAGGGCAGGTGCCATTGATTGATCCACAGCACCAGTGTTTTCCTTTGTTCTACGCTACTTCCCCACCCCCCTGCATGGGCATGCCCCAACACATTGGCACATGGCAACCCTGCCAGCATCGGCCATGCCATACGTGCATCCCAGTGCTCTGTGGCACCCCTGATCTCCACCAGGAGCTGCCAGAGCGCCAGACTCCACAGTACCCTCCCCAGGATAGGAGAGCAGCCCAGCAATCCTGACCCTGCCAACCCCCGGCACCAGAGCTCGCTTCCGAACTCGAGTCGCCGGTATGGCGCGAAGTGTAGCATCCAGCGCCTCAACCCTCAGCGCCACTAGGCCAGCTCAGGTACAGTTCTTTTACTGGGAATTGAAGGAATTTACATAGAATCAGCCTCAGTTGTTCCCCATCTCTCGGTTTAAAGGCTAGTGTTCTGTGGGCTCGTTCCAGGACAGGTTGGGGTGTATTATTTAGCTTAAGTAAATTAGGCAAGAAGGAGCATAGAAAAAGCATCATGTCCTTCTCCTCCAATCCCTCTGGAACCCCGACTATTTTGACATTATTGCACCTAGCCCTGTTTTCCATGTCGTCAACCTTTTGTAAGAGATATTGAATTTGCTGGTCATGGTCTTTTAAATGTCTGTGTTGCATGCGTAAAGTGCTGTCCTGATCTTCTACCTGTTTTTTTTGGTTTTGCCACTCTGTAAGAAACTGTATTTCTGTGATAGTCCTGCTTGTCGTTTCTTTTAGTTGTGCTGTATCAGTGATAATTCTATTAAACCTGTCCAGTATACTGCTAAGTTCCACCAACAGCCTGTCTTCTGAGTTGCATGCCATTTTTTGTCCCTTTGGACAGGTTGTTGCAGCTCAGTGCTGTGTTCAAAATGATGCCAGTTGTCAGATCAACAATGCTGAAGACTGGTTCTTGTCAGCCCGTGCCCTAGTCAGACCTCAAGGTGAGTGTCAGGATATTATCCACAGTATGTCTTCTGATATAATGGTCTGATGTGACAGATACAGGTACCATTATGTAGGTAGAGGCATTGTGCACCTATTGCTCCCCAAAGGGATCATTGAAAGTCATTTAGGGTCCAAGGATGCAGCAAATAGTGAGAACTGTGATTCCTCTGGTACAGTTATGCTGCCACCATCTTGCTTGGCAAGCTCCGCCCCATTCTCTGGTGATTTAATGGCTTCTCCCAACCCCTCACTGATCACCAGCCCAAGAAGTGCACAGACAAATAGAGGAATGCAGTCCCCAGTGGTATTGTTTCCCACCCCGTGTCCTCTGATCGCCAGTCCATTATACAATAACTTATCTTCCTGGTGACTGGCATTCCCTCCAATGCCCAATGACCAGTCTAATAAGTAGAAAATATTAGCACTGGTGACCAGTGGTTCCACCCCCACATCTCGATCCCTTGTAATAGAAAGATCCCCAGTTTACTGGTGATCTAGTGGACCTTCTACTCCCCCCCAACCCTGTCAGGGACTGACCCACCACCCCACTCCCCAGCCAGTGACCAGCACAGCCTTCCTCACACCTCCACGGCTGTCTGCCAACTGAGCTGTCAATGACTGTGTACTGTGTACTGTATACAGTATCCACTCATTAGGAGCTCAGTCGGTGGCCAGCCATGGACGTGAGAGGAGGGATGTGCTGGTCACTGGCTGGGGAGCAGGTGGGGGCGGGAAGGGGGGAGCAGGGTGGGGATGATGCTCTCGCACTTTGTATATGCTGCCTAGACCTTTCGCATGATGTGAAGATGATACGAAGATCAGTGCCATTTGTCAAGGAATCAATCAGGCCATGAGGAGACACTGCCAGAATGCTTTAGAAAATTTATTGCAGAAAATCGAGAATGCCAAGATGTCAGCATTGGTGTCTACCAAGGGGTCTCTTGTTCACTCTACCACATCTGCCACTGGGGAACCCCGCAGGTCTCATTGGGCAGCTACACTGTCACCTTCAAGGGAAAAATACCATTTGTTAAAGGAGAAGTTGAAAATGGCCTCTTTAACAGAGTATCACCACAAACACTGCAATTCACCTTCCCAGTCCAGGTCACAGCTAAATCCATGTGAGGATAAGTCTCAGGATGTTTCATCAGCCTCTGTTCCCAGATCAATTGTCATTCAGATTCCAAGCTCAGACACAGGCTCTGGCTCTCACACTGCCAGTGGTGTGGAGCCATTCCCAGCATGTCATCAATGGGCACTGTCCCATCACTGCTTTCTTCATCAACTGCCAGCTGGCACTATTACGACTAATGTTGTTGTTTTGGTTACTGCCCCCAAGTTATTTCTGCAACTTTTGCCATCCCTGCTGTCAGTGATAATTCTGTTTTTTGGCTCAGTTATTTCCCTTGTTTTCATTTTGGTCAGCTAGGGGTACCTCTGGGGCTGTGGTCCCTGACACAGGGCCACCCCCCTCGATGCCTCAGCAGCCTGCAGCCCCTCTGGTCCCTCCTACTCTTCTTTAACATGAGGAGGAAAAGGATGAATACAAACCTGACCTTCTGGTTGTAGAGAAATGGGATGTTGAGGAATAGCCACCTATTTCTGGGTTTGACTTGAGTTCTGCTGTCTGTTCCTGCAGTGAAGGCACTTCAGTTTATTCACCCAAGTTTCCCCCTGAGAATGCTGCATTTCAGGCTTTACTTTTACTCATGCAAGACAAGTCTGGCATAGCTGCTGAGGAAGACTAGGTCTCTTCCCCACATCTCCTTCCATCATTATTCCTCCCATTTATCCTACTTTAGAAGATATACGATGGCTGCCTGGCACAGACCAAGTGCATTACTGACTGTTCCATGCAAGGTGGAGAACCAATATTCTGCCCCCTCTACCATGGTTTTTATACCACCAAGCCTGAAACTGACTGTGTAGCCATTATGGCTAGTCATGAAAGATCCTGTGCTCCCTATCATATGAGCTCTTTGCCCCTGACAAAGAATCCAGAAAATTGGACATTACATGCAAACAGACATATTCTTCTGCCTCACTGGGCCTCCATATTTCCTATTACCAGGCTTAAATGACTAAATATCAGAATAGCCTGTGAAGTCATTATTTACCATGGTGGATAAATTGCCCAATGTCACTGCTAAGACTGAAGTCCAGCAGTGTGTTGCACATGGATTGGAGACTGGTAAGAATTTACTGTGTTCTGCATAAGATGCCACTGATGCTTCTGCTTGTGCTGCTGCAGACTCTGGCATCTGTCTTTACCAATATTCATGGCTGCATGTTGCTTTTTTTGCTACTGATGTTCAGCAGTCAATCCTTAACTCACCTTTTCATGGCCAGAAATTATTCGGGCATGATGTGGAGCTCATATTGCAGGATTTAGCCAACAACAATGACTCTGCACCCCTTGAAGTCTCCTGATCCCCAGCCCTCATGTGGGCATAGAAGTAGACTTTTTGCAGGGGCTCCTGTTCCTCCCATGCACACAGTCTTGGTTTGTCTGCCACTAGAGCCTCTGCCCCCAAATCTTTGTCTTCAGGTGCCCAGTTTAATATCAAAGCTCACTTTCCCAATGGAGAAAACCTTGCTTGCACTCCAAGGTGAGGTGCTCCCAGAATCAAAGCCAGCTCAATAAGTCCTCCAGCTAGGCATGCAATCAGAATTATAGCAGAATGTAAGGCAAAGTGGATTTAATAACAGAACAAAGTCAAAACTTACAAGGGCTCTCTTCAGTGTTTTAGCAGCTTTATTATCTCGGTGACTCTTGTTGCAGAAATGCAAACAAATAAGCATGTGACGTGTGAACAGACCAGTGTCATTTGTACTTTTTTTCTGTTATCAAGTTACATCTTCTCATACCTCTGCTAAAAAGCTGACTATGTGCCCCAGCAGGAGAATGGTTGGAGACCATTGTATGACCCCTACAGATTCAGGTGCCAGTGGTGCTCCCACCACCTTCTCCACCTTCTGATTCCTTCCAAGCCCCACTTCCATGGCTTCAAGTACTGTACAGGAAGGATCTCCCACTTTCTGGCAAAATGACAGGAGACCATGTCAGATGGGTGGGTCCTCAATATTATTCAGGAGTGTCAAGTGCTGAAACTAACAGCACCCTCTCTTATGCATCTTCCCAGCCCATGTCACTACCTTTTAAGAGCACTTATCAGTCATGTTGACTGAAATCTGTTATCTCTTGGACAAAAGCAATTAAAGAGCTGCTCAGTCTGTACCCCTGGCTGAAAAGAACCAGGGTTTCTAGTTAAAATATGTCCAAGTCCTGAAAACAAGGGGCAATCTATGCTACATTTTGACCTAAGAGGCCTGAATGAATACACTGCATACAAAAAGTTTTGCATGGTCTCTCTTCAGTCTCTCCTCCCTCTGCTCTTGCAAAGGATTGGCTTTGCACTTAGGACATGTAGGATGCATATCTGCACATTAAGATTCAGTGCAGCCATGAACAATGCCTGTTGTTCCTTTTTGGAGGTATGGCACTATAAATTTCATTTCTTGCCATTTGACTTATCCTCGGTGCCATGGATCTTCACCAAGTTCATCACTGTGGCAGCCATGGCCTTACACTGGGAAATCCTATATGTATTCCCTTATCTGGATGACTGGCTCCAGCAAATGCCATCCTAGAAAGGGGATCCTCAGACTTTGTGCTGGACTCACCAGTTGTTTGACCAACTGGGTATCCTGGTCAGTGACCCCAAATCTGTTCTGACCCCATGCCAGCATCTTCAGCACTGTCTTGGATATTACCCAAGTGCAGGTCTTCCTTTATTTATTTATTTATTTATTTATTTATTTATTTATTTATTTAGCTTTTGTTGACCGGGTTGACCTTGCTGTCTCATGTGCTGATACTCTGACAGCCCAGAAGAAACTGATCAGACCCAGCACCTGGATCCCTGTTAGACCCATTCTTCAGCTCCTGGGCCTTATGGCAGCTGTCATTGTGACTGTTCTAATGACCTACTTTCACATACGAATTATGCACTGGATGTCTTCTTTAAAGTGGGCCCAGGCTTTAGAATCCCTGGATCACCCTGTTTTGGTCACAGCAGTCTGCATTTCTTCTTCTGTCCCTGTGAAAGATCCTTACCATGAGTCGGGTTGTGGGTGGCTCTCCAGTGAGCACTCAAAACCCTGGGCGTGTGGTCCTCATTAGACTGCACTCTCTACATCAGCATTCTGGAGATGAGTGCTGTTCTTCTTGACCTTTGCCCTCGCATTCAGGGCCATACTCTGATGGTTTGAATAGACGACCTTTGTGTTATGCACTCCTCCACAAACAAGGTGGTACCCAGTCCTATCCCCTCAGCTAAGAAGCCAGGCAAGTCTGGGAGTGAGCATTGGAACACCACATAAGTATCATTGCTATGTTTCTTCTCAGCATTCTGAGCAACCTGGCAGACTCTTTCAGCAAGTTGGTTGCTTAGTCCCACAATTAAGAACTTTTAAACGACAATGTCAAGGGCCTCTTTCCCAACTGGGGCCATCCAGGGTTGAACATGTTTGCTTCCTCATACAGCACAAAACTGTTGCATATTTGCTTGCTCATTGCAGGGCATGATGTTTTTTGAAAAGATACATTGTCCTATAAGGAAAGGTTTCTGTGTGCTTTTCTCCTAATCTGTCTCATTCAGTGAGTCTTCATCAAGCTTCATATGGGCAGGTCCACGATGATGCTGGTGGTCCCTTCTGGCCCACGCAAGTTTGGTTCCCTCTGCTCTGGTAGATTCCAGTTGAACCTCCTGTTCTGCTTCCCCTACAAGAGGGAGTGCTGTCACAGAACAACAGCAGTGCATTGCACCTAGACATTTAGTATCTACAGCTTCACACCTGGCTCTTCAGGGTGTAGAACTGTCCATCTCGAGGGTCTCCTGGGGAGTTTCAGATGTTCTACTTTAGAGCTGCAACTTCAGTTTTACAAAAGAATTGAACACCTTGAACTTTGGGTGTTCAATTCATTCAGACAGCAGCAAACCTTTGGGGTAAATAGGTAAACTTTTGGTTCAACTGGTTTGCCCCTGGTCCAAATGATGTGGACTTGTCGAACCAGTCAAACCATTAACTGCAATTCGCACCTGAAAGTGTGAACTTTACTGTAACTCACAGGCTAGTTCAGCCTCTTTGATGCAGCTACACAGCTCAGCCTGAAGTGAGCTAGCAAGAGAACTCACTCGTGTGCTTGGCATCGGATAGATAGCTCAGGCAGGGTGTTATGCAAATCTAGTTAGATTAGCTAGGAAAAAAAGGACATATTTTCTTAAATTTTCACCAAAAAGATCAATTAGACAGTTGTCTAAAGTTAAGGTCTACAAGTTGAGGTAGTGGAGGAAAAGGAAGAAAAAAAACAGCAGCAACAGTGCTGCAGCTTGAAAGCTTATAGCAGGCCTCAGGGACATGGGGCTTGCCTGACTGGTGGGACTGGAGGAGTATGCTTTTGGCTGGGCAGTGGTCAGACAGGGCAAATGAGATTGGAGTCTGCCAGTGCCCATTTTTTTCTTTTTAGTTGCAGAAGTAGCATTTCAGCAGGGCATTATAAGCCCCTGACAGAAGCCTTTTGGGAGTTACTTAGTTAGAAAAAAATTTCTGTTTTACTGGGCTGGGTAGTAAGTATGTGGCAGCTGGCAGCAGGACAGTGCATGGCCACAGACAGTTGCCACCTTGGTGGCATCCTCTTCGGTTTCAATTTTCAATTCTTTCTGTGGCAGGTTTATTACTTTGCTTTATTCCTTTATGCTCCCCCATGCCCCTTGACCGGCCACTCCTTTAGGCTTGCCTCAACTAGCCACTCCTTTAGGCCTGCTTAGAGACCCCTTTTGCCCCACCAAGCCATCCCTCTCAGCCATCCTCACGTCCCCCATGTGCAGTGCCCCAGCAGCCCAATGCATCCCTTTGCCAGGGGGCCCCACTTCTGGGACCAATGGGAGGGGAGACTGAGAGTCTGCTACACAGGGCAGATGGCGGGGGACTGACTGTAGAAGGTGCTTGCCTAGTCTGCGTGGCACGAGGGGACCTGGTGACCATCATCCAGTCAGCGAAGTGAGTGATTTTCCATTTTCTTCTCAACCCACCCACCTCCCATATTGCAGCTGCATGCAGGTGGCAGCCTTGGGAAACGCACTTGTGGTGCATGGTCACCCACACCGCAAAATGCTGTGCCACTACGGGCCACTAGGAGACGTTTGTGAAACAGTGCAGGCTCGCTCCCTCTCCCCAGGGAGGAAAGCATCTGATGGATACTCGTAACACTCCCCGCCGGTCTCTACTCCTGCCATCCCGGGTGCGAATGCGAACCCAGGTCATCGGTGTGCTGAGCTATCCCCTATTGCTCAATGCCACGAAGCCAGCTTGTGACAGTTTTTCTAATTAGTCATTCCTTCTCCTGACTCCTGAAGCAGCTTTTTACAGTGTGATCTGGGCAGTGGGCAGCAAGTGTGTCCAAGCTGAGAGTGTGTGCTGATGCCCGTGCCCTGTAGCTGGCACCTTGGTAGCATCTCATAAAAAACAAACAAAAAAATAGTTTCTTCCTCTCCTTTCTCCTCCTGAGTCCTGATGCAACCTTTTGCAGTGTGATCTGGGCAGTGTAATCTGGGTGGTGGGCAGCAAATGTGTACCAGCTGGCCGCGTGCCGGTGCCCAGCCCCAGTAGGTGGCACCTTGGTGGCATCCCATTAAAAAACTTGAAATAAAAAAAAGTTTCTTCTTCCTCATCCTGAATCCTGAAGCAGCCTTTTGCAATGTGATATGGGAAGTGGGCAACAAGTATGTACCAACTGGTAGCATGCCAGTGCCCAGCCCCTGTAGGTGGCACCTTGATGGCATCCCATAAAAAAAAAAAAATATATGTTTCCTCCTCCTGAATCCTAAAGCAGCCTTTTTCAGTGTGGTCTGGGTGGTGGGCAGTAAGTGTGTACCAGCTGGCAGCGTGCCAGTGTCCAGCCCCTGAAGGTGGAACCTTGCTGGCATCTTATAATAAAACTTAGAAAAAAAAGGAATTGTTTCTTCCTCCTTCTCCTCCTCCTTTTCTGAGTCCTGAAGCAGCCTTTTGCAGTGTGATCTTGTTGGTGAGCAACAAGTGTGTACCAGCTGGCAGCGTGCCAGTACCCAGCCCCTGAAGGTGGAACCTTGCTGGCATCTTATAATAAAACTTAGAAAAAAAAGGAATTGTTTCTTCCTCCTTCTCCTCCTCCTTTTCTGAGTCCTGAAGCAGCCTTCTGCAGTGTGATCTTGCTGGTGGGCAACAAGTGTATAACAGCTGGCAGCGTGCTGGTGCCCATGCCTTATTGGTGGCACCTTGGTGGCACCCCATAAAAAAGAAAATAAAAACCAAAAGAAAATAAAAAGGAAAACACAAAATTAAATAAAATATAAATTTTCCATAGATAATATAAAAAAAATTAAAAATAACATCACAAATAAGTCTTCAATTGATAAAATAAAAACAAATAAAAAAAATAACATCACAAAAAAATTAAAAGAAACAACAAAAAAATTAAATAAATATAAGTCTTCATTATTCTCATCATCCAAGTGCCTGAGTCCTGTAGCAAGCATTAGGAAATGGAGTAACAGGTCAAGGAGATGACGGCATGGGATCATCCAACCCCAGTCACATCAAAGAAAAACAATAGCATAGTGGGCTTGGTCATAGACCCTCTGCCTCAGTAAGAACAACTACAAGTGTAGAAGAGGTTGATAGTAGTGGTCAAATAGTTCCTAGAGTATCGCACATTGTAGGAACCATTAGCAGCGGCACTGCAAGTGTTGCAGCATGAGCAATCATTGTAGAAAAACAAAGGAATAAGAAAGGAGTGGGTCAGGGAGTGAGACAGGTGGAGGAGGTAGAGAGTGATTTGGAGGAGCTTCTGGGGGACAGAGATTCAGATTGCAATTATATGCCTGATAAAAGTGATAGCAGCAGCAGCAGTTCTGGGGAGGAGGATGAGGTGGAACAGGTATGGGAGCTTAACTTGGGCAGGTGCATGTAAGAAATCCCAAAAGTCCAAAAGTGGTGGTTAAACAAAAAAAAAAAGAAAGGCCACGGTAGATAATGAAGACATAGGCAAAACTGGTGGCCCATGGCACATGGTAGAGGAGAAAGAAGAACCATTCCCTGACCCTGAAAACTGGTGGAGGAAGAGGAGGAGTGTGATGATGTGGAAGCAGCCCCAACAGCCTGCCCATTAGGCAACAGCTGCGTGCCAGGAGGAAAGACCAAACCAATGAAGTCGGTGGTGTGGGATTTCTTTCCAGTGGACAAAGAATCATAAACACATGTATCTTGGTATGTAAGACAAAAGAAGGCCGAGGCCCATCGAGATTGTCTCCCACCACCAGGTGGGTCATTTGCATGGTCTAGACTGAAGTATGTATTTATCTAATTTGCATTTAAAACTATCTATAGACTCAATATTCACTAGAAAGCTAGGTAAATCATTCCACTGGTAAGCTGCCCTTACAGTGAAAAAATGTGCCCTTTTGTTAGTGTTAGCACTTTTGACTAAGAGTTGTTTGTTGTGTGATCTTAACTGTGTGATTCTCTTGTTTAACTCAATACCCAGCATTTTCATTAGATCCTTGTTCTTAAGAATATTGTAAAGAAACAGGAGGGCTCCCCTAAGTCTCCTTTCCTGCAAACTAAACATCCCCAATCTAGTGAGTCTAGTTTCATAATCAATGTCACAAAGATCTTTAATCATTTTTGTTAATTGTCTCTGGGGTCTCACAACTAGATTTATGTTTTTCCTTAGGTAAGGGCTCCAGAAGGGGGAGCTGTAGTCTAGGTATGGAATAACAAAAGATTTGTAAGCCTGAATAGTACTGTGTGAGTGTCTTGTTACAAATGAACTTCTTATAGCATTGATTAAATGTTTAACTTTCCTGGCTATTTGAGAACAATGGTCATTTGAGGAGAGGGAACTGTTTATTATGATCCCCAGGTTGCACTCCTTACTTACTGTTTTTAGAGTGGTCCTATTCATAATATATTTATATTTTATGTTTTTCTTCCAAACTGCAAGACTGTACATATTTCGGGGTTAAATGTCATTTTATTTGTTTCAGCCCATTTTAAAATTGTATTTAAATCATTCTGAAGAGCTGCACATTTATCTGGGCTGTCAGCAACACACCCCATTTTGGTTTCATCAGTGAATTTAGTCACGTTGCTCCTATTTCCAGCATCCATATCACTTACAAAAAGGCTGAACAACACTGGACCCAAAACAAAGCCCTGGGG
The DNA here is from genome assembly GCA_016271365.2 of Neoceratodus forsteri. Classification (NCBI taxonomy): domain Eukaryota; kingdom Metazoa; phylum Chordata; order Ceratodontiformes; family Ceratodontidae; genus Neoceratodus; species Neoceratodus forsteri. Next base: position 941,058,875 of record CM057450.1, read on the forward strand.
CACACCACTACATACATGGCCATTTCTAGAATACACACCATTTACTCTGACTTTCTGACTTCTATCGGACAGTCAGTTTCTAATCCTTTTGACGGTACAATTGTTAATGCCCATACCAAGCAATTTATTTGCCAATAAGTCATGAGGGACCTTATCGAAGGCTTTACCTAGGTCTAACATGATTACATCATATGGTGTACCATCATCCAGACTCCTGCGTACTTCCTCATAAAAGGGAATTAGATTAGTATTACAGGACAGGCCCTTTTTAAAACCATGCTGGGAAACATCCTGTAGATACAATTCTTGGATTTCATTTTCATTCAATGGTTTTAATAATTTTTCCATTATTTTGCAGCATAATGAGATTAAGCTAATGGGCCTATAATTTTCAACTTGACTCTTACTCCCCTTGTTGTGAATTGAAATTACTGCAGCCATGAACCAATCAAAGGGGATTAACCTGCGACCAGGGATTTATTAAACAAAATGGAAAGTGGAAGAGCCAGAGATTTTGCCATGTTTTTCAAGAATAAAGGGTAGATATTATCAGGCCCTGGGGATGTTTTATCGTTTACGGCATTCAATTTGTATAGCACCTGAGATGGGCAGAATTCTACATGGAGAGGAGTATTATCTAAAAGCAGGTGAAACTGACCTTTATTAATGTTAAATACTGAAGTAAAAAACTCGTTAAAAGCATCTGCCGTTGATTCGGGATCTGCTACTGTTTGATTTTTATGAAACAGTGGGCCAATAACAATTGTATGTAATTTTATTATTATTTATATCAGCGAAAAAGGCCTTGTTATTATTTTTAGTAAATACTAACCTATGTTCTACATCAAATCTTTTTAGTTTTATTTGACATTTGAGCATGTTTAAAACCTTCTTGTAGTTTTTATTTTCTTTAGAAGATCTTTTTAATTTCTTGTAACTTTTTTCCTTAGCTTTTATTAGTGTCTCAATTGATTTAGTTAACCAAATTGGTATACGGCCTTTATTATTAAATTTTTTGACAATAGGTATCCAAAATTTCCAGAATTTTGCTTTTAATAGCTACCCGCATACTTTCAGCATTCTTGTTTGCTAGAAGGACATTCCAGTCAGTAGTAGCCACGGTCTTTTTTATCATATCCCAGTTTGCGCGTTTTTAATTTCTAAAAATTATAGGGTTTCATAGAAACATAGATACATAGAATCTGCCGGCAGATAACGACCATACAGCCCATCTAGTCTGCTCATTTCCCTACTTGGTTTGGCAATCCCTACTCTTATCTGGACTGCCTTTCCCCTGCTCTGCTGTACAGTAGGGTGTCTTTATGCTTATCCCATGCACGTTTGAATCCCCATACTGTTTTCTCTTCCACCACTGGTGAGATCTCTTAACCACTAATGACCCAGTTGTTTTGCAACGATCACTAGATCCCAATGGACTGTGGGCCTTGATGTTAGATATACTATGTCCTACATTGGTGATGACTAAATCCAAGATGTTGTCTCTCTTGTTGGGCTTGCGGCCAATTGGTCCAGATCATTTGAGTTAATTATTTTAACAGGATTATTTTCAGAATCAGTAGTACCTGTTAATTCACTTCAGTTTATACCAGGAGTGTTAAAATCTTCAAGTATAAGAACATCTCCTAGAGTGGATGCCTGCTCACTTTCTTGTAATATTGTATTATTATAATCTTCTGAGGTAGCTGGAGGGGGATAACAATTTCCTAATATAAGTTTTTTTCTATTTCTGAATGTAAGTTCCAGCCAGACTGTCTCTGTGGATACTAAGGGTTTTTTAAGAACCTCAATTTGATGAAAATGGATGTCTTCCCTTATGTAACAACAGACCCCCCCCCCTTCTTATCCAGGCGATTTTTAAAGAAGAGCTGGTACCCTGGTTTATTGCTCATCCAATTGTATGTGTTGTTCCACCATATTTCTGTTATAATTGCCAATTCAAGTTTATTCAGCCTAATATAGGACTCGAGTTTGTTATTTTTTACTAGGTTTAGGCTCCTAGCATTAGCGAGAACAAATAAGCAAATGTTAGTTTCATGTAACTGTTGTGATAATTTAAAATATTTCAGGCCCCTCCCCCCCCCACACTGATTTGGTTAAAACTTACTGTAATGGTGTTTTCAAGTTTTTTCTTAGGGCTGTAGATCCTCTCCTGCTAAGGTGTATCCCATCCCATGAAAAAAGACCTTGGTCACCTCCAAATGTCTCCCAATGAAGAATACATTTATAGTGTATGGTGGAATGCAGTTGTGTATGGAAATCCATACACCACAAAAAGTTGTTCTGCTACAGCAGTGATGTCTTCACTAACACAGAACGACTTTTCGTTCTGCGTTAGTGAGGACATCATAATACAAGGGGCTACAACAGACGTCCTGATTCATCCCTTGCTGTGTGAGAGGGGCACGGGAGTGTGCTGGGCAGTGGCAGTTGTGAATCGACGGCCTCGGCAGAATCGAGTGAAAATACGGAAAAGTGAGTCGCTTTTTGTCTTTTTGTCGGGCACCATACACTATAAAGAACAGTTTATGGTTACCCATACACTACAAGGCTATTCTTTCACCTGGTAGATACAATGTCGACTTGGAGACCTCTCAAGCTTTGCTCTCGAGGTCATCAGTCGGCATTGTATCCACTCGGTGGAAGAATAGCCTTGTTAGTGTATGGGTAACCATACACTATCCTATATATAACCTTTTAATAAAGACCATTTACTTAGCAATTCATTAATGGTTTTTTTTTGTTGTTGTTTGTAATAACCAGCCCTGGGTACAGGTAATATCTCTGAAATATGAACTTCACAACCCCTATCCTCAAAAAGTTTATATAGTGTACCAAAATCATTCTTGATTTCATCAATGTCAGCTGCATTGACACTGTTAGTTCCCACATGGAGTATCTCTAGAGGATTATTTCCTGAGTCAGCCAAGATATTATTTACCATCGCCATTATGTCCCTAATTCTAGCACCCTGGAAGTTGCTACATGTATGATTAGCCTTGTCAGGGTTACATATAATCCTCTCTAGGTGCTTAATGATGGAGTCACCAAGTACATAAGATTGTCTAGGGTTATTGTGAGGAGGAAAAGCAGTGGGGGGATCTATCAGGGGGGTCTAGGGTGTTTTGTGAAGGGCAGTTGTCCATTAATAAACTACTCTCTTGACTGCTGGAAAATGTCACAGGGGATGTAGTGCCACTGGATGATTGGTTGTAATGAGGAGAGTTATCGTTCATAAGCAGATCACCCTTGGGACTGTTAGTATTTGACTCAGATACGGTAGAGCTGGAGGAACTAGCAGGGTTACCCAGTGTATTTACTGCCTTCACCATTGTAATGGGACTGTTTGTGCAAAGAGATATAATGGGTGAAAGGGGAATAGTTATACACATATTAGATTCACACAAAGGACTGGTAGTATCACATGTTTGGCCATACGATTGAATGCATGGCTCATTATCATCTGTCAGGTTGATTAGGGGATCATAAGAATTTTCTGGTTGGTACATTAAACTGCATGGATCTCCTACCCTTTTTAAATTTCTTTTTATTACTGACTAATTCCCAGTCTTCAAAAATAGTGTTATCAGAGTGATCTTCATGTTTATCTCTTTTCCTTGAACCGTTCAGGTCTGAACTGTTACTTGGACCTGCAATTTTATCTTCTCCCTTTTGAATTTTGTTATTTTGCTGTGACACTATGTAACCAGTCTTATTATGTTTGTTTTGAGTTTGAGGAGACAGTGGTATCAATGGATTTTCTTGCTTTAAATCTAGCCATTTCGTACAGTAATATTGTAATTATGTTGTTTTTCAAGCAGGGCCAATTTTGAATAAAAAGTGTTAATATCTTCCTCAAGCACACTGTTATTTAAACATTTGTTGCAAATAAATAAATTGCAAGTGGGGAGAGTTTCAACCAGTTAATACATGCAGCACGTAATGCACTTCATTCCTGTTTCCCTGTCTATAGTTAGGATTTTGTCCCACATCTGGATGATCAAAAGGAATTATTTGTTTATTGAAGCTACAGGATGAAGAAGAACAGCTCACAAGTCACCACCTGAGCACGCTTGGTTGGTCTAGGAACAGTTAAAGGGGACAGGAATCGATTACTTATGCGCAACAGCTTGAAATGTCTCTATTTTCATAAATTATATTCATACCTCTAAAGGATCCCTATTTAACTGTGCCTGAATAAAAGCTGATGCTGTCAGTTGTGTTTTGTATTGCTTTCTTTGTATGGACAACATTCCATGCAGTTCCTTTCATGGAACCAAGAATTTGGAATTTTGACTAAGTTACTTCATGGTTTCAGAAATGTGAGCAGGAACTTATCAGTACAGTGCCCACGGTTCTGAAACCATGAAGTGACATGGTCAAAACTCCAAATTCTTGGTTCCATGAAAGGAACTGCACAGAATATTCTCCATACAACTCCAGCATCTTCCATTCACCAGTTCTTTAGGCCACTGATTCCCACAACTCAGAGGGGCTGCAAATCCCCAATCATTTTCATCCCCCCATGTGGCAAAAATAGTAGACAACTATCATGTCCAGGGGAAAAAAACACTTAACTCTCACAGGTCAAATCCCTGGAAAAGGGCCAGAAATATAAAGTCAACAGACCAGAGGCAAGAAAGTTAAGAGCAATTGTGGAAATGCTAGCTATTGACTTGCTGGCATTCTCCTTTGTGAGCAATGCTGGTTTTCTGTTGCAAATCCAAGTTGCAGTGCAAAGATATCAAGTGCCTAGCCATACCTACTTTTCTACAGCAGCTGTTCCTGATTTGTATCAGAGTGCCTACAAGACCATGTCACATGACCTGATATCATCATTTGTTTCACTTGTTCACATCACCAGTGACATGTGGACCAGTGGTCAGTCTACTGATTATATGGCAGTGACTGCCCATTGGGTTAGTTTCCCCTTTTCATTCCCTCTTCTTCCTCTTCCTCCTCCTCCTCCTCCTCTGGGTTAAGTGCCAGCAGCAGCAGTAGCAGTAGCCATAAGTTACCAGGGCCCCCCAAGCTCTGCAAGCAGTCAGCTTTATGTATTGCTGGCTTTGACAATGATCATCCTGCAGAACACTTGTTACACTTCCTTCAACAGAAGTTGGAGGAGTGGCTGACACCACACTCATTGACACCAAGTTTTATAATAACAGATAATGCGAAGAACATTGTGAAGGCAATTGACAATGGTGATTCTACACATGTTTCATGTTTTGCTCAGTGTATATTAATTAGGTAGTTCAGGGATTCCTAGATGAGAAAGGCACCATTGTGCAGTCATCTGTAGGTCTGGCCAAAAACATTTGTGGTCATTTTAGCCATTCTGTAAAGACATGTAAGCTGTTACAGAACATTCAGCAGCTGAACCACCAGCCCCTCCACCACCTGAAACAGAATGTGGCAACACAATGGAACTCCACATTTTACATGATGGAATGGGCAGCTAGAACAGCAGAAGGCTATCCAGCAATATGCTACTGAGCATGGTATTGGCAAGGGAGGTGTCAGCATCAGCCCAAATCAGTGGTGCCTGTTGGAGACCCTTTGCACTGTGCTGAAGCCCTTTGAGGAGGCCACCAGGGTGGCAAATACTGATGCAGCTTGTCTAAACCAGGTACTCCCCCTTATTGCCCTCATTAACCTGTGACTTCATATGAAAACTCAATTTGAGGAAAAGCAGGATACTACTGCTATCAACCTCTTAGAAAGGATAAGATTTCATTTCTGGAATGATGCACATTTCAAATTGTGTACAGATGACCACTACATCCTGGCCAGTCTCTTGGACCCTCGGTTCAAAGACACATTTGAGACATTCTTTTGATGTGGTAAGGATCAGCAGTCCTATAAAGCCTGGCTCCTCCATCTGGTCTCTGAACATATGGCACAAAACAAAAACAGGAACACAAATACAGCAGAAGAACAACACCCATCAAATGCACTGACAGGCCAGGCGGAGGAGAGGGAAGAAGGAGGACCCCTATGTGTTTCCACTGCTACTACTGAATGTCACAGGAGTCATTCATATTTGTCTCCAAGTCAACCTGCTACTTCCTCTGCTGCAGCTGCTCCTACTGTACCCCTCAAAAAGACCCCCACTGATGACAGGCCACTGTGGGAACAACTGTCTGACTATGGCTTGAATAAAAAGCACAGCAGGTCACTTTCTGACACAGTGGTGCTGAGATGCCAGCAAGCAAACTGGTGCAGGTTTACCTGGATGGAGATTGTGCCACTAGCAGGAGATGAGCTTCTATTGTACTGGTAACAAAAAAGATCATTTGACCCTCTTTGACATGGTTCTATGTGATAATGGTGAAAGCCTAAAGGCGATCATCATTATCTTGCAGTCAGAGTGCCGAAAACATTTTCGGCACTTTGAAACCCTCAGCGCAAAGGACAACGGCGCCGGTACATATATTTTAATGCTTTCTATGGGGTTGTGCCCCTTACACCCCTGCAACCCCTACTAAAGGATTCTCAACTCCAGGGGGTTGCATGTCGGGGGGGGGGTGAAAGCATGAAAAATAAAGGTTCAGGTCGGGCACAATAAAATTACACCAGCGCCCGGTCCCGAACCCTGTACCTCACCTACCCCAACCACAAGCCAATCCCCGACACGACAACGCAGCTCAGCAATCCACTGCAGTGCCATCCCCTACGGCTCCTCCACCCTTCCCAGTCCACGCTCGCCGTGCTACTTCCCAGCGAGCATGCATATAGCAACATCCTGTCGCCCAGTTCGCCCACGCACTCATCTGGTCACCCTACCCTCCCATCGCTCTGAGGGATTTCACTGGGAAGGAGTCACCATTACGAACAGTGCCCTTCCCCATGTGCCCACCTCATGGGAGGCCCCTTGACACAGGCAGCTGTTGAGCACCTCAGTCACGCACCTGCAAGTACATACTCAGAGAGAGTTTTCAGTGCTGCAGGCTACATTGTCACTGACAGCAGAACATGTCTTCCAACTCAAAATGTAGAGATTCTCACTTTTTTAAAAATTAATCTGCCCCTTTTCCAAACACCTTTTTGCCCTGGTTTATAGAGGATGTATCTCCTACACTTCCAGCTGGGCCAACAGAGGAGGATGATGAGGTGGATGGAGAGGGCTTCTGTGTCCCTTAACTTTTTTTGGAACCAGTAGCCTACACACATACACACACACACACACAGACACACACACACACACACACACACACACAGACACACACACACACACACACACACACACACACACACACACACACACAGACACACACACACTCACACTCCACACACACACACACACACACACACACACACACACACACACACACAGTGGGATATTGCACTTGACCCTTTAGTTCCAAGTCATATATATGCTCCTTCAGCCCCTGAGCATAAAACTGTGAATTGAAAGGTTTTCTGTGCTTAACCTTATTCAGAAAATGTCAGCTTTGGGCTGAATGAGTTAATATTTGAGTTTTTGACAGGCCTACACAGGCGGCATACATAATTTTGAGCAGCATTGCCCATGAAGTGTGTATAACTGGCGGAACCAGATGTACTGTCCAGGTGTGGTACTGTCCCAATGGGCGCACAATTTTTGAAACCAGTCACACACACTGGTGGATGCTGCACTGTTGTCTTCAGTCAGTCTTTAATGTGTGGTAAATTTCTGACAGGCCTACACAGGCTGAATAAATAATTTGGGGGCCAGCATTGCCCATGTGAAACCATGGCAGAACCGGAGACCTCATCCATGCGTGCCACTGTCTCCCCAATGTGCACACAATTTTGGAACCAGTACCTCACATTGTGGGATGTTGCACGTTTGTCTTTGGTCTGTCTTTTATGTTTGCTGAATTTTTGACAGTCCTACACCCTACATAGGCCATATACATAATGATTTTGTTTTGGGGGTTGGGGGTGGCAATGTTGCCCATGAAACCAGTGTGTACAACACTGATCCATGGCAGAACTGGACACACTGTCCATGTGTGGTACTGCCCCCACAGGTGCACAATTTTTGGAACCAGTAGCTCACACTGAGATTCTGTACTTATATTTTGTGGGCATACCTATATGACTTACAAATAATTATAAACATTTTAAAATTGATTTTGTTTATTTGAGCATTGTTAATTAACCACATATTCTTGTTTATTACTTGTACTCACATTGTCCATGTTTGGCAATGACTGAATGGACACAATTTTTGGAACCAGTACCTCTCATTGTGGCCCATTCCATTTTCTTTTTTTTTTTTGCTGCACCACCAACTGGCCCCCTTCAGTCCTGCCACTACCACCCAGCCCTGTCATTCACCCCTGGAACATACCTGCTGCCATGTGTTCCTTCATGGATGACCCCCCACAGGAGAGACTGCCCAAAAGCCAACCTTCATTGCCTCTGAGTGGAGTTAGAGTGTCAGTCGGGGAGAGGTCGTTTAAGCGGCGGTGCAGGACCTGGAATGGAACAGCGGGCAGAATCCTGCACAGTCATGGAATTTTTGGTTTTCTCCCCTAGGAGGTGCAGCATGCAATGACATTGCAGTATGCCTGCCTACATCTGCCCTACCTCCCCGAACTACCAGGCTCCTTGCTGCCAGACCCCTTGCTTCTGCAAGGGGCCAGTCAAGCACCAGAAGCTTTCCCACCCTCCCCCTGGAAGAGGAGAGCAGTCCTTGTGACACTCTATCCTCCTCCCCCCAGCCAGCCCTCCAACAACCTAGGCTCACTTCCGAACCTGGGCCGTTGGCTTTGCAAATGGTAGCTGTACTACTGCAACAGCTGGCTGGCTTCCACTGCAGCATCCTGCTGTTCTGAGTGCTTCTTCAGCCCAGTCATTTCTGATGTTCGGTTTATTCATTCTGTCTTATGCTTTTTTATGGTTGAACCAGCACAAACTAGTTCACCCTTAAGAGAACTGTGGTGAGTATTAGATGGTTCTACAGTCAAAGTTAACCAGGTTAAACATTGGGAGTTTCACACAACTCTTTTATACTTGCTTTTGCTCCCTGAATGAAATCATGTCAGTATTTGGGGTGCCTCTTGCTCCCTAGGAGTTTGGATCCTTGTTTATGTCCAATGCCTTGTATCTTGGACTACCTCCTGTCCCTTCCAGACTCAGGCCTGCAGTATTCTCCTGTGAAGGTATACCTTTAGGCCATATTGGCCTTTCATGCTGTCTTTGGGGGCAAGACTATGGCCCAGTTGTAGGTGTCTTGTAGATTCCTCAAAGAACTCCTGCATCTGTGTCCCTTGATCCATGGGGCAGTTCCAATGTGGGATCATAGCTTATTTTTTTATGTTTATTATACTTTGGTAACTGAATAAGGCTGATTGGGCCCAATGACTATTTCAAAGGCAACACAAAAGCACTGGGGAGGTTAAGTGACTTGCACAGTATCACATAATATTGAAGTGGAGGTTGTGTGAATCAGACCAGGTCTGCCGGATGTACCAAACTCATTCACATTTCATTACTCCACCCCCCAAGCTATACTGGCAGCCCAGAACTTGGTTCTGGAGTCTCTGACATAGTGTCCTTTTGCACCTCTACCACTTTTGATATGAAACATAGAAAGTGACTGCAGAAGGGGACCGCAAGGTCCATCTAGTCTGCCCAAGAACTTATGTGGTGCTGGGGATCAGCTTTCCATCAGCAGTGTTCCTCTTCTACTATCCTCTTTTCTTGTATGGTTCTGCTCATTACCCTTAGCTGCTCTCCTGTCCACCAAATGTTGTACTAATTGCCTGCATTGTCATCGCTGGAACTCTGCACTTGCTATTACAACTTATTTCTTTAAATACTGAATATAGTACCTATGTGGTTACGTTGTAAATATGTATAGGTTAAGACTGATTGTATTCAACACATTGCACTGTATAGCTTTATTGGTGGATATCTGTATTTTTAGTTACATGTTGTTTTCAAGCTTTACTATGTTGATATGTTGTTTTGAAGTCTAGTATGTTGGTATTTGTCTAGAGTACTGTTCCTTGCAAGGGTGTCGGAAGATACTAAAAGCTGAGGGGGCTGAGAATCAGAAGGGCACTTATGAGGGCATAAAGGGCACTTTTTCTATACTATTGTTTGCCATACAAAAATAAAATGTAGAGGGGCTACCGCCCCTTTGGCCCCCCTCCTCCAGTTCCGGTTCGTATGGTTTCTTGACCTATTTATTTATTTATTGAAATGTTTCACCAGGAAGGGCACACTGAGCAACAAGATGCTCGTCTCACGGTGCGACCTGGGGGGGAGATACATAGGAGATTACATGTACATTACATAGAGTTACACATAGGAGTCCATGATACATAATAATGAGTGTACAAAATACATTACGTTGAAATTACACATTTGGGTCTTGGTGTAACGGTGAGTTAGCATACATTGCTTACATACAGGATTACAGAGTGTCAGATACATACAGGGAAAACGTGGCATATTGTGTATAGATTACAGACATATGTACATACATGTATGCTTTCAAAAATTTCACAGAAATTATTTCTGAGGTTTCCAGCGCTGGCAGCTAGTACTTTTTGTCTAGGGAGTAATTGATAACAGGGTGGGTGGGATTAGAGTAGGATTTCGATATGCAACCATAGATGACAGACATAGATATGACTATGACTGGGAGCTAAGCAGAAGTGCAGCAATGGGCAAGTGCAGGGTTTGTAGAACGTTTATGCCAGCATGAGAAGAAAAATGCTAGAGCCACTGGTCAGGCCGCATAGGAAGATGGGGGAGTCAATAAAGGGGGTATAAGCAGGGGGGGAAGGGGCAAGAACAGTTTGTGGTGTAGTAGTTAATGAGGGCAGAGGATATAGAATGCCTAGAGGAGGAGGAGTGGCGGATTTGGGCCGGCAAGTCATTCCACAGCTTAGGGAGATAGTAGGAAAAGGCTGATTGGCCTGCAGAGGTCCGCCGGTGAGGGATTGTCAATGGCAGGTCAGTAGACCTAAGGGCATGTGCTGAGGTTGGTGGGGAGGGAGAGGAGGCGGTGGGGAGGAAGAGCACCGAGCCAGAAGTTGGACACAAATTTAATACTGTGAAGTAGCCGACGGTTGCTCAGGGATGGGAGGGCCAGTGAGTGGTAGAGCTCACAGTGGTGGGTACAAGGTGGGACATCTAGAGCAAAACGGCAGAAAGCATTGAAAAGTGGGTCCAGACTGGATATGAGCTCTGCTCAATGATGTTCCACCTGGTAAAATAAAGACTGATTGATTGATTGATTGATTGATTGATTAGTGCTATTCTCCCTCCCCTCCTTTGCCTTTCCGTATGCTATGTCTATCCCATGCATTCTTGAATTTGCTTACTGTTTTGGCCCCCACTACCTCCTTGGGTAGACTATTCCATGGGTCCACCACTCTCTCTGTAAAGAAGAACTTCCTTGTATTACTCCTGAACCTTCCTCTCTTCAGCCTCATGTCATGCCCTCTGGTTCTCCTGCTCTCTTTCAATTGGAAAAGCTCCTGAACATTAACTTTATTTATACCCCTCATATATTTAAAAGTCTCAATCATGTCACCCTCTCCCTCCTCTGTTCCAGGGCATACAAGTTGAGTTCCCTCAGCCTGTCCTCGTGTGCCATATGGTGCAGTCCGTGAATAATTTTTGTGGCCCTCCTCTGCACTGTCTTGATTCTGTCTACATCCCTTTTGAGGTACGGTCTCCAGTACTGTACACAGTATTCCAAGTGGGGGCGCACCAGCACCCTGTAGAGTGGTAACACCACCTCCCTCCTGCGACTTGTGATTCCCCTCCTGATACAGCCCAGCATGCCACTTGTCTTTAGTAGCGCCTTTTCACACTGTTTACCCACTTTCAAGTCTTCTGATATAATGACCCCTAGGTCCCTCTCCTGGTTGGTGGTGGCTAGCTTCTCTCCTCCCAGGTAATAATCCTCTTTGGGATTGTTTCTGCCTAAGTTCATGACTTAGAAATTGTTGGCGTTGAATTTCAGCTGCCATGTTTCCAACCACTCCTCCAGTTTCTGCAAGTCTGAAGTCATATTCCTCACACTCTCAGGGGAGTCCACTCTGTTGCAAATCTTGGTGTCATCAGGAAATAGACACACTTTACCTTCCAGCCCATTCGCAATGTCTGTTATGAACACATTGAAGAGTAGGGGACCAGGTACCAAACCCTGTGTTACCCCGCTGGTCACCTCCTTCTCAGCTGAAAATGCCCCATTTACCCGAACACTCTGTGTTCTCCCTCTCATCCAGCTACTCACCCACTCAACCACCTCCCTGCCCACCCCCATGTGGTCCAACGTCTTTACCAGCCTTCTGTATGGAACAGAGTCGAGACTTTGCTGAAGTCCAGATAGACGACATCTACCAATATGCATTTCTTCACGGAAAATACTTTTTTCTGGTGGCAGTTGCCTCTGTTTAGAGAGTTTCCAAGCTGCAGGCCTTAGTTGTTAATCCCCTGTACCTTGTTTTGCATGAGGCTTGGGTTTCATTAAGTACCATGAACTAAAAGAATCACTCTTGCCCTTGCACAGTGTTAGTGGTCTATATACAAACACACACTGGGTCCAGTCTAGCAACATTTACCAGGCTGTTGAGTACACATTGTCTTATAGGGCACATCCCTTCATTCACCTGGACAGACTGAGACATACAACAAGCATTGGAGAAAAATGGCCACAGCCATGTCTTTATTAATCAATTATCAACAGCTCCAGTCTAACCAGAATGATGTGTGCAGCAAGGTGCTCTTGGTCGGTAATTATCTGTCAAATAGATCTGATTCAATTATTGGTGCTCTATCCCCCCCCTTCCACTGGGGGTTAGGCTGCCTTGCCACCAGTCACACAACTCTATGAGTGCACCACCTCCAGGAAATGAGGGAAGGCTCTCTTGACCGGCTGCAGCCTTGTCCTCCCCCGCCAGAGGACCTGTCATGCCTGGGACAAATGCCCAAGGAGGCTGTCATTCTGACTGCCCCATTTGAAGGGAAGGAACTCCAGTCATTTGGCCCTGACCTCCTGTCAGCCTCAGGAAGATCTGGCTGCTCAAGACTCATGATCCCCTAATTCCCCCCTTCCAAGACTACCAAGCTGCCACAGGGTGAGCACTGCTGCCATGCTCAGTCCCCACAAGCACCTCAAACTAGCACTTTCTCCACAGCTCTTTGGATAATTTCTAAAAATCTGTCTAACTCTTCTTGTGATAGATGCACTCAATCTTTTTAATCAAGTTGGGGTCTCTTAACCACAATTTCTGGGTGTCTCATCATGGACCCCCCCAACAGAGTCCATGACTGGTTGCAGGGATGCGTTGTGAAACTAGCGCACTTTTTCTATCGCCCTTGGGTTGTGAGCATGGACGAAGACCCCTAATGTGGTTACAACCACATCCTTGTCTCCCAGTGCCAATGGCAGCCCTGATGCCTTGCTTGGTTGTATGAGCTCTGACCCGAAATGCTGCACAAAAAGCCACCAAGTAGGCTGTCCTGAACAAGTGTGTCTCTACTAGTAATGAGCATACCTTCGGGAGCTCATCCCATATTTGTTTAAATAGGAAAGGGCTTATTGGACATCGGCCATCCAGATGCTTTGGCACTGACCACACCCACTCCTGTAACATCTTGTAGAGGGGAACTCCCTCATGGTATTTGTGTACTTCCTGTCTTTCTGAAACCAGGCTATGCCCACCATGTGTTGCTCCACCATGGCTGGCATAGCCCCCTCACATTTTTTATGCAGTACACATGCGCACAGCTGGCCCACTGGGATGGGCCATGCTTTCATCCTCCCATGTGTCTGCTGCACCTCCAAGAAACTGTCTAGCCCCCTCTGGTATGTTGCCTGCATCCTGTGTGCTAGTGAATTCCTAAGCAAGTCCCAGACTTCTGAGTTACCAAATCCCAAAGGTATGCTAGTACTTTCCTTGGATGCCTGTCCTCTCCTGGTGCAAATTCTCAAAACCTCTGCCACTTTGAATGAGAAAGAGCATCAGCAATACTGTTATCAACACCTAGGACATACACAGCTTTGAAGTGGATATTAAGCAGCAAACATTTCAGCACAAAGACCTTTATGAAGTTGTTCATAGGGCCCTTGCCACCTAACTGCCTATTTATGGCATAGACGACCCCGGTGTCATTAGACCTAAAGGTGATCATCTTATCCTTAAGATACTTGTGCCAGTCCACCAGGGCCACCACTATTGAAAAAACTTCCAATACCATAATCTGTCTCAGCACACCCGACTCCCCCCAGATCGCGGGTCACTGGCTGACACACCTCATGCCTTGAAAATATGCCCCAAATCCCAGTCCCCCCCAAAGCATCTGTAAAGAGCTCCAGCTTCTGACTGGACACCAGGACTGGCCAAAGGACCACCCCAATAAAACACCACAAGAATGCTTGCCAAATGCCCAGCTGTTCCTCATAGCTGCAGTCACGCTAACTCTGTGGTGTGGCTTGGAACACTCCTGCACCGACTCCTGCCAACTGCCTCATGAATGTCCTTCCCATGGGCTGGACCTGAAAAGTGAAGTTCAGGTGCCCTACCAACTGTTGCAGTTCCCCTAAGGTAACCTTATGGGCCTTGGTCATTAATTCTAGAAGGACGCTAAGGGCCAACAGCTTTTCTTCCGGTAGCAGAAAGACCGGTGTCACTGTGTCAATTTCAATACACAGGAATGATAGCCGGGTACACAGACCTTCCATCTTGTCCTGTGCCAATGGTGTATACCTCCTGGAAGGCCTCCATAAGCTGAGTACAGTGCCTAGTGCTGGCCTGTCCCACAAACAGAGAGTCATCCAGATAATGCACCATGTTGTTTAGCTATGCTTTTTGTGCTGTCACCTAATGCAGGAATGTGCTGAACTGCTCAAAAACAGTGCTCACCACCGCACAACCCATGGGTATGCAATTGTCAAGTATTGTCCTTCAAATTTCATGCCCAACAGTTCTCTGTCAGCTGGGTGTACAGGCAATAGGTGAAAGACGGACTCTATGTTGACCTTCCCTAAGAGAGCACCTTGGTCTGCCTGCTGGACCACTTCGACCGCCATGTCAAATGATGCATAATCAACAAAGTCCAAGAGGGTAGCATCTTTCAGAAAAAGAGACTTGCAAGAACAAGGGGACACAATTTAAAGATAAAAGGAGGGCGGTTCAGGGGCAATGTGAGGAAGTATTATTTCACAGAAAGGGTAGTGGATGGATGGAACAGCCTTCCTGAGGAGGTTGTGGGGTCTAAAACTGTGGGAGAATTCAAGAATGCATGGGACAGACATAAGGCAATTCTTGTGGGGGGTAGGAAGAAATAGGCTGTTGGTTAACTAGGATCTGCAGCCTATCCTGTAGGTAGGGAAATGGGCAGACTAGATGGGCCAAGCAGTCCTTATCTGCCGTCAAAGTCTATGTATGACACTGCTGTATGTGCTAAGTTGATGCATTGATTGACCAATTCCCCTTACGGACATGACAGATGATTTATTGTCCAAAACTCACCAGTCATTTTCTTGGGGATCAACCCGATCAGAGATAACTTGAGACGGGGGCTGGGAGGTGTTGCAAAGGGCCCACTGATCCTTCCTGCTACTAACTCTTTTTGTATCAGTCTATGACCTCCAGTCACTCCCTGGCAGATTTCAGGTTGTCAGCTTTGTATGCCCTCCATGGCCCTTCATATGGAATCCAAAACCCCACCCTGAACCCTTCTACCAAGGAGCAAGGGGCTGTCCTATTAGAATAACTGGCCAGTCACCCCTCAATACGTTCCACCCTTATGGGTGTCAGGAGCCTTGGTATTTCCTTTCCAAATAGGGGCAAAGATCCCTGTCCCTCTCTTTAAAAGGTGGTCTTTATGCATGTGATAGTTGTGGGATTTAAACCCAGGTCTACACTATCTTTTCTTTCAAAGGTCAGTGATCTAACTGCTAGGCTACAGGTATATTGCAGAGTTTTCAAGCTGCAGGCCTTAGTTGTTAATCCCCTGTACCTTGTTTTGCATGAGGCTTGGGTTTTATTAGGTACCTATGAAATAAAAGAATCCCCCTTGCCTTTGCACTGTGTTAGTGGTTGTGTCCACGTGCCATCTTGATGGCCCAGGTCATGCCTGAAAAAGGTCCCTTGGACCATGTACTTACCTGGTTATCAAATAAATGAATAAAATATACAAACACACACGGGGGCCAGTCTAACAACATTTACCAGGCTGTTGAGTGCACATTTGCTTACAAAAGGTGAAATGGTCAAAACTCTGTCTTTAAACGGTGCCCCAAAAAGTCTGTTTTCCTGCGTTGTACATCAGAAGCATTGTGACATTGATGTCTACTTTTCTTATTTATTTATTGAATTTTGATGATCTGGTACACTTTCTTAAGAATCACTTCTGGATTTAGTTTGTTAATGTTTTTTTCTTTGCCCTTCCGTTGAAAATCCCTAACTACTTGGGCAGCTACTTTATGCATGTCAGTCATGTACTTACGTTACTAATCCACTGTTGGCTTTGCAATAATACCTGTACTTTTTATTTCTTTGACTTAAGTGGTTGGAATTTGGCTTTGATGTAGTTGTTGCTATTATACAGTAATTAAGACCAATGGTAATGTTCTCTATGTTTATTATGAGGGATGTTGGGGGAGGGGGAACCTACTGGAACCTCTCAGTTTGCTTCCTCTGACTGATATTCATGCAGAGGCTGGAGACTACCTGCATCCTGTTGCTAGTATGTGCATAGAAGGCAGACTCTGTCTGAGCTGCAATACACAAATCTCAAATCAAAGCCTGCTCCTTCTCACATTCACTGAAGCTCAGTCATTGCTCTTTATTCGTTTTATAACCAGCTTCCTACTGTAATCGCCTTTCCAGCATTTAACAGGGGTACTCTATGCTGAGATAATATGCAAATGATTAAGGGAAGTGGATGCTGAGTGATCGTTTGTAGCCAGAATTCTTTTTATCTGTTTAATGACAGAACACATCTTTTCACATGCTGGATATTTTAAAATATTTAACACAGAAACACAACAGAAAATGGCCAAAGGAGACCAATGGTCCATCAAGTCTGCTCATATTTTACTACCTCACCCTGCTAACCTCCTGTACTGTGTATTGACTCCTGCTTCCCCCTCTGCCACACTCCTCAACCAGATTGCACCCCCACTAGGAACTATGAGACCCCTTGCTCTGTGCTAGTTGTGTTTGAACCCATTAAAGGCACCTGTCCCCACCACATCTGACAGCAGTCTATTCCAGAACTCCACTACTTTCTCTGTAAAGTACAACTTCCTCATGTCCCACCTGAGCTTGCCTTGTTGTATATATTAAATACAGGGTTTACATTGCCATTTAAATCTCTGTAAAGTACAACTTCCTCATTTCCCACCTGAACTTGCCTTGTTGTATATATTAAATACAAGGTTTACATTGCCATTTAAATCTCTGTAAAGTACAACTTCCTCGTGTCCCACCTGAACTTGCATTGTTTTATATATTAAATACAAGGTTTACATTGCCATTTAAATCTCTGTAAAGTACAACTTCCTCCTGTCCCACCTGAACTTGCCTTGTTGTATATATTAAATACAAGGTTTACATTGCCATTTAAATCTTTTAAAGTATAGCTTCCTCCTGTCCCACCTGAACTTGCCTTGTTTTATATATTAAATACAAGGTTTACATTGCCATTTAAATCTCTGTAAAGTACAACTTCCTCGTGTCCCACCTGAACTTGCCTTGTTGTATATATTAAATACAAGGTTTACATTGCCATTTAAATCTCTTAAAGTACAACTTCCTCGTGTCCCACCTGAACTTGCCTTGTTGTATATATTAAATACAAGGTTTACATTGCCATTTAAATCTCTTAAAGTACAACTTCCTTGTGTCCCACCTGAACTTGCTTTGTTGTATATATTTAATACATGGTTTACCTTGCCATTTAAAGTAATGTTTAAAGTTTATCAGTTGAAAAAATAGAGCACATGTTATTTAGTTATTTATTTATTTACTTAATTATTTATGTTTCTTTTTTTTTACTTTTTACTGTCTACATACAGTTTTTACACCAGGCAAAAAACCTTGACTACAAGCTATGATTTGTGGTGTCCATGCATCTCTCTGGGACCCAGTGCTTTAGTGGATGTGCAGTTTGGAGCTGAACACCAGCACAGAAATAAAGATAATTTGAAGTAAATTATTTCATGATACAGTATCCTAGACTGTAACTTTAATAACATTCCAGATAGGCATGTGTTTTTGGTGTCAACTTCCAAAGATACTGTTACATTTTAATATGATTTATCAATGTATTGTTGGGGAGTCAGTGTAGCTTGGTGGGTAGAACACATAGAAACATAAAACATAGAAACATAGAATTTGACGGCAGATAAGGACCGCTTGGCCCACCCAGTCTGCCCATTTCCCTACCTACTGGATAAGCTGCAGATCCTAGTTAACCAGCAGCCTACTTCTTCCTACCCCCACCCCAGAATTGCCTTATGACTATCCCATGCATGCTTGAATTCCCCACTGATTTTGACTCTACAACCTCCTCGGAAGGCGTTCCATGCATCCACAACCCTCTCTGTGAAAAATACTTCCTTAAATTACCTCTGACGCCCCTCTATCTTCAAATTGTGCCCTCTTGTTCTTGCACCTCTTTTTGAAAGATGCTACCCTCTTGGACTTTGTTGATTCCTTGAGGTACTTGAAAGTTTCTATCATGTCCCCTCTCCCTCCTTTCCACGAGGCTATACATATTAAGCTCCTTAAGTCTCTCATATGACTTCCGGTGCAGACCCTGCACCATTTTAGTTGCCTTCTTCTGGACAGCTTCCATCCTGTCTATGTCTTTGCAGAGATTGGGTCTCCAGAACTGCACACAGTACTCCAGATGGGGTCTCACCAGCTGTCTGTACAGAGGGATAATAACTTCCTGTTTTCTACTGGTGATGCCTCTCCCTATGCATCCCAGTATCCCCCAACCCTCCTTGCTGCCCTCTCACATTGCTTGCCCATCTTTAGGTCATCTGATATGACTACCCCCAGGTCCCTTTCCATTCTTGTTGTTGTTAGTATCTCACCCCCCATTGTGTACTCTTCCCCTGGGTTTTGTTTCCCAGGTGCATTACCTTGCACTTCTTAGCATTGAATCTAAGCTGCCATACATTTGACCATTCCTCTAACCTTGCCAAGTCCCTTCTCATCCTTTCCACCCCACCCTGTGCATCAACTCTGTTGCAGATCTTTGTGTCATCTGCAAAGAGACATACTTTTCCTTCCAGTCCTTCTGCAATGTAGCTTATAAAGACATTGAAGAGGACCGGTCCTAATACTGAACCCTGCGGTACCCCACTAGTAACCCTCCTTTCTTCTGAGTGGACTCCATTTACTATAACTCTCTGTGTCCTATTCTCCAGCCAATTCTTTACCCAGGCTGTCATCTTGGGACCCACTCCCAGGCTGGCTAACTTGTATATTAATCTTTTGTGTGGGACTGTGTCAAATGCCTTGCTAAAGTCTAGGTAGACCATGTCCACAGCCCCTCCCTGATCTACGACTTTGGTCACCCATTCAAAGAAATCTATCAGATTCGTCTGGCAAAGCTGTGAACCTGTAAACCAAGGTTCGAGTCCCACAAACACCATTTACTTTGTGACTCTGAGCAAGCCACCTAACCTCCCTGTGCTTATTTTATGTCCTTCTCTTACCTCTGCACAACTATTGACTGCTGTCAGCAGGTGCGTGATGGTAACATGTTTTGGGATACAGTGTGTATAAAAGGCACTATGTAAAATCAAATTCACCTCCTTCCTATTTTCTTTAGTATAAAATTCACTCTGAGGAAAGGTCCACCGAGACATGTACAAGTTCATTTCCAATCGTATTCCAGTTAGGGTAGGGGACAAATGGCAGTAGCATAGATACAGTAAGTTTTACAGTCATACAAACAAAATGAACTGAAATTTCAAATGTATTGATTTTTATACGGGACTGAAGAGCATGGCTTGTTTTCAGAATCATCCTGCGGGGGCACTGTTGCATTTGTTGCGTACCACAACAGGTTAATGGCATACTTTAAATGTCAAATATAACAATAATGTATTTTATTCTAGTCTTTTGGGGGGGAGGAGGGCTATGCAATTATGCCTATTTTCAGACTTGTGCGGGGGGGGGGAGTTATACATTGAAATAAAAATTGTAACCACTGCTAGTCTCTCCAGCTCCAAACTACACCATCCACTTAAAGACTGGGTCCCAGAGGGATGCAAAGGCAACACAAATCAAATTTTTCCTGGTGTCAAAACTATATGTAGACAGTAAAATGCAAAAAGAAAAAATACTGCAGGTATTTTAAATTATTAACTTTAAACTTTAAATGGTAATGTAAACCTTGTGTTTAATATATAAAACAAGGCAAGTTCAGGTGGGACATGAGGAGGTTTTATTTCATGGAGAGGGAGGGAGGTGGAGCCATAGAACCCAGCCCAAAACTGTCATGAGAGAGCAGTGATGTGTTTCTGTATAGGGGTCAGAGAAAAACAAGGCAAACTGTACAATCTTATGATATTGTTTAACCAGCTCCCAGAGATCTGTACTATTAGTGGTGCACTAGATTAGAGATCCATTATCAATTAATGAAAGTGAGGTTTGCTTTACAAATTGCTGTCTTGTATTTATTTATTTATTTGCTTTTGGTAACTGGGTAAGTGCACTGGACAGAATTGCTTATTTTCAGGTATGACCCGGGAGAGTACAAATCAAGGAACAGGTAAGAACAAATACATATACAGTGTTGTACAATAGGAGATTCCAAACAGTTATACAGAGGTGCAAGTTACATAGTACATAGAGGAGGTACATATCACACAGTATAATAGGAACAAAACAGACAAAAAGGCATAAAGTATTGTAACAAAGATTGTAACAGTGTCGCTTCATTGTCCCAAGTTTTTGGGAGACCTTACTAGAGACAGATTGTATGTGAAAATCAGATTATAAATGTCGATCTACCCATACCCCAAGTATTTGAATTTTTCTTCTTGGGCAATAGGAATGCCGTCAGCTGTTTAAAGCATACCTCTTAACTGCTATGCATTTTGTACAGTACTATACATTTTACACTCAAATTTGCTTTGCTCTGCAAAGATTTACGGATACTCCTTACAACATTAGAGCTATTTCTGTCTACTGAAACTATTAAAAAGTTAAACTAACTGTGAAACAATCCTTTATACCACGCATATAGGGCCCAATGTTCTTACTCATAGTATTCTTTAAAATAAGACGGGGCTACACATTCTGGACATTTTATTGTGCAAGCTGAAGTCTGATGCTATGCATTTAATGCTGACAGTTTTAGAAGCATGATTGAAAATGGCACTATGTTAAATTCATGACTCTTTTATGTGCCGAAGAGAAGTTTATTTTATTTATAAATTCATAATACTTGTTAGCACCTTCAGTTGGTTGAGCAGTCACTCCACTACCAAACGAGTTCTAACTAGAGCCAATATAGCTGTGGTGAGCTTCCTAAACTCTGGAGAGCTAGCGCCTCCAGCGCCACCAAGCGCCATCTGCAAGATAGTGTCAGCGATGCAACTGTGCATGCATGGCATTCATGCATGTGCAGTTGTGGTGAATGGCAGTATGCCATTTACAAGATGGCGGTGCTGGCAGAACTACGCATGTGCAAGAGGCACACATATGCAGTTCTTGTCCCAGAATGAGGAAGTAACAGTGGAAATGGTGCGGCTGTTACTCCATAGAGGTTGACCCGGGGTGGAGTGTTACAAACTCTGTTGGACTTTCAGAAGGATACTTCCAAAAGTCCAACAGAAGGAGCCACAATCTACAGTTTTCAGGCCAGCAAAAACAAAATGGCTGTAGGCTCTGCCCACAGCCGTACAAATAGTTAACATTTTCAGGCGCAACCAAACTACATGGACAAACATTGTGACTATGTTACCTATATGTTTAGGTTCAATGAAATTTCCATTCTGTTTAACAAAGACTCTTTTAATCCTATATGAGAGGTGTAACTTGAAGACTGTTTGCTATTATCATGCAAGAATATTCATATACAGTATATATATATATATATATACACAAATATATATTAATGCTTCTGTTTTCCACGTGAAATAAGCATGTTATTTAAAGAAAAAATAATAAAAAAACTATTTTAACAGTTTTTACAAAAAAAAATTAAGAAACAAACAAAAAGCAAGATTAAACTGCAAAACAAATCAAGCTTGCGCCCTCTCTCCATCTTGTCCTTTCTTCTCTTGCTGTATTTCTCATGTGCTTTTCTTTCCCTCATATATCTCTATCCTTCACTTCTCTCTACACATTTTACTCCTGTCTCTCTCTCCCTGATAATTATCCATCTTCTCTTACTTCTCTCTTGCTCTTCCTCTGTTCCCTGTCTCTCTTTCTTCTAACTCCTCTCACTTCTCTCCATCTCTTTTCTTTACTTTATTTCATCAACAAATTAAACTTGTTTAATGGCCTCACAGGCTCATTTTAAAACAAAATTGTAATAATTTTTCTGATGTTTTTAATCATTTATTTCACGCACCCTTTTGCCTACTATGGAAACATAGAAACATATAGTAGATAATGATGGCAGAATAAGACTCATGGCCCATCCAGTCTGATGGATATTTCCACAGATAAATGAAGCAGCATTTCAGTGTACTTTTCTTTTAACTCCAATATGGTATTATTCTAATCTCCACAGTGACCTGTGTTTTTTTGGTTTTGTTTTTTTGTCTGGGGGTGGAGTTGGGGGTCTTTGACGAGAAGTTGTGTGGCTAGTGACACTTAAATCCTAATGGAAAAGTAAGCCTTGCTTGCATCTAATAGCCATAATAAGGTTAGCTGCAACATTTTGTTTTCAGTGAGGTCCTGCTTCTATTAATTTCCACTGCAGGTGGAATGGAGCACTGAGAAAGTAAATGACTTTGAACCTGTGTTCTCCTGGTTCGCAAGCTAGCACACACTAGACCACACTGCCTCTCAGATTTACAAATAGATGTTTCATTCTTCCGATGGAGTTTCTAAATTTAGGACCATACAACAGCCTTTTCCTGGATCCCATCCTATGCTGTTGAGATTGTGCTTTGATACAGAAAAACCTGGATTCTCCAGCAATTTATAAACAGTTTTAAAACTAAGATACTGTTTTACACCAGGCATTTTGGCATGTTAATATTTTTATTTGAACTCCTAGCGGAAAGGATATTATTGTCAACATGACATGTTGCGTATTGCCCTTGTGGCCCACATCACACCTGGAAAAGGGCCCTTGGTTCAGTGTGCCTATCCAGTTAACAAACTCACATAAATCAAATCAATAAATTAATCAGTCAGTCAATACAAGAATAAAGTATAGAGACTGCATTTTGATGTCATGTAGGAAAAATGTTTCTGCTAAACAACAAATATGTGGTCAAGGCAGAAATGTTTAGATCGAAAAGCAAAAAGGGATATTAAACCACAGTGAATATGTCACAAAAACAAACTCATTATAAGCAGATTTAAAAACAAATCCAGTATGTTCAGCTTTCATAAATGCTTTTTTTTTTATTTAAATTAGGTTTTGCTGACTTATAAATTATTTAGTGCCCAAGTCACATGATACTATTGACCCAGGAAGAAGGCAGCATTTACTGTAGAAATGTACATTCATGTTTACAGCCAGTGCAATTTTTTTTTAGAAACAGCCGACAAGCAACAATAATAATTGTATTGTTTTAAGTATATGTAAGTTAGATGGATGCATCTGAGAGTTAACCTAAAATCCTTATCAATGAGCTAGATCAGAAGTTGATAGTTAATGAATTGCTGGGCTTTGGATCAAAGAAAGAAATTGATTTCTGGTCCTTCTTAGACTTTGTCCTTGGAACTAATTGAGTTAAATAACTACTACAAACACTGAGAAACATCACAGAATCTTCATTTCCCTTTCTTTTATAAAGGCAGAGTTCTTTTCCAAGCAGTAATTTCACTCTGTAATGGCACAGATGTAAAGGAACACACAGTAAAGGAGCACAGTACCCCAAACAGGTTTATGGCTTCTCAGCTGGGGATCCTTTGGTTACAAATTGCTGGGTAAATGAAAGCCTGTTGTTTCCTTCATCTGTGTCTTGAGTCATGTCAAAGCAATGGAGGTGGGGCAGGAGCAGCAGGCGGTCTTCAGATGACCTGCTGAGCCCTAATTGGTGCCCCAGTGTTGTTAATGGCTTCCTGTGGCTGAATGTTTACTTCTCATTTGTTCTGTGCTTTGTTTCCCAGCTACTGAGAGAGAGAAAGAGAGTGACCAAAACATTTTGTCTTGTTTTTGTTGTTGTTGCTATTCTTGAAAGGACAAACCTGAAAGCAACTGCCTTATTCTAAACTGTGTCATGATATGACATACCTGGGGCGCATTCCCATTCTCTATTTAAATCACAGCTGCCGTATCACCTATTGCCTGTATCTGTCTGTAATTTATTAATTTATTTCATATTCAGATGTATACCATTGAGCCGAGGGGCTAATTTACAAAGGTTCCAAGTCATAAAATACAGGACAATACCATGGTTACATGTAATAACAGGCAGATAAGACAGTAATTACATATAAGATTGCCCAGTTTCAGTTACAGAAGTGCTTGAGGAGAAGAAAGAGATAAAACAGCACTCCATGAGTGTGGTACCAAGTTTTGGCAGTTTCAGTTTACAGTTTAAGGTCAGAGACAATTCCTAGGTTATTTGGGTACATGGCGATGTAATATACGCAGCCAGATGTGGCTTTGTCAAGGAAACAGCAGGGAGGAAAAGTTATGAGGGATGAGAGTAGGAGGGATGGAGTAGGTGGGAGAAGGAGGTACCAAGATGCAGAGGGGAGAGATATTTGCAGCCAAAGGTGTTTGGCAAGGGTGCAACAGAGTGGAGTAATTTTGAGGGGTGGGGGTAGGATGGATGGAGTGGGGGCAGCATGATAAGAGGGGGTGAAATGAGGTTAAAAAATATGAGAGAGAGAGAGAGAGAGTGAGCTCAGTGGTTATACTGGGCAATTGTGCCACATAAAATGCTATGGTGTTATATTTGTCTTGATCCATCTTTCAGATAAGATGCTAAACCGAAGTCCCGTCTGCCTGTTTTGGTGATAGTTCACATGGCTGATAAAGATCCCATGGCACTTCTCAAAAAGAATAGGAGAATTTCCCTGGTGCCTTGGCCAAATTTCCCTGACTCACTAAAAAATATCATCACCATCTTAGAGTGGTTCAGTTTCATTTGATTTCCAGTACTTCTACTCCTATTGATATTGAGTGTAATTAACCTGTTATTGTATCCTTGACTGGGTCAGTACTGTATGTCTATATTGACTGTTAATTGTGAAATGACATGTATGTATTTTGTTATGTTTATAGATGTATGTAATTAATTCCGGGTCACCCCTGAAAAAGTGACTGTTTCTGTCTTAGTGGGCCTACCCGGTCACTAAAATTTAAATAAATAAATAAATAAAATAAATTTGCATGCCCCCTCCCCCCAAGACGAGGCTGAAAATAGGCAGATCTGCCTAGACCTCCTTCCCCGGTCACCAACTTGACTGTATAAATATTGTTATGTTAGCACAGTTGTTTCCAGTATGCTCTGCTGATTTATGGATACCACTGAATACCGCATACTTATTCTTAATCCTTGTCAATTATTTGCTACTTTTTGAAATTATATCCTATTTATTTTTGTTTTGTTTTGTTGCCTGTATTGCCTGATATTTTTTGCAAATGTATTCCAGCCTTGCATTTAGCCCATGTATCCAGGTATCTCATTGCAGTTACCAATAATGTAACATAATGTAATGTAATGTAATATAATATAATATGTTCATTGCAATGTATTCACTGGCTTTGTATCTGTACATTCAAGTTTTTTTTTGTTGCCTTTACTGTCAAGGCTAATCCTCAATTATATTGCATAGCTCTCTACTCCCCTTGCCCTGTGTCACACCTGGAAATGAGCCTCACTCAGTGTGCCTCTCACAATTACCAACTGTAAATTAATATTATAATATAATACAATACCGTATAATATAATGTAATATAATATCCTTCCAACTGTTTAATCTCATTTAATTTCACTTCGTTTGCATCTGTGTCCGCTACACCTTGGACAAGGCTGAACATAAAGAGTATTGTCTAGCCCTCCTTTCCCAGGCAACACAAACTAAATAAATGATAAAATAATATACTTTGCTTCTCTGGGCCTGGGTGGTGCCTGAAAAATGTCCCATAGACCAGTGTACTTATCTGGTCAACAAATAAATAAATCAATACTGGAAAGTAAACAAATAAATAAATATATAAATTCCCGAGTTGAGCTGCTACTTGGTAGGATGTGAGACATAATCTGTGATTTCTAAAACAGTGCCTGTGCTTTCATGTATTTAGTAATTGGAGAGTTCTCCAGCTGGGATAGGTGCATGAGATGCAGCAGCTTGTTTTCATTGAGGTCTCATAGAGGACAGCAAAAACATCAATACATTCTCACTCCAACAGAAAATGAGCCGCAGCAGAATGCTTTCATTAAATATAACCAATACATATAAAACATAACTGCATACATGGTGAGACTAAATATATACAGATGTACTTCTGTACTAAGTATTATACATAACTTCTGTGATTTCAGCCAATCTGTGCATGAGCCACTGCAACTCTTACCCTGCATAAGGGGTCTCTTTTGCAGGAATGTTAAGAGTAGCCCATTCCACTTCAGAGCTTGGAAGGGATGGGATTTATTTAACTTCTGAAATTAAAAAAAGACTTGAGACTTATTATAAGTCACTCTGGTTACCTTTTTTCAAAAATAAAGGTGTTTATCTTTGCAGAGCAGACTGGGCAGATACTCAGCCTTGTCCCTGGGTACCACCAAACATCCTTTGCCTCTCTCCTGGTTATAGGCTAGGTTCAAACTTGGATCCTCCCACTCCATAGCAGGGCTACTTATCCAGACTTTGCTCCCAACTGGAGTGGCAGAGTAGGTTGCAGTACCACGGGTGAGGCTTCACTAAGCCCTACTCCCCCAATTTCCCTTTTTCTCCCTTGTCTTGGAGCCACTGTGGCATGGAGGACACAGGCTCACAGAGGTGCACATGCATTCTGGAACCATGGTCCCCCAAGTCTGTCTTTCAAAGATCGGCACTACTACCAGACCTCCACCTGGTGACAGCCAAGAGTTGATTCAACACATTAACCCAGTCTGGGAGAGGAGAGCTGCCAGGAGGCCACTTGATCCTCTCCCAGCCCTCCCTCCTGCTGATCCCTGGTGACTCAAGGTCATTCCCAAACTGGGGTCACCAGCATAGCTAGAGGTAAGGTGCTACAGCACCTCTGCCCTCTGCATCATTGAGCCTGCATCACTCTGGATAACTTGAGTGATTTATAATATAAGGAATAATACATAGGTAACCATACATAACAAGCCTGTGTTGCTGTTGAGGGTCTGAGATAACAGCATATGGAACTTGAGAGCGAAGCTCGAACAGTCCATGCTGTTATATCAACCCAGAGTCAGAAACATAGCTTGTTGTGTATGGTCACCCATACATTATGTTTTATAGCATATGGTTTTGAATGAGTGAAATGCACGCCTTCTCCTACAGAGCCCCTCTTTGGCTTAATGAGGTACCCGAGTCCATTCGGAACTCCACTAGTCTGTACGGCTTCAAATCAGACCTTAAGCACTACCTGACCTCCAGCTCTGTATGCACCTGCTTCTCCAACAGCTGATAGACTCTGAATGATCAGGTCTGGCTCTGCTAACAGCAACTATTCTCAGCACAAAACAGAAGCCACCCTCCCACATGCTCCTTGACAATGCCTCTGAATCACTCTAAGGGGCTGCTCCTGTACACCCCTGCCCCCCACCTTCTCCACGCTAGGATGGGTCTCTGCCTCCCTGGCCTCAACCCTGCCTCCTTGATCACTTTTACTAGGGGCCCCCCTCCTCCCCTACCTAAATTCCTGTCCTTACTGACCCTCTGCCCAATCTAACCTAACCTCTAGTGCCTCTGCACCTTACCTGCACTTGTAATCAACTAAAGTTGATGTCCATATGCTGTATAGTGTTTTAAATGTCTAAGAAACTCTGTAACCTTCCCTGATTGTTATGCTGTTTAGTGTCTCAAATGTTCTAAAACTCTGTAACCTTCTTGATTGAATGTCTATACTCTGTTCAAAGGTTATTTTCCGAATACTAAATAAATAAATGTTTACTTTTTTGAGTTTTTAAACAAACCGCAGATGCCATGACTTTTTTACCTCTGTCATGGAGGGTCGGTGGCAGTTCCAGCACACACAGCAACCCCAGCAACTGGGCCAAGGAGCTTACTCTCATTGCAGGGGTGCTGTGTGCATGCAGGACTGACAGAATCTCTGCTCATACCATTGGGAGGAGGGAGAGCTGAAGCAGAAAACTGGGAAGCGACCCCCCCAACCCCACTGTCTGAATGATGTCAGAAATGCCTGAACAGGGTATATCCCTGACTACAGGATATATCCCTGGGGAAACAACAGGGGGTGTGGTCAGAAAACACTACACAAAAAAATAGGGCCTTGGCTGAGTGTCTCTTACGGTACAATAGACTCCTCTTTGAAGTTGGGCAACCAGGACCACTCAGCTTTGCTTTAGGATCCTCTGGTGCAAACCACACACTCAGAGTGTCTTATATAATCAGAACCACCCAGCTGAGAACCTAGTAACATATGGGGCTCTATGCACGATGCCAATGCACCACGTAAACCAGGCACATTGGCATTGGTACACATGAATGCTGCAGAGTGGTGGCTGTGCAGCATTCACAAATGGGATGTACAGCATTTACATACCCAATCCCCCGGCCACGCGGAGAGCAATGCACCGGGGGCGGGTGGGGTGTGTGTCAGAGGTGTGCCACCTCTAAGTGGCATGCACCAATGTGGGCTGTGCTGGCCACAGTGGTGCAGAGGACTGTGTAGGTTACAGCAGCCAGGACCCTGACATAACCCACTGTGTGCCCCCACAGATGTGACCCACTGGTCACGGTGGGACTGTGTGATGCCCCACTGTGCTGCTGAAGCCCAGTAAGCCACTGTAGAGGGCTTAGACAGCCAATCTGGAGGGTGCCCATACTACAGGACACAATGACTCATTGCCACCAAGCTATGGTCCTCCCAGTCTCCAATGTACCCACCCAGGCCCCTCAACACATGGCATCCCGGCCTCAATGGACCAATTTCCCCCCCAACAACCCCATGCTCCAAGGTAGGAATACCCCACACCCCACCCTCTTGCCACATCCCTAAAACAGCCCCCCCTCCGTAAGAACCCCATTGTGAGTACCCATCGAGATCCCATACAGCTCTGTACAGCACTCCTTGTGACACCAGTGCATGGTGTTACATACAGAACACCTCCCAAGTCTGGAGCACCCACGCCTCCATTAGTGGTCAGTGTCCCCTCCCCCACAGCACTGATGGGTCACCCCGACCCCTGTACCTGTTTATTGGTGCCGAGCATGGGGTGGCTAGTGGCACATCTGTCCTCTTACCTCCTTGGCTGCTGGCCATCCAAGTGATGTTGGGAGCACACTGCCTATATATAGGCATCACTCCCAGCATCACTTGGATGGCCGGCGGACGAGGAGATGAGAGGAGGGATGTGCCACTGGCTGTCCCATGCCTGACACCAACAGACAGGTATGAGGGTCAGAGGGTGGGCTGCCAGTGCCGGGAGAGAGGGGACACTGACCACTAATGGGGCCTGGGTGATCCGGGTTCTGGGAGTTTTTGGTATGTAACACTGTGCACAGGTGTCATAAGGAGTGCCACACAGAGCTGCATGACACCTCGATGGGCGCTTACGATGGGGCTCCTGTGGAGAGGGGCTGTTATGGGGCAAGGGTGTGGGGTATTCCTACCTTGGGGCACAGGGTTGTCAGGGGGGATGCCTTTTGCCACCACGGGGTTGGGGTCCGAAGTCTGGTGGGGGGAGCATAACAGTGGGGGGAGTGGGGACCTACTGCCGTGGATGCTGTGCATCATGTGGGCACGGTGTACTATGGGCTGGACCTGGGGGGACCAGTGGAGGATGGGGCATGGCTGCATGGGTCTGGGTACATGCGAGTGTTATTCACGCACCCAGACCCGTGCCATTGGGTGCAAGTGGTCTACTCCAGGACCCAGGCAGGGTATCCAATTGGATGTCTGCCTGGGTCCATAACCCCACCCCCCCCTCCACCCTGTGGAGTCCTGTGCACTGGGGGGGTGCGGCCATGGACAGATGGCGGCCAGTTGTGAATACCAGCAAATGCGCACCTGTCCGCAGGTGCGGAGCTGCGTGGGTGGGGTACATGCTTTTGGTGCATACCTTACACCATTCATGAATAGCACCCATAGTAACCAACACAGACTACATCTCTCAGCCCTGGATGCAGGGACCTCAGGATCACTTATGATGCCAAAGGGGAAGGGAGGCACTGCAGTATTCTGCTTAGACACTATTTTCATCTGTATCTTTTTCTGTTCTAGTCTCTAAAAACTAGCTTTAAATGAATCCCCACCCTTCACTGTGCCACTATAGGTGCTGTAGCCAGTGACATCATTGGTTGCAATCTGTCCGTGGCTTCTGGCATTGATACATAGCAATACTTCCGTGTTCTGCTACACTACTGAAAATGGAGCTCCCGGAGGAGCTGCTCCACTGTCACTGTAGCAGCTCATGCAATAAGCAGTGCCAGCATCAATACTATTTCATCCCATCACCTAATGAAACACTGACAATCAAAGAACTCCCCATGTTTGCACGAGAAGGCATTTTTAGCACCCAATTTCCTTACATCTTACAGTGTTATAAGTTCAGTGCATTATAATTTTGTTTAGATTTTTTTATACAGCATCATTCATACAAATGTTTTTCAAAATGCTTTGCTTTGAAAAATGTTACAGAAATCAAATATTTAGTGATCAAAGATAAGACAAAGCCATTAAAAGGTAAAACGGGGCAGACTGGGTGGACCAAGAGTCTTTTTCTGCCGGCATTTTCTGCATTTCTATGTTTCTGAAAGAAGAACAGGGATTGTGAAATTGGATTGGAATAAGCGTGGAGATTAGAGTTATTGCAGGTTTACCCTTTTTCATTAGTACAGACAGACAGGCAGACAGACTCTAACTATACGGTAGGAACAAGCATGAGGTCACACTGAGAACAGAAAAAGTGGGCAATTATGTTTCTAGAATGGGACCTTCTTCAAAAATGAATAAACGTGATGCTTCATCTCAGCAGGCCTGCTCAGTACAAAGACATTCAAATAATCACATAAATAAGCAGACAAATACAAATCAGTCAATCAATAAACAATCAATCAATCAATCAAACACATAAGTGAATAAATATATAAAAAATACGTTTGCCTTTATGGAACATTCCTGAAGAGGGCTTCGTGCCGGAGACAGTGTTTCTAAGTGTGTTTTCTATTTTCAGTGGGAATTCAGGCTAATCCTTTTGTTCTATCTATACATGTTAATTTATAGCAAACAGTCCCATAAAGCATGAGCCAAGCAGGGGTTTAACCATGCTTAACCAGGAAATTAGTCATGCTAGCTTGAGTTCTTTGGAGGGGGTGGGGTTATCTCAGCAGTTCAGACAGTTACTAAACTATCCTTAGCTGATGCTTGATTCATGGTGCCCCTTATTGTATTGCCTATCTGACTGTACAGATACAGAGTGATTGCTCTGCACCTTGTGTATTTTTCCTGCACGTTTATTGTGTTTAATAGGCACCCATTGTATTGCTGCCCTTTTTGATTATTCTGCACTGCTGTATTTTCACTATCTGCTAATCGTGTTACTTACACCTTTGTGCTGATGAACTGTTGCTTTTTGCACTGTTACTCTCTGCTCCCCTTCCCCCCCAGAATGCATCCTGAAATGGCCTGTTACCAGCTCAGTATGTTTTTCCTGGTAAAACTTGTGAAATAAATAAAAAATAATTGCAAGGAATTCGGCAAAGCTTGGCCCCTATAGCTCTGAACTAAGCTCTTGTAGCTGTCACGTTACTGCCAATCACTTATAATGGGAAGGAGGGCACTTGTAAAGACATGGACCACAGAAGCCCCCATCACTCCCAAAGCTCATAAAGTGTAATTCCATCACTGGTTTAGTCAATAGTGTTCACATAATAGCAACAAATATAACTGTCTTCAGATTTTCAGGCTGCAGATCCAGTTGTCTAGATCTGGACATATGTAGAGCCTTGGCAGCTACTGTGACTAAGATGGTCCAGAGGTAACACCCTTCCCTACCCTTCAGTGTATTAAGTTTAATCCACAATAATAGATGCAGTGTCAAGAGAGGAGCAGTAAATCAGAAAATGTGTGCACTACTACTGTGATCTCCACTCCAATACGTCCCTAATTTAGTACACTGCCAAAATACATGGGTATGTGGGGCATCCTTTTCCCCACAGTGTCTACAACAAATCAGTGGTACATACCCATCCCATTTACTCTGGATATGTGGGATGAGAAAAAACATGGACATGTGTGGCAACCCCTCTCCACAGTGTCCCCAACAAAACAGTGGTACATTCCAATCCCATTTACTTTGGATAAGTGGGATGAGAAAAACCTATATCCAACCAGCCATGCAAATTCTCTCTATCGAGGTGAGGAAGACGTCTTCCATAACCCCTCCCATACCTACAGACAAAGTTTATTTGGCAGCTGGTTTACTAAATCTTTTCCCCAGCTCAATCTAAAATATTCCATAGAGTTCCCCAGGGTAGTCAAAAAGAAGCTATATAGCCATGAAATGCCTCCTTTAGTCATTGTCGTTAGTCCTAAGTCTTAGGGTCCTTCTTCCATTATTGTAGTGCCACTATAGTTAGCGATGAGGAGGCATAGCAACATAGAATTTGATGGCAGATAAGGACAGCTTAGCCCACCCAGTCTGTCTATTTCCCTACCTATTGGATAGGCAGCAGATCCTAGTTAACCAACAGCCTACTTCTTCCTACCCCCACCCCCAACCCCTAGAATTGCCTTATGACTGTCCCATGCATTCTTAAATTCCACCACTGTTTTTGACTCCATAACCTCCTCTGGAAAGCCGTTCCATGCATCCACAACCCTCTCTGTGAAAAAATACTTCCATACATTACCTCTGAGCCATCCCCATCTTCAAATTGTGCCTCCTTTTTCTTGCACACCAATTTTTCTGAAAGATGCTACGCTACCCTCTTGGACTTTGTTGATTCCCTTGAGGTACTTGAAAGTTTCTATCATGTCCCCCCTCTCCCTCCTTTCCTTAAGGCTATACATATTAAGCTCCTTAAGTCGCTCTCAATATGTCTTCTGGTGCAGACCCTGCACCATTTTAGTTGTACTCCTTTGGACTGCCTCCATCCTGTTTATGTCTTTGCGGAGACTGGGTCTCCAGAACTGCACGCAATACTCCAGATGGGGTCTCACCAGCTGTCTGTACAGAGGGATAACAACTTCTTGCTTTCTACTGGTGATGCCTCTCCCTATGCATCCCAGTTTCCCCCCAGCCCTCCTTACTGCCCTCTCACGTTGCTTGCCCACCTTTAGGTCATCTGATATGACTACCCCCAAGTCCTTTCAATTTTTGTTGTTGTTAGTATCTCACCCCCCATTGTGTACTCTTCCCCTGGGTTTTTGTTTCCCAGGCACATTATCTTGCACTTCTTGGCAATGAATCTAAGCTGCCATACATTTGACCATTCCTCCAGCCTTGCCAAGTCCCTTCTCATCCTTTCCACCCCACCTTGTGTATCAACTCTGCTGCAGATATTTGTGTCATCTGCAAAGAGACATACCTTTCCTTCCAGTCCCTCTGCAATGTCACTTATAAAGACATTGAAGAGAACCGGTCCTAGTACTGAACCCTGCGGTACCCCACTAGTAACCCCTCTTTCTTCAGAGTTGACTCCGTTTACTATCACCCTCAGTGTCCTGTACTCCAGCCAATTCTTTACCCAGGCTACCATCTTGGGACCCACTCCCAGGCTGGCTAACTTGTATATTAATCTTTTGTGTGGGACTGTGTCAAATGCCTTGCTAAAATCTAGGTAGACCATGTCCACAGCCCCTCCCTGATCTACTACTTTGATCACCCAGTCAAAGAAATCTATTAGATTCATCTGACATGACCTTCCTGCTGTGAATCCATGCTGCCTTGGGTCCTGTGCCCCTCTGGCCTCTAGGTACTCGACAATTCTGTCCTTCAGAAGTGATTCCATCATTTACCCTATCACTGAAGTTAAACTAACAGATCTGTAGTTTCCTGCTTCTGCGCTACTCCCACTTTTGTGAAGTGGAATCACATCTGCCCTCCTCCAGTCCTCATGTACCACCTCATCCTCCATGATTTGTTAAACAGGGTAGTCAGTGGTGTCACTAGTTCTACCCTTAATTCTTTTAGAATTCTGGGATGAATCCCATGAGGCCCCATTGCTTTGTCCACCTTCAGTTTTAAGAGTTCTTTCAGAACCCTTTCTTCATTAAATTGGCTGGTATCAAATCCTGTATCCAGAGTGTTTCTATTGTTTGGTTTAGGTACCTCCCCCTCTTCATTTGTGAATACTGAGCAAAAATATTTGTTTAGTATCTCTGCCTTTTCATAGTCACCCTCTGCCCACCCCCCTTCCCTTTATTAAGCCTCACTATCCCTCCATTGGTCTTCCTTCACTCCCTGATGTGCCTATAAAAGACTTTATACCCCTTCTTAACTGAGTTGGTTATCTTTTCCTCTGTTTGGACCTTTGCTGTTCTGACTGCCTTCCCAGCTTCCTTTTGCTTTAACTGATAAATTCTCTGTCCTGCTCCTGTGATTCCTTGTACTTCCTGAATGCTTTCTTTTTCTCTTGAACCTTCCCTGCCACCTCCTTTGAGAACCATAGTGGTTTCTTACGTCATTTTGTTTTGTTTATTTGCCTCTGTGATGGCAGTTTTGATTCTTCCCCATTGTTCTTCCACCCCTCCTTCCTGCCCATTTGCTAGTGCATTCCTTAGGCACTCACCCATTTTGGCAAAGTCAGCTCTCCTAAAGTCCAGTACTTTTGCCTTTGTATGGCTTGACTCTACTGCTGTGTTTATCGTGAGCCATACTGTTCGATGGTTACTAGTTCCCGGCTAGCTACTCACTTCTACATCTGTGATCCTCTCTCCATCTCCATTTGAGAGTACCAGGTCTGTGATTGCTCCCTCTTGAGTGGGTTCCAATACTAGTTGTCTAAGGCGTGCGCCCTGTAGGGCATCTAGAATAACCCCACTCTTTGAAGTGACTGCTGCAACTGTACTCCAGTTTACATCTGGCATATTTAGATCCCCCATCAGCAATATCTCCCCTTTTTCTGCCATTCTAAGTATACTTTCTATCATTTCCTTGTCCATTTCCTCCCTCTGAGATGGAGGTCTGTATACAACCCCTGTGCAGATTGTGGTGCCATTGCCTGCCTCCAAATTGACCCACAGTGCTTCCTCTCCTCCCTGTTTATCCTTTTGTTCTGTTGCTTTAATTCCTTCCCTTATGAGGAGAGCTACTCCTCCTCCTCTTTTACCCTATGTTAAACCCCAGTTGTTGTTTGTACTCAAGGAACTGGCAGTAGAACTGGCTGAACCATTAGAAGGGCTATTCAGTAACTTATTATAGATGGAGGCAGTTCTGAAAGCCTGTAGAGTAGCAGATGTAGTCCCACTCCATAAAGTGGGGGGACAAGGAGCAAGAGTGGAACTACAGACCTATCAGCCTTACCACTGTTGTGGATAAACTGATGGCATCACTGGTCAAAATAGATATTGTGGACTTCCTGGCATGCAATGGACTCCAGGATGGTAATCAGCATATAGTCCATTGCTGTCCAGGTAGTCCATGAGAGAGCAATGGACTCCATGTCGTTTACTATCCAGACAGTAATAGACTCCAGGATAGCAAACAACATGAGTTTGTGGCATAGAGGTCTTGTCAGACCACCCTGATAGTTTTCTTTGAGTGCATGATGAGGATACTGGATAGGGGCCATGCCATGGATTTATTCCACTTCAATTTCAAAAGGATTTTGATTTGGTGCCTCACAAAAGATTGCTGAAGAAGATGGAGGATCTGTGTGCAGCAATGGACGTGGTAAGATAAGGAGGAAATTGGTTGAAGGAGAGGCAGTAGAGGGTTATGATTAATGGTGTCAAATCAGAAGAGAGGACGGTCATGAGTGAGGTGCCACAGGGATCCGTCCTGGTCCTGTCCTCTTCAATATGTTCATCAGTGACATCAGAGAAGGAATCTGGAGCAAGTTATGTCTCTCAGCAGATGACACTAAGCTCTGTGGGAGTGTATAGTCATGAGGGAGTTAGGGAGATGCAGAGTGACCTGCAAAGAGTAGAGAGGTGTTCTAAGGTTTGACAGTTGAAATTGAAAAGTGCAGGGTGAAGGGTGACACACCTTGGGAACAAGAACCCAGGACAGAGTACTGGATGGCAGGGACATACCTCTCAACTGTCACACATTATGAGATACGTCACTCATTTTACCTCTCAGAAACCCTTTTTCCATAATGCTGAGCACTACGGCTGAGGAAAAAGACCTAGGAGTCATCATTAGTGACTCTCCTAAACAATCAAGCCAGTGCAACAGGGCCTATAGTAGTGCAAATAGGATGCTGGGATGTATTCTAAAGGGTTTCAACAGTAGAAGAAAAGAGTAATTACTATCTCTTTATAGATCATTAGTGAGGCTGCACTTGGAGTACTGTACCCAGTGCTAGAGTCATCACCTCAGGAAAGACAAGGACAGGCTAGAGTTGGTACAATGAAGATGACCAGGAGGTTTCAGGGCTAGAAGGGCAGACCTTACGAGAATCGGATCAAGACACTGAACATGTACTCACTGGAGACCAGACGACAGAGGGATAATTTGATAGTGACCTTCAGGTTCCTGAAAGGAATAAACAAGGTGAACTGCATGGAACTATTTAGCATGAGTAACAGTTCAAGGACATGGGGGCACAAGTGGAAACTGATGGGGGGAGATTCAAGATGGATATGTGAAAGGGTTCCATGTCATAACAGCGATCGCAAAATATAGTAAATAAGCCATCTTAAATGTAGGGAGCTAAAATCTGAGACATATACAATCTGGGATAGGATCTCAAGAACCAGCAGGTCATGTGCGATTCCTATAAGTGCTAGTTGACTGTACATTTCACTTGCTTTCCCAGATGTTGTTGTCTTTACACCTAAGAGGGCCTGTAACATACCAGCTCTCCTGACCAGCTCATGAATTTTCATGAATATTTTGTTATCTATATTTGTGTTTTTTTATCTTTCTGTTTTACAACAGTGCCCTGTTGTATTTGTTACTTTGCTGCATTGGTCTTTATTGTACTTGGGTCTCGCGTATCACTATTGTACTGATTGTCTGGTGACCTCTCGAATCATACCTGAAAATAGACGCAACTGTGTGTAGTGTACTTACCTGGTCAGTAAAAGCTAATACAGTATAACCTCATTTATCCGAATGTGTTGGGGGACAATAAAATTGTTTGGATAGCTGGGGTTTCGGATAAGTGACGGAACTTTACAGTTAAGTCTATTAAGCTGGGAGACACACCACAGTTTCACATAACTGAGAGTTTCGGATAATTGAGGTTCAGATAATTGGGGTTTTACTGTAAATAAATAAGTGTTTTTGTGCTACAGCTGCCAGCGGAGGTGGTGTGGGGACAGCTGTCAAGGTCACCATTTCTGGGGCAACCTGAAGCAATAAATCACGACAGTGTGGGTGATGCTGGGTTTACCCATGCCTGGCATGGTTTGGTCACAAGGCCAGTGGCCAAGTGACCAAACATTGCCAGGCATGGGTAAATCCCAGCATCACCCACACCCTGGAGCAGTTTATTGCGATTATACAATGGCCCCCTTTTATTGTGGACCAGAAAAAAAATAAAGGAAAATATATTTTTTTGTTTGTATTTTAAATTGTTTTTATTGCTGTTATTGCTCCACCCCCCAAAAATAGTTCTTTGTTGCTAGGCAGGTGGAGAGTGATCATTGATCTCTGCTCCCATTTGGCAGATACATTTTTTTTAAAGGTTATCCCAGACCGCATCAAATTACAGGGAGTAATAGCAGCTGCCATCCCTGATCAGCTAAACAAATATTTTAACACTTTGATTAATGCTGAACCAGGGAAAGTGTTTTTGAATTAAAAATGATTGCTTGAAGTTATGGAAATCATGTGTGAAAAACTGAGCCATGATACTAGACATGTGCCTATGCATATGCATGGGCGCGTGCACAGTATCATGTCTCCGCTTTTCGGCCATGATTTCTGTAATTTCCAGCCCTCGTTTTTAATTCAGAAACACTTTCCCCAGTTCAGCATTGGTCATAGTGTTCAAATATTTTTTTAGCTGAATGGGGATGGTTTGAGGTGTGTACAAGTGTCCTGGTGACCGCGGAGTGGAGGCAGACGTGGTCAGTCGGAGAGATTCACTACACTTTGCCTACAGCAGAACCATGTTCTAAACGGTTAGGATTTTCTTTTTTTTGTCAGTAGGCTTCTGTAGCTGTTAGTTGATATTGGGAGTGATGGAGTTAAAGGCTATGGTGAGGAGCTGCAGTCGGGATGGGGACAGGTTTAATGATGAATTCAGCATGGCGAGTTTCATATTTTGATCACGGGGGATCGCAGTGATTTCTGTATTGTGGCCAACTGGCACCTCTTCTGTGGGTAATGTCAAAATTTACCATGGCTGGGAGGTTCCATGTCATATCATGTCAAACGATGCCCTGAGTGCCCTCCTTACCATCAACCCCTGTAAAGGTGCCTCCCCTGACTGTCTTGGCCCAAAATTGCTCTCCCTCTCCACTTCGGCCATTGCCTACCCCCCTCTCAATAATCCTAAATCTCTCATTCTCTACTGCCTTAGTCCCCTCTTCATGGAAACAGGCAGTAGTCCTCCCTTTACCCAAAGGGGGGGTGACCCCTCATCCCCTTGCAACTAGCACCCTATTTCTCTCCTCCCTACCTTTGCCAAGCTTCAAGAACACATTGTCCTCTCCCAGCTCACCTCTTTTCTATCTGACACCTCCTTTTTCACTCCTTTCCAGTCTGGTTTCAGGAAAAACCACTCAATCACTACCTCTCTCCTCTGGCTCACTGACTCCATCCTAACTGGGATGGACAATTGCCAAATCACCTCTGCAATTTTTGTTGACCTGACCAAGGCCTTCGACACCATCTCTCACTCCCTTCTCCTCGACTCACTTCTGGCAGCTGGCATATCTCCCTCCACCACAAACTGGTTAAAGACCTACCTTATTGGCCAAATTCAATCAGCTAAGATCTTGGATGCCACCTCCCCTTCCCTCCCGATTAGCACTGGCATCCTCCAGGGCTCTGTATTAGGGCCCCTCCTATTCTCCATCTTCTTAAATGACCTTCCCTCTGTTTGCTCCCCCACCTCCGCTATACATATGTATGCTGATGATACAGTCCTGTATGCATCTGGCTCCTGTCCTGCTGAGGCTACAAACCAGCATTACAGCAAGACTTTGACAAGGTTCAGATCTGGTTTGCTAACCATCAGCTTTTCCTCAATGCCAAGAAGACTGTCTCCATGACCTTTGGCACAAGTCAGAGACTCTCTAGGCTTCCCTTCCTACCCACTTTCCACACCCTTGATGGACTTTACTTGAGGACACATCCTCCTTCAGGTACTTAGGTGTTTGGTTAGACCAACACCTAAACTTCTTTGGACATATTGACGCCATCCAGAAAAAACTGCACCCCATGCTTGGTGCCCTGTTCAGAAACGGTAATTGCATCTCTCCTACAGCTAGTTGTGAACTTGTTCAGAAGATGATACTGCCCATTTTTGACTACTGTGACATAGTCTATGGTGCTGCCCCTAAGTCCTCCCTGGGCAGACTGGACACCCTCTTCAATTCCTTCTGCTGCTTTGCCCTGGATGCTCCCTCTTTCACCTGCCACTGTGATCTTTATCATGCCCCATCCTTCCCATCTCTTACAAACAGACGACTCTCCCACTGTGCTAAATTCACCTCCAAGCATTGGTTGGGTGAGCTCCCTTCCTACCTCACCTCCTCCTTTATAACACCCCCCCATCCTCCCATTCCGTTAGATCATCTGACTCCAGCACCCTGGTAGTCCCCCACAGATCCACCCAAATTGGCCAATCGGGCTACTCTCACTGCCTCCCAAAAATTTGGAATTCCCTCCCCCCTCAAATCCAGCACTCATTCTCCACCTACTCCATCAGCTCTGCCCTCAATAATTATCTTGCACCTAGCTGATCCTGCCATGTCCCTACCTAATTCTCTCCTCTAAGCCCTGGACAAATCCTACCCCTCTACCAGCACCTTCATTTTACCCTGTGCCCCCCACCCCCAAATTTCTAGCTCTTCCCCCTTCCCCAAATTGCTCCCCTTAATGGCCTCCCTTGATCTCTCACAGAATGTAAGGGACCCTGAATGCTCTCCATAGGTCCTCCCCTACCCCCCAACGGTTGTGCATCTCTCATCTACTCCCTGCCCTACCATCCCTCCTTTCTCCCTAGACTTGCAGTCCTCCTGCAGGGTTCTCAGCATCCTGACGGGGACCTACTGCATCTAGGCTTGTCTCCTCTCCTTCCCTCCCCATCTACCTGTCCCTCAAGCCTTTGCAGTCCCCTTGCAGGGTTCTCAGCATCTTGATGGGGTCCTTCTGTGTCTAGGCATGTCTCATCTTCTTACCCTCCCCACATTCTACCTTTTCTCTCTAGCTTTCACAGTCCCCTTGCAGGGTTCTCAACATCCTGAAGGGGTCCTACTGGGCCTAGGCATGTCTCCTCTTCTTCTCCTCCTCCATTTATCTTTCTTCCTAGCCTTCACAGTCCCCCTTGCAGGGTTATCAGCATCCTAAAGGGGGTCCTACTGTGCCTAGTCTTGTCTCCTCTCCTTCCCCTTCCCCATCTACCTTT
Source organism: Neoceratodus forsteri (assembly GCA_016271365.2). Classification (NCBI taxonomy): domain Eukaryota; kingdom Metazoa; phylum Chordata; order Ceratodontiformes; family Ceratodontidae; genus Neoceratodus; species Neoceratodus forsteri. The sequence goes on from CM057450.1 coordinate 941,099,908, forward strand.
CTCCCTGGCCATTGCAGTCTCCTTGCAGGGTTTTCATCATCCTGAAGGAGTCCAACTGAGCCTAAGCATGTGTCCCCTCTTCTATCTAGCCACTATTTTGCCTTTCCATGACTACTAGCAGGGTCCAATGCATCCTGATGGACTATTGATTAGCCCCCATCCCCTCCAAAGGTACAAATTCTGTTCCTCTCAAGGATTCAATTCTCACTTCCTCCCTCTTCTATCACTCTCCCAATCCCTATCAACTGATCTTCCCCAACCCCCTTGCAGGGTACCCCCACATCCTGAAGGATCCTCACTTGGATTAGGTTCTATTCCCCCTTCTAGCATTACGTCACACTTCCTCCTTCTTTCTCCTCCCTCTTTAAATATCTACAGCCTTATCCCCCTTTCTATTTAGTCCTGCAGCCCCCCTTGCAGGGTTCCCCACATCCTGAAGGGGTCTCTCTGGGACACTGCCTTATCCCCTTCTCTCTAGTCCCCCCAGTCCCCTTGCAGGGTTCCTTGCATCCTGAAGGGGTCTCCAGGGACACAACTCTTCCCTTTCCTCCCACCTCACCCTCACCCTCTCCTTTCCCCCTTTTCTTTCACGTAAGCACTTGTTTACTTATTAACCTGGTGCTTATTATTGTCCACTCTTTCTACCTATTGTGCGCAACACTGTTGTAACACTGTTTGTAACACCTGCTTTACAACTGTATGTTAATGTCGATCTTGTAACTTGAATGTTTAATGTTTTATTCCTATTGTACCCTTCCCCCCAGGTCGCATGGGGAGATGAGTGACTTGTTGCTCAGTGTGGCTTCCTGGTAAAACATTTCAATAAATAAATAAATATCAGTGATGAAACAATAGCGATAGAAAAATGAGCGAGTGCACATCGGTGAATACCAAAATGCTAACGTGCACTATAGCAAGGACCAGAAAGAGCAATGATCCTCAACATTCTCTCCGGGGGGGAATATTTACTGAAATTTGTATCTGGAGGGTATTTTTATAATTAACTCCAGTGGGGCCTGACACTGGGGTACAGAGGAATACTCAGGAGGGGGCTATTTGATGGTGGGAAATCAAGTCATCAGGGGGAGAACATTGGGGGGGCAACCTACAGACTGGGGACCACAGTCAGTAGGGTGGGGTAGTGTGGAGCACAAATTCAGGAGATCGGGAACATAAAAAACAAAACAAAACTTAGGTGCCCAAACAACAGAAAAAAAAATTATTCCGACACACCTGGCTGGGTCTGAACCCAGGTCCTCCCACACCAGAGGCAGTGACTGCTACCAGAACACCAAACAACCAGCTGGGAACTACCTGGCCAAACAACCTGTTATATCCTTATTCACTACAGCTTCCTATCCCACTAGCTGTATTCTTCCCCTCACTGTAATTTAACACTCACTGTTAGTGCCCCTAGCTATCCTTTCATACTTGGGGTGGGATATTCAGAGCAGATGCGCCATGCGCAATAGGGATGCGCCAGAGCAAAAGCAGAAATGCACCATGGTGTGATATTCAGTGGGAGCGGCAGCGCAGCACAACATGCAATGCCCCACAGTGCAACAGTAATGAATGCATGCGCAACTGCAGGGGGTGGAACCAGGAATAATGTGCGCAGTGCGATATTCATCAGTAGGCGATGTGCGCAGTAGCGGAGCAAGTGGACTTGCATGACAGCAGAAATGAGCCAAAATAAAAGGGAGCAAGAGAGGGGAGGAGAAATGCACCACAGAGGAGCCATAGGTGGGAGCACGGAGACAGAGTGGCAGGGAGGCAAGACAGGAAGCAGGGGGCAGGTGTGGCCAGGAGGTGGACAGGGCCCACCAGAGGTGTGCCTGAGTGAGAGAAGGAGTGCGTGTGTGTCTGTGCCTGTGTGTGTGAGAGGGCCTGAGAGTGCCACAGTGGATGGAGGGCAGTGGCAAGAGGCAGGGTACACAGAGGTGAACAGCCAGAGGTGAACCCGGTGCAGGGGCAGCACCAGCAACACACAGCGGGGGGAACAGGTAGACAACCGCCCGGGGGGGAGAACACCAGCCAGGGACATGGCCAGTGCCACCTTCCAGATGGAGGTGGTAATGAGGAGTGTGAGAAGGCAGGCAGCAGGGAGGCACAGCCGTGGAAGGGCCGGTCAGCGGTACACCCAGAACAGGCTGTACCGAGCCCACACCACCTCCGAACAGTACAGTGACACTGAGATCGTGGGCTGGTACCGCCTGAACCGAGCAATTCTGAGGCAACTCTGTGAGCTGTGCAGTGATGAAATGCAGGCACCCACACGATGGAGCCATGCGCTGTCTGTGGAGATGAAGGTCACAGCAGTCATGTGCCTGCTCACCATGGGCACCTTCCAGAGACCAACAGGGGACACGACAAGCATAACCCAGTTGGCTGCGTCACGCCTACTTACACAATTCCTCAGTGCACTGCTGCCACATGCTGCGGAGCACATCCATTTCCCCAGCACACAGGCAGAGTGCACAGTACACATACAGGAGTTCCACAGGGTAGTACGGTTGCCTGGCATGCTCAGGGCCATAGACTGCACCCATGTAGGCATCCGCATGCCACCTGGCCTGGAGGGGGTGGCGTACATCAACCGCAAGGGCTACCTGAGTGTCAACTGCCAGGCAGTGTGCGATGCCAGGGGGCGCATAATCAATGTCTGTGCCACGCACCCTGGAGGAGCACACAATGCCTTCATCTGGCACCAGTCTGCACTGTGCCACAGGTTCGAGAGTGGGGACATCCCCACTGGCCATCTGGTAGATGAGTACGCATAGCAGGCTGGACGATGGGTGCAGATGTGGGGGGGGCGTGGAGCATTGGCAGGGGTGCCATGGGAAATGGCCATGATGGCCTATGGCACAGTGACCCAAACCACCATGGTGACTCCCCTCTACACACAGGTGACAGTGGTTACCCGCTACGGCCCTGGCTGCTCACACCATGCTGGCGCCCCATGACCCTAGCACAGCAACAGTACAATGAGGCGCATGCCACAACATGGAATGTCATTGAGCGGGTGTTCGGGCTGCTGAAGGCATGGTTCTGTTGCCTGCACATGTCAGGTGGTGCCCTACAGTACAGCTCCTCAAAGGCCTGTGGGCTATTCCTGGCCTGCTGTATCCTGCACAACATGGCCACTGACTGTGGGATAGCTGCTGAGGTCGAGGAGGGGGACAGCGGTGAGGACAATGAGGATGCCGGTCCAGCTGGTGTAGGGCAGCCACCCCCTGGGTGATGGGACCCCCGGCTGGCCCGAATGGCACAGCAGCACCAGGACACCATCGCAGAGGAGCACTTTGGACAACACAGGTAGGCAACGGGGCCATGTGCAACCAACAAGGGCAAGGGCACAGCCCACAGACAGGCAGGGGTGGACACCAGGGGTGGACGGCGTAAAGGGCATGGGAATGGGCGGGGGACCGCACACAAAGGCAGGGATGGGCAGGGCTGCACACGTCACATGCACACACATGCACACACACCACAACACATGCCCACAGGGCAACAGGCACATCCACCCCAACAGGCACCCCCACACCCACACAGGACCACACACAACCATGCCCAGTGGCTGGCACTGTGCGTGCCTCAGACGCTGAGCACCATTGCACAGTGGCAGACAGCACTATGCAGGCATCATCATGCCCACACCACAGTGGCCAGCATCCGGGAGGGTGTGCACAGGGACCATGTGTGTGCAGGGCTGGGCACCTCACCCATGCATCTCACAAAGAACACCACAGTGCACACAGGGCAGTGGCAGACAGTGGCCGTGGAGGGAGATGGGTCAGTCATGCGGCACAGTACCACGGCTACCAAGGATGCGTGGGTGGTCCCGCCAAGACTTGCCAGCCATGCCAGGCTGACCAGTAGCCTCATGGGGTGGCATCAATGGGCTCCCAGGGGTGACACTGCATGAACGTGACCATGTCCTCAAAGGGGTCTGCAGGCCACCAAACATGCCTGCACCAGGCGTGACTGGTATGCCCACAGCCGAAACTGGCGTCGACATAGCAGGGGTCGCATGACACCGGGAACGAGGGGGGGTGGACATAGCACTCTGCGGGGTGTGCAGTGGCTGGGCACCCAACTGGGTGACCAGTGTAGCCATGACAGTCGCCATTGCAGTGGTCTGCCTGTCAGTGGCAATGGTCACATCCTCCTGCTGCTGGGCCAACTCTGCCAGGAGCAAGGCATGGTCCCTGCTGCAGTGCTCCTCTGCATGGTGCAGAACCGCACTGAGCACATCCACCGCCGCCACGAGCCACATCTGCTGACCTACTGAGGCCTGGGGAAGATGGCTGTGGTCATCCAAGGGGTCGTCTGCATGTCTAGCATGCTGTCCCCCGTGGTGTTCCTGGCCCTGCTGCCCAGCATCCCTCGATGGTGGGCGCTGCACAGCACTGCCATTCTGGGGTACATCCACATGTGGTGCACTGCCACTGCCCCTCACCACTTTCCCCACGTTGACATTGGCCATCTGCTGCCACTGCCCCTCTGGCTGCTGTTCTCCAGGGGACACTGGCACGACCGCAGCAGCAGCAGCAGCAACAGCCCCACCACCCTGGCCACACACCAGTGCTGCCCCACTGGAGCATGCAGATGCAGGATGGGAATGGGTTGTTGTGTAGGCAGCCATGCCAGCACTACCCATGGAACCACCTGGGCGGTTGTCATCCATGGGACCATCCTGTGTCCCACATACATCACTGTCCGGGATGTGTGTCATGTCATCATCAGTGCTGGAGCTGGCCCCAATCCGTGTCCCAGCACACTCGACACCGAGGGCGGTGTCATGCTAGGACACAGGCAGGGCCATGTCTGCACCTGCACTACCAGCATCAGTCCGGACAGACATGCAGGGCTGCAGATGGTCGATCCCTTGGACACCTGTGGAGGTGGATGGGCATTCCAGGGCCTCCCCCATGGTGGATGCACCCACCACCGTTGCCCCATGCAGACGCTCAGGAGCTGTAAAGGAACACAGTACCGTTTGTGGCACCGCCTGGCCCTGGGGCCTGTCCCCCTACCACCCACACACTGCCAGTGCTGGACCTACCATGTAGTGATGGGCTGCCACCCATCTGGAAGCCACCACCAGGAACACCCTCGATGGCACTATGCTGCATACTGCTGGCCACCCGCTCCTCCCGTGGCATCAGGTGGGGTACATCCTGCTGGCCTCCACTGGTGGCAGCACGTGCTGCCCTGATGGCTGCCACCTCATCTTTGATCCGCCTCCTGTCCATGCCAACCTTCTTCTTGCACTCCTGCACAGACTGCTGGTGGCTGCCCTGCTGGTTGATGGCACGTGCCACCTCACCCCACACTGCAGCACGGACCTGTGGTGTTCCCCGCTGTCTGCTAAGCAGCGGCTCCCTGTCAAGGTATGCCTTGAACAGGGCATCTGATTCAGCCCTGGTAAAGTTGGGCCTCCTCCTTCACACCCTTTCCTGCTCCTCCTCTTCCTCTCACTCGGTCATGCTCATGCCTGGGGGATGGACAGGTGTTACCTTGGACTGTGCAGTCCCATACAGCCCTCCCAGACCACTGTCCTCATGTCTCTACAGTATGCAACCTACCTCAAAGGACTGCAATACCGATCCATGGCCTATGCAGCCTCAAGTCACGTATTTATAGTGCAACGCATGCAAATGAGGGCAGGAGCAACTGTAATGGGATGCTAATGCAGTGGATTCACCGTGGAATGGCTCATGAGCTGATTTGTATATCCTGACTGAATATCGCACTGTTACACCTTGTGCAATGGTGTTGAGTGTGCTCAGGCTATGGCGCACCACTGTGAAATGCGTAATCAGCACCGCACCATGCATGCCCGCAGTGCTGACACTGATGCTAGTGGCACTGCTGACATGTTGTGCACAGGAGGCAGTACAGGGCACGGCCACCACTGTGCCTGTGGCGCAAGTGCACTGTATGCTCAGGGGGGCACTCATGCCATGATGCTCCATGGGCGCCATAGTGCCACAGCATGGTAGGCCACTGCAAGGCGTCACACACATGCACCCTACCGCGCTACATGCAGGAGGGCTGTGGCGCTGTGGCACTCCGTGTCGGGACAGACCCATGACCCTGCGGTTGACCTTTTCCCCTGGGCACCATGTGTACAGCATGGCTGCACCTCATTGTGCAGTCCGGTGCCAGCGTGATAGTGACTGGCAGTGCAGTACTTCGCTGCCTCCACATGTGGGGCATGTGCGCTACAGGGCGCCATTTTGTGGCCTATAGCTACAGCACTATGCTGCTCACCAGAGTGCCCGTGTGGATGGCGATTGAGCTGGCCAACCTGGTGGCATTGGTGGAGCTCCATGCAGGTGCCCTATTTGGTCAGGTACCCCTCCTGAGGCCATGGACAGCAGTGTGGCAGGAGGTAGCAGAAGGCCTTGAGGAGGCCATGGGGTGCAGCAGGACCACCGAGCAGTGTTGCCACCAATATGGGGACCTCCAGCAGTGGGACTCCAACCGCCTAGGGTGACTGCAGGCACGTGCCCGGCGGGGCACCATGCCATGGCCAGGTAGGTGCTCCATCACATCACTGGTAGTATCTGTCTGTCCAGGTATCGCGGTGGTTGTCAGGCTATGCTGCGGGGGTGGGGGCGTACCTGTGTTGCTGGTGTTGGAAGTGCCTCATGTACACCCTGCGCCACTGTGTCATGGCTAAGCTGTGTGGGCATGCACACAGCAAGGGGGGGCTATGTTACTGGCCTGTACTGATGTTACCCTCTCCATGTTTGCACTCTAGGCCCAGAGGATCGCTGTAGGGACCAGTTGGCCCATGAGCAGGGATGACAGGCTGGAACCGGAGGTGTGGCCTTGCAGCCAGGGCACAGTGGTGGTGCCGGGGGTCAGCAGCTCCCTGCTGACCAGGATGCAGGTGAGTGCTGCGTTTCCACTTACATCTGTCCATGGTGGGTTGCAGGGGTGGTGGTGGGGCATGGCCCCCTGCACATGGCCCCACTGCCCTGCACGCCCCATGGTGCACTCCGCACTGTCCTGTGGGACTGCATGTGTTGGTGGGTGTCGCAGGTGGGCTGTGCGTGCACTGGGTGCCTGGCTGTGCCACTGCCATCTCACTGTATATCCATGACACTGTACGGCCACCTTGGTGCTGTGTAGTGCATGGGTGGTGGGGTTGTGCAGCGGTTTGCATGGCTATGGGTGCCTGGGTAGGTGGGTCATGTGGATGCACCCACTGTGGGTGGTCACATGCCATCACAGGGGTGAAGCCCACAGCTGTATGCCATACACATTGGGTGGGCTGTGGGGGTCTGGACAGTCACACGTACTGACTCTGCTCCCTTGTCCTAGGTGGACAACGCTGGATGACCCTGGAGCATCACATTCAGGAGATACTGCAGGTGACCTGGGCCACACTGGAGTTGCTGCAGGGCATGGAGTGGAGTGACTGGCAGCGGCACAGAAGGAGCCACAGGGAGCGCAGGGACGAGAGGGGCCACCAGTAGGTCCTGCGGTGCCCGCGCTGTTCCTTCCCCCTTGGACTGTCCCTCACACCCCTTTGTCCCCCTTCTTGCTATTCCCCTTTGTCCCATGCCTGTCTTCCCACGAGTTGTAGCCTTGTACCCCCCTTCCCCACTTTGTATATAGTACTGTATATAGTTCTTGTTCATTCTGTTACCTTTTGAATTATAGATATGTTTCATACTACAACTGTGGTGGTCTCTGATTTGCAGCGGGCGTCTGGTACTTTGCTGCAGTGGTGTGCATGGTGTCTGGGGTGGTGCCGGCCTGGTCGTGGGTGAGTCTGCCAGGGCCCCTCCACTGGTGTGGGTGTAGGCCATGGTCCCTGTCTGTGGTATGTGTATTGTGCCCTGTGCACTGTATGCCTGTGTGTAGTGGTCTCAGGTGCATGTGCTGTGTCCCAGTCACCCCTGGCAGTGTGTGCCTGGCCCATGCAGCTGTGCCCTTTGCATGTCTGTGGTACGCCCGGTCATGCCAAAACCTCCACCGCATGCATGTCTGCTGGCATGCCATTGGTGGCAGTCCATGCCAGCCACCCTCTGGGCACAGCACCCTGGCAGCTGGCGTCCTGACTCCAGGCCTATTACACATCTGCCTCAGGTGATACTGTGGGCAGTGTTGTTGTTGTCCCCCTCCATGCTGTCGATGGTGTCTGGGGCGGTGCCTGTGGTCTGCTGTCTGTCACATGTGCTCCTGCTGCATGCTGGTGGTGGACAGGTTCATGGTGCATGCACCACATGGCTAGCTCACCAGCGCCATGGTGGTGTACAGGCTATGGGTACACGGAAACATTGGACATGTGACAGTGGCATCTGTTGCCCCGCTTTGTGTGGCTCTGTGACAGGATACCCTTGTGACCGGGTGGGGGTTTGTTCATGCCCTGTGTTGCATCCTGTGTGGTGCATGCCTTCATGCACCACAGTGGGCTGCTGTGCTGTCTGGTGGGGCCAGTACTGGGACAGGGTGTGTGCATGGGTGGGTGTGTGGGGTGCCGTCTTGCTGGTGGTGGCATCCAGGGAGGGTCTTGTCACATGCGGAGTCCCTCGGGTACTGACGCAAGGTCGACCTCTTTGCTGTGCCACAGTGGGGGCCATGCAGGGGGCATTGTGTATGCTGCAGTGGTGTCAGTGGCTGGTGTCACCTGCTGCGGGGGGATCATGGTGGAGCTGTCATGCATGGCGCCATGGGGCACGGGGTTGCATTGTTACGGTGATGGTGGTGGCATACCTTCAGTGCCATGCACTGTTTGGTAATGCTTCTGGGCCAGGTGTCTTGGGATCGCTGTACAGAGGGTGGTCAGCATTGGTTAGGTGTTGTGGCATGGGAGGGTCCGGCCCTCCTTGTGTTGCGGTCACTGTTTGCCGGGGGAGTGTGCTGGGGCAATGTGCCTCTGCTGTTGGATCAGTGCTGGGGTTCATGGGCTGGTGGTCCGTTCAGCTCACCTCTGGATGTGCAGCTCATGGGGGGCCTGGGGGGGTTGTTCTGTCTGACCTGCTGCATGCTCCTCCACTCATGGCACATCCACACCCCTGCTTCCTATCCTTGGCCCTGTGCTTCACTGGATGTGCTACTGTGCATTGGCCCTGCTCCACTGTGCATCCCTGGTTGTGCCATGGTGCATTGGACATGATATTCAGCTGTGTTGCGCAGGCGCACCTTGGTCTGCACTTGGTTTCAATATCGTGCACGTTGCACAATGGCGCACTGCTCTTGCACCTGCTCCCACTATTGCACATCTTTTTGGTGCAGTCTGAATATCCCACCCTTGCTGTTCTCACAGGCGCTCAGACTGAGTTGCTCAGTTTGACTCAATCTTATCGTGGGATACCCATCTGGTTGATGCCAGTTAGCCCATCAGATTTTTAGATTCTGAGACCCCATTGTATGATAATGTTTTTCTAAGACAGCACGCTAGGCAGGGAGTGGGTAGAAGTTGGGGTGCTAAGTGGGTTGAGGTAAGGGGGTGTTTAGTGATTACCAGCACTGTGGAGGTGGAGGAGAGAAAGTTGCATGCTAAACAGGTCTAGAGGAAGGGAGGTATTAGTTCGTGTTGTTTGAACCATGGGGGGGGGGATGTTAAGGTGCTACATGGGTCAGGATGAAAGGAGGTACTTTTTTACTTGGGCCATGGTGGGGGTCAGAAGGGCGGAGATGGGATACTATGAAGTGGTAAGGGTTTATAAGTTTTTTTAGCCACAGCTAAGCTTGGTATAGTGGACTTTGCCAGTGAAGGGCCGGTCTCTGTGTAGCTAGTTCATTGATGAGATTTAAGTTCAAAGAGATTTTTCTCCTGATGAAGAGTGAATTCCATTAAGTACTAAAACATTGCTGTGAAAGCTATGGGAAGCAGTGTGAGCAGACTTTGCCCATCAGTACTGGCTGGTCCTGTGGGGTTTACTGCCTATATACTGTTCCCAGTACAGGTCAAGGACTTTTTGTCTTAGAGACAAGAAGAAATAAAACCAATAAGTGATATCCCCATTCAATTCCATCCACCCTTAGGGTTAATTTTAGCCACAAGTAGATAATGTATATAAAATGGCTTTGGGAAAAGGATCCAATCTGAATAAGTGTCCACAGGGGATACACAATGGCCTTACTCAAAATATGAGATTTATCTTCATGAGTGAGGGGGCAGGACCATAACTCATTAGTTGCAGGGACACAAGTGAGTTATGACAGTCCTGCCCCCTCACAAATGGAGATAAGTTGTATATTTTGAGTAAGGCCATTGTGTATTCAATTTATACAACATCATTTTATAAGGTATACCATATAAATGAGCTGTTTGTGTAGCGTTAACTGTTGCTCTTTGAATTCAGCAGCTAGCTTCAGAGCAGGACAAGGCTATTGTGATGTCATCAGCATTGTGAGAGATGCTGTCTGATTGGTCCTTAGGTTAAAGATAGTCATTGTGACATATAGAAACATAGAAACATAGACTTTGACGGCAGATAAGGACCACTTGGCCCACCCAGTCTGCCCATTTCCCTACCTATTGGATAAGCTGCAGATTCTAGTTAACCAACAGTCTACTTCCTGCAACCCCCCACTATAATTGCCTTATGTCTGTCCCATGCATGTTTGAATTCCCCCACTGTTTTAGACCCCACAACCTCTCCAGGAAGGCGGTTCCATGCATCCACCACTCTCTCCATGAAAAAGAATTTCCTCACATTACCCCTGAGCCGTCCCCCCTCTAACTTTAAATTGTGCCCCCTTGTTCTTACACATCTCTTTTTCTGAAAGATGCTACCCTCCTGGACTTTGTTGATTCCCTTGAGGTACTTAAAAGTTTCTATCATGTCCCCCTGTCCCTCCTTTCATCAAGGGTATACATATTAAGTTCTCTCAGTCTCTCTTCATATGGTTTCTGATATAGACCCTGCACCATTTTAGTTGCCCTTCTCTGGACTGCTTCCATCCTGTCTATGTCCTTGCGTAGATGAGGTCTCCAAAACTGCACGCAGTACTCCAGATGGGGTCTCACCAACTGTCTGTATAGAGGGATAACCACTTCCCTTTTTCTACTTGTGATGCCCCTCCCTATGCATCCCAGTATCCCCCTGGCTCTCCTTACTGACTTTTCACATTGCTTACCCACCTTTAGGTCATCTGATATGACTACACCCAGATCCCTTTCCATTATTGTTGTCGTTAGTACCTCCCCTGCTATTGTGTTCTCTTCTCCTTGATTTTTATTTCCCAGGTGCATTACTTTGCACTTCTTTGCATTGAATCTAAGTTGCCATATGTCTGACCATTCCTCCAACCTTGCCAAGTCCCTTCTCATCCTTTCTACCCCCCCTTGTGTATCAACTCTGTTACAGATCTTTGTGTCATCTGCAAAGAGGCATACCTTTCCTTCCAGACCCTCTGCAATGTCACCTATAAAGATGTTAAAGAGGACTGGACACAGTATTGAGCCCTGAGGTACTCCACTAGTAACCCCCCTTTCTTCAGAATGTGTTCCATTCACTATTACCTTCTGTGTCCTGTTGTGCAGCCAGTTTGCTACCCAGGCTACCACCTTGGGACCCACTCCCAGGCTGGCTAACTTGATTATTAATCTTTTGTGAGGAACTGTGTCAAATGTCTTGCTAAAGTCTAGGTAGGCCATATTCACAGCCCCTCCCTGGTCTATTACTTTGGTCACCCAGTCAAAGAAATCGATTAGATTCATCTGACATGACCTTCCTGCTGTGAATCCATACTGTTTTGGGTCCTGTGCCCCTCTGGCCTCTGGGTACTGAACAATTCTTTCTTTCAGAAGTGATTCCATCATTTTCCCCACAACTGAGGTCAAACTAACAGGTCTGTAGTTTCCTGCTTCTGCCTTGCTCCCACTTTTGTGAAGGGAAATCACATCTGCCCTCCTCCAGTCCTCAAGTACCACCCCATCTTCCCATGATTTGTTAAAAAGTGTGGTTAGTGGTGTCACTAGGTCCTCCCTTAGCTCTTTTAGGATTCTAGGGTGAATCCCGTCAGGCCCCATTGCTTTGTCCACCGTGAGTTTTAGGAGTTCTTTCAGTACTCTTTCTTCTGTAAATGGACTGTTGTCAACCCCACTACCCAGAGTGCTTCTACTGTTTGGTTTAGGTAACTCCTCCTCTTCTTCTTTTGTGAATACTGAGCAAAAGTATTCATTCAGTATCACTGTCTCCCTCTGCCCACCTCCCCTTTCCTTTATTAATCTTCACTATCCCTCTCTTAACCTTTCTATGCTCCCTAATGTACCTATAAAAGGTTTTATCCCCCTTCTTAACTGAGTTGGCTATCTTTCCTCAGTTTGGGCCTTTGCTTTTCTGACTGCCTTCCCCACTTCTTTCTGCTTTAATTGATACAGTTCCCTGTCATGCTCCGTCTGTGATTACTTATACTTTTTGAATGCAGCCTTTTTCTCCTTAACCTTCCCTGGCACCTCTTTTGAGAACCATATTGGTTTTTTATTCCATTTTGTTTTCTTTGTTTGTTTCACACAAAGGCTTGTTGCCTCCATGATGGCAGTTTTGATTTTTCTCCATTGTTCTTCCACCCCTCCTTTCTGGCCATTTGCTAATGCATTCCTCAGGTATTCACCCATTATGCCAAAGTCAGCCCTTCTAAAGTCCAGTATCTTTGTCTTTGTATGGCTTGTCTCCATGGTTGTGTTTATTGTGAAGCACACTGTGCAGTGGTCACTTGTTCCCAGATATCTACTGACTTCTAAATTTGTGATCCTTTCTCCATTTGAGAGTACCAGGTCTAATATTGCTCCCACCCGAGTGGGTTTCACCACTAGCTGTCTAAGGCATGCCCCCTGTAGGGCATCGAGACTGACCCTGCTCTTGGATGTGGCTGCAGTCCATGTCGCCCAGTTAACATCTGGCATATTCAGGTCCCCCATCAACAGTATCTCCCCTTTTTCAGCCATTTTGAGAATGCCCTCTATCATTTTCTTGTCCATTTCCTCCCCTTGAGACGGGTCTGTATACAACCCCTGTGCGGATTGTGATGCCATTCCCTGTCTCCAAGGTGACCCAGAGTTCCTCTTGTCCTCCCCCTTTACTTTTTAGTTCTGTAGCTTTGATCCCTTCCCTTATGTAGAGAGCTACTCCACCTCCTCTTTTACCTTCCCTGTACCTTCTGTAGATTGTGTACCCTGGTATGTTGACATCCCAGTCATGGTTCTCCGTGTACCATGTATTTCTGTGACTGCCACAATATCCAAGTGTTCCTCTTCCATCAGGGCTACTAGCTCTGGGAGATTGTTTCCCAGACTACGGGCATTGGTACTCATTGCCCTCCATTTAATTTTGGCTTTATCCTTTTTTACCTCATCCCTGCTCTTATTGCCCATGTCCATGTTCCATTTACCCCTGTCCTACCTTCTGTCAAGCTCTGTACCTCAGTGTTTATCCTACTACCTGCCATGTTTCGTGGGGGGGAGGCTTGAACTTTCCTGTTTCCTATCAGCACCTCCCCCCCTGGCTAGTTTAAAATCTTGCCAAGGAAGCCTTTAAACCTGTCACCTAGCAGCGTGTTTCCCTTCCTGGACAGATGCAGACCATCATGCCAGTATAGACCTTCATCTGTCCAGGTGGACCCCCAGTCCCCAATGAAGCCAAAGCCCTGTGCTTTGCACCAGTTTTGCAACCATTCATTAAACTGTATGGTGTGAAGTACCCTAGCCTCACCCCTGCCATAGACTGGCAGCACCTCTGAGAAGGTTACCATGCTTGCTACCTGTCTGAGGCCCCTCCCCAACTCCACAAATTCATCCTGCACTGCACTGATCTCATGCCTAGCTAGGTCATTTGTCCCGAGGTGGACAATGATATCTAGTTTCCTCTTCTGTTTTGCTGCTTCTGCAATCCTGAGGATTTGCTTCCTGTCCCTCCAAGCCATGGCACCTGGCAGGCACCTTACTTCCCTCTCCTCTCCCTTCCTCAGGTCTACACCCCTAACAACTAAGTCCCCTATCAGAAGCTGTTTCTTTCCCTTGTGGTGTCCCTTGCCACTCTTTTGTGGGTCTCCCTTGTGGATGTCCCCAGCATTCTTCTTGGTCTCCAATGAGGGTGTCATCATAGAGGAACCTTGATTTGCCAGACTGACATATGATTTGTGTAGAGGTACAACTCGGGGGTTATGCCTCTGTTCCACCACCCTTACCCTCCCAGAACCTACTGTGGTCCATCTGCTCTTCACACATGGCAACCTCTGAGGCAGTGGTTGTGGAACTGGTGTTCTTTGGGTGGGGTAGGCCTCCTTAGTCCTTGTCAGTTCAGCCTGGAGGTGGGCAACCTCCTCCCTCAGAGCTGACAGTTGCCTGCAAACAGGGCAGCAACGCAGGTTCCAGAATGTCTCCCAGAAAATTGCTGCCCCACAGCCAGTGCATTGCACCACTCCCCACATGTCCCTCTTCCTTATAGTATACAATGAGTAATGTATAATTTTTTTTTTTGTGTGTGTGTGTGTACTTACCCTTTATGCACTGTGCTGGGTAATTAAGAATATGACAGTTCTACCCCAAGACCTGTTGAGGAAGTGATGTCAGAACCTTGGCTATAAAGGAAATGCCACAACCACTGGTGACTGTTAGAAACAATCAAATACACCACTGCTCCACCACCCTGGTGAGTACTGCTCTTTATAGTAAGTCAACCAACACCACAATTTACTAGACCACTGCTCCTACACAAACCACTCTACTGAGTCCAGGGATAAAAACGAACCCACTGCTCAGCCAGCAGGACACTTCTAAAATATTGCACAAATATCCTTCCAAATCCTATGTGTCTAGCACAGAAATCAAGCAACTTCAGTTGTATTTCACCCCCTCTTGTTATAAGATTACTACACTTTAATGGAATCCTGCAATTCTTAATGCCAATAAGAAAATAAAGAAACTTTCTGTAGAAAGTGTACCTTACCTTCCTATCTAGTCCCAAACAATATTATGTTTTACCAGGTTCCCAGTTCCTCAAATGCGTTCTAGTTTGTTTTCTGCAGTATAGCAAGTGTCTCAGCTTCCACAAAACAAAAGCAGTAGGGAGAATGACAGTGTCCTAGTTTTCCTGTATTCAAGACACTCAAGAGTTCTCACCTTCCACCTAAAGTTATATATTACATATTTTTTCTTTAGTAGGTTGGTAGCTACTGTAGCTTTTATATACACAAGGCACCTTCCAGTAAGATCTGAGTGCCTACAATATAACTGTAACTTGAAGCCAAGATGGAAACAATCACAAACTGGCATTCAACAGCAAAAAAAGAAACAATGTCAAGGAAGAACTTATCAAATACAGTAAAAAATCATAGAGGTTGTTCCTTAAAACTCAAAATAGTTGCAGACAGAAGAATTTTTAGTGGAAGGGAATTTCAAAAGCCAGGGTTATGACTACAAATGCTTGATCATCTGCAGATTTTCGCCATAAAACTGGAATACTGAGAAACCCGTGGACATCAGAATGAGTGGCGTTCCTAGGTGCACATGGAGTCAAGAGCTCACAAAGACAATATTTATTTGTTTGTTCACTGGGTGGGTGCACTGGTCCCAGGAACTGTTTTCAGGCATGACCCAGTCCATAAAGGTAATTCTTTATATGCCATCACAAGAGGCTTGTAGTTGATCTGGCACCTGACAGGCAGTTAGATTTGGACCCTGGATGAGGTGATACTATGAACTGACCTACAAGCAAAGGTCAGAAACATCATTGTTGCATTCTGGAGCAGCTGCTGACAATAGAGCAGACCATAAGAAAAGCCCTTAGGACTGGCCTTAAGGTGGCTGTCATCCCTAGGCAAACTTCAAGATGATGCCCCATCCAGCAAAATATTGCCCTCCCCCGGAAATTATTCAGT
Organism: Neoceratodus forsteri; assembly: GCA_016271365.2. Classification (NCBI taxonomy): domain Eukaryota; kingdom Metazoa; phylum Chordata; order Ceratodontiformes; family Ceratodontidae; genus Neoceratodus; species Neoceratodus forsteri. Next base: position 941,115,757 of record CM057450.1, read on the forward strand.
TCATTCCCTCTGTTCCCCCTCCCCCTGTTGCTCTTTATGTCATGGAAAACATCTCAGGCATACATCCCCATAAGCTATTATACATTTTTTTATGTATCCCAGGCAACCTCCATTTCTCATGAAATTATCTACAGAGAGTTAATTTTTATGCTGCTTGCACGCATGTGCAAGAAACATAGTGCCATCATCCGAGTTTTCGGAGGGGTGGCACCCATCTTCCAATTCAGTCAGTGTGTTTGCAGGCGTGGCCCCAGTTCCCCAGTCACTGCTGCAGCTGTCTATGACAGCAGTTGAAAATGCAGTGGTCATACAGTTGGAAGGGAGAGCTCCACTTCAGTGAGCAGAGCTCCTCCCCCACACACGCAAGCATGCATACCTGCGTGCTGATGTGAACCCCATTCACACACTTATGGCCGGCGGAGGTGCACAATCCCCATCGGCTCACGCCCCACAAAAGCTGTCCAGGTGCCCGCTGGGAGCCTACCAGCGTGGCAAAAACTGTTATAGCCAAGGGGTGCCCAATCCCGCTGGCTCATGCCCCCAAACAGCCTTTCCAGCTGCCATGCTGGGAGCCCACCCCTGCGTGACAAGCGTCCGTGTCGTCTTACTTTAAAAAAAACCTGTAAACAAAAAAGGTCCCTCGTAGTCTCCCTGCCCCCCACAACCCGCACCCTCCCACTCGCACCCTGCCTCTCCACACCCCCTCACCCCATGCCTCGGAGTCCGGCGGCGATCTTGGTGGACGGGAACATGTCTGCACTCTTCAAGCCGACCGCTGAACTGAGGAAATGCGGTAAGCTGTATAATGGAATAAATAGGGTTTTTTCAACTTTGTTGCATATCTCAGGCATTTTTGAGAATTTTGAGCCCAAATTTTCAACATGGGGTTTTTGGGACCCCTCCTCATGAATTCTTGCACTGTCGTGGCGTTAATCGGGCCCAAAGGGTGATTTCACGGTCACTGCGTGAAATCACCTTTCGGGACCAATTAATGAAATGACACTGCCAGTGTTCATAAGGTGGGCTCTCAAAAGTCTATGTTAGAAAATTTAGTGAAAAATTCCTAAAAATGGCTGTTTTCTGAGGGGTGATAGTTCTAGCAGTTCCTCTGCTTAGCTAAAATGAAGTTCGCAAATTTTCAATATTTTCACTCCAGATTTTCAACATTATCATTTTACCACACCTCCTTATGAGCAGTACAGCTGTCATTTTCACATCTCACCCAAAATGTGTTTCCGCCCATGTAGCACACAATGGCGCAGTCGGTGTCTTGAAATCAATGTAAGGGACACATTAAGAAAATCACAGTGACACTGTTCATGAGCAGAGGTCTTAAAATGGCTATGTTGAAATTTAGTGGAAAAATTCCTAAAATGACTGTTTCGTGAATATGCGTTGCGCAGTTCCTATATGCAGCCTCGTAAGTTCATTGAATTTTCAATATTTTCCTCCAGATTTTCAACATTGCCATTTTACCACACCTCCTTATGAGCAGTACAGCTGTCATTTTTCCATCTCACCCAAAACGTGTTTTCACTCTGCATGATAATTATGAACAACAGCGAAATCAATGTATGGGACATATTAAGAAAATCACAGTGACACTGTTCATGAGCAGAGGTCTTAAAATGGCTATGTTGAAAATTTGGTGAAAAAATTCCCTTCAGACATTCTGCAATGTTACTAATGAAGACATTGAACAGGACTAGCCCCAGGACCGATACCTGCAGCACCCCACTGGTCACCCCGTCTCCCTAGACTGCACACTATTTACCACTACTCTCTGCCTCCTGTCTGTTAGCCAGTTTCTAACCCTGTTTACCACCCTTTCCCCCATGCTCAGCCTACCCAGCTAGTTTATCAGCCTCCTATGTGGGATGGTGTCAAAGGCTTTGCTGAAATCAAGGTAAGCGTTGTCCACTGCCCCACCCTGATTCACTTCCTTTGTCACCCAGTCAAAGAAATCAACCAGATTTGTCTGACATGATGTCCCCACTGTGAATCCATGTTGTCTATGGTCCTGTGTTCCGATGGCTTCAAGATGCCCCACTATCCTTGCTTTAAGCAATGTCTCCATGATCTTCCCTACTACTGAGGTGAGGCTGAATGGCCTATTGTTCCCTGCCTCCTCCCTGCTGCCAGACTTGTGTAGAGGGACCACATGTGCCCTCCTCCAATTCACTCATGTTGAATGACTCAGTGAACATGGCTGCCAGAGGTACTGCTATCTCCCATCGCAGTTCTCTTAATATCCTTGGGCGTATGCCATCTGGTTCCATCGCTTTGTCCACCTTCAATTTAGTGAGCTCCTGCAGGACTCTTTTGCCTTTGAATGGACTGTTGTCCACCTCTTCACCCCCTTGGCAACTGCTGTACTGCTGTGGCCCTTGCCCCTCCCACTCTTCTGTGAATACTGAACGAAAAGACACAGTGGATGTCTTGGGAGGAAGGCATGGAACTATCACTTCCAAATACCTAAACAGCACATACAAATAAGTAACATTTGGCATTGACAAATGCTTGTTCTTTTTATTCTATGCTGTTTGCTCCTACTGGCCTCACACACTTGCCTGCTGCTACCCAACCCACCTACCTCAAAGGTCTGCCTTTGGATACATTCCTTGTAAGCTGTTAAAGTACTTTAAACAATATTTGAAAAGGCAACTTATCTTCTTATCTTGATCTGTCTATTCTATGCAATAACATTTTATATCTCTCAAAGACCGGTTACATGTGAGAGACAAATGAGGCCAGTAAGACTGCAACTCTTCCTAGTCCCAAAACTACCATGCTTACATTTCATTACTTGTCTCTGTTGCCTAAAACTGCTGTTTTTAAACTTCTAAAAAAAAATAGAAAATGACACCTCAGCATAAAAGGAGCTGGTATGTATGTATGCATGACCACAATACAATTTTTTGCAAATTGCAAATACTGTGGAAACATCTTGCCGGCATCAACACAGATGATTTATACTCAAACTGTCAAATAGAACTAGAAGTAAACTTTACTCAGTCAGAAGAAATCAAGACAGCTGTTATTTCCTCACTGGGGAATAAGCACATCTGTATCTTTATTCTCATATTCTTTATCACTCTGGCTGCACAATTATTTTCTTACTTTTTTCAATCACATCACTGCCACAAGGAACAAGGACAAGGCAACATTCTTCTGTACATAGTTCAGTGGACAAAATAAATTTGAGAATTCATTACTTACTGCAAACAGAGACTATTTTTAAAAATAAAAAGCATGATAGCAAAAATGTATTTTGCTGCTACCTCATGAATAGATAGCACATATATATGTAGTGTGTGTAACAGCCAATTGTTTCAGTTTAGGTATAGAACTGGCCAGGGGAGGAGACCAAAGTGCAGTTTTTCAAGAATTTCGTTATACCTGGCTGGCTGGAGGATTTTGAAGGGATGAATATGTTCTCATCGACCAATAAATGATGACTGGATTTGTTGAATCTGTGCACTGATGCACTCATGTTTGAGTGCTGTGACCCAGTGTGACTGACAGTCTAACTCATGGTGGGTCAGTCTGGTGTTGCTACTAGTCTGATTGGGCAGGTAACTCTCTGGATTGAGGCTGACATTGATCTAAGAGAAGGCCCAGGTAGAAGAGTCATGGCTGTAATTGCTTTGAGCATTTCACTCAGTCAGTACTGCTGCTGTAAATGTCAACATGGAAATGGCAATGAACCATTAGGCATGCCCATAAGATATTGGTAACTAACATGAGCTTCCTTCTGAGAGGCTCTGCTACCACCTCTGAGCTTGCTGTCTGTCCAATGATATTGTAGATGCTGCATAAATTGTGGCAAGCAATTAATGGCATGCAAGGAATATGGCCCAGTTCCTCCTCATTCCTGTCCTGCACACTGAGTTACAATACTTACGGACCTACCTACCACCAGTGCTCCTGATGAGGCAGTCCATCCGGCCCAGTCCAGAAACCCCCTTCCTGGAATTAAGTCTGATTACTGCTTAATTGTAGCAACATGCAGTGGGAACACAGAAAAAAAAAATGGTGACACTACGTATTTCTGGTGCCCGCTTACAAAGGGCACTCTAGGCAACTGCCTAAAGTGTATTTCAGTAATTCAGGCAGAATGAAATGAAAACCTACACCAGTGTTTTCAGATGTGATGAATCCAGAAAGTGCACAAACTAGAAATATGTTTATAAATGGAGAAAGCAGCCCTTGACCACTGTCAAAACCTGAGATTCATGCTACAGCCTCTCATTATTAACTACTCCCAAACTAGGTATCACTCTCTCAGCCTTGAACTAAATGCAATCCAGGATGGGGGGAGCTAAGGTTACATCATAATATGGAACCTGCCGAGCTGACCCCATTGGTAACTGCTCCATTTTGCTAAGATTAAGAATCAACCAGCTGGAGGCCAGCCAACTACTGATCTCCAACAGGCAATGTTCTAGCATTTGCATAAACAGGATCTGGGTAAGGGGCAAAACAAACGTATGTCCATGTATCATAAGCTTAACAATAGAACTCACCCCTGTGCTTCCCAATAATCTAACCCAGCAGAAGCCTGTACACTGAAAAGTGCACAGGGGACATGACAGACCACTGGGGAGCACAACTGTCCAAGGCAGCTGGGTCTGATATAAAATTTCACATTACCATCAGTTGCACCATTACCACTAATTGCACCCTTCCTGGGAGGAAAGACTGGAACCATGTAAGCATAGGACTGGAGAATCCTTTATACTCTCCAAGTCTGTCATTCACTTCTACTACATGAGCTGGATGTCATTGTCCACCTAGGGACAAATGACTTGGCTAATCATGAGATCAGAGCAGTGCAGAAGGACTTTGTAGAATTGGGGAAGGGCCTAAGACAAGTAGCACACACAATATCTTTCTCTGAGGTGCTGCCTGTCAATGGCATGAGTGAGGCGAGGGTACTTTGCACCACGCAGTTTAATGAATGGTTGAAAAAATGGTGTGGAGCATAGGGGTTTGGCTTCATTGGGGACTCAGTTCCACTTGGAGGACACCAGCCTATACTAGCAGGATGGTCTGCATCTGTCCAGGAAGGAACAAGTCTTTTGAGCAATCGGTTTAAATGCTTCATTGGCAAGCTTTTAAACTAGTCAAGGGAGGCAATGATAAGCAGCAGGAAAATCCCAGTCTCTCCCCACAAAACAGGGTACTAAATGAGAAAAAGACTGAGGTAGACAGGTCAGTGGGGGCTGCTGCAAAAGAAGGTAAAGCCATCAAAAAATAGAGAGCAATGAGTACCAATGCCCGTAGTCTGAGTAACAAGCTTTCTGAATTAGTGGCCTTGATGGAGAAGGAACATCTGGATATCGTGGCAGTCACAGAAACATGGTACACACAAAACCATGACTGGGACATAAACATACCAGGATACACTATCTACAGGAGGGACAGGGAGGGTAAAAGAGGAGGAGTAGCTCTTTACATGAGGGAAGGAATCAAAGCAACAGAACAAAAGGGAAAACAGGGAGGAGAAGAAGCACTGTGGATAAATTTGGAGACCGGCAATGGCACCACAATCTGCACAGGAGTTGTATACAGACCCCCTTCTCAGGGGGAGGAAATGGACAAGGAAATGATAGAAAGAATACTTAGAATGGCAGAAAAAGGGGAGATATTGCTGATGGGTGATCTGAATATGCCAGATGTTAACTGGAGTGCAGTTGCAGCAGCTACTTCAAAGAATGGGGTTATTCTAGATGCCCTACAAGGGGCATGCCTTAGACAACTAGTATTGGAGCCCACTCGAGAGGGAGAAATCTTAGGCCTGGTTCTCTCAAATGGAGATGAAGAGAGGATCACAGATGTAGAAGTGGGTAGCCATCTGGGAACTAGCGACCATCGAACAGTATGGTTCACAATAAACACAGCAATAAAGTCAAGTCATACAAGGCAAAAGTACTTGGACCTTAGGAGGCTGACTTTGCCAAAATGGGTGAGTGCCTAAGGAATGCACTAGCAAATGGGCAGGAAGGAGGGTGGAAGAACAATGGGGAATAATAAAACTGCCATCACAGAGGTAACAAGCCTTTGTGTGAAGCAAATTAACAAAACGAAGCGATGTAAGAAACCACTATGGTTCTCAAAGGAAGTGGCAGTGAAAGTTCAAGAGAAAGAAAGCATTCAGGGGTACAAGGAATAACAGAAGGAGCAGGACAGGGAACTGTATCAGTTAAAGCAAAAGGAAGCTGGGAAGGCAGTCAGAACAGCAAAGGCCCAAACCGAGGAAAAGATAGCCAACTCAGTTAAGAAGGGGATAAAACCTTTTATAGGTACATCAGGAGCCGAAGGAAGACCAAGGGAGGCCTCGTGGAGGCTTAATAAAGAGAAGGAGGGTGGGCAGACGGTGACTGTGAAAAGTCAGAGATACTAAACAAATATTTTGCTCAGTATTTACAAAGGAAGTGGGGGAGGTAACTAAAACAAACAGTAGAAACACTCTGGATACAGAAGTTGATACCAGCCCATTTACAGAAGAAAGGGTTCTGAAAGAACTCTTAAAACTGAAGGTGGACAAAGCAATGGGGCCTGATGGGATTCATCCCAGAATTCTAAAAGAACTAAGGGTAGAACTAGTGACACCACTGACTACCCTGTTTAACAAATCATGGGAGGATGGGGTGGTACCGAGGACTGGAGAAGGGCAGATGTGATTCCCTTCACAAAGTGGGAGCAAGGCAGAAGCAGAAAACTACAGACCTGTTAGTTTAACCTCAGTGGTAGGGAAAATGATGGAATCACTTTTGAAGGAAAGAATTGTTGAGTATCTAGAGGCCAGAGGGGCTCAGGACCCAAGGCAGCATGGATTCACAGCGGGAAGGTCATGCCAGACAAATCTGATAGATTTCTTTGACTGGGTGACCAAAGTAGTAGATCAGGGAGGGACTGTGGACATGGCCTACCTAGATTTTAGCAAGGCATTTGACACAGTCCCACACAAAAGATTAATATACAAGTTAGCCAGCCTGCGAGTGGGTCCCAAGATGACTGCCTGGGTAAAGAATTGGCTGGAGAATAGGACACAGAGAGTAATAGTAAATGGAGTCCACTCTGAAGAAAGGGGGGTTACTAGTGGGGTAACGCAGGGTTCAGTATTAGGACTGGTCCTCTTCAGTGTCTTTATAAGCGACATTGCAGAGGGACTGGAAGGAAAAGTATGTCTCTTTGCAGATGACACAAAGATCTGCAACAGAGTTGATGCACAAGGTGTTGTGGAAAAGGTGAGAAGGGACTTGGCAAGGTTAGAGGAATGGTCAATGTATGGCAGCTTAGATTCAATGCTTAGAAGTGCAAGGTAATGCACCTGGGAAACAAAAACCCAGGGGAAGAGTACACAATGGGGGTGAGATACTAACAACAACAAAAATGGAAAGGGACCTGGGGGTAGTCATATCAGATGACCTAAAGGTGGGCAAGCAATGTGAGAGGGCAGCAAGGAGGGCTGGGGGGATACTGGGATGCATAGGGAGAGGCATCACCAGTAGAAAACAGGAAGTTATTATCCCTCTGTACAGACAGTTGGTGAGACCCCATCTGGAGTACTGCGTGCAGTTCTGGAGACCCAGTCTCCACAAGGACATAGACAGGATGGAGGCTGTCCAGAGGAGGGCAACTAAAATGGTGCAGGGTCTGCACCGGAAGACGTATAAAGAGAAACTTAAGGAGCTGAATATGTATAGCTTCGAGGAAAGGAGGGAGAAGGGGGACATGATAGAAACTTTCAAGTATCTCAAGGGAATCAACAAAGTCCAAGAGGTAGCATCTTTCAAAAAAGAGGTGCGCTAAGAACAAGGGCACAATTTGAAGATAGAAGAGGCGGCTCAGAGGTAATTTAAGGAAGTATTTTTCACAGAGAGGTTGTGGATGCATGGAGCGGCCTTCCGGAGGAGGTTGTGGAGTCAAAAACAGTGGTGGAATTCAAGCATGCATGGGGCAGTCATAAGGCAATTCTAGGGGGTGAGGGTAGGAAGAAGTAGGCTGCTGGTTAACTAGGATCTGCAGCTTATCCATTAGGTAGGGAAATGGGCAGACTGGGTGGGCCAAGCAGTCCTTATCTGCCATCCAAATCTATGTTTCTATGTTTCTATGATGCACCATATCAAATGCAGATGAATGGTCAAGCAGGATCGAAACTGACACCCTACCCTGATCCCTTACAAAAAGATCATTACATACCATGACCAGGGCTGTCTCCATGCTGTAGCACTGCCGGAAACCAGACTGAAACTACTGTAAAATATTATGGTCTTTGCTCAAGATGCTCATGTTGCTGTGCTGCAACAATCTCCACAACAACTTTTGCCAAAAATGGAAGGTTGAAATTTCTGCTGATAGTGCACAAGGGAATCTAAGGAAGGCTTTATGACCATAGGTTTAACCGCAGCTTCTTTCAAAGTCATGGAAAGAAAAAGAAGCAATCACGACACCCAGAAACACCATTGCTATCCCAGCTTTGAGGAGCTGAGTCATGCTGCATCCATTTTTGGGTAGTGCTGTGCAGCACATGCCAGTGAGAACCTGGACAATTTGTTCAACATTCCACAGATGGAACTCTCTCCAAGGCATTAGAAATTTTGAGTACTGCCTATCTATACTTCTCTTGTTTACAGAACTTGCAGTGCAGATAATACAGTATCCAGTGAGGATGGTGACCGAATATAAGCGACCGTCAAAATAGGGACTCATATTCAATGCTTTCCTCCTGGGCTACCCTGGAAGGATTGCGACCTTATGTGAATACGAGGGTACTACAGGGTGACAGGAGGAGGGATAGCAAGGGGGAGGGACAGGGAAAGGGTTTGGTGGGACTGGTGTGCCTGCTGCCACAGAGCTAGCCATGTGGTGTGGTGGTGTGGGTGACTAGCTCAGGTGCAGCAGGTACAGGGTTTGGGACCTGGTGTGGGAAAATGTTGCCACTGCTTGTGGATACGGCACAATTTTTTTCCAGTGCAGGGATTTTGCCCCCCTTCCCGACATGTATCCTCCTGGAGTTGAGAACATTTATTCAGGGTGTTTGTGGTGGCTGAAGCCCCACACGAGGGGTGGTGCAGGGGCACAGCCCCCCCAAAAAACACTTTTTTCTTTTTCTTGATGTCGGATCTCCTGCGAGTGTATATCACTGATTTCCTTTTTGGCAATATACACTCGCAATAATAATTGCTATTTTGCAATCACTATTATGACATGGAACCATAAGACAGTCTCAGATGCCTACAACCATGGCCATGAAGAACTGATTTAATTATATACACTTCTTTTTATCTAAGTTTAATAGAGAAGCACAGACCATTTACCCAGCTGGTGTAATTCATTCCAGTGTAATGCCCCTGTCCACATGACTTGCATTGCCAAGGACATGGCAGCTCAGACTGTAAAAGCTAGCCCCTACTTCTTTTTACCTGATCAACACTCTTTTTCTGTCTCTCTCTACTGGATATTTTCAGTGTTGGATGCTCTACTATGTGGTAAGATATGTAAAGGCAAATCTGCTCTGGCTTCTGCTGGAGAGCTGACTAATAATGTGTTGTTCACAAGCACAAGACTATTCTGAGAGAAACAAGCATTTGACAATGCCGAATGTTGTCTAGCTGGCATTGGCATTGGTAGTGCAGGAGTTAGAAAGATGCATAATAGGAATGGCAGTGAAGTATGGAACTGATGCCAACCCCACCCCACCCTGCAGAGACTGACAGGCATTGAGGTGTGCCTTTGGGTTGTCAGCCATAACGCTCATGCCATTTCACCTCACCCTACTCTGCAGACTCCAAGAGTGGCGTTGTACCTTGGGGTTGTTGAGCCTTATGCTCACCCCATTCCATAAGGAAATACATTGAGATGGGTGCAGTATAGGAGTATGGGAGTTGAACTTTGGGGCCGAAGAGTCCAAGACACACCTTGATGTCTGTCACTGACTGCAGAGTGGGAGTGGGATGGAATGGCATGAGCATTACAACCAACAGTCCAAAGTCACACCCCTGACGCCTGTCAGTCTCTACAGTGTGGGACATTGTGGTTAGAAACCCTAATGCCCTGGGCATTTGTTGGTATTTGCACTCCAAATTTTCAGCATGGGCTTTTTGTGACCCCACCTCATGAAAGTATTTGGGACTGCCGCTCATGGACAGTAGCACTGTGATTTTGTTAATCTGTCCCGAATGTTGATTTCCCACAGTGACTGCACCATTCTGTGCCAGATGTGCGAAAACACATTTTGGGCAGAATGTGAAAAATGACAGCTGTACTGTTCATAAGGAGGTGTGAAGAAATGGCAATGTTGAAAATATGGAGTGAAAATATTAAACATTCTCAAAGTTACGAGCGTACATGGAAACTGCGCAATCCACGCTCATAACACAGTCATTTTGTGGAATTGTTTCACCAAATTTTGAACATAGGCATTTTGAGACCTCCGCTCATGAACAGTATTGCTGTGATTTTATTAATCTGTCCCAAACATTGATTTCCCACAGTGACCATGCCGTTGTGTGCCAGATGTGCGAAAACACATTTCATGCAGGACATGAAAAATAACAGCTGTACTCTTCATAAGGAGGTGTGAAAAAATGGCAATATTGCAAATCTGGAGTGAATATATTAAAAATTCTCGAAGTTATGAGCATGCGTGGAAACTGCGCAATGCACACTTGTAACAGAGTCATTTTGTGGAATTTGGTTACCAAATTTTCAACATTGGCATTTTGGGATCTCTGCTCATGAACAGTGTCACTGTGATTTTTTTAATCTGTCCCGAAAGTTGATTTCCCACAGCGACCCCGCCATTGTGCACCAGGTGTGTGAAAACATATTTAAAGCAGGATGAGAAAAATGACAGCTGTACTGTTCATAAGGAGATGTGTAAAAATGGCAATGTTGACAATCTGGAGTGAAAATATCAAAAATTCCTGAACTTATGAGCGTGCGTGCAAACTACATAATGCATACTCAGAACACAGTCATTTTTTGGAATTTTTTCACCAAATTTGTAACATAGGCTTTTTGGGAGCCCACCTCATGAACAGTGACACTGTCATTTTGTTAATCAGTCCTGAAAGGTGATTCTGCGCAGTGACTGCGAAATCACCTTTTGGGACCGAATAACAAAATGACAGTAACTGAGTTCATCAGGTAGGGTCCCAAGAACCCCATGTTGAAAATTTGGAGCCAAAAGTCAGAAAAATGGCCAAGATATCCACCTATGTTGAACCCCCCCACCCACTGATGCCATTATACAGCTTACCATGATTTTCTTCAGTTCACGGTCGGCTTTTGAAGAGTTCAGACGAGTCCTGCTCCACTGAAGATCATTGCACCAGGCTCCGGAGGTAAGTATGGGATAAGGGGGGTGTGGGGAGGTGAGTTGTGCAGAGGGTGGGTGCAGATTGGTTGGGGGGGAGCTCTGACTCAACGATGGATCGTTTTCTTATTTTCAGGAATGGACATTGCGGGAAGACTTTCTTTACAGGTGAAATTAAACAACTGTTGGGCACACTGGGTTGGGTTCCCAGTGTGCCCCATGACTTTGGAGGGGTTATGTTGGCCACACTGGAGTGTGCTCCCAGTGTGGCATACAATGGTGGTGGGGTGGGGCAGGGGCAGGAACATGCCGACACGGTCGGCTTTAGAACACACTCAGGCACACTGGGGCTGGCTCCTAGGAGGTGGAAGACTAGGTTTGCTGGCCAAGGCACCTAGCTTCACCTGAGCTCTTTCCTTCTAGGTTACTTGAAAGGACAGAGCAAAAAACCTTACCAGAGCAAGGGAAAGGATTAAGACTTCTTTTGGCTAGGCAGAGTTACTGTGTGTTGTTATTTTTATTTTGTACTAACAGGGATTGTTACTGTTTGTTGCTAACATTTTATTGCTTTATTTTTCTCTGATTCAAATTGTTGTTGCTGGGTATACCTTCTGCTGCATTATTACAAGGTGTGCCTACAGGTGTGTGCTAACAGATTACTACTGTAATCTTCTGATTCAAATTGTCTTTTGCAAGGTATATCTTCTGTTACTGCTTTATTTTTCTCTGTAGCAAAGTGTTTCTTATAGGGTATATCTTCTGTGAAATTATTACAGGTGGTGCTTTACAGGTTTTACAGTTTTACCTATCACTTGGATAAGCTTTCAGGGTTACTGCATTTGTTGCTGACTGATTGTTTCTGCTCTTACCTCTTTGTTTCTGTCATCTGCGGTTCTTCTTTTTTGGCAGGAGAAAGGCCCATCCACCCACCCCCATCCCCAACCACTACACACTACACTCCTTTCATAGGGTAGCACAGTTGTGACATTTCCTGTGGCAAAGCAGAAAGGGGCGGATCAGTGGGGTATCCACACAGTGACCTCATTTACAGGGGCACTAGTAATTTAACTTGTTATAACAAGTTATACAAAAACAAACAAACAAAACACAAAATCAAACTTTTGCTTTCATTTTCTTCCTTCTAATTACTCTGACCAGGTTATAAACCCAGCAACTTATCTGGAATGAATAACATTAACTGCAGGTACTGTGGAACACGTTTCAGAAGGGCAGTTTTACAGGATTTAGGACACTGTCCTACATGCTGGGCCATTGGAGATCTTAGGGCTCAGCTCCAGGCAACATGGGCAGAGATTGCATGCTTCAAATTTCATGCTCAAGAGGAAATATATTATAAGAACCACCTGCCATTTCCCCAACATCCAACAGAAGCACCTCGACCGCAGAGGGTATTTGATCTGGGAGGTTGGCAGGTGGTTAGGAGGGGCAAATCGGGTGCCCCATCACTTGGTGCTCTCCAACATATTGCCTCCACAAACCATATAAAAACAACAAACAGGTATTGCCTCTATCTCCAAAATCAATCAAAGGGGCAGAGGACACTGCAGAGCAGGACACTGCAGCACAGGAGCTAGCACAACAAAACTCGCCCAAAATGGGAACCAAAACAAAAAAAGCAAAAAGGAAATCCAAAAAACTTCTGATCATAGGAGACTTCATGATTCAGGCAGTTGATACCTATCTCCAGCCAGGGGTAATGGTCAGATGTCTTCCAGGTACATCAGTGTAGAGAGACACTAACCGCATTGCTAAAATTGTTCAGGAAGCAGGAGAAAACATTGACATCCTGGTACACATAGGGACTAATGATCTCACCAGTCAGTCAGTTGTGGAGACGAAGGAACACCTGACAAGGCTGGGTGACAAACTGTCATCCATTTCATCCGGCATCTCCTTCTCCGAGATCCTGCCAGTCTGGGAGAGGGGGGCAGATGGACGGAAGGCCAGAGAAGGGGAGGTAGGGGAGCTAAACATGTGGCTCAAGGGCTGGTGCCAGGAAAAAGGACACAAATTTGTAGGGAACTGGCAACAGTTTTGGGAGTGAAAGTGGGCTACATCTGACTAAGGAGGGAGTCAGTGCATTGGGGCAGAAGTTTGATGTCTTTGCAGAATATTTAAACTAGTAAATGGGGAGAAGGGTGCAGCACCCCATATGTCGAATAGGAAGAACACCCCTCCCCCCTCAGCTAGTGGTCAAAGAGGAGTTCAGCATGTTTGCAGTTCATTTGCATCACTAGGTAAGGAAAAAGGTCCAGCTCTCCATATGATGCACAGGAGAAACGCCAGACCTCACTCAACAACTAACACACCGAAATCTGGCCAATGGAAAATCATGTACACAAATGCTCACAGTCTGAGAAACAAGATCCCAGACCTGCAGGCAATAATGACAGAGGTTAAACTGGACATAGTAGCAATTAGCGAGATGTGGTTTACCAGTAACCACACTTGGGAGACTTCAGTACCTTGCTATGTACTGTTCAGAAGAGATCAAGGTGCAAAACGTGGGGGTGGAGTGGCTCTGTATGTCAAAGAAAATATCAAAGATACAGAAATTCAGAATACACATAAGGAGCCCAGGGTTTTATTTATCTCTAAAAATTGATTAGCGTTTTGCTCATAAAAGTTCTAAAACATTGTGAAAATGCATAGCACTTGCCTCACTATGTTTAACATACATAACACTTCTAAAAAAACTATATAAATACTTTCTGTACAGTTAGTATTGTCCCAAGAAAACAACTGCTAATCAATTATTTAAAACCCTGGGAGCTAGAAGAACTGTGGGTCACCCTGGGAACAGGAAATGGGACAGCCATAAGAACTGGGGTTGTCTACAGGCCCCCAGACCAGGAGGAGGACATAGACACATTACTGTTAGAAGATATACAAAACATAACAGCTAAAGGGGAGGTTCTGATAATGGGAGACTTCAACATGCCAGATACAGATTGGTCAATACCAGCAGGAACATCTGCCAGAACTAGACACATGGTGGATTCCCTGCAGGGGGAAGGCCTCAAACAACTGGTACAACAACCCACAAGAGACAGGGCTATCCTAGCTCTAGTACTGACTAACAGGGAAAGGATCACAGATCTCCAGGTAGAAGGTCACCTGGGGGCCAGTGACCATCACGTGGTATGGTTCAATTTGGCTACTACAACTAAATCATCTCATTCCAAGGCAACAATATGGGACTTCAGAGGAGCTGACTTTGATAAGATGGCCAACAGAGCTAAGCTAGCCCTGGCAAAAAGAAATACAGGTGAGGGGTACAGGCAAAGTGGGCAAGCATTAAGGATGCAATATTTGAAGCAACATCCCATTGTGTTAGAGAGAAAAGGAAGTGCAAAGAGAAGGAAACCACTTTGGTTCTCAAAACAGTAGCAGAAAAGGTGAGAGCCAAAAGGCGGACTTCGGGAAATATATAAGGAACACAGTGGATGAAGATAGAGGCATACCAAACTTCCCTAAGGGAAGCAGGGAAGGCAGTAAGGCAGGCAAAGGCACAAACCGAGGAAACACTAGCACAGACAGTAAAAGAAGGTGACAAGACTTTCTATAGATACATTAGTGAAGGAAGAAAGTCCAGAGGGGGTATTGCTAAGATCAAAGGAGATAAGGGGGGTTATGAGGAGGAGGACCATGTTAAAGCATCTATCCTAAATAGATGCTTCTGCTCAGTATTTACTGAAGAAAAGGTAGGGCAGGGCCCACAGCTCAGCATCATGGACACAGTGGGGAGGGAGGTGAGCACTAGTCCCTTCACAAAAGAAAGGGTCCTACAAGAGCTCAATAAGCTCAGGGTGGACAAGGCAATGGGACCTGATGGCATACATCCCAGGGTACTAAAGGAATCCCAGGGTACTAAAGGAGCTAAGGGTGGAACTAGCAGAGCCATTATCAGAACTGTTTAGTGAGTTTCTAAGCACAGAAGAGGTCCCAGAAGACTGGAGAAGGGTTCATGTGATCCCGCTCCACAAGAGTGGTAGCAGGGAGGAGGCAGAAAACTACAGACCAGTCAGTCTTACCTCAGTAGTGGGCAAGATTATGGAGGCACTCCTTAAAGAAAGGATAATGCAACACCTGGAATCCATAGGAGCACAGGATCCAAGACAGCACGGGATTACAAAACGAAGGTCCTGTCAAACTAATCTCAGATTTCTTTGGCTGGGTAATCAGAGTGGTGGACCAAGGGGGAGCAGTTGATGTCACCTACCTTGACTTCAGCAAAGCTTTCGATACTGTTCCACATAGAAGATTGATTAATAAGCTGGGTAGGCACGGGGTGGGTCAGAAGTTGGTCAACGGGGTGGCAAACTGGTTGACGGGCAGAAAACAGAGAGTGGTGGTAAATGGTATACAGTCAGAAGAGATGCAAGTCACAAGTGGGGTACCTCAGGAATCAGTCCTGGGGCCAGTCCTCTTCAACATCTTCATCAGTGATATTACAGATGGACTAGAGGGTAAGGTTTGTATGTTTGCAGATGACATGAATATCTGCAACAGAGTAGATGATCCAGATGGGGTGGGCAGAATGAGAAGAGATCTGGATAAACTAGCAAAATAGTCTGAAGAGTGGCAACTGGGGTTTAATGCAAAGAAGTGCAAGATCATGCACATAGAGAAGAGAAACCCTGAAGCCACTTATAGGCTGGGAGGGGAGTTGCTGGCAGTCACAAGGGAAGAAAGAGACTTGGGCATCATCATCACTGATGACCTGAAATCATCCAAGCAGATGACTAAAGCAGTAGGTAAGGCTAGGAGGATGTTAGGGTGTATTAGTAGGGGTATCACAAGTCAGAAGGAAGGGAGGTAATGATCCCTCTTTACAAGACACTGGTTAGGCCCCATCTGGAGTACTGCATGCAGTACTGGAGGCCACACCTTCACAAGGACATTAACCAGATTGAGGCAGTCCAGAGAAGGACAACCAAAATGGTGCAGGGACTGCATCAGAAAACATATGAGGACAGATTAATGGAGCTCAATTTGTATACCCTAGAGCAAAGGAGGGAGAGAGGTGATATGATCGAAACATTCAAACACCTTAAGGGCATTAACAAGGTGAAAGAGTCTAACACATTTCAATATAAGAAAAATTGCAGGACAAGAGGACACAGCATGAGATTAGAGGGAGGCCGATTAAGAGGTAATGTGAGGAAGTTCTTTTTCACAGAAAGGGTGGTGGATGCATGGAATGGCCTACCTCAGGAAGTGGTGGATATGAATACAGTGCAGGGCTTCAAACAGGCATAGGATAGGCATAAGGGAGCAATACAGATGAGTATGAATAGATAGGCCATTGATGGCACATTTATAAGGTAGAAAAAGAAATGGGCAGACTAGATGATCCTTGCGGTCCTTATCTGCTATCAACTTCTATGTTTCTATATTTCTACAATCTTGAGGGGGGGGGTTATAAACATTCCAACAGGGGGATATGGCACCCCCGAAGTCAGCTTGCTGGGGATTGTGAGAAGCGGATGACGACAGTCACCGCCATGTTTAATGAAATGTTTAAACAGGCAAGGCACACTCTGCAATGATGGGGTGCTCCCTCATTGCAGCGGTGAAATTCATTCAAGTTGGTGGCACACTTCTCAAGGGCTGTCATAGACAGTGTGCTCATTCATCGGTGCCACAGAGACCAGCCCACAAAAGCAGTGGCGTCATTGGCCACAACACAGCCGCACCTCCACAACCTGCTACTCCAGAAAGCTGTCACAAAATTTTGCTTGCGCTGTGCGTGCAAGACAACATAAAAAGTCTCATCACTGAGCCACTAACATTTTATTATCAAAAGATTACTGGAAATTTAAAATACAGGTTATTTTATTTTCACTTTTAGAATTTACTAGCAATAAAACTGTATTTTAGTAAATAAAGGTTCCTTAGACTTACCATGGAGTTGTGACAAAGTGCTTTTACAGAGATTTCCCGATCTCTTTGGCATACAATACTTTAATCATGTAAGTCCAGAGTCTTTATTTCTGTCACAGTCCAATATGAGAAGTTTGCATTAAACTGAAACAAGATATACATTTATGGTGACACAATTCATTTTAGTTAGCAAGCTATTCCAGTCACCTGTTTTCAGCAGTAAAGAGACGTTATGCTGTTTCTCAAAGAATGTGGCTCCGGGAGCTCAGTGTAGAGACAACAATGACAGACACATCATTTGCTGGTAGACTTCAGGACTAGTTTTTCAAAATGTTGAATATTTTATTCCAAAATATACCTCACCAGTGAAAATGTTATATTTTCTTTCATCTTTAAAGAGCTAGTGGAGCCAACATAGGCAGATAGGAAAATAGTACACATCTTAAGAAATAGTCAGTTGTAACTTTTTATTTCTGAAGTATTTTCCATTTTCATTTTGTTCATTCAAAAGTCTTCTATGTAAGCAATAATACCCGACAGGGTGGGTGGTATTGGGCAATACCAGACTGCCCAGGGGTGTAATGAGGCCCGATGCCACAGGCGGAGGGCCTTATAGCCCCTGGAAGGTCCGGTATTGCCCATACCGCCCACCCTGGAGGGTATTATTGAGCTTAGAAAATAGGCAACTGTGTATGTTTAAAAAAAAAAACACAATTGTTTAAATGCTAAAAGTCATTTATTTAGTTACAAAATAGTTCCTCCACCAGTAATAGAATGCTGGGTTTTTTTTACTAGGGAGTTCTGAGGAGTAAGGAGCTCACTGTCATGGTTACCCCCCCCCCAATATACAGAGACACACACAGACACTGTAGCTGGTTACAGTACCTATATGAATGGCATAAAATTAGCTGGGAACTGCAGCCTCATGAAATGCAGGCTGTAGTTCCTGAGCCTCTATACTGTGAGAAGGAGAGAGAGAGAGAGAGAGAGAGAGAAGGACGTCCGGATAGAGTGAGTGAGTTTTGAAGTTCTGCCGAGGGAAGGGCAGCGATGGAGAACCTTTATTCAGGCAAGCGTTTCTAACCCCACATCAAAAAAAAATCAAAGTAGTCACGTGATGAGCCGGCTCGGGTAAGACGCATCTCTCGCTCCTCCGAGTCCCAAGCATTTATTTTTAGTCTGATTACCCGATTTTGGTGGCGTTTCGAGCTCTTGTTTGTTTTTGAGCCTAGTTGGCAACACTAAGTGGTGTTTTGAGCGCTGTAATTGTCGGTCGGTATTTCGGCAAGGAAATTCTTTACTAGTGCGCAATAGCATTTGGGGGCAGGCTGAGCCCGACCTCGAGGTTTATGGAGACCCACGCAGCTCCTTCACGGGTGCACCCCAGCATCTAAGATGCTAAAGCCCCACTCACCAGCTGGGACTTGAGCAGGTGAAGTGCTCCTGTGGAAGGAGGGTAGGAGTCTCTACCGAGGACATTAGGGAAGATTAAGTCCCTGTGCAGGGACTGGTAGTCGACTTGCTGAGAGTAAAACCGGCTGCACTCTTTGGCTAAGAGGATGAATGATCACGGAAGCCAGGATCGCTTCCAGGAAAGAAAAGTGACCACTTTGGACCAAGAGATGGTGTTACTTGAGGAAAAAATTGAAAAAATTAGAGGAAAGGCTCGGGGATCAGGAAGCAAGAAATCGCAGAAACAATTTAATACTGGAGGGCTTCCGAGAGAGAGCGGAAAGCCCAGACTATGTCTCCCTTATTGAAAGAGCTGCTTCTAAAATGTTTGGCCCTTCGCCATTTGGGGAAGGATATAATTTAGAGCGGGCGCATCGTGCATTGAGAGAGGCCCCGCCACCTGGGGCCAGACCGAGAGTAATAATTATGAGGTTCCTAAACTATAAGGAAAAGCTGTATGTTCTCCAGATGTCTAAGCAAAAGAGGCCTCTGCAGTGGAACGGGGCCTCAATCTGGTTCTTTCAAGATCTGGTTCCTGGGGTCAGGGAGAAACAAAAAGAGTATAGCGACATTAAGAAGAAGCTCTATCTGGCTGGTATAAAATTTCGGCTTATCTATCCGGCTACACTCATGGTGAGGCTGTCCTCGGGGGAAAAGAAATTTGTAACTGCAAAGGATGCTTTGGATGGACTATGTGTCAATCTTCCAGACCTCTTCAAAGCGCCAATTTGAAGTTACCCTCCGTGGGAGGGCAGGACTTGTTGGGAGCCGAGTGGCAGAAGCTTTGGAACATTAATATTGCTTGGCTATACTAAGTTGGACTGTGCCAGAACAGGAGGCAAATATATAAAGACTGGGGTTTGATGGTTGAAGGGCCCCTGTGGTGGTGGGGGGTGGTGGGGGAGGGATGGAGGATAACATGAGGATTCAGGGCTGCCTCAGGGGTATTATGATGAATACAAGGGGGTGTCATGGAATTTAAAGGGCCTGGTTAATATAAGGGTGGGATCAGCTGGATTTACTGGGGGATAGTGACGCAAAAAGTAATTGGGGGCCGGGTAATTATTAAGGGAGAACCCCGAGGGCGAGCTATGGACTTCAGCTGGAAGCATTCTATAAGAGGGTTTGTTTAATCAACCTGGATTGATTTTGGATTTGTTGTTTATGGGGTTGTTAGTTTTTAAAGTGTCAGTTTCTTTTTCCCTCAAGGTTAAGGGAATATTTCGGGATTCTTATGTTGCAACTGATGCTGTATAGCTCCTTGGGGTTTGTTATGGAGCTCGGGGGCCATATTTCGGGCATAGTAATTCAGTTGGGATTCTGGGGGGATGGGGAAAATGGTTCATTCACGACTCATTTAACTATGGTTGGTCGGCCATGGGACCGGGGAGGGGTGGGGGTGGAGAAGAGAGAGTCCTAACCCGGAGATTACAGGAGTGGATCGTGGATAGACTGCGTTCAGGCTTTGATATTTAGGAGTGTAATAGTCGGATGGCATTATTTAATCTCATTTCTTGGAATGTCAAAGGTTTAAGGGGCCGACATAAAAGATTGACAATCCTGAGGTACCTGGAGCAGCAACGAGTTCACATTGCAGCTCTACAGGAAACACATTTATTGTCGGAGGAGGTGGAGTTTTTGAAAAGGCGCTGGGTAAGCCAGGCTTATGGGGTGGGCCTAGAGAGAGCATCGGGTGGGGTTGCAATCTTAATAAATAGGTCGTGTCCCCTTGAGGTCGATCAGGTGGTAACCCGGCAGGATGGTAGGGGAGTTTTTGTGAAGGGCAATCTACATGGGCAGGCGGTTGTGGTGGCGTCTATTTACGGACCAACTCCTCCAGACCCTGAATTCTTTGCCTCGTTAGAGGAAGATATAGTAGGGTTCCCATCACTTTCATTGATTCTAATGGTGATTGGAATCTTTGCTATAATAATAGAAAGATAGGATGCCTCCTGGTAGGGGTTCCAGAACTAGAGCCCAAGCAGCGTTGGCTAGGTTTTGTAAGTGGCAGGATTGAGTGATCCAGTGATTTTATTTGGTGATGGGGCCTCAGGATGACATTTTATTCAGCGCCCTGACAGGGTTCATACAAGGATAGATTTTTTTTTGGTGAATAGGAGAGGCACTAGGGGGATCAGAGCCTTCTCGACTGAGGGTAGAATTATTCTGATCACTCCTTGATTCGATTCAGTGGGAACCAAGAAGGCTGCCCATAAGGCCTTTTAGATGGAGGCTTCAGGACTGGCTTCTAATATCAGAGGGGAGAAGGGAAGAACTTGCGGGGGCTTTGCAGGATATTATAAGGGTACAAATACCCACGTTGACAAATAAAAAGTTAGCTTGGCCTACATGCAAATTTCTTTATTCTATGGCTGCTAAGAGGCTAGCCGACAACGTGAGAGTGATTAGAAAGGCGAAAGAGGAATTTCTAGAGGCTGCTATTTGCTCTTTATCACAGCAAGAAGGGACTTCAGAGGAAATAGATAGGGAGCTTAAAAGTCTAAGAAGGGACCTCTCAGAGATTCTGTATGGTAAGACTGAATTTTGGCTAAATATCTCCTTCAGGGGGATGTCCCGGGGCGACTTCTAGCTGCAAGGATTAAAGAATGGGAAGCGACCAGGACTATTAGCTAGATTACGCATGAGGGGAGGATAAAAACGGATCCCCAGGAAATAGCTGAGGCATTTGCCTCTTTTTTTGAGGAAATTTATCAGGGAACTTCCTCGGGGGGGGGAGATAAGGGAGTATTTGGATCGTATTCAGCTTCCGACTTTGGATCCCATCTTGGCTAAAAAATTGGAGGCTCCAATAACCTCCTCTGAGATTATAGAAGTGGTCCGGTCTCTCCCAATAGGGAAATCTCCAGGGCCTGATGGTCTAACGGCGAAATTTTATCAAACCCATATTCAGTCTATTCTCCCAATTTTAAAGGAATTTTTTCACATTATTATGCGGGAGGGAATTGACCATCTTCCCATATACCAGGCATATGTCACACTAATACCCAAACCTGATAAACCTAGAGAGGTCATGGGAAGTTATAAGCCTATATCCTTGATAAATCAAGATATCAAGATACTTACAAAGATACTGGCTAATAGGATACTAAATGTAGCTCCAAATTTAATTAGTCAGGATCAGGTTGGCTTCACGCCGGGACGAGGGGCACTAGATGCACTGAGGAAATTACATCATATTATAAATTTTGCCTCAGACTCTGGGATTCCCTTAGCCTTGATCTCCTAGACGCTGAAAAAGTGTTTGACCGAGTTTCCACTCCTTTTGTCAGCACTATGGAGAAAATGGGGTTCCGGAGGGTTTGATTAGGGCATTAAAATCTGTATGCTGCCCTCGGCTAGGATACTGTGCAATGGCTATCTCTCCAGAGAATTTCAGTTAATAGATGGTACCCGCAAGGGTGCCCTATCACCGATTCTGTTTAATATTTATTTGGAGCCCTATTAAGGTCGATCAATAGGAGGTCAGGGTCCAGGGAATCGGGATTGGCAATATAGAGCTAAAGATATCTGTTTTCGCGAGATGACATTTTGCTCCATCTTCAAGACCCAGTGTCATCTTTTGGTGTTGTTAGGGAGCTTATAGACCAATATTCGAGAGTGTCTAATTATAAGCTAAATCTTACCAAAACACAAATTTTGCCCCTGACCCGCATGTATTTAGGGCAGACTTTGCTCTGGGGATTCAATGGAATAAGGATAAGTTGAAGTATTTGGGCATTTGGATCACTGCGGATTGGACAGAGGGAGCAGATGTTAATTTGGGGGGAATTATCTCTGAGATATCAGGGGATGTCCTAAGGTGGAGTAGGCTACCTCTGAACTTTGCAGCACGATTAGGTATTATTAAGATGAATATTTTGCCAAGGTTACTGTACCCGATTTACTTGGCTCCCTATGCTATCCCAGTAAAATGGTTTAAGGTTATTAGGAAAATGGTGTTGGGTTTCTTAGGGGGTAATAAACCCACTAGGATCAAATATAGAGTGCTATGTAGGCCCTTTGATGAAGGTGGAATTAAATTGCCTGACCTCTAGGCCTATTGTGTAGCTGGCCAGTTGGGTTTGATGGCACAATGGGCAAGGGACTTGGAGGAGGGAGAATACTGTCCTGCCTGGTTACAGTTGGAAAGGAAGGGGTTAAAGGATATAAATTATTCGCCTGAATCACTAATTTATGCCAGGCTGAAAGCGGTGCAAGGTAAAGTTAAGGAGGGGAATCCTATTAGGAAGTCTCTGGATGCTTGGTGGGCGTTCCTTACTCCGAAGCAAAGAGACTCTCAGATCAATTTGCGGGATCAGCCCTTACTGAGGAATCCTAATTTGACTATCGGAGGCCAGGTGCTTGGCCAGAGGTGGGTTAATTACCTGGAAGGGCTTGCTTTGAGGGATATGCAGCAGGATGGGAGAGTCTCGTTACCACCACAATGTGAGGCTCTGCCCTTTTTTCAAAGGTTACAGCTTAAGCAATTGATTGTGGGAGTTCGAGGGGGAAAGGGGGAGTTTACGGATAGCTTTCTCAATTGGGACCACCTACAAGGGGTGGTTAACGGATTTGGTTTACTCTCGAAGGTATACAAGATACTCTTGAACTCCCGTAGAGATAGTGATTTAATTTCTATTTCCTATTGGGATAAAGCATTGACTTTTGAGTTTAATTGGAGCTCTATTTGGAAAGCTACTAAGTATCTGGTTATCCCCAAATATAAAGTTACACAGATTTGGGTAACCCACAATATTTTCTATACACCTGTTAAACTAGCGTCGAGGGGTCTGAGGTCGACTGATCTCTGTTTAGGTGTGAAAAGTATCGGGGATCTGCTACATATCTTATGGAACTGTGAAAAATTCAGTTGTTATGGGATGAGATCAGACAGGGGATTGACCCCTGCCTGGGATATAAGGATTACATTACGCCGGAGATCTGTGTATTAGGGGATTTTTCCCTCGTTGAGGGAGTTGCCCCAAGGTATCACCTAGCTCTAATGGGATCAGTAGTTAAAGCGTTCATTTTAAGTCACTGGAAGGATGGCCAGACATATTTATATGAGCAGTGGGTGAAAGATCTATTGAGGTCGTTGGATAGGATCAAAAATCATCTTTTGTCCGAGGGTAGACAGGAGGTATATATAAGAAGGTGGGCTAGCTTGGAGGCAGCTTACTTATAGTTTGATTGGAGCCTCTGAATGATGACCTATACGTGCAAGGGGGGCTGCCTGTTACAATGGGTGGAGTAGGATAGGTACCAAGGGATTGGCTTATTACATAGAGGATTATAGTCCTTATTATGAGGTACCCTATGGTTTGAGGAATTTCTAGAAGGGAACAATTAGGGGCTTTCATTTAATCTGATTGGGGCCCAGATCTAATGAGGAATGATTGTTGGGGGATGGGTAATCCCCCCTTGGCTTGGGACTCTCTCTCTCTCTCTCTCTCTCTCAGGGGTTACTCTGGATACCCGATTGGGTTGTTTGGATTTCAATATATTTTGAGGAGTCTTGAGTTTGTTTTTTTCCTTTTATATGATGATGATGGGTGTGGGTAAAGAGAGATTTTGAGGGTTGGTAGAGTATTATGTACTAGTAATTACATTTCTGTTAGTTTATCTGTGTTATTATATATGCGTTAGTCTAAGTCTTTGGAGGGGTATCCAGGGGTTTGTAAATAAGGGGTGTATATAGTTTGCACATTCAGTTTTGGAGTGTGTGCCCAGGCTTCTGGGTTATGTGTGTGTCTGTTTTATTTTTTTGGGAAAAGAAATAAATTTTTCTTTTAAAAAAAAAAAAAATCAAAGTGAGGGTAGCCATTTACGTGTGCACATCTCATCCCTGTCAGGCAGCAGCACGATAGAGATGGGGAACTCTCTCGAGTCTATTTCAGCAATGAAATTTGAAAGGCAGCAGTAGGCAGGACAAAAAGAAAACGGAGTTTTAAGTCTGGGCTGATCGGATATGCCCGTTTTTCGTAAGACAGGATAAGCGTGCCAGTGATCAGTGGGGGGAGCTGAAACAAGTACAATTCCATATTTTGTCTTTAAAACACTGCTTCATTTATTTCTTGGGAAGCGTTCTTACTGATAGAGTGAGCGGGGTGACTTGTGGTGCCAGTGAGCGTGCGATGTGCTGCCGCTTTTTAAATCATGGAAACAAAACGGCTGCAAATTGAGCAAATCAGTTCAGGACAGGTAACTAGGGCATAAAAAGGCTGTTTCATTTTGTTTCACTAGGTGATTGCAAGTACTTTCTCAATCTCTGTACCTGGTGAGGGGAGTGGGTCTGCTCACTCGCTAACCGAGCTCAAAACAATGGCAGCAATTTGAAATTTACTTGGGGTGCTTTAAGCCAATGGACAAGCAGTGTGGGCAAAAGAATTCTTGCATTGGTAAAGGGGCAGTATAGGGTGGCACTTTTTATTTCCTGGGCATCTATTGAAAGTTAATGTACCCCCTTGGCAAGGGTACTAGCCAATCAGATGCCAGGAAATAAAAAGACCATTTTCTAAGTGATAATATTGTGCCAGATGCATGGAACAGCTTTTAGTCTGGCAGCTGAGCAGACATATCTATCTCTATCCCCCCCCCCACTACCTCATCAGCACTGTGATCTCACTGACAGTAACATCTGAGGCAACTCACCTGCCAGACATTGAGTGGCTGTTCCTAAGCAGCAGTGATGTCACAGTCATTGAAGTGACAGTGCTGATGATGTAATGGGTGAAACAGAGCTAGATATGTCAGCTGCCAGGTGGAGTGCTGTTCCACACATCACACTTATTAACATCAGGTAAACAATCTTCTAATTAAACAATGGGAAAAGAAGACTTAGCTCAGATATAAAAGGTAATGGTTGAAGGCCTTTAAAATCTAATATTAGCTTTAGGCAGTATACTAGCTCTTTAAAACTGCAACAATCTTGAATTTAAAGTATTCGTAAGTCAGCAAAAATTGTCATTATATAGTTTTTAGCAAAAATTTATTTCTGACATTTATAATTCATAGGGCGTCATTGGATGAGATTTTCAGCACCTTGCATCTGTTTCTCAGACATGAGGATGGAATTCCACCTCAGAAGTTAGACCACAAAAAGGTTGGTCTAACCTTCTGGATGGAATTGTGCACTTCTGTCTGACCAATGGACAGGAATTCCAAAGTTGTGGCAGAAACTGGTGTAAACTGTGGAAATGTTACCACTGTGTACACATGTGTGTGAATAGGATGCAGACATCTGGACATATCTGCATTGATGCAGCATACATCTGAAATATGAATGCAAGTGCTGAGTCCACACTTTTAAAAATCCCTCCAATAATAATTATCCTTTAATTTCCTCAAATATTTAAAAATAGATTTTATAACTATGCTTGTGATTAATGACTCAAGTCATTAAAGATGGCCACTATGTGCATTGTTTAAAGATCTCGTACACTGTAGTTACCTGTTGAATATACATATTGGATTTGTACTGTGAATGTATTGGTATGTGCTTCCACTTGTTTCTGATGGTAAATAGCACATCACCACACCAAGATGTATTTATTTATTTAAAATTTGATAACCGGGAAAGGCTCGTTTCCAGGTGCAACCTGGGGGACAGGGTAGTAGGATTTACAATATTGATAGCATAGATACAATCGAAGTTGAGTACATTCGAACAAAATATACTTTACAGTAATATACATACAAGGTATATAATTTAGGTAGTATAGATTTAGTGTGCAAATTGGATTGAGTAGTATAATACAGTGAACAATTATACAAGGGCAACAATAAATATTTTTACAAATATGTCTGGTGTATAATTGCACAGAGTGAGGACTGGCATAAAGGGAGGAATGAGCAGAAAAAAATAAATAAAATTAGGGGTATGAGGGTAGAGAGGTCTCAGAGAAATTGCTGGGGAGCAGAGATAAGGGCACCATGTGCCAGATGGAAGAGAAAGGTGGGGGAGGAGGAAGAGAGGGGAGGAACAGAGGAGGAAAGGGAGATGGTAAGGGGAAGGAGGGGCAAGAGGTGGGAAAAGGAAGGGTAGGGGATGAGGAGGGGAGAGAGGAGTAGGGGAGAGGGTCAGGGAGGCTCAAAGGGGAGCAGTTGCAGGGGGGAGGAGCTTTTCAGCATGGCAAGAGTGGACACAAGGCAGATAGAGTGGGGGAGATGATTGCAAAGATCAGGGAGTCTGAAGGAAAAGATGGCCTTTCCTGATCGAGTGTGAGGATAAGGGAGAGTGAAAGTGTAGTAATCTTGGGTTCTGAGGCAGTAGTCTGACATACCTGAGGGGAATAAGAGAGTAGAGGTATGTGGGGGAAGGTTTCAAGCCAGAACATGCCGATGAAAGCAGTACAGTGGGAAAAAAGACAGTTTGCAAGGGAGGAGAGGAATAGGACAGAGTATAAGGAGTAGTGATGGGTTCGGAAAAGGAGGTTGATGCAAAACAAGAGAAGGTGCTATACAGGGGGTCTAATTTACTGAGAGATGATTGGGGGGGGGGCGAGCTGTAGACCCTGATAGTGTAGTCTATTGAGGGGAGGATTAGTCTGGAGATGAGCTCTTTATGGGTCAGGAGAGAGAGACAGTCCTTGATTCAATACAAGGTGCCCAGTTTGGGCCAAAGTTTTGAGTGCATGGAGTCAATGTGCTGGGAGAAATCTAACGTGGGGTCAAACCAGACATCCAGGTATTTAAAAGACTGCACAGTTTCTATTTTAGTACCATCCAAGGAAAAGAAAGATGGAGGAGATGGGAGCTTAGCTAGCCTTTGGACAGTGCCGAAAGCCAACACAACAGTTTTTTGGTGTTGCACTTGAGGAGGTTGGCCTCGAATCAGTTGAGTAATATTTTCACAATGGGGATGTTAAGGGAGTGGGAACTTTTAACAATTTCAAAATGCTGTATCTCAGTTCAGGGATGAAAGCAAATGAAAAGCAAATGAGTTTATTGATGTTTTTGCTAGAAATACAGTCTTGCTAAAAAAAAAATACTCTGACACAATGACAGCTACTGCTGCTTTAATACATGTTCTTCTTACTGAGGGTCCTATATAACAAAGGCCCCCGGTGTTTTGCGGCATTTTGTTCTGATTTCTGCGGCAGTGCTGCTAGTCTTTTGCTGCAGCATTTTCTGATTTCTGCAGCATGATTTATTCATTTCTGTTGCAGAATGCAGTCCTGCCGTTGGCTAAAATATGAGGTGATGTCATCAATTACATCACCCACTGTGCTGAGAGGAGGTGCTTCAGGATAAATGAGATGTAGAAGGGAGATGGGAACTATGAAAAAAACTGTATAACTGAATGAAAATTCACCAAGAACAATGAATTCTGTAGCATTATATTCTGTAGTATGATGCAAATTCTGCAGAAAATGTGGAGGCTGTGGAATTGCAAAATTCCAGGGTCTTGTACTTTATAACAACTGTGGGCCCTATGCCCAAACAGAGCCAGGATGGGAAAAAGTGGCATAAGACAAGTGTGTAATTGTGCATGAGGCTTTTGCATATCCCACAATGGCATGCACAAATATGAGGACAGCGACTGCTATGACGCAGAATGGGTGTACGGTTATGCACAATGCAGTGTGCAGGGAGGGACAGGTGAACTGTGACAGCATGGGAACGTTCCTTGATCCCTCCATAAAAGGACATACACATGCCAGGGTGCACACCAACTATGCACAGAGTGGTGAATACTGGCAGCGTGGAATAGGATAGGATCTTACACAGCAACACATGGTGGGTAGGCAGGAGGGTAAAGCTGAGCTGCCAGATGCAGTATGTGCACAGGGTGTTGGGCACTGTAGACCAGGGCAGGGACATGGGCACCTGCCCCACACAACTACAGAAGAGGAAGTAGTTAGTGGAGGCAGTTTGGCCACATGGACCACGGGTGTGCTGCCCAGGCAGCACAGGGGCCACCGCTGGTGACAGCCCAGCGCAGGTGAGCATTGGTGGCAGTGGCTGTATAAGTGGTGCAAGATGCAACCATGCCCAGAATTTTGATGTTCAGCAGGTGAACATGGCCATGATGGAGATAAAGAACAACTATTCAACAATACATGGGTGGGTATCACTGTGGGCACAGCCGGCCACAAAGGCAAGCATATGGAAGGGCATCCATACCACTGTCAGTGCAGCAGGCCCTGTATCCAGGTACTTGGAGGCTATCGAGCAGAAATAGCAGGACCTAAGAATGGCCATCAGGAAGAAGCTCATGGGTGGACAGTGGGCTCTGAATGCCACAGGTGAGGGACCACCATCACCACTGGAGCTCACATCCCTTGAGGATATGGTGACAAGTATCATATCCTAGGTCACCTTTAAGGAACAGGAGGGCAGCATGGACTTCTTGCCATGTAAGTGTACATTGCACAGTGCATAGACTCCACATGTGACACAGTGCACAACCTGCAACACTGACCTTCTCATCTACCACAGCTGATCGGCCCATGTCATTGGGGGGAGGAGGAGGAGGAGGAGGAGGATGACATAATGGAGGCAGTCAGTGACTACTCAGATGCCCATGGGGACAGCATGGACAAGGACAGTGCCTGACCACTGCATAATGGTGAGTATACTTGTACCACCCCTGCAGGCCACACACAGCATTTCACTGCCCACCCACAGACTGTCCACCCTTCCTTCCATAGATGACAGTAATGCCAGCACAGGAACTGACTCATTGGGGAGCAGGAGGAGGAGGACAGCATTGTATGAAGGGGCAGGACAGCCAAACTACAAGGAATTCTGACATCGCATCCCATACAGGACAGCCCTACATATCCTGCAACACCATTCTTGACCACCATGCACACCCCACAACAGGGAGAGGGCACTGACATGGAGAAACATTGGGCAGCACCACCCACTGCACAGGGTACCATCCCCACCATGGACACTGATGCCCACAGCACAGGTGTCCACCTCACCCCCAATGACAGCATGCCCACACAGTATGGCAGCACCTTACTGCATGAGCGCACACCACCACAGGCATAGCATGCTGTCACAAATGACCCAGGTCCTGGCAGTGACTGCAATGGGCCATCTAGGCTGGCAGTATAGCCTAGAGGTTAGAGGAACGAGGTGTGAATGAGCTTGATACATCCAGCAGACCAGACCTGAGTCTGATTCTCACAACCTCCACTTGCATACTGTGTGACTCTGAGCAAGTCACGTAACCGTCCAGTGCCCCCAGGTCGTCCCTGAAAACAGGCACTTGTGCCTAATGGGCCTTACCCGGTTACCAAAGACTAAAAAAAGAAAATATATATATCTAACAGGCTAGGCCTGTACAGGAGGGTGGCGCCACTGCATGCCTACTTGGCAGGAACTACCCTGAGATATGGCAACTGGAGCAGGAATGGGTATGGGTTAGCAGAGACAACTCATAAGGAAACTTGGCAGCTTAGGGGTGGGTCCAAAGGTGGTAAACTAAGTAACAAATTGGTTAAGGGACAGGTGACAGAGGGTGGTTTTAAATGGAGTTCACTCTGGGGAAGGGAGGGTGTTATAGGGCTTAGAACTGGCTCCAGTCCTTTTTGATGTCTTTATAAGTGAAACTGCAGAAGAGGTGGAAGGGAAGGTCCGCCTTTTAGTGGATGACAACACAATCTTTGATAGGGTGGACACTCCAAAGGGGGTGGAAAGAATGTGCAGAGACCTGAGAAAACTTGAGGTGTGGTCAAGGGCATGGCAGCTAGGTTTCCATGTGAAAAAGTACAAGATCATGCACTTTGAGCACAGAAATCAGGAGGCAGAGTACAATATGGGAGAAGAGGTACTGACAGCCACCAAACAGGAAAGGGACATGGGAGTAACCTGTCTGATGATCTCAAGGTGGTGAAGCACTGTGACAAGGCAGTGGGTAGGGCCAGTGGGAAGTTGGGGTGCATAGGGAGGAGTATCTCCAGCATGGAGTAAAGTAGTACTGTGTCCAGTTCTGGAGACTACATCTTCAGAAGGACAGAGACAGAGTAGAAGCGGTCCAGAGGAGGACAATTAAAATGGTTCGGGATCTGCATCAAAAGTCCTATGAGGAGAGACTAAAAGACATCAATAAGTACACCCTGAAGGAGAGAAGGGGGATATGATAGAGACTTTCAGATGCCTCACAGATATAAATAAGATTCAAGAGTAAAGCATTTTTCAGAATAAAACATGCTCAAGAACAAGGGGTTATGTTATGAAGCTGGGGGCTCAGGGGAGATGTGAAGAAGTACTTCTTAACAGTAAGAATGATGGATACCAGGAACAGCCTTCCAGCAAAGATGGTTGGGGCAGAAATGGTAATGGGATTCAAGAATGCATGGGATAGACATAAGGGAACGATAGTGATAAGGAAAAGGGGTAAAACTGGAGATCAAGTAGGGTCTGCGGAGTTACAGTAGGTAGGGAAATGGGCAGACTAGAGGGACCAAGTAGTCCTTAACTGCCATGAAATTCTATGTTTCTATGTTTCATTATCTGACCTGGGATTTGAATGTTATTAATTATGCAAGCAAAATCCCAAATAGGGTGAAATTCCAGCAAAAGTTCAGCATGAAATGGAAACTTCCAGTTGGGTAAACATTGACTATTATGGGGTCTTCAACCTGGATTTACTGTAGGGCAGACAGAATTGTTATCAATCACTTAAGCCGTGTTTACACAACTTCACCAGTCTCTTCAGCAG
The DNA here is from genome assembly GCA_016271365.2 of Neoceratodus forsteri. Classification (NCBI taxonomy): domain Eukaryota; kingdom Metazoa; phylum Chordata; order Ceratodontiformes; family Ceratodontidae; genus Neoceratodus; species Neoceratodus forsteri. The sequence continues at coordinate 941,147,118 of CM057450.1, forward strand.
TCTGTTCCAGTCCTGCCTTCACCTCCCACACATGTGCTTAGGCGTGTTTACTTGACCCCTGTTAGCACCGATGCAAGAGACATCACTACTGTACTAGTTGACAGAACTAGAGATCAATGCAAGCAAATTCAGTTAAGTTTTTACAACAATTACTAGTCTAGAGCAGCATAGCGCAGTAGTTTACATAATCACAATGAGTCAAAATTGGTGATACCCTATTCGCAGCTAAGGAGGTGCACCTCGGGGTTCCACAGGGGTCAATCCTCAGTCCTCTACTCATTAGCCTTTTCATCAACTCCATCCCAATGGCTTGCTCAGCAAACACAGTTCTTTATGCTGATGATTCAGTGATCTCAGTTGCTGGCAAAGGCAAGGCAAGGCAAGGCAAATTTTATTTGAAAGACACCCATCCCAGAGGCTCTGGGCACCGTACGTATTAAAAGAAATTCCATAAACATACAAATATAAATAATAAATAATACACTTACAAACATCAATACACATCATTACATTTAAAATAATACCTTCAGCAGCAGTAATAAACTCAAAGGAAGCCAAAATTATTTTAAATATCAAATTCAGAAATCGTATCAGGGATATACAATGCAGTCCAGGAAGGCCTGATTATATAAGAAGGCCTTAAGGCAGGCCTTGAATACCTCAACAGAAGGGGCCTCCCTAATAGCTGGAGCAAGCGAATTCCACAGGATGGGGGCAGCAACACTAAATGCTCTGTCATCAGCTGTCTTCAACCTCGTCGTGGGAATCGCAAGGAGGCCCCTAGAGGAGGAGCAGAGAGGGCTGAGAGAGACATTAGGAGTGAGAAGGTCCTGCAGGTAACCAGGTCCCAGGCCATACAGGGCCTTAAAGGTGAGTAAGCCCACCTTAAAGATGACCCTCCACCTGATTGGCAGCCAGTGCAGTTGACGCAGCACTGGGGTGATATGACAGTACTTAGACTGTCCTGTCAACAATCTAGCTGCTACATTCTGCAACAGCTGCAGAGACATCGAGATAGAGCACATTACAGTAGTCAAGCCTAGACGTCACAAAGGCAAGCACCAAGGTGGTGAGGTCCAGAGGCTGCACTAGGGGCTGTATCCTGGCAATATTCCTCAGATGGTAAAAACTAGAACAGACAATGGATGCCACCTGTAACTTGAGTGGCAATCCGCTGTCAAGAATAATGCCAAGATCATGCACCCTAGAGGAGGCCTTCAATGGTACAGAGCCAAGAAAATGCCCTGTCTCTGCACCAGAGGCCAACCTATCATGCCCTCTGTTCGATTCCACCACTAGTACCTCCGTCTTATGGGGGTTCAGTCGCAACCAGCTGGAGGCCATCCAATCATTGATCTCAGCGAGGCAGCTGTTAAGCACTTTCGCTGCACTAGATGTTCCAGGGGCAAAGGAAAGATACAGCTGAGTATCATCAGCATAACAATGAAAACCCAGACTGTACTTCCTAATGATCTCTCCCGGGGCAGCATGTACATGGCGAACAAAATCAGTGACAAGACCAAACACTGGGGAACTCCACATGACAGGAGAGCAGGGGAGGAGGAGAAATTCCCCATCACAACCCTCTGCCTTCTGTTACATAAAAAAGACTCAAACCAGCAGATGACAGTGCCGGTGAGTCCACAGAGATCCCTTAGGCAGTCGAACAACAATCGATGGTCCACTGTATCAAATGCTGAAGAAAGATCGAGGAGAACCAGAGTTGTCCCCTCCTCTGGATCTTTAGCCCTAAGAAGGTCATTGTGCACCTGAACAAGTGCAGATTCAGTGCTATGCTTTGCACGAAACCCAGACTGGAGAGGTTCATATAAATCATGCGCCACAAGATGCTCCTCCAGCTGAAGCACCACAACCTTTTACACAATCTTACCCAAAAACGGAAGATTGGAGATGGGACAGTAATTTGCCTTGATATCAGGGTCCAAAGATGTTTTTTTCAGAAGGGGTCTCACCAATGCCTTCTTCAAGACATCAGGAAAGACCCCCTCCAACAAGGAACACCGGACAATCAAGGCAAATACCTGGCCAAAGGAGTCAACACACCCCATTAAGAAATGAGTTGGCACTGGGTCCAGTTCACAAAAAGTGTGCCAAAGCTTGGAAGCAATCTCAATGACCTCAGCCACCTCCACCAGTCTAAACTCACCTCAACCAGGCAGAGTGCTGTCTGGATGCCCATAGCGACCACTGTCGGCCAACCTCTGGCCCACTGGCAGAACCCCCCCACCTGATGGTGTACACCCTGTCTGAGGAGAACCAACAATCCATCACAATTGAACTCCAAAGCAGCTTCCATAAACTTGAATCTTGATTTATGGAAAACAAGCTACTATTAAACATCAAGAAAACAAAGAGTATGCTCTTCACCACTTCCCAAAGCAAAAAGAAATACCTGCCCCTGCATATTCTTAACCAAAAGGGTGAGATCCTAGACCAAGTATCTAACTTCAAATATCTCAGCATTACCTTTGATAACATGCTCACCTTCTCAAACCACATTAACTCTATCAAGACAGCAAATATAAAACTCGGTGTACTTTATCATCACAGACATTCAATGACAACGGATGCACTCAAACTAGCCACCAATAGCTCAATACTTTCTACCATTGACTATGGGTTGCCTATACTGCATATGGGGCGGGCACAAAAATTGCTCTTAACAGGAACAATACACTCCTCAATAAGGCCTGTCATCTCACTTTGGGGGCTATTCTCGACACCCACACCTGCTCACTGTACACTGAAACTGGATGGCTCCCACTCCATCTCAGAGGGCAATACCAAACCTGCCTACTTCTAAAAAAAGTACTACTTGGACTGACATCCCCCACACTGGGTGGACACTTTAAGCTGTCCATCCCAACGAAATCTACCCATAGTATGGTTGCTGACAAAATGGTGATCCCCTTCAAAAGGATGAAACTTGCCCAGAACTCCATCCTGTATTAAGGACTGAAATGCTACAATGAACTACCTGCTGTCCTCACTGATACTACCAAGATTAGTACCTTTTAAAGCTGGGCTCAAATCTCTCCTTGGCTCTAAAATGAATGGTACCTGCCTGCGCTAATGTGATAGTACCTCGCCCCCAGTTTTCCATTTACCTGCCTCCATCTACATCTTTCTGCTATATACCACTTTTTTCTTAACTCGCTCCCCTACCCACAATTGCCTGACGATGGTCTCGCTTGGTTGAAAGCTCCACCTCTCTCCCACCTCAAACGATGCCACCTCCGGCTGCCCCCCCCCAACCCCCTCTTATCTAATCTGTCTATCTGTAAATATGTACTAATTTGATGTGTATAAATTCAAATTTTACTATTACTGCCTTCGTATATGCTTCAATGTTTTTCTTTTTTTTCTCTATAAACCTTGCATTTTTGTAATGTTTGTTCAGCACTGACGTGGAACCTTTGAAATGAGTCCTTGACTCAAAGGTATTAATCCCAAACTGAAATAAATAAACAAATAATTAAATAACTAAATAAATAATTTGGCATATAACATGATGCAAATAAAATAAACCGATGGAAGAAAAGTTTACAGCATTTGGGAGTGGATGTTGAGAACTATGATATCATAGGCAACAACTTTCTGTTTGATGCTGGGAGCCTCCGCTCTGTGTCGGAGGGAGCGGTGCAGCCTGTCCACTTGGCTGCTTATACTGCTCACTCTGGAATGCATCCCCACTATTGCAGCGGCTCCAGAACAGACAAAAAGAATAACTTACCTTGATCTGGTAACTGTTCACGCTGCCGCATTTGTACCACAGTAATCCAAGCACTCTGGTTGCTGTTGTGTAAATGTGTCAGTGTAAACTGGCATTAGTTTCTGGAAAGCATCTGCTTTAGGGCCATTTCAAATCTGTGCTCTGATAGTGGCAGGGGTGTGGCTTTATGGCCATCTCCCAGCTGTTACCTGTCTCAAGCCGAAAACCATGACTGGGACATCGGCATACCGGGCTATACGCTGTTCAGGAAAGACCTGGTCGGAAGGAAAGGAGGAGGTATGGTGCTTTACATGAGGGACAGCATAAAAAGCTATGGAGATACAGGTAATACAAGGGGAGGCAGAGGTACTGTGGGCCACCCTGGAGATGGAGAATGGAGCCACTATTTGCACTGGAGTGATCTACAGACCTCCAGCACAGAGTGAGGAATTAGATACGGTACTGGTGGAAGCCATTGGCAATATGGCAGCAAAGGGGAGGGGTGCTGCTGCTTGGGGACTTCAATCTGCCAGATGTGGATTGGAGCCTCCCAGCAGTGGTTTCAGCTAGAAGCATGGACATCCTGGACTCTTTGTATAGAAACATAGAAGTTGACAGCAGATAAGGACTGCAAGGCCCATCCAATCTGCCCATCTTTTCTACCTTACGAATGTGCCATAAGTCTATACTCTGCCAATGGCTCATCTGTTCATACTCATCTGTATTGCTCCCTTATGCCTATTTCATGCCTGTTTGAAGCCCTGCACTGTATTCATATCCATCACTTCCTGAGGTAGGCCGTTTCAAGCATCCACCACCCTTTCTGTGAAAAAGAACTTCCTCACATTACCTCTTAATCGGCCTCCCTCTAATCTCATGCTGTGTCCTCTTGTCCTGCTAGTTTTCTTATATTGAAACATGTTGGACTCTTTCACCTTGTTAATGCCATTAAGATGTTTGAATATTTCGATCATATCACCTCTCTTCCTCCTTTGCTCTAGGGTATACATATTGAGTTCCATTAATCTGTCCTCATATGTTTTCTGATGCAGTCCCTGCACCATTTTGGTTGCTCTTCTCTGGACTGCCTCCGTTTTGTTAATGTCCTTGTGCAGGTGCGGCTTCCAGTGCTGCACGCAATACTCCAGATGGGGTCTAACCAGTGTCTTGTAAAGAGGGATTATTACCTCCATCTTACGACTTGTGATACCCCTACTAATACACCCCAACATCTCTCTAGCCTTACCTACTGCTTTAGTGGTCAGCTTGCATGATTTCAGGTCATCTGTGATGATGATGCCCAAGTCTCTTTCTTCCCTTATGATTGCCAGCAACTTCCCTCCCACCCTTTAGGTGGCTTCAGGGTTTCTCTTGCCTATGTGCATGATCTTGCACTTCTTTGCGTTAAACCCCAGTTGCCACTCTTCTGACCATTTTGCCAGTTTATCCAGATCTCTTCTCATTCTGCCCACCCCATCTGGATCATCTACTCTGTTGCAGATCTTGGTGTCATCTACAAACAGACAAACCTTACCCTCTAGTTCATCTGCAACATCACTGATAAAGTTGTTGAAGAGGACTGGCCCCAGGACTGATCCCTGAGGTACCCCACTTGTGACTTGCATCTCTTCTGACTGTATACCATTTACCACCACTCTGTTTTCTGCCCGCCAACCAGTTTGCCACCCAGCTGACCAACTTCTGACCCCTCCCCGAGCCTACGCAGCTTATTAATCAATCTTCTATGTGGAACAGTATTGAAAGCTTTGCTGAAGTCTGTAGTGGGGATTCCTCAGTCAACTAGTCAGTGAACCTACTCATGATGGGGCAGTACTTGACCTGGTACTCACTAACATGGAACGTGTTGCAGATGTCAAGGTGAGAGGCCACTTGTGGACCAGTGATAACCATACAGTATTGTTCAGTATAAGGATAGCTGCAAAATCAAACCACACAACGACAAAGGTCCTGGGCTTCAGGAGGGCAGATTTTAAAAAGCTTGATGAATGCCTCAGGGATGACTTTGCTAAGGTGGGTGGCCTGGGTGGGGTGGAGGAACAGTGGGTGAAGTTAAAATGGAGCATAGTAAAGGCAACAAACATCTGCGTCAAACAGGTGAGCAAAAGGAAGAGGAAAAAGAGACCACTGCGGTTCTCAAAAGAGGTGGATGAAAAGGTAGCATTCTTTTTTTTTTTTTTTAGTTGTTTAACCAGGAGTAGCACACTAAGCTGAAAGTTTTTTGACTGGAGCGACCTTGGAGCACAAGGAAGATAAGTAACTTGCTCAGGATCTCACAGTATGCAAGTGGAAGCTGTGGGATTCAAATCCAGGTCTGGTCTGCTGGATGTCATCAGATTTGAAACTCAGAGCCTTAAACCACTGCACTATACTGCTTCCAACATCATTCACAAGGTATAAGGAGATGCAGAGGGAAGAGAATAGAGAGGTGTACTGGGGAAATAGAAGGAAGCAGGGAAAGCAGTAAGAAGTGTAAAGGCACAAAATGAAAAGAGAATAGCCCAGGAGGTAGCAAAAGGGGACAAGACACTTTTTAGGTATGTAAGTAAAAAGATGAAGACCAATGGTGGGATTGTAAGTTTAAAAAGGAAGGGGGGACTATGCAGAGGGGGACCAGGAAAAGGAAGATATCCTGAACAAACACTTTTGTTCAGTGTTCATAAAGGAAGGACATGGGGAGGGGCCACAATAAGCTTTGGAGGGAGGTAAACACTAGTCCTTTTTTGGTGGCAAGGGCCCTGAAGGTGCTTGCTAATGTGAAGGTGGACAAAACAATGAGACCAGACGGGGTGCATCCAAGGTTATTGAGGAAGCTTAGGGAAATACTGGCTGCACCTCTGACAGTTCTATATAACAGCTCACTGGAAACAGGAGTGATTCTGGAGAACTAGATGTGTGCAGATGTAGTTCCACTACACTAAAGTGATAGAGTGGAGGAGGCTGGCAATTGTAGCCCAGTCAGCTAGACGTCAGTGGTAGGAAACTTAATGGAATCACTGCTGAAGGAAAAGATTGTGGAATGTCTTAAATCCAGTGGATTACAAGACCCAAGGCAGCATGGTTCATAGGGGGAGGTCATGTCAAATGAATCTGATAGATTTCTTTGACTGGGTGACCAAGGAACTAGATTGGGGGAGCAGTGGATGTGGCCTACCTAGATTTCAGAAAGGCGTTCGACACCATTCCACATAGAAGACTTGTAAGCAAGCTGGGTAGCTTAAGAGTGGGTCCAAAGGTGGTAAACTGGATAAGAAATTGGTTAGGGGATAGGTAACAGAGGGTGGTGGTAAACACAGTTCACTCCAAGGAAAGGAGGGTGACCAGTGGAGTGCTTCAGGGATCAGTGCTGGGACCGGTCCTCTTTAATGTCTTTATAAGTGACACCAGAGGAGGTGGAAGGGAAGATCTTCTTTCTTGCAGATGACACCAAAATCTGCAATAGAGTGGACACGGGGTGGGGGGGGGGGATGAGCAGAGACCTGAGAAACTAGAGTGAGTGGTCAAGGGTATGGCAGCTGGGTTTCACCGTGAAAAAGTGCAAAATAATGCACTTTGGGCACAGAAGCCCAGGGGAAGAGTACAAAATGGGTGGAGTGGTATTGACGACTACCAAGCAGAAAAGAAAACTGGGGGTAATCATATCGGATGACTTGAATGAGGCCAGTCAGTGAGATAAGGCAGTAGGGAGGGCAAGTGGGATGCTGGGGTGCATTGGGAGGGGTATCACCAGCAGAAAGAGGGAGGTGGTGTTGCCTCTGTTTAGATCGCTGGTAGACCTCACCTACAGTATTGTGTCCAGTTTATAGAAACATGGAAGGTGATGGCAGATAAGGATTGTGTGGCCCACCTAGTCTGCCCCTTTTCCTTGCCTAATACAATACTGCAGACCATAGTTGATCTGCGGCTTACCCTCTCTTTCCTATTGCGAGAGTACTCTTATGTTTATCCCATGCATTCTTGAATTGCCCTACTGTTTTTGTCCCCACCACTTCCACAGGGATGCTGTTCCAAACATCCACTACTCTTTCTGTGAAAAAGTACTTCTTCACATTGACCCTGAGCCTACCCCCTTCTATCCTCATATCATGCCCCCTTGTTCTTGTACACCTTCTTTTCTGAAAGATGCTACCCCCTGTACCTTATTTATACCCCTGAGGTGCTTGAATGTCTCTATCACATCCCCCATCCTCTATCCTCTCCTCCAGGGAATATATATTGAGGTCCTCTAGTCTTTCCTCAAATGACTTTTGGCACAGTCCTTGCACCATTTTTGTTGCCCTTCTCTGGACTGCCTCTATTTTGTCTATGTCCTTCTGGAGATGTGGCCTCCAGAACTGGACACAGTATTCCAGATGAGGTCTCACTAGCGACCTATACAGTGGCACAACCACCTCATTTTTTCTGCTGGTGATACCTCTCCCAATGCACCCTAGCATCCCACTGGCTCTCCCTACAGCCTTCTCACATTGTTAGGTTACCTGGGGATCATCAGATACGATTGCCCCTAGGTCCCTTACTTGACTGGTGGCAGTCAGCATCTCTTCCCCCATCTTGTACTCTTCCCTTGGATTTCTGTGCCCCAAATGCATGGTTTTGCACTTCTTTGCATTGAATCTTAGCAGAAACAATTTTGTTAGTCCAATAAAAGGTATTACCTGCAACATATTTGTTGTTTGTTTTTTCTCTCTGCAATCTTAGCTGCCACGCTCGACCACTCCTTAAGCATGTTTAGGTCCTTTCTCATTTTTCCCCCCGGAGTGTCGACCCTGTTGCATGTCTTAGTGTTATCTGCAATGAGGTATACCTTCCCCTCCAGGTCCTATGCAATGTCGCTTATGAAGACATTAAAGAGGACTGGCCCCAGCAATGATCCCTGTAGCACCCCACTGGTCACCCCTCTCTCCTCAGATTGAATGCCATTTACCACCACCCTCTGTGTCCTGTCACTCAATCAGTTTCTGACCAAGTTTACCACCTTGGGGCCCACTTCCAGGTTGCTCAGCTTATTTACCAACCACCTATGTGTGACAGTATTGAAGGCCTTGTTGAAATCTAGGTAGGCCACATCCTCCTAACCTCCCTGATTGACATCCCTGGTCACCCAGTCAAAGAAATCTATCAGATTTGTTTGACGAGATCTTTTCACTGTGAATCCATGCTTCCTCGGATCCTGTGCTCCGCTGAATTTAAGAAATATCACAATCCATTCCTTTAGCAGTGATTCCATTAATTTCCCCACCACCGAGGTCAGGCTGACTGGCCTGTAGTTGCCAGCCTCTTCCCTGTTCTCACTTTTGTGGAGCGGGACTACATTTGCCGGGTGGTGTTATGTAATGTTAGGTCCATCAAAAACAAGACAGCTATTATAGCTGCTCTTGTTGAACCGGTGGACCTGTCATGTATCACTGAGACCTGGCTGGATGCAAATGCAGGCCCAGTATTGGCTTCTGCAGTTCTAGCTGGGTTCTTGGTGATTCACCGCCCATGGTTGGATCATAGGGGTGGGTGTGTAGCCATCTTTTTTAAGACTGAACTGGGCCTTGTAGATATTCCAGTGGGGACCACCAGATTCTTTGAGTGTATCATGGGTGAAGGTATAGGTTGCAGGATACTCCTCATTTACCATCCACCAGGAGATGGGGATGCATTCCTGCAGGAGATCATGGACTTCGTTGTCGACATGGTGTTGGAGTCTCCCAGATGGATAGTTCTGGGGGACTTCAATGCCTGGGTCGATGATGAACTCTCACAGTTTGGTCAAAATCTCCTCCAGCTAATGACAATGCTGGGCCTTACACAGGTAGTTACCTCCTCTACCCATATAGGAGGTCACTCATTGGATCTGCTGTTCATCCTGGGGATGGAGATCACTGACGTGGGGGTGGAACCAGTCAGTTGGTCTGACCATCACACCAGAGGGTTCAGTTTCGGGGCCCCCCTAAATGGACCTTCCCCTCTGGAGATGGTCCGGTACCACCCTTTAAGGTGAGTTACCCCAGATGGTCTATCGGTGGTGCTGGACCTATCGGGATTGCTGGGTGAAAGCACAAGTCCAAGGGACCTTGTACTAGCCTATAATAAGGCACTGGGAGAGGCCTTGGACTTGATTGCTCCTGTTCATGTTCGACCACTCACTCTTCGCCCAAGGTCCCCTTGGTATGCTGGGTCCTTGAAGGAGTTGAGGCGGGTTGGTCGAAGGTTGGAGAGAGCATGGCGGAAGTCTGGCCTGTATGCTGACAGGCGTAGATTGATGGAACATTATAAGGACTATTAATCAGAAATCACCGTAAGAAGGCAGAGTTTCTGTCCAGGGAGATTTCTGCTGCGCAGAACCGACCGGCTCAACTTTTCTGAACTGTTGACAGATTGTGCAATTCAATCTGTCTCCAGTCTGGAAGAGTTTTTTCACAAATTGAGTGTGATGGGCTAGCTCAGATTTTGCAGATAAGGTTACCAGCATCAGGTCCGGAATCAGCCTGGCTCTCTCTAAGAGGGGTTGTGGAGGTCAATGGGAGGTGATGAACACCCGGTCTGTCTGGACGGATTTCAGCCGACTGGAATTCACAGACATTGTGAAGATTGTCCAGACTCTGCTCCCAATCTGTTGTAGTTTGGATCTGGGCCCTCCGGGCCCTACCTCCCTTTTAGTGGGATATCATCTGCCCGATCCTAGCTGAAATTGTATGGGGATCCTTGGAGAGGGGAACTTTCCAGACCCCCTAGAGGAGGCAGTCATTTGATGACTCCTTAAAAAACCCTCCTTGGATCCCTTCAATTCAGCTACTACTGACCTGTCTCTAACCTTCCCTTTGTGGGGAAGGTTATTGAGAAGGTGGTTGCACTGCAACTGGATGATCACTTAGTAACTCACAATGTCTATGAAGCTCTCCAGTCTGGTTTCAGGAAGAGGCATAACACTGAGATTGCCCTTGTTCAGGTATTAAACGACCTCCTAATGGCTAGAGATCGAAAGGCTCGTACCATCTTGGTCCTTCTCGATCTCTCTGCAGCTTTTGACACTGTGGACCATGAGGTGCTTTTGGAAACCCTGTGGTTTCTCTGTGGACTGTCAGGTACAGTCCTCGATTGGTTTCGATCCTTCCTCGTAGGCAGGTCTCAGAGGGTGGTCACTGGAATTTATTCCTCTGACTCCCTCCCCCTGTCCTACGGGGTGCTGCAGAGTTCCATATTGGCTCCCATGCTGTTCACAGCATGTATGCTGCCATTAGGAGACATCATCAGGTGATACGGCTTGAGTTTTCACTGCTAGGCAGATGATACTCAGCTGTATATGTCCTTTGTACCCAGACAGGATGATGCTATTCCTATGTTAAACAGCTGCTTCTCTGAGATCAAAGACTGTATGAGCACAAGTTGGTTGAGATTAAATCCAGATATGACTGAGGTGTTGGTGGTGGATCCGGGTCACCCGGGGGAGGGTCTTGGAGCTGGGCCTTTGTCAGGCCTATGGCTTGATGGTGTCCAGCTCACTACTTCAAATTGGGTGTGTAACCTGGGTGTTATTTTTGATGACGGCTTGACCCTGAAGTCTAATGTGCCACTGGTGGTCAAATCCTCATTTTACCATCTGAGGAATATCACTGGGGTAAAACACTTGATTCCTCCAGGCGACCTTCCAACATTGATCCATGCCTTCATTACCACCCGTCTTGACTGCTGCAATGCCTACCTAGGGCTGTCTGGGGTTGACATCCGCCACCTGCAGCTAGTGCAGAATGCTGCGGCCAGGCTATTGACTGGTACCTCCAGGACCAGTCATATTACTCTGTGCAGCGTGAACTGCACTGGATGCCAGTTCAGTGGCAGATCACCTATAAGGTAGGCTAGCTTACCTTTAAAGCCCTACATGAACTGGGACCTAACTACCTGAAATATCTCCTGACTCCCTACTCCCCCAGTCGCCCTCTCCGATCCGCCGACAAGGGATTGCTAGAGATTCCCAGGGTTCGTCTTAAAACATCTGGAGCTCATACTTTTTCATTTGCAGCACCAACCCTGTGGAATTCTCTACCTCATCGGTTAAAAGAACAGCTGATTGTCATCAGCTTTAAATCAATGCTTAAAACATATTTATTTTCATTGGCTTTCCCTAATTAAGTGTTTATTTAATTGACTGATTTTAAATTTCAGTATATTATTGTTTTTATTTTAATTTGTATTATGTACAGTGCCTTGACTAGGAAAGGCATTATATAAATAAAGTTTGCTTAGTTGCTTGCTTGCTTGCCCTCTTCCAGTCCCCTGGAAACCTCCCTGTCTCAATCGATATGTTGAATAAGTTACATAGATACATAGATACATAGATGTTGTTGGCAGATAAGTGCATTGTGGCCCATCCAGTATGCCTTATCCCTCTTTCTAATGCTTAAGGTACCCTAGATGCTACAAGTTCCCCCCTTTCACCCTAGCTTGATAATTTCTATGTGCATTGCCTATCCCATGCAGTCTTGAATCCCTGAACTGGGCCACTCCTACCACTTACTGGGGGAGACTGTTCTATCTCTCCAACACACTTTCAGTGAAGTAGAATTTCCTCAAGTTCTCCCTAAGTTTTCACCCTTTTAGTCTCATGCTGTGCCCCCTTGTTCTGCTATTTCCCTTCATGTGAAAGATGCTCCCCTCTGTTACCCCGTTGATCCCCTTTAGATACTTGATGGTCTCTATCATGTCCCCACTCCCTCTCTCCTTTCCTCCAGGGAGTACATATTGAGAGCTCTGAGTCTCTCCTCATATGACTTATTCTGCATCCTGGGCACCATTTTTGTCACCCTCCTCTGTACCGTCTCCATCCTTTCTATGTCTTTTTGGAGATGAGGCCTCAAGAACTGAACACAGTACTCCAGATAAGACCTTACTAGAGAGATGTAAATTGGTACCACCACTTCCCTCCTTGTACTTGTTATACCCCTCCCTATGCACCCTAGAATTCTGTTAGCCTTTCCGACTGCTTTGTTGTACTGTTTAGCCACTTTGAGGTTGTCTTCTATGACTTTACCTAGATCCCTTTCCTCTGTGGTGGCCTCCAGTGTTACCCCATCTATTTCATACTCAATCCTAGGATTTTCTCTCCCTAGGTGCATAATCTTGCACTTTTTTGCATTGAAACTCAGCTGCCATTCCTTGGACCAGTTTTCTAGCCTCTTCAAATCTCTCCTCATTTTTTCCATACCTTCCTGTGTAACTATCCTGTTACATAGTTTTGTATCATCCGCAAACAGGCTAACCCTCCATTCTAGACACTCTGCAATATCACTTATGAAGACATTGAAGAGCACTGATCCTAGCACTGATCCCTGGGGTATGCCACTTGTTACCCATCCCTCCTGTGAGCTAACCCCATTTACCACCACTCTGTGTGTTCTGTTACTCAACCAGTTTCTAACCCACATGACCACCTCTGTCCCCACCCCCAGATTTGCCATCTTGTGGATTAGTCTCCTGTGTGGGACTGTGTCGAAGACCTTCATGAAGTCCAGATAGGCCACATCTACTGCTCTGCCCTGGTCTACTTCCTTTGTCACCCGCTCAAAGAAATCAATCAAGCTGATCTGGCATGACCTCCCTGCCTTGAATCCATGTTGCCTTGGGTCCAGCAGCCCCTTGTCTCTAGGTAGTCCACCAGCCTTTCTTAAGCAGTGTTTCCATCATTTTACCTACTATTGAGGTCAAACTCAAAGTTCTGGAAACCACATCTCTGGAAGGACATAGACAGAGTGGAGGCAGTCCAGAGGAGGGCAACTAAAATGGTGCAGGGTCTGCATCAGACGTCCTATGGGGACAGACTAAAGGACCTCACTATGCACACCTTGGAGCAAAAGAGGAAGAGTGAAGACATGATAGAGACCTTTAAATACCTTACATGAGTACATAAGGTACAGAAGGGGAGTATTTTTTAGAAGAAAAGGTGCTCAAGAACAAGGAGACATGCTATGAAGCTGGAGGGGGGTAGATTCAGGAGAGATGTTATATGAGGAAGTATTTCTTTACAGAAAGAGTGGTGGATTCCAGGAACAGCCTTCCAGCAGAGATGGTGGATGAAAAAACAGTAATGGGGTTCAAGAATACAAGGGATAAGCACAAACGAATCATAGTGGAAAGGAAGGCGAGGGAGGAAAACTGTAGACTGTGCCCAGTCTGATGTAATATTGTAGGTAGGGAGAAATGGGAAAACTGGAAGGGTCAAGTGGTCTTTATCTGCCATTAAATTCTGTTTCTATAAGCTGCCTCTGGGTTGTCTGTCCTATTGTAGTACATTAGATGACATCGTGCATCCAGATAATTCTACCCATCTCCCACGGGTTCAGAACGTCATTCATTTTTGCCTCCCTCTACTCCTCTATAGGAAACTGAATATTCTGCAGCTTGTCCTCCACTTCCTCTCAGAGTCAATCATTGTGGTGGGCCTTCACAGTCTAACAGAGTCACTTCAGGCAATAAGGGACCTGGAACCCCTACCATCGCGAGACCTACATTGCCACCATCCGGTCAACTTAGCACAGTCTCATGAGATCGTCTGTACCTCTCCCAAGCTCCAACCAGATTTCCATGTCCACCACTTACTACGGCAGTAGAGTCACAGATCTGGGACTGTCCAAGAACCTTCTGATGCTCCTCCACCCCACATAGTGTCAAATAGTGTGGAGAGATGTTTCTTGTCATGGAATCAGGACTGAGCTGGTGCAGTCCCTGCAATCAAGCTCTCAGCTGGTGTCTGAGGCCTCAGGATCCCCACTCGCCTCTTCTGGCAGCAGTGCCTTTTACTAGGTCCCCTAGAGAAGTCCTCCTATAACCAGCTGCTGTACACAGTATGCTGAAGGGACACTGGCAGTGTGATGCACTCTTCCTTTTGTTCCCTCCAACAATTTCTCCCATAGGTCTGACAGAGAGGTAGCCCTGGTCTGTTCATTGGTTCCTCTTCTGCTTACTGTGCTCCTTGGAACCACTTTTTTTTGGTCTTGGGACAGCCAAAGTGATGGATCGATGGGGATCATATTGTTACTCACCAGTGAGTGTGCTCATTCCACTTGTGCTGGCTTGGAGCAGGAAAGGCCTCTTTCTCTCTTTCCTCTAGCAATACCCTAGATATTGGTATCACCTGGCTGGCAGAGATGTTTCTGACACAACTTGCAGTCAGAATAGACAGCATTAAATTGGAAATGGACTTTGACATGACAACATTATTGGATCCCCGATATAAAGATTGGTTAATTCCCCATGGATGCATAGACTATATCAAACAGAAACCATTGTGTACACTTATGGTGAAGCAGAAAAGACAGAAGAAACCAGCAACAACACAACCTTCCGGTCATACTCTTCCATCTCTTCCACGTTTACTGACTTCATGTCAAAGCTGGATACTATGAATCTTGAATTTATAGCCTTTCTCAAACTCAACTTACCAGGGATCATCTTTAACTATTTAGTCCATTAGTCACATGTCCAACAAGTGACATTAACTACTATTCCCAATCCTACACCTCCTGGTGGCAAGTCTCCTCAGACATCTGCTACTGGCATTGGCACCACAGTCCAGCTCACCACTCCAAGAAGTAGCAGAGCAACCTCTGACTGGCATCACCAACAAGCTTAATATGATCAGGTGTGCCACTGAGAACACAGAGCACACAGAGTCAGTATCAGTTAAATATGACCCATCACGGGTAATGCTATTCCTTACTTTTAATGTCTTCATTTTTTTCTTTGCTCAGGTTTATGGCCCTGTCCTGCCAGCCCTCATCATGGTGGCCCACCCAGCTTAATCACCAACCATCCCCAAACTTACCACTTGATGCCCTCATGACTCACCCCTTGTACCGGAGATGTGGGGGATTTGCTCTTGTCTCCCCAAAGCAGGATCCGGTTTGGGAGCCTGATTGGTGGTGCCAAGCCTGCACATGGGCTGATTTTCATCCTGCATGGCAGGATGTCTTTTCTGTTTTTTTTTTCTTCCTCCTGTAGGCGTGCAATGACATGCAGCATCATGTTGACTTCCCCCAACACTACTGGGCTTCCCAGATGCCCTGACATCCAGCCCTCCACCAAGTCTCAGGCACCTTATGGGAAGTGCTGGCCACCATCCCCAGTAGAGGAGAGCTGTCTTCCAGATGTTTGATTCTCTCCCCCTCCAGTTGACCCGATGACTTGAGTTCCCTCACACATCTGGGTTGTTGGCTTTGGAGGTAATAGCACTGCTGGCATGCCACCCAAGAAAGATGTCTTCATTTTTTTTCTTTAATGCACATCTTGTTTTTTTTTTGGGGGGGAGTAGGTATTGGTATATAATTACTGGTGATCCCCGATGTCACTCAGTTGGCGAACACTTTCAAAAGCCGTAATAACTAGGTGTGACATTGTACCCAGTTATTATGGTATTTTCTGCCTCATGCTCTATTTCTTTCAATCTGTGAAGTGACAAAGTGTAACCACAAGCCCCCTAACACTGTCTAAAGAACTTACTTCAGGCAGGTTACCATGGTGACAATGGTGAACCGGACCAAAAAGAAGAGACAAAATTGAACTAAACACTTTTTTTTAGTTTGGAAAAGTTTGGTTTTCAATGTTCTCCCATAGGTCTCCATCATCTTCAGTAAAATTATTGCCCAGTTACTCTGCTGCCCTTCCTAACAAAATTTGAGGGAGATTAATGCTCAAAGAAATTTACACCCATCTGGAAAAATATTCTCTGATAACTAAATATCAATTAGGACTTAGAAAGGGGTCACTCCATGAACACTATGCTTAATGATCTATTGATCTGGTTACTTCTCCTTTAGATAAGGGAGGGCTTGTGGGTGCAGGTTTGTGGACATATCAAAGGTCTTTGACTTAGTCCACTACAACCAAACAGACTTCAGGATGTAGCTATTTCTGGGGAGGTGTGTAACTGATTTGGGTCATACCTAAATGGACAAATGAAAATGGTTAGCACAGATGGAGCCTTCTCACATCAGCTAATGGTAATCCAGAGGTACAACGAGGCTCAGTATTAGGCTCGTTATTATTTTTAATTGGTGTAAACTAACTACCAGATCAGATTGTATCATCAGACAGTTGTCTTTTTGCTGACGACACTGTCTGAGTTGCCTGAGGTAACAATATGGAGGAGGTTATGCATACATTGCAAGCAGATCTCACACTCATGGAACAAGGGTTCTATAATTCCAGATTGGTAATGAACCACAAAAAATCTCAACTGATGCCCCCCCCCCCAGGTAAATAAAAGAAATGAAGGGCCAAAACTAAAGATCAAAACAAGTAATAGATAATATTTAAACAAGTAACTGAGTACAAGTATTTAGGAATTTGGATCAACCAACATTTGAAATTCAGTTACCATATAAAGAATTTGACAAAAAAGCTAAATGACTGCTTGGGATCATTATGGTGTACTGGGTTTTGCATTCATAAAGAAATGTATGATGATTGAAAATCAAATGTTTTTTACCAGTTAATGACTACAGTTGTCACATTTATGGTCACATAAAAAAAAATAAACTGGATAGACATTGTTTATAATGCCCCATAGAAGGTAAGATTTGCTCTATTATGTGATTATAAAACACGTCAATGTAGTATGTATAATGATATGGATTGGCTTCAACTGGAAAAAAGGTGAATGCTACTATGGATGAATCAAGTTTATGGGTTATTGAAACAAAATAGTCTACGACATCTTGCAAAAAAAAGTTATATATTTATTTATTGATTGATTGATTGATTGATTTGAAAATTGGTAAATGGGAGAGGCACAATGAGCTGAGGCTTGTTTCCAGGTGTGACACAGGTGAGGGGAACATTGGAGAACTAGCAGCACAATACATAATAACAAATAAAATGAGCAGCATTTGAGAAACAAAAAGTATGGTACAAAATTATTTCAATATTAAATAGTAACCACAGAGAATAAAGTATGGTTGCAGCCAATAATAATCACATATACAACTGTAAAGTATAAGTGGCAGCAAGACATATTGGCAACAGATGAATGACCAGTGGGGTGAGTTATTGCTTGGCCTCTTAGTGAGAGGAGTAACAGAGGCAGCGTAGTAGTGAATCAGAAGCCAAGTAGTGGGGAGCTGGCCATCTGTCATGCCGAGGGTGGTAGTGGCTCAGGTCGGGGAGGTGTCAGGAGGAACAGGAACAGGTCGGGTGGGGTTGAAATTTCAATCAGTGCCTGAGGAAGCCAGGTGATGAGGACAGGTGGAGAGAGAGAGAAAGGAAGTTGATTCCAGAGTGAAGGAAGTCAACAGAAGAAGGCAGACTGCCCTACAGAGGAGCGTGTGTGAGGAGTGGCAAAAGTGCGATGGTTTTGGGAATGGAGGGAACAGGATGTGGGGGTACTAGGGAGAGGAGAGATGAGAGATAGGAAGGAAGGGAGCCAAACCAATATTTGGATATGAAAGCGGTACAGTGAGCCTGGTGACGTGAGGGTGTAGGGAGGATGGCTAGAAAGGAATATAGGGTGCAATGATGGGTACAGGATGGAGTTTGTAGCAAAGCAGTAGAAGGAGTCACTGAGGGTATCCAGTCTGGTGAGACAAGTGGAAGGGGCAGTGCCATAGACCACATCCTCATAGCTGAAGATAGGGAGCACCATTTTGGTGACAAGCTCAGCTGGCCTACCATCTTTGTGGATCTCTCTAAGGCCTTTGACTTAGCGGATCATGACATCCTCCTTGATAAACTCCACTTCTATAGTTTCTCAACAGCAACCACAGCATGGTTCAGCAATTATCTCACCGGGAGATCTCAAATGGTCTGTACTGGGGTGCCAAATCCAGCTCCCTAGGGTTGTATAATGGAGTTCCCCAAGTGTCCATACCAAGCCTATCCTTCTTTGTCAGCCACCTGCTCAGGGATAGAACAGACTGCCACATGTTAATGTATGTGGACAATCTTATTCTTTACAGGAGTGATAAGAGCTCAATGAATTTATCCCTCTTCCTCTCCAGGGAATTTGGGACTGTCCAAAAGTGGCTTGCCTCAAACAGACTACTTGTTAACACCAAAAAATATGAAGGCAATGCTTTTTGGGTCTAAACCAAGGCTCACTAAACACCCTTTAGGGCAAAATACCTTCTCCACCCTGACATTTTGGCTCCAGATAGGTCCTCCCTTGAACAAGTAACTACTTTCAAATACCTGGGGGGGTCACCCTTGATCCCTTCCTAACCTTTATGAATCACACTGGGTGAGTTGTCAAGGTTATGAACCAGAAACTGGGTGTCTGCTTCTGCCTAAAGCATCTCATGACTCCTGAGGTACATCTGGTCATTGCTCAAGGCACACTTCTACCCCTCCTGGATTACTGCTTCCCTATTTTTATCCAGATCTCAAATCGTAACCTCGCTCAACTCAATACCACCTTTAACAGCATCTGTAGGTTTGTCACAATGGCTCCATGCAACACCCACCACTGCTCCCTTAACTTGATGCTTGGTTGGATGTCTCTGTATGCCAGCCATGATGACCTCATTGTTACCCTTATTGAAAAGTCCCTATGTGATATGGTTAATTCTCCACTAACAAGACTCCTTAGTATTAGGACTGGCACACAGGAACTGAGGTCCTCCTCCCAACATCTCCTTGTGCATCCACTGACTGCAACCAATATGGATTAGGGAGCCTTCTCCATCGCTGCCCCCAGGATCTGAAATGACTTACCAGCCACATTTCGCTCACTAGACACTTCCCACCTAACAATGCTCTAATGCTTTCTTAACCGCCACAGTTTGTAAGTGCCGCTCCTGACAATGGATGGGGCACTCCTTTCATACCTTGCTCCATCTGCCACACTTGTCTTTAAACAAGTTTCCAATTTAAATTCATAGTCTCGGGCATAGGGTCAATTACAGATAAACTGAATCAGTTCATTGGTTTCTTCCTTAAAAAATGCTTATTAGATGTAACATCATATTTAAGGGACACCATAAATGTTTTGTACAGAGTACAAGATTTTAAATGGAACTCAGATTATACATGACTCTGCATTGATGCAGAGTCAAAGAACCATAGAAGCAAAGAAACATAGACTTTGACAGCAGATAAGGACCATTTGGCCCACCCAGTCTGCCCATTTCCCTACCTACTGGATAAGCTGCATATCCTAGTTAACCAACAGCCTACTTCTTCCTATCACTATCACTATCACTATGCACGAGTATCCTGCATGAGGATGGTATTAAAGCAAGCATCCAATTCATGCAAGAAAATCCACAAAGCGCAGAATTTCTGATTGAATTTATTGCAGCAGCACTTAAACTTGTCTTGTCTCACAATTTTTTTGAATTCAATGGGGACTTTTATTTGCAGCTACAGGGCACCGCTATGGGGGCAGCAATGGCCCCCAGCTATGCTAATCTTTTCTTGTGGGTATGGGAAAACAACACCATCCATTCAGAAACTAACAACTCTTATTTTAAAAATATAAAACAGTGGAACCATTTTATTGATGACATTTGATGTGTAAGGGAGGGGCCCCGAGGAAGAAATCGCACCATTTATGAACTGGCTGAATGAAAATAATGGTATAAACCTGAAATTCATGTTCAACAAAACTAAGACAGAAATTAATTTTCTGGCTCTTACATTATTTATTGATGGAAGCCAAAAAGTACAAACAAGGAGCTTTAGAAAAAGCATTGCAGCAAAGAAAGTACTTAGAGCAGATAGTGCATGTCCCTTAGCACTAATAAAATCTATCCCTTATGGACAGTTCCTGAGATTAAGAAGGAATTGTTCTAAAGTAACTGATTTTGGAAAAGAATCATCTGCAGTGATGCAGAGCTTTGAAAACAGGGGTTATGATAAAAAATTTTTTACTGACAACACTGGAAAGAGCAAAACAGGAGGAGGTCGCTGCTGCATTGGGCAGTCCCTGGATCCCTCCCCAGAGAGAGGACAGCAGTCTACAGACATTTGATCCTCTCTTGCCTCTGCCAACCCCCGGGGTGCCGGACTCAGTCCTGAACCTAGATCACTGGCGTGGCGCAAGGTGTGGCGTCCAGTGCCTCATCCCTCAGTGCCACCGGGCCACTCAGTGAGTAAATATTGAAGTCCTTTAATCTCTCCTGATATTTTCTGTGTTGCAAGACATGTACCATCTTGGTTGCCTTTCTGTGGAAGCACCACCCTGTCAATGTCCTTGTGCAGTTGTGGCTTCCAGAATTGCACACAGTACTGTAGGTGAGGCCTCATTAGTGCATTATACAATGGCATCACCACCTCACACCTTCTGCTAGTGATACCTCTGCCTATGTGCCTATGCACCCAGCATGCCACTGGCCCTCCTCGCATCATTTTTGCTCTGTTTTGACACCTTTAGGTCATCAGAACTGATAACTCCTAGGTCCCTTTCTTCCTTGGTGATCATCAGCATCTCCCCACCATCCTGTAAGTCTCCCCAGGTTTCCCTCTTCCCAGGTACATTATTTGCGCTTCTTTGCATTGAACATCAGTTGCCACTCCTCAGACAATTTTTCAAGCCTCTCCATGTCCCTGCTCACTTTCTCTACTCTTTCTGGAGTATTCACTTTGTTACAGATGTTGATGTCATCTGCAAACAGGCAGACAGACCTTTCCTTCTAGCCGTTCCGCAATGTCTGTAATGAAGACATTGAACAGGACTGGTCTCAGGACTGATCCCCGAGGTACACCGCTGGTCATCAAATTCTCCCCAGATTGGATCCCATCACCACCACCCTTTGCCTCCTGTCCGTCAACCAGTTTCTAACCCAGTTTATCAGCTTGTGCCCTGTGGCCAGACTACCCATCTTGTTAATCAGCCTTCTATATTGGTCGGTGTTGAAGGCTTTCCTGAAATCAAGATAGGTGACGTCCAATGCCTCTCCCTGATTTACTTCTTTACTGAGGCATTAGGGTTTCCAACCCTAATGCGAAACCCCACCCCCAACGTGCAGAGACTGACAGGCATTGGGGGCATACCTTTGAGTCATTGGCCACAACACTCACGCCATTCTACCTCACCCTGGACCTCAGACTGGAGAAGGGCTCATGTGATCCCGCTTCACAAGAGTGGTAGCAGAGAGGAGGCAGGGAACTACAGACCAATCAGTCTTACCTCAGTAGTGGGCAAGATTATTGAGATACTCCTTAAGTAAAGGATAGTGCAACACCTGGAATCCATATGAGCACAGGATCCAAGACAGCATGGGTTTACAAAAGGAAGGTCCTGTCAAACTAAGCTCGTAGATTTCTTTGACTGGGTAACCAGCGTGGTGTTCCAAGGGGGAGCAGCTGATGTTTTACCTACCTTGACTTCAGCAAAGCTTTCGATACTGTTCCACATACAAGATTGATTAATAAGCTGGGTAGGCTTGGGGTGGGTCAGACATTGGTCAACTGGGTGGCAAGCTGGTTGGCGGGCAGAAAACAGAGAGTGATGGTAAACGGTATACAGTCAGAAGAGAGGCAAGTCACAAGTGGGGTACCTCAGGGATCAATCCTGGGGCCAGTCCTCTTCAATATCTTCATCAGTGATATTGCAGATGGACTAGAGGGTAAGGTTTGTCTGTTTGCAGATGACACCAAGATCTGCAACAGAGTAGACGATCCAGATGAGGTGGGCAGAATGAGAAGAGATCTGGATAAACTAGCAAAATGGTGGGAAGAGTGGCAACTGGGGTTTAATGCAAAGAAGGGCAAGATCATGCACATAGGGAAGAGAAGCCCTGAATCCACCTATAGGCTGGGAGGGGAGTTGCTGACAGTCACAAAGGAAGAGAGAGACTTGGGCATCATCATCACTGATGACCTGAAATCATCCAAGCAGACCACTAAAGCAGTAGGTAAGACTAGAGGTATGTTGGGGTGTATTAGTAGGGGTATCACAAGTTGGAAGAGGGAGGTAATAATCCTCTTTACAAGACACTGGTTAGGCCCCATCTGGAGTACTGCATGCAGTACTGAAGGCCACACCTTCACAAGGACATTAACCAAATAGAGGCAGTCCAGAGAAGGGCAACTAAAATGGTGCAGGGACTGCATCAGAAAACATATGAGGACATATTAACTGAGCTCAATATGTATACCCTAGAGCAAAGGAGGGAGAGAGGTGATATGATTGAAATGTTCAAACACCTTAAGGGCATTAACAAGGTGAAAGAGTCTAACATATTTCAATATAAGAAAAATAGCAGGACAAGAGGACACAGCATGAGATTAGAGGGAGGCTGATTAAGAGGTAATGTGAGGAAATTCTTTTTCACAGAAAGGGTGGTGGATGCAGGGAACGACCTACCTCAGGAAGTGGTGGATATGAATACAGTGCAGGGCTTCAAACAGGCATGGGATAGGCATAAGGGTGCAATACAGATGAATATGAATAGATAGGCCATTGACAGAGCAAAGGCCAATGGCACATTCATAAGGTAGAAAAAGAAATGGGCAGACTAGATGGGCCTTGCGGTCCTTATCTGCCATCAACTTCTATAATTTTATGTTTCTATGTACCCCACCCTGCAGACACCGACAGGCATTGAGGTGTGCCTTGGAGTATTTCATAAGGAAATAAGTTGACATGGGTGCAGTATAGGAGAATAAGTTGAACGTTAGGGCTGAAGACCCCAAGGCACACCTCGATGCCTGTTACTGGCTTCAGGGTGGGGGTGGAATGGCATGAGCATTACGGCCAACAACCCCAAGTCACACCCCCAATGCCTGTCAGTCTCTACAGGGTGGGGGGTGGGGCATTATGGTTGGAAACCCTAATGCCCAGGGCATTTGTTGGCATTTTCACTCCAAATTTTCAACATGGGCTTCTGGGGATTCCACCTCATGAACAGTGGCACTATCATTTTGTTACTCAGTCCCGAAAGGTGATTTTGTACAGTGACTGTGCCATTTGGTGCCACAAGTGTGAAAACACATTTCAGGCAGGATGTGAGAAATGGTAGCTATACTGTTCATGAGGTGGTAAGAAAAACTGGCAATGTTGAATATGTGGCATGAAAATATAAAAATTTGCCAAAGTTTCACACATGCATAATAAAATTTTAACAACAGCACGTAACTCGAGCATTTATGGATATTTTTCTACCAAATTTTCAACATGGCCTTTTTGGGACCCCACCTCATGAATAGTGACACTGTGATTTCATTAATCCATCCCGAAAGTTGATTTCTCTCAGGAACCACACAATTTTGCGACACAGGTGTGAAAACACATTTCAGACAGGATGTGAAAAATCACAGCTGTACTGTTCATAAGGAGGTGTGAAAAAATGGCAATTTTGAAAATCTGGAGTGAAAATATTAAAAATTGTTGAAGTTACGAGCGTGCATAGAAACTGCACAACACACGCTCGTAACACAGTAATTTGTTGGAATTTTTTCACCAGATTTGTAATATATGCTTTTTGGCACCCCACTTCATGAGCAGTGGCACTGTCATTTCATTAATTGGTCCCGAAAGGTGATTCCATACAATGACCGCAAAATCACCTTTCAGAACAGACTAACAAAATGACAGTGACAATGTTCATGAAGTGAGGTCTCAAGAATCCCATGTTGAAAATTTGGGGCCAAAATTCCTAAAAATGGCTAAGATATCAACATAAGTTGAAACCCAGCATTGACTGCCATTATACGGCGCTTTCCTTTGATTCTTCAGTTTGCTGGTCAGCCTTGAGGAGTGCAGACTTGTCCTGGTTTGGAGAAGATGAAAGCGCTGACCTCTGGAGGCAATTATGGGGTAAGGTGGTCGGGAGGTAGGTGCTTAGTGGGAGGGTGGGGTGGGAGAGGGTACTGGGAGACACGAGGTACCGCCTTCTTTTTGCAGGTTGAAAAAAAAAGTTGGGGACCTTTTTCTTTATTTACAGGTATAAAAAAATAAATACTTTCAAGTACACTGGTGGGCTCCCAGTGTTCCACATGAGTTAGGGAAGGGAATACATGCTGCCGACAGTGGGATTGGGCACCCTCGTTGGCAAAGAAAGTGGGCTTGGGGGATGGGGGAGCATCCAGTGGGCATTCCAGTGTCAGAAAGATAAATAAATATTAAAATAAAATTATCTAGGCACACTGGGGTGGGCTCCCAGTGTGCCACAATGTGTGTATGTGAGGGGGGAATACATGCCGACTCGGCGATTGGACACCCCAGTGTCGTTTAGGGGAGCAAACAAAAATTTTGATGCAGGATTCTGCATCGAAGAAAAGACGCTAGGGACAGTTTTCTTTTTTTGCAGGTTTTTTTTTTAATATCAATTTTGGCACACTGGAATGGGCTCCCAGTGCGGGGGAATACATGCCAACATGGGGTTTGGGCATCCCGATGTCAGCTTTAACAGAAAACACTGCAGCTAATGTTGAGGTGGGGGGTTTCAGATTACTGAGTACAGGGAGAGAAGCTATACCGTGGCTAATGTTTAAACCTTTGGGGTGGGGGTCAGAGGGAGCAAAGACTGGCCGCAACTGCTGCAATGCGCATTAGTGTGCATTCTAATGTACATGGCCAGAGTTCGGGCTACAGAAGGAAATGAAACACTCCCATTGGAGTGGTTCATTCCTTTTAAGCAGAGAATGTGCCAGGTCAGCAAAGCTGAACTGCTGTCATGACCAGAGTGACTAGTCATTGGTGTGCGCTGCCAAACCCATTGCAGTTTCAGCTGTAATTGGCTTGGCAGTGACACACCTCTCATTTCCCGTTATTGTCTCAAGATGTTTGATGCACAAGGGCATCAAATGCAAAAATTAGTATTTTTCTCTAAAGGATACATTATTGCTTGTTTCATGTTGATTATAAAAAATGTTTAAGTTGGAATGTTATTCCCTGATTGAGGATTAATTAGGGAATCTGACTATTAAAATTAAAACAGCAGTAACATTTATTTTCCAGAATGCGTGACTGGTGCCCTTTTGGTTCTTTCATAATTTGCAGCAGGCAGTTGAAATATGAAATGTAGTTAAAATTATATCTTGGAGTCTTAAAGCATTGTTTTGAAATAAAGTGTTACTTCAGTTATGTGGTAAAAAAACCCATTAGGTTTTGTCATACAGCAATAAGCTAGCATACAAAAGCTGCAACTGGTAGTAATGACAATGTGAAATGATATGCCACTTTATTAGGTTCCTTTTATGATTTAACTGAAAACATCCCTCAAATCTGCTTAGAAAGTTTTATGTTGTCAAATTTGTTATGTTTTACACATTCATTTTGTAATTCTGAGGTTGAAGGTTCAAGCCCTCACAGAGCCACTTGGAAACTAATATGCCTTAATAAAATCTTTTTTGAAATTTGAAATGCTTTATTTATTTATTTTTACTCAGCCAGTAGGCCTGAACACAGAACAGGACAAAATACACAACATTGAAGAACACAACCCCACAAATCCCCCTCCACACCCTGTCCATGGCATCAGCACGTCAAACTTCTATAGGTACATCCCAAGACACTGCATCAGGGTGTTCATACAGAGTACAGGGTTTGCAATTTGCTCCACTACTTGTCAAATTTGGGCAAATGATTATTTACACTAGCAATTACCTTTTCTACAGATAGGTTGAACAATAGCTCCTGCAACCACTCAAAATAAGATATGTCATCCCTGTCCAGCCAGTGTCTAAGTACCAATTTCTTCACCAACGTGGCTATTATGGCTAGATGATACTTCCTCTCTATGACAGGTATGAGAGAGTAATCCCCCACAAGAAAGGTGAGTGGCTCTATGTGGTCAGCTAGGCCCAACAAGGGATCTACCCTCTGCTTAATGAGAAACCAGAGTGGGGCTATCTTAGGACAATCCCAAAAAAATGTGGTATAGAGAGCCCACCCCTTGCATGCAATGTTTGTATGTTGAGTTGGGGGATCTACCCATTTTGGCCAGTTTTACTGGGGTATAGTACATGTTATGAATAATTTGGAACTGCATCGCAGTCTGTCCTGAGATATAAATCTATGAGTGTCTTGTCAGATTCTTGCCAAAATGAATGTAGTCTCTGGAAACTGATCAGCCCAATATTTAGAAGACCCATCTAGTTGTGGGAAAGCCCTCTCCAATAACCTGGTGTAGATACCTGAAACTGCATGAGGTTCTGTGGCAATTGAGCTGAGGTGCTGCAAAAACCTTCCCTCATCCACTGCCTCCTGCTTTAACTATGAGTTAACTAGTGTATGCCTGAGCTGGAACACTTTAAAGTTCGAATAAATGTAGTGATCAGGGAATGAAACTTAGAGAACCATGACTGTGGCAGCCACATGTTGAGGGGGTAGAATATGCGAGGAAGTATATTCATTTTAATTAAACTAATTCTGCCCCAAAGCGACAGCAGCAGCTTTGTCCATCTGTCTAAATCCCATTCGATGACCTGCACCAGAGCCTCTAAGTTACAATTCCTGGAGGATTTCGCATCTTTTGTTAGAATAATACCTAAATATTTCTATTGAAATTCGAGTCTATAAGAAAGCACACATCTAATACAATAGAAGACTATCCTCCATGTAAGATATAAAATATCACTTAACAAAACACAGTATTTAGGGTAAACATGTTGGAGAAGCCTTATATACATGTATTGATAATAAAACGCAAACCTAGAGAGGATGTTAGTGGAGAGCAGAAGGGTTACAATCAATAGGGTATTATAGGATCAGAAATAGCAACCATGTACGAAATACATGCTAGGGCAGGCTATGGCAAGGCATTCACTAAATTGCAAAAAGTGATAAATGTGGTAATATGAACAATGTTCAGTAATGGAGAGGTGAAGATAAGAGAAAAGTGTGCAAGGAAAGAAAGAAAGAAGAGAGAAAAAGCAAGGAAGAAGGGAAGAAGAGATGGAGAAAACAGGGAAGAAGGGAAAAAAGAGGAGAAATCTGTGCACAAAAGTTTCAAGAAAACCTAATCTGAGAGCAAAATAAGGAGGGCTAAATATCCCTAAGAATTAGGGTCTAGAAGAACTAGGTCCGATGTACTTGAAGTAATCCTGCCAATATTTGTCATATACAGTGAGTTAGTTATGAGTAACATGAGATAATTGGTCTAGGGAGGCGTACTGAGAGAGGCTTTGAAGAACATCTGAAAGAGAAGGCACCAGAGTTGATTTCCATTTCATAAGAATCAGACATTTGACCAGAAGAGAAAGTATGTTTAGCCATCTAAAATGTGCACGTGAGAGGAGAGAGCTATTAGGGATAAGGATGCCTAGAAGGAATAGCTTGGGGTCAAAAGGCAGTTTTTGTCCTGTTACTCTGGAGGCAAGTAAACAGACTTTATGCCAGAGCTTATTAATGGGAGCGCAAGACCACAAGATATGAAGTAGATCCCCACTGGCCAAATTGCAGTGCCAGCAATTATTATTATTTAATAGACCCATTCGTTGAAGCACAGAGGGGGTTCTTTACCAAAGATGTAGGATTTTAGTTTGTATTAAAGAATTATGGGCATCTTTAAAGGTATTATGTGCAATATGCCAACAATTACTCCATTGTGCGTCTGAAATATTGTAGTTAAGAAGAGTACTCCATTTATTTTTGGCCTGTATAGACTGATCAGGTAGATTATCAATAATGTCTTTGTAAATGGAGCTATTTAATTTCACTGATAAATTAGTCCAGTACGAGATGTATGGGTTTAGAAGAGTATGCCTATACACTAAACTAGAGAGAGAGTTATAAGCTGCCTGAATTTGTAAAAACTTCCAGAAGTCCTGTTTAGGAAGTTTCCATGTGACCTGCAAATCTGAGAATGATCTAAGAGTGAATGAATTCTGGTCCAAGATATCTCCAAGAAAGAAAATGCCTTTGTTCCTCCATGTATGACAGAAAATTGGGTGATCTTCTAGAATGAGCAGTGGATTGCCCAGTAAGGGGGCATAAAACCAGGGTGTTGGATTGGATTTCAGGAATTTGTGGGTTAGTTTCCAATAAAGAACAGAGGATGATATAGTCAGGTGAGATTTTAGTTTAGAGGAAATGGGATTAAAAATGAAGAACGTGGGAACTCCTCCCAGGCACAATGCGGATTCCATTGCAACCCATAGTGGTGAGTGAGGGGAGGGTTTCTGAAACCATTTATTGGTTTGGGCCATTCGGAAAGCCCAGAGGTAGCCTTTAAGCCAGGGGAGTTCGAATCCCCCTTTTTTTTCAATGTGATTGAAGTTTGTTGTGGTTAAGTCTCAGTGGTTTCCCATCCCAGATAAAGTTACCTATTAATTTCTCAATTTTAGCAAAAAAAGAGGATGGTAAGACTAAAGGAATATTGGCAAAGAGGTAAAAAATCTTGGAGAAATGGATATCTTAATGGCTGCAATTTTCCCCATGAAAGAGAGATTAAGAAGCTTCCATCTGTCCAGACTTGGTTTGATGTTATCAAATAAGGGGTTAAAGTTAATGTTCCATATCTTCCCCAAGTTACTAGTAATTTTGATTCCTAGATATGTTATACCCTGTGGTGACCAGCGGAATCCAAGAGGTATGTTTATAAAGGCTTTACAGTGGTCGCAGAGGCATAGTTTGTATTTGCCATAATTCAAAGCAAGGCCAGAAATATTAGTAAAATTATTAAGCAAATCAACCAACAGGGGCCCAGCCTCATTCAGGTTTTCGAGTAAGATTAAGAGGTCATCCTCGTAGGAGAGAGAAACATATCTTGAATTGCTCACAGGTATGCCCATGCTAGAAGATTGATGTAAACAAGCAGTCGGGGGTTCCATGGCTAAAATAAACAGGGAAGGTGACACGGAACAGCCGTGTCTAGTTCCCCTTGCTAGATGAAAGTAAGAGGAAAGGGTGGAATTAGTAACTACTTTAGCAACAGGGGAGTTATATAATAGCTTGATCCAGGAGCAAAAGGTATGAGAAAGACCAAAATAAGATAAAACTTGATGAAGGTAGTCCCAGTTTAAGGAATCGAAGGCCTTCGCAAAATCAATAGCTATGGCTGCAGCTGGTGTCTTGAGGGACACCAGCTTTGTGAATTAAATTAAATAAGGAACGTAGGTGATCAGAATCAGAACTATGTTTAATAAAATCAGCTTGTGAACAATGAGTTAGTTTGGGAATCAAGGATTCAAGTTGAGAAGTTAGTAATTTAACAAAAATCTTCCCATCCATGTTTAATAAAGAGATGGGCCTGTAACTTGTGGGGTGAGTAGGGTCTTTTTCTTTTGGGATTAGGGTTATGATTGCTTCAGTGCAAGATGGGGGAAGCTTGCCAGTATTGGAAGCTTCTTGATAAACATTAAGAAGAAGAGGACATAAGGTGTCGGAAAACATTTTATAGAAATCGACAGGGAATCTGTCACCCCCAGGTGATTTGCCAGATTTCAAGGAAGACAAAGCTTTCTGGATTTCCTGAAGCGAGATGGGTTCATCTAAAGAATTTGTTTCAAGAGTAGAAAGATGATGAAGATATAACGATTTAAGGAACTGTTGAATTTGTAAAGTAGATGGAGGATTTGTGTTAGAGTATAGTTTTTGATAAAAGGTTTTCATGATACGATTTATAGAGGGGTTGCCAGAGTGAATCGTACCCTGTTCATCTTTTAGGCTTAGGATGTGTCGTTCCATTTGTTGTGCTTTGAGCTGGTAAGAGAGGAGTTTCCCAATTTTATCGCCATGTTCCCAAAACTTATATTTAAGTTTAAACAAGGCCAGTTCGGTTTTACGAGAAATTAATTCGTTAATTTTAACTCTAAGTTGAAGAATTTCAAGATGAAGTTGAGAATCAGGACAGTGCTTATTAGAAGAAAAGTATAAATTCTCTTTAGCCTTAAGAGATTTTTCCAAGTCAGACAGCTGTTGTTCCCTTACTCTTTTCCTATGTGCAGCATAACTGATAATTTTCTCTCGAATCATAGCTTTAAGAGCTTCCCATACATTGGACATAGAAGATTCGGTTGGGGTATTGTGAAAGAGGAAGTCCTGAATTTGTGCTTTGATCATGGGTAAGAAATTGGGATCCTTGAGAAGGAGAGGGTCCAGCTGCCAGTAAGAAGATTTAGGTGCTAATGGGCCCCTCAAAAGTTGCAATTTGACAGGGGAATGATCCGAGATTATGATGGGAGAGATGGATGAATCAATAGTTGTTTCCATTATAACAGGAGAGGCTAACCAGTAATCAATTCTACTGTATGTCTTAGGTAGAGAGGAGTAAAAAGTAAATTCTCGATCAAGGGGGTGAAGGAGGCACCATACAACAGGTAATCCAACATCTTGCATTAGTAATGAGAGGGCTTTAATACTTCTAGGGTGGGCCTCTGTAGTGGGGCTACTTCTGTCAATGCTGGTTTCTAAAGCAAAGTTAAGATCCCCTTCAAGAATAACTGGTGTATTATCAGTGTTAAAGGATAGAATCTGTTGAGCTAAATTATGAAAAAACTCCAGGGAATCGGAGTTGGGTGCATAGACATTAACAAGCAGAAGAGGACCAGAGTTGGTATTCAGTTTGACCATCACCCATCTGCCGTCAGTATCGGAAACAGAGTTTACAAGGGACCATTTGAGACTCTTATGAATAAGAATAGCAACTCCTCTTTTTTTTGAGGTATAGGATGATTCATAGATCTGACCAACCCGATCTTTTTTAAGTCTATGAGCATCCTCTGCTAATAATTTTGTTTCTTGAAGGAAAGCAATTTGTGTTTTATGTTTTTTGAGATGTGAAAGAATTTGCTTCCGCTTACAAAGAGGATTAAGTCCCTTAACATTCCATGTATATAAAAGTATGTCACTCATATTGTTAGTGTTAAAGAAAGGGAATAATCGCTGGAGTGTGAAGGGACAAATCAATGAGGCAGAGGATAATTAGAATACAATACAGAGAGCTAACGTATATACTGAGAGTAGCAGGAACATTCAAGCCAAAAAAGGTGAGATGTATGATACATGAGTAGCACAGATATCTTATTAAAGTTAGAATAGAGATGGGGAAGGAGAAAAGTAATTAACAACAACACCACTAGTAAGCTAAATAACAAAGAAAATGTTTTATGGGTGTGAGGAGATATGAGTCAGCCAACTGGCTAAGAGACTGTCTCACCACACTCTGGGATGTCGATGTAGGGAGAAGACTAGAGAGGACTGGTTATAAATATCGGCCCAAACCTAAGTCTGATCCCAGTAATATAATAAAGTAAGTATTCCTGATAAGCTAAACTGAAAGGGAATAATACCAAGAAAGGCAGGGGACTGTAATAACCTCAGCTTAATTCTAAGCTAACAGGACAAGGTATAATGATAAAGCTAAACACCAGAACTTATTTATAAACGTTAGTAGTAATAGTACAAGATATACCAACTCGAAATAACAGTAAATTAAAGAACCATATACGAGATGTCAGTACAGCCTAGACATAGAGCAAGGAATTCAGGGAGCCAGGTGGAATGCAAATGAACAAATATAAAAGGAAAAGTAGATCATTACCACAATAGAGTGACTCTGAGTATACTTTGCAGTGCAACAGAATAAGTACATAATAAATACAATATTGAGGGGGAAAGAAGAAAGAGGAGGTCAATTTAAGCCCTTACTCCCTGAGCCAAATGCAAATTGGGATTATGTGGAGAGGTATAGGCTTCGGTGATAACTGTAGACAGAAGAGATAATCATAGTAAAGATCAGCTCCAATTACTCGAAAATCTCCTAAATAGGTGTTATATGGGGTGACTAGGTTTAGAAGACTAGGCCCAGTGAGTCCCAAAACAGGAAGGACCACATAGCAGTGGATTTCTATAATATCTGTAGGCTTCGAGTAAAATAAGGAGCATAAGGAAGGTGTAGATTGACAATCCTTTGCAACAGTACACCAAACATAGCCTGCCTCTTTGAGTGCTAATAATAGTTCCATATTGTAAACAGGAGGTAGTAAGAATAATGGAGCATAGGGAAGAAGATAGATTAAATGTAGTTGCCAATAGTACTTTTTTTTTTTTTAAATTTAATATACTTTATTTCTTTGTCATTTGTACGTAGTGAGTAACAGGCTTGTAATATCAATTAACAATGAACAGAACAGAAACTGTAAGGCTTTTGGTTACAATGGTTTGAATATACTAATTATTACTACTACCCTTCTAGTTTTATGTAACTTACCCCCACCCCCCTTCTCCTTGCACCTCAATAAATAAATTACGATCAAACATATCAATTGGTTGAAACACAGGGTCAGTTTATTTGGTAGAATAAGAAGCTTGCTTTTATCCATACAGTCCTCCATTTCAAAGGAAACAGGGGCTTGAGAAGTATTCATTCATGATTCAGAACTTAATGTTGGCTTAATGATATCAAAGTATATAGTTTTCCCCAATTTTTATCAAACAGTAATGGGGAATGTCTGAGGCTTGCAATCATTTTCTCTAATCTCAGATTAAAGAGGAGCTTGTTTAACCATTCAGAACGAGAAATAAGATGGGAATCCTTCCAGTGCTTTATTACAAGTCACTTTACAGACAGAGATATTAGTGACATAGCATATCTTTTTTTTTTTTTTTATTTCGTTGTTTAACTAGGTATAGCACACTAAGCTGAAAGCTTTTTTACAGGAGTGACCTGGGAGCACAAGGAGGTTAAGTGACTTGCTCAGGGTCACACAGTATGCAAGTGGAAGCTGTGGGATTCAAACGCAGGTCTGGTCTGCTGGATGTCACCAGATTTGCAGCTCAGAGCCTTAGACCACTGCGCTATACTGCCTCAAATTCTGTCAAGGCTTAGAACTGGGGAATAATCTCCCAGTATGCAGACTTCTGGAGTAAAGAGGTTTTCCAGTCCCAATAAAGGGTCAATTTTATTTCTAATTGTATGCCAGAGAGGTATTATTAGAGAGCATTCCCATAGCATGTGAAAGATGGTGCCCTGATTCATACCACACCTAGTACATTTTGAGTCTATCCACTTACCCATGGCTGCTAGTTTTGTTGGGGTATAATAAATATTGTGCAATATATAAAATTGCATAAGACGAAGTTTATCAATAGATGTACAGAAATAGACTGCTTGCCATATTCTGTCCCAATTTAGCTCTAAATCTGGAAATTGTGCTTCCCAGTATGCAGATGCGCCCAAGGTATCCTGATAAATTGCAGGGTACTATATTGCTGTAATTTTTTAAACTGCATGGGGTAGTTGCCAATAATACTTAAGAACCTGTCATCAGGAGAGGGAAGGGGTAGGTTGCCTTGTAATATATAATAATTCACATATGAAAAAAGAAAAGGCAATAATCAGGATGCATGCCAATTGAAGATATGCAACTGAACAGTCAAAAGACTAAAAACCTGATGCACTGCTAAACTGGAGAGTAAAAGGCTAGAAACAGAGAGCCTGTTCAGTGAGGTAATGTATAAGATCTAACACTAAAATAATGGGTTAGAAAAGCATTGCTGATATACCAAAGTTCTCTTGAAGACCTTTAAGCTGCTCATTTAAACACTGCAACAGAAAGTAAATTGATCGAGCCACGATGTACAGTCTTTGCTTTCTGCACCCTCTGGGAGCGAAAGCAACCAGGTAGCATAGACTGTAGAATGAGCGGCTAGGCAGAAAAAGTGTACTGGCACTCCCTTTAAGTATCCTGGAAGCAAAACCTACCAAGATATAGCAACTGTGACCATATTACTGACCATATAAGCTCATGACACCTTAGATTTATTAGCAGGATTGTGACTATTGATGTTCTTGCTTTTGGTCTTTGCCTTACTTTTCATTTTGGGTGGCTCTAAAGATTTGCGTGGGGAACCTGCAACAACTTCTGCTCATGAAGTATCGGCAGAAATACATCCCGGAGGCACAGGGCCCAAATTAGAGGGATGTTCATCTGAAGTTTGCTGGGAAAGATCCTCCTGCGAGGAGTGCATGTCATCCTCCAAGAGAGCAAACTTATTGCTCAAGGGAATAGAGGGGTTGATTTGAAGGTGAGAGGCTGCAGCTTAGGGTGTTTGGGGTGAAACCTTGCTAGAACAGCATGAAAGTCTTGAAGAATAATGCCCCAACAGAAGCTTCTCTTGCAGCTGTGTCGATTACCTTGGGGTCAAATCAGTTGTGGCATTGCTGCTTGGGGCTGCGAGTTCTGCAACACTTTCCCAACATTCCTGTACCTCGTCGTCCACCCTTCGTGTGGATACCAAAGCTGTGTTCAGGTTGCCAATTGCTGTTGAACCTCCCAGGGTAAGATTGCAGAGAGAGACCTCCAGATAGTTGGCTAAGGCGTCAAGGGTTTCAAAATCCTTGAAGGAAGAGCCTGAGAAAAGGTGTAGTGTCGCGTGGTAACGTAGAGCAAATTTAATGCTTCTTTGATGGAGGATTTGTTTAAGTGGATTGTAGACCTTCCTTCTGATGTTTAAATCTTTTGAAAAGTCTCTGTAGATGGAAATATTAAACTCTTGCCACTGAAGTTTCCCCATTTCTCTGGCTCATTTCAGTATTAATTCTGTGTGGGAATAGTTCAAGAAGCAAGCAATGATAGGCCTTGGTCACCGGTCTGATGTTGGCCTGGGACCCAGAGTGTGGTGAGACTGCTCAGTGATTAACGTTAGATCAGGAGGCAGTTTAAGCATCGCAGGCAGCACATGTAATAAAAGCGCAGTAGTGTCTCCTAATTCTACACGTTCAGGGAAGCCAAAAAATCATAAATTGTTGCGACGATTACGATTTTCAATATTGTCAATTTTGGCTTGTAGGGATTTAATAGTTCGATCTTGATTGTGGACAGTAGCTGGAAGGTCATGAATAGTAGTGGTATTACAGGCCGTTGCTTTCTCATTAAATGCAATTTTCTGGCTAAAAGTTTCAAGAGTGGTCGCATTGTGTTGGGTGGAGGTTTTTAGATCATTAATCTCAGCCATCAGTTTAGAAAACATTACTTCCACTCTAGCAAGTGAGCTTTGCTGTACTTGGAGATCTGTCATAATGCTGAAGGATGAGGCCTAGTATGCTGCAATACAGTGTAGAATAATTGAATATAAGTATCCGATGGATCAAAAATGACTTACAAACTGTGTCAGGCAGTAAGATTACAGGATGATCACAGGAGTTGGTACCAAAGAAAGGTCTGCTGAAGGCTGGATGAGGTTAGATTGCAGTAATTCCTGCAGAGATTCTGAACTATGCTGCCATCTTTTTTCCTGGTCAGACCACACCCCCATACCTAGATATTTCAGTTTTTTGTGATCCCACCGCATGCCAAGGCCATCCAATTCGCTTTTGTGGGTGACCATATTTAAGTAGAAAACTATGGTTTTCTCCAGGTTCAGTTTGTAATTTGATAATATTCCAAATTCTTGGATTAGGTACAGGGCCCTGGTCACTGAAGCTCTTGGGTTCAATAGGTGGAGGAGAATGTCATCAGCATATGCTGACAGTTTTAACTCTTCCCTGGATCTCTGGGTCCATTTTGAGTCAAGCTAGGAGGGGTTCCAAGTACAGGTTAAATAAAAGAGGGGATAGTGGGCAATCCTGCCTGGTGCCTGAAAAGAGAGGGAACCTTGATGAGAAAGTGATATTACAATATATATGGGCGCTAGGTGTAGTGTATAAGGATTGGATCCATTGCACAAAGAGAGGAGGGAAGCTCAGTCTATGAAGTGTTCTAAAAAGAAAATTCTAGTCTACTCTATCGAATGCTTTCTCTGCGTCCAGAGAAATCAATACAGCAGCAGATGCTTTGTCCCGGGACGCAGAGCAAATATGATCCAGTTTCCTCAAATGGTCTGAGGAAGACCTGCCTGCCATGAAGCCCACTTGTTCAACGCAGACCAAAAAAGGCATAACCTAACCCAATCTGGTGGCTAAGATTTTCGCCAGTCTCTTAAGGTCATAATTCAGTAGTGATATTGGTCTGTAATTCGAGACTAGTTCCGGGATCTCTCCCCTCTTTGTGCAAAACGACTATCAGGGCTTTGAAGAGATGAGGGTCACAGCACTCTCCTGCTAAAATGGATCAAAACAGATGGAGCAGCCATGGAGACAGTTCCTCACCCAGTTCCTTATAGAAATTAGGAGAGAATCCGTCTGGACGATCTATCCAGTGGTAAGGCATGGATCGCTGAGCGAATTTCTGCTTCTGTGAGAGGAGAGAGATCAGCAGGGTCTGTTGTTCAATGGAAATACTGGGTAGAGGCAGTCCCTCCTGGTATGCATCAACTTGGTTCACTGAAGAGGGGTCGGGTCTGGCACTATATGTCTGTATAGAACTCTTGGAATTCGGCAGCGGATAGCCCCAGGGCTTGTTTTGAGGGTACCATCAACCTGAGATTTAATTACATTTACTAAGCTCGAGGCCTCCTGCTGCTTGATCCTCAATGCTGACAACCTACCTGCCTTCTCTATGTATGTAGAATTTGTTTTAAGAATAGAGTACTCAGCCTTTTCCCCCAGCAAGTCATTGTAATAAGCACATAGTCGAATAAGCTCCTGCTGTTGTGTCTCATTGGTGGAAGGAGAGAGATTTTTTTTCTAGTTCCCTAATATTCCTCAGTAATACTTACAACTGTTGTTCTCTTTTTTCTTTCATCTAGAGGCAATCCTTATGAGTTCACCCCTTAGAAAGCATTTCAAACCCCCCCATTCTATGACTGCCTGGCCTGTAGTATTCAGGTTGTCCTCTGTGTAGTGTTTGAAACAGGACTTCAACCTTTCCACTACCCATTTATCTTTTAGTTGACGATTATTAATTTTCCAGGCTATCTCAATCTGCTGGTTAGGAGTTAGAGACAGGGTGCAACATACTATGGAGTGGTTGGATACGACTTCTGGCGAGATCTGGCATTCCATGAAGCCTGAAAGGAGCTGTTTACTTACTAAGAAATAATCTATGCAGGAGGAGGTCTCATGTACTAGAGATCAAAATGTATATTCCCTCAGCTCTGGATGTAGAACCCTCCAGGGATCACATAGCCCTAGTTTGTCTGTCAGGTCCCTAACGGCCTGCTGCGCTGGAGACAGACCAGCCCTTGCCTTGCCTGTTCTGTCTGCATCTGGAAAAAAAGGTAGATTCCAGTCACCACCTAGTAGAATAGGTGCAGACAGGAAAGGCAACAGGATGTTGAGCAATTCCATAAAAAAAGAGGGAGTGTCTGTATTAGGTCCATAAATGGAGCCAAGGACTACATTAGCCCTCTCCAGAGTACTGATAACAAATACATATCTTCCCAGGGGTTCTTGAATACATTGACTGCATTGGAACCCCAAATTC
Organism: Neoceratodus forsteri; assembly: GCA_016271365.2. Lineage (NCBI taxonomy): Eukaryota > Metazoa > Chordata > Ceratodontiformes > Ceratodontidae > Neoceratodus > Neoceratodus forsteri. The sequence continues at coordinate 941,185,036 of CM057450.1, forward strand.
CTTGTCAATAAAATAGCGAACCCTCTACTCTGGGTAGACGACCCAGCTGCATAAACCTGACCTGTATGTAGTTTCCACAGCAAATTTGCTTCTATATCAAGTAACTATGTCTCCTGAAGAAATGAAATTTGTCCTTTGACCACTTGCAGGTGTTTAAGGACTCTGTACCACTTGTTCTTGCTGCACACCCCTGTCACATTCCAAGAATTAGCCCTATGACTGTTAGCCATATAATTCTAATACAACTGTCCTTGGCTGACCAACTGTAATTAACCAAACGAAAAATTCCTTGCTGATACCATGGCCCCACCCACCTCCCCTTTCCTCGAAACGAAACAATTTAGTCCCACAAAACAATCCCCCTCCCCACCCTCCCTTCTCAACTTATTGAGGGTACACCTTGAACTGAGACTACTGTCAAGCCAACCAAGTCACCCTCTTAACATGGACTCCACAAACTAGACCGGGTGGCATTTGGATCCCCCTCAATATGGTGCATGATGCAGCTAGCCTCAGCTTTCACCGTCCCCCACCTCACCCCCCACCCCATTAGTAAGCCAGAGGAGAGTGGTGGCTCATCCTCCAGCCGATAACTGATCCCTACAGCCCTAGGGAAAACTTCAGCCCTTATACCAGACCAAGCTGAATACAATGAATAACAGTCTCCTTCAGGGAATAGTATGGGGGTAATGTCCCTCCAACACCTGAAGTGCCACAGCTTGGGAATTTCTGTTGGCTAGGCCACTTGGTCAGGCCTGGGTTAAAGTGATTCACTGTGGCTGCACTAGGAGAAAACTTAATAATGTTTCTTCCCCCTTCCCAGACATTGATATGCAATATTATAGCCCTGATCTGGGCCCAGGAAATATTAGGGGGAGAAGAACCTTAAACCAGTAACATTAGGAACAATAAACATTGTAAAGAATGTTATGAAACAAGAGGAAATATAAATTTCCCAGTCTAAATAGGAAAAGTTACAACTTGTATGGATGCCAGTACTGGGTCCAGTCCTTTTTAATGTCTTTATAAGTGACATTGCAGAGGGACTGGAAGGAAAAGTATGCCTCTTTGCAGATGACACAAAGATCTGCAACAGGGTTGATACACAAGAAGGTGTGGAAAGGATGAGAAGGGAATTGGCAAGGTTGGAGGAATGGTCAGAAGTATGGCAGCTAGGATTCAATTCAAAGAAGTGCAAAATAATGCACCTGAGAAACAAGAACCCAGGGGAAGATTACACAATGGGGGAGGAGTAACAACAACAAAAAAGGAAAGGGACCTGGGGGTAATCATATCAGATGACCTTAAGGTTAGCAAGCAATGTGAGAAGGCAGTAGGGAGGGCTGGGGTATACTGGGATGCATAGGGAGAGGCATCACCAGCAGAAAACAGGAAGTTGTTATCCCTCTGTACAGACAGTTGGTGAGACCCCATCTGGAGTACTGCATCCAGTTCTGGAGACCCCATCTCCACAAGGACATAGACAGGATAGAGGCAGTCCAGAGGAGGGCAACTAAAATGGTGCAGGGTCTGCAAGAGAAGCCATACGAGGAGAGACTAAAGGAGCTTAATATGTATACCCTTGAGGAAAGAAGGGAGAGGGGGACGGATAGAAACTTTTAAGTACCTCAGTGGAATCAACAAAGTCCAAGAGGGTAGCATCTTTCAGCAAAAGAGACGTGCAAGAACAAGGGGACACAATTTAAAGATGGGGGAGGGCGATTCCGGGGCAATGCGAGGAAGTATTTTTTCACAGAGAGGGTAGTGGATGCATGGAACAGCCTTCCTGAGGAGGATGTGGGGTCTAAAACTGTGGGAGAATTCAAGAATGCATGGGACAGACAAAAGGCAATTCTTGTAGGGGGTAGAAAGAAATAGGCTGTTAGTTAACTAGGATCTGCACCTATCCTGTAGGTAGGGAAATGGACAGACTAGGTGGGCCAAGTGGTTCTTATCTGCCGTCAAAGTCTATGTTTCTATGTTTCATTAAATCTTGCCAATGAGAGCACAGCTGGTGCGCCCCCAACTACAGTGACCTGAAATATCAAGGCACATATGTTCAGGCAGGAGGACTGATCGTGAAGAAATCTCTCTGCAGCCTTACGAGGGTGTGCACTTACACACAGACAGCATGCCTATAGAAATGCTGTGGCTGAACCACAGCGGGGTGCAGAGAGGCCGACAATGTCATTGGGTTTTGGTGCACAGGCTACAAATGCACAGACCCCGTAACTCTATGAATTTTATCCTCCTGACTGGTGCAGAGCCAATAAGTCCTGGAGTGGGAGTAGAAAATAGCAGAGAACATGCCCAATCTTCCCTGGCAGTGAAACACTTGCACATAACTTCTCCAGTGGACTGCAGTCAGACAGTTCCCATCTGCATTTAGGCTAGACCTCCCTAGGCTATGAAATACTAGACTGTCAGCACATGAACAAGTCCATACATGGCAGTAATATATTTTACATTCTGTAAGGGAAGAACGTTTTTAAATTCACTTTTTCACTTCCTTACGAGCCCCTTAACAGAAGCTTCATTACAGACAGACTCATCCTCTATAAGGAGATTTCACTTGTTGAACAGATCCGCCAGTAGACATTGTAAATTTTGGGCTGCCTGCTCATTCTATTCAAATGAGTGCCACCTGTCCTTTACCCTGCCTTGGAGCAGGGCCGGATACAACATGCAAAAGCGCACCTCAGCCGGGATGACTCGGGAGACAGTGGAGTGGAAAAAAACCCTTTACTGGTGTACTGATGCTGGCAGGTCTTGTGATATGCAGATCGTGTGACCTTCCCAGATTACGGCACGTATCTCTCATAACTTCATCAGGATATGCTTTTTATCCAAGAAATTCAGCAGACATAGAATAAATGGGCAAGGGGGTGAGCCTGTGGCTGGCTTGGGGCACAGGGAGTGGCGGGCACCATCTACTATATATGAAGGCCCATTAGGAGAGGGGCCTGCTACTTTTTCCAGTAACTTTTGGGCAAATACAAGGGGAGAGAGACCCTCTTCTTCCTCTGGGAGGTCGATGACTACTAAGTTATTATGGCAACTGCGGTCCTCTAGGTCCTCCAATTTCAATTCCACCTTGGACAATTGCCTTTTAATAGCTATGATTTCAGGGTCGGTAACTGCTTTCCACTTTTCCAAAGAAATTGCTCTTGCTCCGTATCCCTTGCTTGCTGGGACACTTAAACAGGATCTTTTTTCAGAGAGGTTACTTCAGATGTAAGTAGAGCAAGTGCATCTTGGAGAGATTTCATTTCAAGCAGGAAGCACTCCTTTGAAAGAGGTGTAATTGCAGTTTTGCTTGACGGCACTGGAGCAGCTTTGGTAGTCTGCTGCCTGGCTTTCTTTGAGGCCTTATCTGAAGAAGGTGGAGGAGTATGGCATTGGAGCTCTGGCTTCATAAATACCTCCATTCTACTAGTCAGTGCATTTTCCAACAATCAGCACCCAGGTAGGAGTTTAAAGCATTGTCTTCTCACAAAAAATGTTGTTATCGCTGATACTGGTGATTATTTTTGACCAGTAATAGGAGTGGGAGAGCAGAAGAAAGGTAGAGACATCACTTTCTCTAGCCAGACATCACGTGACTCTTCACCTTAATAAAGTCTAACTATAGGAGGACCCCTAGAGTGAAATAAATGGCTATAAAATGGGAGGATACCCTAGCAGAACCCACCCCCCTGAAGAAGACCACACTCTGGTCGAAGCACTGGGGACAGTCTGCAAGGAGTAGCCAGTTCCACTGGTATTGAATTTGTTATGTAATTTGATTGAGCCTCTGATTGATCCAAATCAGAGCAATGCTATCTTGGATTTCTTTGATTGTGTCCAGGGCTAGCAACCCCTGCACTGCACCTGACTCTGTTTGCTTGTGCATGGATTTTATCCAATTTAATAGTCTCATTGTTTATTTTTTTATTTCAATTACATTACTGTGTATTAGCCAAAAGTCGACCTACAGATTTTATTTCTTTCTCACTCTACCTCACTGAGTTGCCCAACCACATTTTATTTTATTTATTTATTTAGCTTTTGTTGACCGGGTAAGTGCACTAGACAAATCCTGCCTATTTTCAGGCACGACCCGGGGGAGGGGGATACAGATGAATGCCAACTGACCTTGAACCAGATTAAGCTGTTTTTTGCTTAAACATGTCTTTGCTGATTGGCTATTTTGGTTTCTATCTGTATGAATTGCTATTTACTATGCTTGACCAGACTGTATATACCACCTCGACTTGTACATTGATTCTAATGTACTGTATGGTGGTTCTAAAGTACTGTGTATGCCATCTTGATGACCCAGCTTGTTCTTGAAAATGGTTCCTTGGACCAGTTTACCTACCTGGTTATAAAGTAAATAAATAAATGAAATAAAAAAGCTTCCTGTGGACATGTGGAGATCTGCTATACATGGCACCGAGCTTGGGACTGAATTTGGACTGAGACATCCAGCTTACTGTCTAGCCACACACTAAGGTACTTGAAGGATTGAACTACTTCAAGAGGCATGCTATCCAGAGTGGTAAAAACTGGGACAGCAGTGAGTCTGGCTAGTTTCTGAATGGTACCAGAGATCATGGACACTGTTTTTTTGTGTTGGAACCAGTGCAGAATGTTATTGACGTCCTGCTGGAGTTTGTGTTCCACAGCTGTGGTGAACGGACCAGAGGTGAAGGTGATTGTACCATCTGCATACATGTGGAAATGTGAGTTGGTACAGGCAGAGGGGAGGCCATTTAGGAAAAAGGAGAAGAGGATGGGCTCCAGGATGGATCCCTGTGGAACCCCGACCTGGATGGGTAGTGGAGGAGATAGGATAACCCTACCTGTACTGATTATTGTTGCCCATGAGGTAGGAATAGGACCAGTCAATAGCAGGAGCTGACAGGCCAACTGAGAGCAGCTTGTCCAGAAGGAGTGGATGGGACACCAAATCAAAGACTTTGGTCAGATTGATGAAAATGGCAGTCATCATGTTCCCCTGATCCATCCCAGAGAAGATGGAATCAGTGGCACCCAGCAAGGAGGAGATAGTGGAATGGTACTTTTGGAAACCAGACTGGAAGGGAGAGAGGATGTTGAAGGATTAAAGGAAGTCAAGGAGTCTGGAATAGACTGGTTTCTTTTGTAGCTTTGAGAGGGAGGGTAGAAGGGAGATGAGACAGAAGTTGACAGGAGAGATGGGGTCATCCCCTTTATGAAGTGAAATAACCTTGGGCAACTTCTAGGATTGAGGAATAGCACAGAGGGAGAAGGAAAGGTTGAGTAGGTGAGTAAGGGGATCTGCAATGGCAGAAGCTGAGAAGCAGAGGAGATTGGGGTTCAGACCATCAGGGCTGGATTTTGACAGATTGAGGGAGGAGAGGGCAAGCAGGGCTTCCTGGATGGTGAGAAGGGGGAAGTGAAAACCAAGAGAAGGGTGGGGCAGAAAGGGAATGATAGGAACCAGAAGAGGAAAAGAAAGGGACAGAGCATACGGTTAAGAACTGGTTGAAGTGAGCAGCAACAGAGGTAGAGACACACACAGGTGAACCATTTACCTTGAGGATTGGGTGAGCAGACTGGGCAGGGGGGTCGAAAAGGGAGTGAACAACCTTCCTAAATTTAGCTGGGTAATTAAGGCTTGTTTGGAGGTTGGCCTTGAAATAGTGCAACTTCCCAACATGGACAGCCCTAGTGTAGTTGTTCCTCAGAGCCCTGTATGAGATAAGATCATGGGAGGTGTAGGATAATGTATAGCGGACCCAGGTGAGATCATGGGACTTATGCAGAGAGATGAATTTGAAGGTAATCAAGGGCTGGTGGGAAATGTTTGACTCAGGATTTCCTGAGGGGGAGGCATGCTTGTCCCAGACGGATTACAGTTTGGAGTGGAATAGGGTGAGGGCCATGTCAATATTAGGGACAGAGTGGATAGCTCACCAGTTTGTTGCAGCAAGGTTGCGCAGTAGAGCATTGGTATTTAGTGACTGGTATCCAGTGAAGATGGTGACTGCAGGATGATGAAGCATGAAAATGGTGACTGAAACACAGTGCTGACACTTCTGGGGAACCACCGGTTCCCTCCCAACCCTGACTTTGCCCCCGCTGGAATAGACTAGTTTCTTTGGTAGCTTTGAGAGGGAGGGTAGAAGGGAGATGAGACAGAAGTTGACAGAAGAGATGGGGTCATCCCCTTTATGAAGTGAAATAACCTTGGGCAACTTCTAGGATTGAGGAATAGCACAGAGGGAGAACCAGCGCAGAATGTTATTGAAGTCCTGCTGGAGTATGTCTTCCACACAAGGTGGGGTGTGGTGGGGGAAGTCCCCCCACAAGAAAACACTTTGCCCAGATTTGGTTGCAATGTGGGTTCGGTGCCATTATCACACATCGCTGTTCCACAGTCGCTATTATGACATGGACTCTTATTTTTTTAATATTTTTATTTTTATTTTATTGAAATCTAGGATTACAAATACCTTTGAGCAGGAACTACTCATTTACAAAGGTTCCACGCCGAAGGAATGGGGGTATACATACAAAGGTCAACATAATAATACATCGTTACACAATAAAAAGAAGTAAGAGACTGAGGCATAGGAAATTCCAGCAATTCAAAATGTGCCAAATGTTAGGTAGCATGACATACCAGCCAAGGGCAATCTTAGAAGTAAGCACTGCAGGTGAGAGGGAAGGGGATATGCAGGCAGGAAGGCAATTGTCGGAGGGTAGAGGGTGAGGGTAAGAGCTCTAAAGGGGAGGGAGGGGAGGGATAAAAGTCAGGAAATGCCCTGGGGGAGGAAAGGGAAAGAGGGTAGGCAGGTAGAAGAGAGCAAGGCGGGGAGAGGTAGCTGTCAAGACTGAAGTGGAGGGCAGTGAGCGGTGGTCCCCTGATTAGGCGAGGCAGTCACAACGACTAGTTGAAATGAGATGAAGTCGGAGTTGTCTCTTAAAAGGGCCAAGAGCAGCAGCAGTAAGAGTTTCTTTGTTGAGAGTATTGTACCACTGTGGTGCTCTGTGGGCAAAGGCCCTCTGGCCTATGGTAGTCCAGCATCTGGGGACAAGGAAGGTTAGTTGTTGTGAACTTCTAGTTTGCTGGGTGCTGTGGTGGTCAATGAGGAACTTTTCAATGCCTGGGGGCATGACCCCAAGGAGGACTTTTTTGGCTAAGAGGCAGGTTTGATACTGTATCCAGCTGATGAGAGGAAGCCATCCTGCCCGAGTGTACAGGTCACAAGTGTGTGTAAGTCGGTCAGCCCCAGTTAGCAGCCTGCATGCTTTGTTGAGTGCAACTGTAATTCTGCGGAGGGCAGAGGCGGAGGCAGAGCCATAAATTGCTAGCATGTAATCAATGATGGAGGTGACAGAGCTGTTGATAGCCAACCGGAGAGTGTCAGGAGTCATGCAGTGTTTGTGTCTGTAGAGCAGGCCTATACGGATGTTGGTGGCTTTGGTGACAGAATCTATGTACCGATGGAAGGAGAGTGAGCTGTCCAATGTGACACCTAGGTATTTAAAATCAGGAACGTGTTCAAGTAAGGTCCCTGTTTGGCTTAGGATGGTGAGGTCACGGGATTTGTACTTGATCCTGGCGTTGTAGAAGGTCATAACCTTTGTTTTGCTGTAGTTCATGACCAGTTTGTGTGACTTGAACCATTCTTTGATGCGCATGAATTCAAGCTGTAAATGTTTCTCGAGGAGCTCTGCGTTTTGGTGGTTGGTGAACATGACCGCTCGCCGGCATTGACAGTAATTTCTGGTGGCAGACACTGGGAAGGTCATTGAGGAAGAGGCTGAAGAGTAGTGGCCCCAGAATGGACCCCTGTGGGACCCCTGAAAGGACTGGCTTTTCTTCTGAGGTGACACCGGCAATCCTAACCCGCTGGACCATCTCCCCAAGGTAGCTTGAAAACCAGAGCAGCGCTTCATTGGAGAGCCCAATGTTTGATAATTGCTTGAGTAGGAGTGGGTGGTTCACAGTATCAAAGGCTTTTGTAAGGTCAATGAATACTGACCCTCCACAGTTTCCTTGATCGAGTGTGGTATGGCTGAAGCCCGTGAATTCTAATAGTGCAGTGGTGGTACTGTGCCCTTTTCGGAAACCATGTTGCTCAGGACACTGGATGTCATATTTTTCCAGGTACTTGACTAGTTGGTCTGAGGCGATGCACTCCAGGGCCTTAGACAATGGAGGGAGGATGGAGATAGGTCTGTAGTTTGAGTACAGTGATTTGTCTCCACTTTTGTGTACTGGTGTGATGGTCACCTGTTTCTAGCGAGATGGGAACTGGGACATCCTTAGTGATAGGTTGAGGACCTTTGTCAGGGGTTCAAGGACTTCTTCAAGGACAAGCGCTAACAACTTCAGGTCAAGGGAGTCACCGCTGTAGCCTGCATTGTGAATGGCCTTCCAAATATAGGTTCTGGCTTCATGCACTGTGATCTCCTTGAAGTAGAATTGTGGGGAAGGGTGTAGGAGAGGAGTAGTTGCAGGAGGGTTACTACCAGAGGGGGCATCAAAGAAATTAGAAGGGAGGACACTATCCAAGTTGGAGAACGCATTGTTAAAGGTGTTGGTGATTGTGTACAGGTCAGATGTTGGTGTTCCATTTATATTGAGCATGGTGGGTGGTGACTTAGGGTCCTTGCCTGTAAGGTATTTCAAGTTACTCCAAAATTTTTTTCCATCACCCCAGGAGTTGGAGAGAGCTTCCTTGAAATATTTGCTTTTGGCACTCCTAACTGCCCATGTGCACTCATTTCTGGCAGCTTTATATTTATGAATATCCCCAAATTTGGATGTTGCATGGGCACAGTGCCAGAGATGATCCCTATGTTTGAGTAAAGTGATTAGATTGGGGGTTATCCAAGGGTTAGCTCTTCCCCTGACCTTCAGCCTTTTGAGGGGTGCAAAGATATTGCAGGCTGCAGTGAAGTGGCTGATGAAAAGGTCTAAGGCTTGGTTTACATCAACGGCAGAGTCGATTGGTGTCCAGTCTAGGTGGCTCAGGTGTGTCTTTAGTAGCCCAAGGTACCCCTGCTTTAACACTCTGGTGTGGATTATTTTAGGAGGGGGCTTAGTGACCTGAGAGACCTAGACCAGATGTATTTTGGTGAGGAAAGGGGACGCCAGATTTTCCTGATGCAGAACATCATGCACTACTCACATAATGAGTCTGGCAGTATACGTGCTACAATGGTGCGATGAGGATGGGAGGTTAAAACCCAGTGCAAAAGTGTATGGCTGGAGGAGTAGGGACTGAGCTGGGTGGGTTTCAAAATAATCTGAAACAAATTAAGGGACTCAGTCCTAAGAATGGTAGATTTGGAGCAAGGGGAAGCCAGTTTACATTGAAATCCCCAAGGAAGATGAGTTCACCTGTAGAGGAATGGGAGGTGATGGAGGAAAGGGAGTCAACCAGGGATGAGTGAGAGATCTTAGGAGTGGCATAGAAAAGATCACAAATATTGGTACAGAGGAGGGGAATGAGAGGCTGACTAGGAGAAATTTGTAGGAGGAGGATTTGGCCTCCCTCATGGCCAAAGTATAAGTGAGGCACTGGCAGACGTAGATGGCAATGCCTCCTCCATGTTTTCCCCTGTCCTATCTGAAGAGATGGTACTTCAGAAGAGAAAGACTGGAGTATGGAGTCCTGGAGGTGAGTCAGGATTCAATAATACAGAGAGCATCAGGAGACTGAAGTTGAACCTAGATGGAAAGGAGGCCAAGCTTAGGGAGAAGGATCCTAGAATTCAGATGGTAAACACTAAGACCTTTGGCAGTAGTGGAGATGGGGAGGGCGGTAAGGAGGGAGGGAAGGGGCCAGGGTTGGTCGCTATGCCACCAGACAGGAGGAGGTGTAGGAGAATGAGGAGAAGGATGGAATGGTGCTTCCCACTCTTGGAGCGGGGAGGTGAGCAGAGAGAAGAAGGGCAATGAGGGGAGGGCATGGTAGAAAAACTCCAGGTTGAGGGAGGGAGAGGGAAAGAGACCAGGGTGGATAGGGAGGAAGGAAGGGGGAGAGAGAGAGTGGGGAGGATGGGTGTAGAAGAGAAGGAAGCAAGGGTAGGTGAGTTGGATGGAGATGGGAGGTGGAGAGTGTAGGAGGAGGAGAAGCGGGAAATGGAACAGGTAGAGAAGTGAAAGGAACATTGCTGTTAGGAGGAGGGAAGCAAAGGTAAATGGCAAGCAATAACTGCAGTAATGTAACAGCACACAATAGCAGTCTTGGTAAGATGGTACAAAATGAGACAAATAATGAGATACAGGGTAGGCAATTAAAACAGCTAGGCAGAGCACTGATCGTTGAGCTAAACTAGTGAACAGCAGCAGTGATTATTCAGAGAACAGTATGTAGCAATGACCTGTAACACCCCTATGGAGCTTATTTTATTTGCCTCGTGTCTCCCGGTTGCCTCCTGGTGCTTCCCTGTTCTCCCCCATTGTGCACCACCATTGGCATGGGTCCCGATGTACCCTGAGCCCCTGAACAGCCTCCACATTTATTTTTGCCCACAGTGGGGCTGGAGGAGCATTCATGAACTGCCGCCTTCTCTCCCTAACCACATCAAGGTGGCTGAGCAGCCCACGCATGCGCAGTAGCATGCATCTATTTTCTTATCATTGTAGCAGTAAAATGGCAGCCTTTTAAGAGGTCCCAGTCAAAAAGTTTACCTAACTGGGGACCAGAGACCTGAATGATGTGCATGAGAAGGTGCCTAGTATTTTAAATAAAAAGTGCCAATTGCACTGTATGTTTTGGGCTCAGACTCATGTATATTAATGAGAACTCATACATATTAATGACCTGCCTGTCTGCTGCCTAGAGACTGCATATTTTGGCAGCAGCAACAGGCTGGGACTGCACAAAAATGTTTAAATGCAACAGCGTTCAACAGGGCACGGTATCTGCTACAAAACTGTGAGGCTACTATTTTATAAAAGTATTTATTCTGGCTGCATCAGAACATTGTTGTGGGGAGATTGTATAGACTGCAGGGGGACTGGTTCTAAATGCAGCCATGTTTGCAGCCTTTGACCTTACTGCTGCCAATCGGAGTGCTAGATTTTCAGGCAAAGACTTTTGGGGCTGTGCCAAGACTTGTGGGGGAAAATGTAGGGACAATACTTGGTGCCTAAATGAAGATCATATCAGGCATTGAGGGGGCCTAATGAGTATTAATTTTTAAGAGAGACAATAGGATCAGCCAATCAGGACCTGTCAAGAGCTCCCAAAACCCCAGAGACTTTTCAGTCTGGAGGGGGGGCTCTGGCACCTTACCAGAGAAATGTGGCTGCAAGGAACTGGAGCTGTGGTATCCAGTGATAATAGCAACTGCAAATGAGCAACTCTCAAATGAGTGAATCATTTGCAGATCTGCACATATGAGCTGTCCTGGAATGGGACAGCGAGGGTAGAGATGAGTGAGTGAGGGTTATGATGGCAACTGGAAGGGGAGAGATAAGGAGGAAGGTTTGTGTGGAGTAGTGTTGCCTGCTTCCACTGAGCTAGACATGTGGTGTGGTGGTGAGGGTGGCTAGCTTTGGTGGAGCAGGCACTGGGTTTGGGGCTGGGGACCGGGAAAATTTTTTATTCGGTGGCCATAATTTTCATATTTTCTTTAGACTATCTCGCCCTCCTCGACATGCACCTCCCTGGAGTTAGTAATCTAAATTCAGGAGGGTGTGGGGGGGTGCAGCCCCCCTGCATAAATGTGTTTTAAGTTGCCGGATATGATGTCATCCACTACTGTACATCGCCATTTTGCTTTCTGGGGATGTACAGTTGCTGTAATGGTGATCACTGTTTTGCAATCGCCATTATGACGTGAAACCTGGAGTCGCTGGCCTGGGGGTTGCCAGATACATGTCCCCCTGGGCTGTCATTTGCCTTCTCACATTTGAGAGGATTTTTGTGGGAGATGTCTGAATTTCACTTCAGCTGTGAGAGAGCTGCAAGAAATCCTGCCTGCAGTTGTGAGAGAGCTGCATGAATGTCTGTGCTTTAGCAGTGAGAGTGCTATGTAAGCCTCTATTTTCAAGCTATGAGAAAGCTACCAGAACTGATCCTGAGTGAGTAAACTTCTACTGAATGAACAAGTAACTTGGAGACCTTTTTGGAGCTAAGAAACCAAGAGGTGCTCAGTGTCTGTCTGCACCCTGCTTGAATCCAGTGCCAAGAGATGGGTGGGCAGTTGTTTGGATGACCACGGATGGTCTTTTGACTGTGAAATGCCTGATGTAACTGTTTCCTTCAGGAATGGAAAGGGAAGTATCCTGAGGTTGGAGCATTTCCTGAAGTTGCCTGTGAGGACTTTGTGATGTGATGTTCTATTTGGAGCTACAAAACGCCAGTTGGCCAAGGAACTGTGCTGTTGAGATAGATCCAGCTTGTGAGAAGCAAAAGTGTAAAGCGAATTGTCTGCAATTCTGAACATGCTTATCTTGGTTGGGAAACCTGTCTTAAGCTCCAGTACTTGCCTCTGGAAGAGAGGAGATAGAGATTTTGGCTACTGTAGAAAGACTGTGCCTTCTGAGAGAGCGACAACCATTGTGCTAACCATGTGGTTGGAAATAGTCAAGTTAAATGAATGTACCTAACTGTCTGAGAAGAAAGAAAGAGACTGTTTCCTGTGATCAGCATTGGGAGTCAGCCTCGTAGTGTGCCAGCTAGGCACTGCCATATGCGCTTCCCCCGAGGGTATAGCCTAGATGTGGGGGCCCAAGGCATGCTGGCTCTTGTCCCCATGCTGGTTGTTTCCAGACGTGACTTCAGCCGATGAAGATGGGCAACTTCAAAAAGGAAGCTGAGAGATGTTTTCTAGTCTGCTAAAGCTTCTAGAGCCTGCAGCCCAGTAAGGGGTCCTGCTGCAAGTCTTCAACCTGCATCTCAGCCAAGTGAGAATCCGTCATGCTGTGACTACCTAAATCTACCCTATACAGCCTGATTTTGACTCTGCAAAAAGATGACTACAGAATCTTGAGTATGCAGACTAGCAGCTAGCTAAAGTGGTGTTTTCCAAGTTTCAGTGTCTAGAGCCCAAGATTCTTGAGTGTGAGAGTTACCAGTCTATTACAGAGTTTGATTTAAAGATAATCTAAAGAAGGATGTTAATCTAATTTTATTTTAAGGACCCCAACACCGGCACATGGAAACAGCAGGCGGGGAAGGGGGTAGGCCCCAGCCAGCTCAGAGGACAAACCAACATAGCCTCCAGCTGCAAAGAAAAAATGCTTCACAGTGAGGCTGAGAGGAACTGCTTACATAGCTCAGGAAGTGGGAGTGGCTGGCTGCTTGGCCACTGAACTCCAGGCAAAGCCTTTCCAAGGAAATAATACATACAGTATTAGATATAAATACAGTCAATAGTTACAGTTCCAATAGTAAAGCAGAGCAGTTTACAGAAGAACTGACATCACTGTAAGCAGAGCAATATACCATAGGTTGCCATCAGTATACAGTAGGGTACATATGAGGGCTATCATTGGCAACTTGGTTTAGGCTTAGTGAATTCAACTCACCAGTGCAAGCACAACTGTGCTAAGAAAAGTGAACAGTAGCTGGTGGCTAAAAACCACTAAAATAAATTCCGCTCCCACCACTGCCTTCTATACTAAAAGACAGGATGGCCTTCACTCTCAACAAGGAGAAAAAGAAATGCTCTCCTTTGGTTCTTTAGAGCACTCTCTGACAAGCTTCCCGCATACATCTCTAATTTTTTTCAAACATGCCAATGGTTTCTATGGCCTTAGACATTATGCTACACTTTGCTTCCAATTGCCTAGAATGAAAACTACCTATGGAACGTCCGCAATCAGTTTTTCACTCCCATCCCTATGGAACACTATGCAAAGTTCACTTAAGCTCTCATCATTACCAAGCCTTTTCACTTTCAAAGCCCTAATATCCAAACACTTGAGGGAAACCCGCAGCTGCTTTAGGTGACTTTGAGGCTTCAGTCTCTGGCTCCATCACATTGCTAACCCAATAGAATGCCACCTATCTCACATCCCTTCTCGGGATACCCAGCACTTCTAGTTTTTTCTCCGCCTTCCTGGCATATACTCCCCCTCTTCCTAGTGCACTATCGTTCCTTCTGCCCTCCAATACATCCTCTTGAAGGCACTAGTCTCCATTTAGTAATACTATTCTAGTTTTCCCTTCTCCTTTCTCCTATGAGATTTATTATGAAATTGTACCTGCAAGAATCTATATTAGACTTATGTTTGTCTGCATTGACCTTTACCTGTATTATGTTGATGTTCCCAATTCTTTGCACCTACGTCCGTGTATTGTATTGTTTTCTGTCCAGGACCACTTTGAAAATGAGCTTGCTCAATGGTGTTGATGCCTGGTTGAATAAAGTTTGATTTGATTTGATTTGATTAAATGAGAGGATTGTACTGGGTCTTATACTGGGTAATGGAATGGAAGAAGGCACCATGGCTCATTATACCATTCCCCGCAAAGCGGGCACATTTTAATTCCTAAAGCATATTAACTTATCTATTTCTCTTTTAAATTGTTCTAAGTTTTTACTAGTAACAATATAATCTGGTAGAGCATTCCACACTCTAGTTGTTCTCTGTACAAAAGAGAAATATCTAGAATTCTTTTTAACCGTCTCTATTTTTATTTGTTGCTTATGTCTTCTTAACCCTTCTGGTTTATCCACTATTTCTATCCCTAAACCTTCTATTAATTCTGGGTCCTTCATGATCTTAAATAATTGTAATAAGTCCCCCCTTTTTCTTCTATCCGCCAACATAAACATCTTCAACCTTTCCAGTCTTTCCTCATACCCTCTACTTTTTTCTGACCATATCATCCTAGCATATGCCCTTTGGACTCTTTCCAATCTTTTTCTTTCACCTTTCATATATGGACTTCATACTTGTGATCCATAATCTAAATAAGGCCTTACACATGCCCTGTATAACGATACAAGACATTGTTTGGTTCTATTTATAAAGCTTTTTCTTATATTTTTTATCATATAATTCATTCTCCTAATAACCTCTGACCTTTGTGCCTTGAATGTCATACCCTCATCTACTATTATTCCACAGTCCTTTTCTTTATCTGTCACTTCCATCTTATAGTCATTTAAGTAATTAAAGATTATGTCACTTCTAGACAGGAACCTAGAGCAGATGAAGACCAAGTGACAAATCATTTTGTTTTAACACAAATATCCAGGGTAATGTGAACTGGCAGTATAGCCTACAGTTTAGGGGCAACACGCTGTGAACATCCAGCAGACCTGGACTTGATTCATACAACCTCCATTTACGTACTGAGTGTCCCTGAGCAAGTCAGTTAACGGCCCTGTGCTCCCAGGATGCATCTAGAAATGAGCTTTGGCTCAGCGAGCCTTGCCTGGCCAAAACGTGTAAAATAAAACAAAACAAAAAAAAAACAGAGGAAGAGAAGTAGAAGAAATATATGGATTATCACATAATTTCAGTTTTGTCTAAATATTGTGTTTTTGAAATTGTGCCTCTGACATCCAAGGCTCTTTCGATATACTAAGGCAGAAATTAGATGCAAGCAAATGAATGTAAAGACCTGCCTAATGACAAAGGTACAATGCACATCTGCCACGGTTGCAGGCATTTAACCATGCCCTATTAATAGAGAAGGAACACATTTCACAGCTTATATATGCATTTAGTTGAAAGAACGTGTGCTTTTTTCCCATTATGCTGGTTTATACAGCTCCTACACTTGAAAATCTTCTGTCTCTTAAAAGAGGATCACTTCCATTTTTAGATGATGTGGCAGTGCAGGCTGTTTATGAGGAAAAGCAGTATATAAGGGTGTTTTACCTCGACCACATCTCCTCTGCATACAATTCACCAGCTGTGCCCTGAGAGATGAGTTTGGGAAGGTTGGGTTCTTCACAGCTTGGTGTGATGTGCACATCATCCCTTCAATGTGCAGGACATGGCAATAGCTCTTGGGCCAACCTGTCAGTTTACGAAAGACAGCTGAAGTTTTTAATTTGCAGTTTGCATTCTTTCCTTGGGTACTGCATGTCCTGGAGGAAATTCAAAAGTGGTCTGATGATTCTGGGCTCAGTAATTTCATCATTCATGTTCTTTTTTTTAATAAGGCTGTTCATCACCAAAGAAATCTAATTTAATCAGAATTTTAATGTACGTTCCAAAATATTTACTCACGAAGAGGTGCAATATACTTTTTTGTCTACCCAGATGCGAAGTTCCCTCATAGTAACATGTCATATTGTGCTGACTAAAGCAAATACATTCATGTTTACCTAGAAGCACATGATATTGCTGCTTCCTAAAACCAAGAACATGATCAGTAGTTATCACAGTACCTAGATATGCTCAGGCGTTCAGTTTATTTTATATGGGCAGAAATAAAAACAAACAAACAAAAAATCTTGCACAGCTCCAAATCTGGAAGTCATTTTAGTTTGTGAAAGTCAGAAGACTTCCAAATGTCGAAGTAGTTCTTTTAAAGCAGCAGTACACTGAAAATGGGACATAAATGTACAAATCCTATGTTTTTCACTACAAAAGATTATAGGCATCTTCCTGTTTTATTTGGTGGCAAATCTTCTAATTCCACCAACAGTTAAGTATTTTATAAATGTTTAATTTTCTTTCCTAAGTAAAAAAGATAACAGCCATATTTGGCATAGACGTGCCATTGTAGATTTGGTAAGGTTAGGATCTAGAAAAAAAGGTCATGGTTTGCAAGTTAGAAGGTACCTAGAACATTGATTTGACAGGCATGCTAATATTTTTATTAACTCTACTTAAAACTAGCTTTATGGAAAAACATTTTTTGTTGCACTGCTGCTTTAAGAGAGAATACTTTTTAGATGTCCACACAGAAATAGTTTTAGTTAAAATTTTTTTTTGTATAACAATCACAGCACCATTTTGTACTGCCATGCCATCAAAGAGGAAGTCAAATAATATTTTTGGCTTCGTGTTTGGAAATCAAATATCTCTCCTCCTTGTATTTTGGAAGGTATTAGCTTTTCGGAATTCAAACGATGACAAAATGGAGTCAACTGCAGCCCTGGTTCTGTCACACTTTTTATAGTAAGAACTTTTAGAACTGCTTCAGATCATCAAAAGCAAATAAATAAATACTCCCTAGAATTTTCTCTAGCCCAGTGGTTCTCCAGTCTCAAATCCCGGTGACCTCATATTTTAGTTTTCAGACCACATCCCTTGATATTTATTTTACAATTTAAAATTGTTGTCCAGAAGAGGCACGCTGAGCCTGAACATGTTTAAATGTATGACTCAGGGGCAGGGGATTACTGGGAATAATGCAAAAGGGGCAGTACAGCAACACAGTGAAATAAAACAAAAAATGCAAAAACTTAGCATTAGCAAACTGGGCACCGAAAGTGCACACGGTGCAGTACTGTATGCAAATATAATATAATACAATGCCAAACCAAGCAAACCCGTGACGAGAGGGCTAGGGGTGTAACAAGGTGGGAAGGAGTAAGCAGGTAAGTAGAAAAGAAGAGAAAAGAGCAGAGGAGGCCCGATGCAGCCAGTCTCTTCATACATTGTATATAGCAAATCAACTGCTACCTAATTTATTAAAGAACTTGGTAGTTTCATGACATTTTGAATGGGGCTCTAATGATCTCTGTGGCCCCAGAGTATTGTGCTGGTTGTATCATCATGTGGCTATAAAGGCTTCATTTGAGAAACTCAGCTCTAGCCAATCAGAGTGCCTGCCAGATCAAATGGCTGTGCATGAACACTAAATCTGCTGGTCTGGAATGGTTGGACTGGACCCATTTTGCCTTCTGTTGTGCTGTTTTTGTTGTTGCTGTTGGAGGGGTATAAGATGTTTATTTTTAAAGTTCATCAGCTCTGTGAGATAGTGGGGTTTTGGTAGATGCAGAATCCCACTAGAAGCAAGATTTTGCAACTCAGACTTGCTACCTATAGTAAATAAATTCTAATAATAAAAATTTGTAACAATAAGTCCCTTCTCTAACAGGATGTTGCACTGATATTAGTAATGTCCTTAGGGTGGGTTGTCCCCCCAACCTGTAACTCAGTTGCTAAACATCCCGGCAGGTACCGGTTCGCAAAAGGGTCACTAAAGTGTGGTCTTCTTTTATTCATTCATTATTATTATTATTCTTTTTGCTATATAGAGAATTCCTAATTAACATGAGACTGTCAGCCATTATGGTAAAATATTAATAGCAGATGATTCTTAAATATAGTACCTCACGTGCCAATAGAATACTGAGAGGCAACACGTACATGATGAATATGAACAAAGCCACGTTTTATTATTTTGTTATCTTAGATGGCCTCAGTTGTGATATTTCAGTGGGAATCTACTTATGATTAGTTTTATTGCAAGGAAGACTGAAGTAAAGGGTACTTGAGAGATTTGCTCTGGGTCACACAGTGAATATGTGGCTCAACTGGGAATCAAGCCTAGGTCTCCAACTTCCCAAACCTGTACTCTAATCACTGCACCACACTGTGTTCAAAACATGCATGTCATTTGTTTCAGCAGTGGAATTCAAACCCATGCCTTCAGAGTCTACATCATCAAGGAAAGGAATTGCTTCTTGACTTAAGCACTTATGAACTCTCGGCCATCCTATAGAATCATTGAACAGAATGGAACCAGAGGACTTCAGAGCTAAAAAAAAGTAAGAAACCCACAAATCAATGTAACAATAATCCTGTCATCCATCAGGGTTGCACAGATGTTTTGATCTGGGGACCTTTGTACAGTATTGCCATGGAGTCAAGCAAGGAAGGTCATAATAAAATTAAAAGATGCATAAAAAAGAAATCCCATTTCTATTTTTTTTTTGCATTAAACTGCTTATGACCCCTCAATTACTAGTGCTGTTTCTCTTGCCGTCCTGGCTGTCCAACCCTGTCCAATCCCATCTCTTACCTCAGCTGTCATTGCCAAAGAACAGCTTCTGCCCTTTGGGGGATCCCGAGGGTCTCCCTCAGCTGCTACCCTAGGACCTCTAGTACTGGATGTGAGTAGCTAGTCATGGGAACAAGAGCTGGGAGCACAGGACATGATCATGCATGCGTCACTTTTTTTTCTCAGTTCATTTCCACCCTCATGATGCCAACAGTAAGAATGTTAAGTTCATGTGCCCACACAAATGCAGGCCTGTGTACAGTATCAGTTAACATTTTCCCACCCAAAATGCACCAGCTGCATTTCCATCCCTGTGGTCACCATGTTGCAGTATTGCAGTCAAGCTTGCTGCCCTACCTTTCCAGAGAACTAGCAGAGCAGGTAAGGAGGGTCAGCATGAATGGTAACTCCATATTTGTGGGGTACTTCAATCTGCTAGGCATTGATTGGGGCACCCAGCCACCTTAATTGCAAGGGAGCATGTCCTCCTGGAGGCTTTCCAGGACAGCTTCCTGGTACAGAAGGTAAACTAGCCAATCAGCTTAGGCAACATTCTGGACCTCGTGCTGTCAAATGGGGAGTTTGTCAGAGAGCTGAGGATGGAGGATCCACTGGTAGGGAATGACCACAACACAGTGTGGTTCTCACTCAACATGGGTAAAGAGGCTGTTGGAACAGAGATCAGGGTGTTGGACTTCAGGCGGGCTGACTTTGGCAAGATGGAGGAAATAGTGGCTGGACACCTAGCTGGAATCCACCAACACATGGATGCTAACTAGAAATAGGAATGTTATGAAGCTAGGGCTCATGGAGGCCACTAGATCCTGTACCAAGACACAAAGTAAGAAGGCTAGGGCCAAGAGACCAAGTTGGTTAAGCAGGGAGATGTTGGAAAAGGTGAGGGCAAAAAGGGCAGCCTTCAGGAGATTTAAGAGATCCAGGAGGGGGAAGATAGAGAGGAGTACCTGAAGAAATAAAAGGAGGTGACCAAAACGGTCAGGGCAGCCAAGGCCTCCAGAGAGCTTAGGCTTGCACAGGGAATCAAGGATGGGGAAAAGGACTTCTTCAGGTGCATAAGGGAGAGAAGAATCTGCAAGGATCAGATAATAAGGATCAGGAAGGATGGGGGGTGGGCGGAGAAAGGGGCAGAGCAGGCAGAAGCACTAAAGAAATACTTCTGCTCTGTATTTACTAAGGAGAAGGATGGGTCACTGCCTCAGGGGTTAGAGAGAGTAGGTTCAGGGGGGGAAGGGGTGACAGATGGAGTAATTATAGGGGACAGGGCACTAGAAGGATTAAGGGCACTGAGGGTGGATAAGGCAGCAGGACCAGATGGCGTACACCCCTGAATACTGAAGGAATTGGCGGAGGTCCTGGTAGAGCCAATGGTAGACTTGTTCAATACCTCTCTGGAAACAGGGTGCATACCCCATGACTGGAGGATGGTTCACGTGGTGCTCCTTCACAAAAGTGGACCCAAGTATGAGCCGGGCAACAGTAGACCGGTAAGCCTCACATCCAATATGAGGACGTTAATGGAGGCAGTCCTCAAGGAGAGGTTGGTAACCTTGCTGGAAGGTAATGGACTCCAGGACAGGAAGCAACATGGGTTTGTCTCTGGCAGATCCTGCCAGACAAACCTGGTTGACTATTATGACTGGGTGACTAGGGAACTTGACAAGGGCCATGCAGTGGATGTTCTGTATCTGGATTTCAGCAAGGCATTCAATTCAGTGCCACATGGGAGGCTGATTAGCAAGTTGGGATACCTGGGAGCAGGGACAAAGATGGTGAACTGGAGCAGAAACTGGCTGCAAGGAAGACAAAAGAGGGTAGTGGTGGGAGGGGAACTCTCAACTTTAACCAGCTGTGGTACCCCACTGAAACCAGTGGGGTACCACAGGGCTCGGTACTAGGCCTGGTGTTGTTTGGCATATTCATCGCTGACATCTCACATGGCATTAAGAGCAAGATTAGTCTTTTTGCAGATGATACCAGGTTTGGTGCAGTGGTGGATGACACAGCAGGGCAGCAAGGGCTGCAGGACGATCTGGCTAAACTTGAGGATTGAGCAGGCACATGGGAACTGGGATTCAATGCTAAGAAGTGCAAGGTCATGCACTTGGGAGCAAGGAACCATAGGAGATGTTATCAGTTGGGGGGGGGTACAGATAGCCACAACAGAGGAGGAGAAATATCTTGATGTGATAATTACAGGGCAGATGAACCACAGCCAGGGTCAACAAGATGCTGGGGTGTATTGCTAGGGGAATCACACCCAGGAGGGGGGAGGTGATCATGCCCCTGTACAGGTCTCTGGTGAGATTGCACCTGAAGTACTGCATGCAGTACTGGCACCCATACTTAAAGAAGGATGTTACATTACTGGAGGGGGTCCAGAGCTGGGCAACTAGGATGATCCAGGGATTGGGAGACAAACCCTATGAGGAGAGGCTGAGGGAGAACAACATGTACTCCCTGGAGGAGAGGAGGGACAGGAGAGATATGATTGAGACCTTTAAATACATGAAGGGTATAAACAAGACTGGTAAAGAGGGGATTTTTAAGTTGAAGGGGGAGGGACACAAGGGGTCATGGACTGAGATTGGAGGGTGGAAGATTCAAAAGGAAATGAGGATGCATTTTTTTCATGGAAAGGGTGGTGTCTATGTGGAATATGCTACCCGAGGAGGTGGTGTCCTGCAAGACAGTGGGCAGTTTTAAAAGGGGATGTGACAAAGTGAAGGGGAGGGTCACCTTGAGGGGGGAGGAAGGGGCAGCTGCAGTGAAATGGGCTGCTAGCTGCACACTCGAGCAGACTAGACAGACCATAGTGTCTTTATCTGCTGGCAGTTTCATATTTATTTATTTATTTAAGTGTTTTACCAGGTAGGCATGCTGAGCAGACTACTGCTCGATTCCAGATGTGCCCTGGGGGTAGGGGGGAATAGGAGAGCATACAAACATATACAGTAAGGTCAAATACATGATATACATAAGAGAATGGGAGAGCATACAAACATATACATATACAGTAATGACAATTTACATAATGCATAATAGAAACATTAGCAAGGTAGAGTACAAATTCACAAGCAGGTACATAGCCATTGCTTCAGTATGGTAATATGTACAAAGTACATAGTTTGTGGTGGTGAGCTTTTACGATAGGGGGAGTATGCAACCAGATGACAGGAGACTTGGGGGAGGTTCCATTGTCAGGTAAGTGGACGGAACTGTGAAATTTGGGAGTGGTGTGTGCCAGTGGTAATTAACCTGATGCAGGGGTTTGAGGACTATCGGTTGGTGAGCTCCCAGGGGTGCAAGCGCAGATAGGGTGGAAGTTAATTTTGAGTAGGGAGTTAAGGTGCCTAGCAGGTGTGGCATGCTGGATGTCCAATGTGTGAGAGTTCCAGAGGCTGGGCAAGCTGAAACTGAAAGCTGACTGGCCTGCCAAGGTTGATATGTGAGGGATGGCCAGTAGGCACGAGTCTTTATTACTCAGTGCGTAGTCCTGGGGGGTGTGGGCTGAGAAGACCATGGTGAGGTACATGGGGAGGGGCTGCAACCAGTATTTGGCCATGAGGCTCGAACAATGGGCTAGATGCCAGCCCTGCAATGAGGGAAGGTCTAGGTTCTGGTACAGGACACAGAGATGAGTGATAGGAGTACAGTCAAGAGCAAAGCGACAGAAGGAATGGAAAAGGGGGACCAGTTTGGCCAGGGTGGACTTTGGAGCGGCACTGTAGACTACATCCCCATAGTCGAAGATGGGGAGAATCATCCTCTGCATTATGGCACGTCTTGCCGGCAATGGGATGCAGCCACGGTTTCGATATAATGCACCAAGCTTGGGGTGGAGCTTTTTGTGTATGGCTTCAATGTGTGCAGAGAAGTCAAGGTGCTGGTCAAGCCAGACCCTGAGATACCTGAAGGTGGAGCATGTTTCAATAGGAGTCCCATCAAGGGTGCGGGGGGGGGGTGCCTTGAAAGTTTCTGCCTTGTGCCAAATGTCATGGAGATAGTTTCTTGGCATTGAGAAAAAGCTGATTTGAGCGAAACCAGCTCAATATGTTCATATGTAGGAGGGGAAGAGCATCTCTTGGGTTGCTGGATCCTCCTGCACCCTCCAGCTGTCCCCCGGGCTTGATCCCAAACTCTGGTTGCTAGGGTTGTCAGTGACTGCCCTACTGCTGTGCCAACAGTCAGACGAAACCCATTTCAGTTTAGACAGAATCCCTTTGAACTGGTATGTGTTTGTACAGCATACTTATTTCATGCAAATGCAGGAAACAGTCAGGCATCTCAGCTGCTGGCAAACCAGAACCTTGGTACTGGGTTATTAAAGTTTATTAATGAAATAAAGAGAGCAGCACTCACCTCGCACAACTGCAAGTGTTTCATGCTCTATATGTGTGCATTTTCAAGGCAATTTATACTTATTTCATCCCTGCTTATGAAGTGAGATGGGAGCGGGGCAATATGATGAATCTAGAGTCCCTTCTGACCTTAGATTACTATGTTAATAACCATGTTATGATGTTTTACACACACACCCTAACTGCACATGACTGCTGAGGTTGCGCACAGCATATGCCTTGCTTACAGTTGTGCAATACGTACTGTAAGTGTGACCAATTAAAGAGGTTCTTTCATTCATTGTTTTGACAGAACAAGCTATTCCTGAGCCATAGGCTTGCAGAACAAGGGAAGTGACTGCAGCCAACTGCATTTACTTCTTTCTGTTTTATAAGACATTCAAAAGGGCAAGATTCAAAGTAATATGGCCAAAACTGAACATGCAGTACAAGCTGCTCTGTGGTGAAGAGCCCCCACACATTTCCATTCATGGTAACATCTAAATGTCTAATGATTAAGTGACTTTTCGCTCATTAACAGAAGGTTGATTAAATTAAACATATGAATGCAGGAAAAAAGCACCACAAGCAAATAAAGGACACTATGGGTTTGTTCAGGAAAAAGTTGTTTTTGCAGTCTATCAAAATGTTTCTTTATGGTGTGAGTGACAACATCATTTAATGTAGCTGACAGGGAAGCTGCTGTTTGTTAAACTAAACAGGGATGCTTATTTGAGAAAATAACTTTATTTGATATAATTTTTCTGAGAAGAAAACATTCAGCTTTAAATACTCTTTGTGAAAAGCAAATGCATTAAGTTAGTAGTGGTCTTGGTGTTATTTTAGATAGATGTGTGTCACATCTGTCGGTGCTCTTTGCTGTAGGCCATATGTAACCAACTGAATTAGAATTTATGTGTACAAGTACAGAGCCTGCATTCATAGTCAACATGATCTGCAATTTTAGAAAATAAATGGAAGGACAGAACAAAACAAAAGTTGGCTTTCAGCAGCACATTTTGCATGTGAGTATCAAAAATCGCTTGAAAAAGCAATGCATTAGATATTGGTAGTGTAGTGAGAGTAGATTCAAGGTCTTCAGCCTGGTGAGAGTATGCAGATAATAGAATAAGCTTTTACGTGCTCAACTGTGTTCAATTTACAGTCCTGGATAGTAGCATTAGGTAGGCAATAACACAGGGTGTGGCATAATGCCAAATTACTACACTACCCAGGTGGGCTGTGAGGCATGAGACACAGTCTAGTGCATTCAACCACCTAGGAAGTGTGGCAGTTTATGGCATTAGTAAACACTTGACATTGCATTACATAGAGAATAATGCTTGTGCAGGTGTGTGTAATGAGGATTTTTCACACACCCGAAGTGTTTGAAAAATCCTCATAAAACAAATTTTGTACAGGCATTATTGTTTATAAGAATTGGTGCAAGGCTTCAATGAAGGGAGAACTGTAAGCTGTATTTGTCCAAGCGAGCACGTCTGTGAGCAGCCGCCATACTTGCACAAAACAGAGACGCAAGAGTGCGAGGAGGAAAACATTGTAATAACCTGCTATTGAGTTATTAAGGAATTTAGCAGATTATTATGGCACTTTAACTGGAATGGAAATCCAGTCATCATAGGAGGTCACCATCACCAGTTATTATTATGCTATAAAATGACTTTTAAAGCTAAAAAATCAAAAAGTCAAGTGAAATATGAACTGTGTGATAAGGTGAAATTAATGCACTGTCATTTTGACCAATTTTGATGAATCAGATTGATAATTCAATCCAAGCCATTTTATTACTCTAATTTACTAAATTAGAATGCTGGTCAGGTCCCCATGGTAAGTAAACCCCCACTTGTTTTGATTAATGCTAGGAGATCTTTACCACTCAGACAGCCACCACAAAGGGACAGAAAGAACCTTAGTTTAATGTCTCATTTGACAGAGGGCTTGTCTTACAGCATAACACCTCCTAGGTGCACTGTTGTGTCAACTGTTGGGCATGAGCCAAAATCATCCCCCCTACCCAGAACTTCTGATCCTGGGGTGAGAGTGCTGCCACAGACCCACGCTTTCACACACACACACACACACACACACACACACACACACACACACACACACTGAAGTCTGTAAAAAATACAGTATTTTGCAAGATCAATGAACTGTACTGAAATACCAGTAAATACCATGAAATACCTGCTTATTACAGAGCAAACTATCAAGTAAAGCTACGCTCAAAATACAAGAGAACTGAAGTACATACATGAGCTGCTAAGTTAGAAAGATTTAACAATCACCAAGAGAGTAGCAGGGTTGTGGTATAGCCTGTCTAAGGTAACACCAGCTGAAACCACTCATATCTTTAAATTTGGGCTAGATACAGTAAGTATACAGAGGCAACAGAAATACATAGTTAAGCCTACAGAGTTTGGGGGGAGGACTCAATGGAGCAAAGGGCTTCTTTCTTTCGTACTTGTGGATGTGCACATGTTCAAACACAGAAGTGTCATTTTTCCTGAAATACTACTGCTTGGACCCTTAAAAGATGATTGTTTCCATAGTGTGTTTTCACTGTAAACATGACGGGTATGGGACACCACTAAAGAAGGTGATGATCAAAAAGAATCTGCACCAGCATGATAGAAAATAATGTCCTCTCCACTTAGGATTTATGCTTAAAAGGTCTGCCCAGTCAAATCTAGCTACCATATTTTACATTTCCCAGAATTACTGTAGTCAAGGCTTCAGGGAGACTGTTTTCTGCAGTACTAAAACAGCATTTAATAATGAAAGGTTAGTTTAAGAGACAACCAATATGCTTTGTTGATATATATATATATATATATATATATATATATATATATATATATATATATAATAGTAGAGAGCCATTTCTATGTTAAACCCAAAATTTTGCACCTTAATAACTTTGCAACTGTTTGACAGATTTGGCTGAAATTTGGAAAACTTGATCAAGAACCATAGGCCTTAGGATCTGCCAAGTATCGTACTGGTTGGATACACGGCTGCGGAGTTATTAAGCGTGATCTGCGCGCACGTTTACGCTTTTTTCTGGAATTCTACGGTGGCGCGTACAGGTCGCACAGTTTGAGCGACCGGCCCAAAATCTTCAGAGAATGTGTGGCCCGGGTCCCCAATGTGCCTTTCAAAGATTTGGTTAAAAAATATTAAACGGTTCAAAAGTTATTCAAAAAACAATTTCCCATTATAAGTCAATGGGAAAAGTTAACAAAAAGTTCGACAGTGTCGCAAATGCATTTTTACTTTCCCAAATGGCCCTGTTACTTTCGCAAATCTGCCATTTTGTTTTCAGTTACTGATCAGAAAAATGCTTGGCATTTAAATTTGGGACCATCTAGCAACCTCATTATTTTTGTATTCACCTAGTCGGACCCTGAGGATGCTAGCCATGTCTTTATTTTGGGGTAAAACACCCCAGAAATACGTTTTTCAAATTTCTGGAAAAAGTACTTTCGCAAAGTACTTTCGTGCTTATGAAAGTGTTGCAAATTTTTGTGAAAGCTTTTGCAAATTGCGATAGTAGTTTTCTAGTCTGTGGGAAAATGACAGCAATTCTTTGGCGCTGCGCTGCAAAGAATGGTTGGAAGTTTGGGGCTGAAATTTGGAGGGAATGCAGCCGACATCTCACAGATGTGCCTTTCAGTATTGTGTTGAAAAAATATTACACAGTGCCAAAGTTACGGGGCTCCAAAGTTGACAGTTTTTCCCATAGGATAACATTACAGTGCCCGATGCATTACAGGAATCCTTTGGCACCCTGCTGCAAAATAACGGTTTGGTCTTTTTTTCCTGAAATTTGGAGGGAAGACAGCCAACAGCCCACAGATGTGCCTTTCAGTGGTTTGGTGAAAAAGTACTACAGGGAGGCAAAGTTATGGCACTCCGAACTTCTCTTTTTTCCCCATAGGATAACATTACGGTTTACGCCGCACCTTTCAGGGCCCATATCTCGGAAACGGTGCGAGATACGGACTTTTCGTCAGAAAAATACCTAACCCCCTAATGGGAGCTAAGTACAAAACTAGCCAGGACAGTCATAAATCATATGACTTTTACATTTTTTTCTACGTCGTACGGTTCCTGAGATATAACCTATTTAGTATTCCAAGTCCTCATTTTCTGCTCTGATACCCATTATTATGCATACATTCTTTGTACTCACTACCTTTCTCTATGCAGGTTTTGGAGAAAACCAGCCTGTGCACTTACATTACTGTTACCGTTGCCCTTTCCGCTTGTGGTTCCGTACCCGTTTCACTTACCATTGACGTCTACCCCACCATGTGCATTATCCTTTGCGTTTTTATTTGCGCTTGCATTTCTGTTAATTTTTGCCATTTGTGTCTACAGTACTGTTTCTCTTTCTGTTTCACTTTGCGTCACCATGCCCATTGACATTTCCGTTTGCAGGCAGCATGTTACTATGTGACAACACATTACGTGGCAGACCATTCCCGTCTACGCCACCGTGTGCGTTACCCTTTCTGTTCTCATTCGCGCTTGCGTTACCATGTGCGCCACTGTTATTGCTTCTGTTTGCGTTGCTGTTCCTGTTACTATGCCTCAAGACATCATATGGCGGGAGCGCGGGGCCCTCCCGCCACTGCATTACATTCACTATTTCTCGTTATCATTCTCAAAAAGAAGGGACATTAGAGGCAAAAAACTCCATTTAATGCATTAATTAGGGTTGTTCCACAGCGACAAAAGTAAGGAAATTCGGTGTTAGGGTTGAAACCCCCCCCTTGGACCTCCTGCCCACCCCCCAACTGGCATTGGGGTGTGCATTAGAGTCATTGGTCCTAACTCTCACCCCATTCTCCTATACTTCTGCTGCTTTACTACATGTGATGGGGTAAGAGTTAGGGCTGATGACCCCAATGCACACCCGATGCCGTTGGGGGGGTGGGCAGCGGATCCGAAGGGAAGTTTTGAACCCTAACATCGAATTTCCTCACTTTGTCACTGTGAACAAACCTCAACTAATGCATTAAATGGAGTTTTTGCTCTTCACTATATATATATATATATATATATATATATATATATCTTATAAAACTGTATGAGAAATAAAGAATGGCACTTTCTGAATTATTTTAAAGACTATTTATTTATTTATTTGTTTTTATTTATTTGTACATCGGTTTACAACCTTTGAGCCAGAGGCTCATTTCCAAAGGTACCTCGTCACACTGAGGACAA
Organism: Neoceratodus forsteri; assembly: GCA_016271365.2. NCBI lineage: Eukaryota > Metazoa > Chordata > Ceratodontiformes > Ceratodontidae > Neoceratodus > Neoceratodus forsteri. Next base: position 941,213,561 of record CM057450.1, read on the forward strand.
ATACATAACATACTTTTGGCTATAGCATATGGGTTACATAGTTAGCAAGCACATGTGATTACAACAGTTAAACAGATAAGCCAGTTTGGTTACAATGGCACAATCTTGCACGATGGTAAAAGCAAGCAGCAGGAGAAAAGCAGTTCAAGCAGGACAAATACATAACAGACTTTTGGTTACAGCATATGGGTTAAATAATGCTGCCTTCCAACGTTTTTAAAACGGAATATTCAAAATTATTTTGCAGTAACTAGGGTCACTTTTAGCAGTATGATATGGAGCAGTATTCTGAGCTCAGTTAACCAGGAGGATCTAACAGTGCTTATCAAATGAGTACAAGGATACTGTACTGTGATTGTTAGAGCCCATCATGTCTACCCTTACAAGTCAGTGAAAATGCCTTGCTTAGCTTATTATTTCTTTTTTTCAAGATTCTATTAGTACAACAACACACTCCAGAGTATGTGGCTATGCTGTATTAACAAAATCTAATAAATAGCCTCTCCTACGGCCATCGTTCACTTCATTCTTTCAGTTGTGAATGTCGCAAGTCAAGGTTCAGCTACTGGACATTCTGAAGCACATGCCCACAAATACAAACACTACAGCGAGACAAGATAATCATTCAAATTTCCCAAATGTATTCATTGGGGGTTGTTTCCCTATCTCAGGCCATGTATATATCTCTCAGCATTTCACTACTCTCTATTTGGAAGGCTATAGCCTGTAGTTCATGGGGGCAGTGCAACTGGTCACACCCCCTTTTGGCCTATTTAAGGGCTGCTGTCCTCACTCCACACACAGGCATTTTTTCCTTGCAACCAGAGGTTCTCAGAGGTTCTGTCATTTTGTCTTCTCCCTTGTGGCCTGCTGGGGCTTGCAGCCCCCCCCCCGGTCTTGCTGTGTTTTGGCAAACTACTCTGCTCTGTTTCTACTGGAAATCTGTTTTGTGTTCTTCTGCTTTGGTTAGTATTGTTTGTCTCTGGCTGCTGTGCTTCTTTGTGTTGCTTGTTCCTGTCCTGTGTTATTTTGGCTCCCATTTACTCACCAGATTTCAGCAAAACCTCAAGTGCAACTTCAATTTTTTCTGTGTGTTTCAGCTCAGAAGCTACTTCCCTGCTTCTGCTCTCCTATGTTATCTACCCATCATTGATAACACCTGGTTAATAGCTTTGCTGCCTAGCTAACAACCGTTCCTTTACTGCTTCACAATAACCTAAGCAACCTAGTCCATGGAACTCAGTCCTGCTTCCTGCATTTATACCAAGCAAATATTGCTGCTGTTTTCAGTACATTGCCTTTCCCTACAGTTTTATGTTCATTCAGATTGCTACCTCTACAAGCTATAGTTAATTGCTGCTGGATGCTGCTCAATTATTTTTGCACACTGCTTTATTATACTCTGGAGGTCAGCCCAGCTACTGCTGTTGCTGTAAACTAGTTTTAAAATCCTTCTTCTATACTCCCTTGTCTTTCCAATGGCGGAGGACTGGGGGTTTTGTTGAAGAGCCATGGCCCTGTGTGGCCTAATTACCTTATGTTTGGCTACTGCTTCTTCCGCTAAACTCCTCTGAGTCTTTGTCACCTTCATTTGGCACTCATTCATGGGCTGGTTGGCTAGCCTTGCACTGCTAAAGGCCTAGGTTCCCTTGCACTGAACCTTGCCTAAAACATGTCTGACCTATGTATGGTCTCCAACACTCAGTGCTTCCATTGTTTCACATGCTTACCATGCCACGTATTGCTGCCTGCATCGTATCTACTGTGTTTCTTTTGCTGCTTAGTGTGATATAGACAGCCAGCTCTGAGTGCTCTGAGTGCTATATTAATTTTTTTTTATTACATATAAAATATGTGATGGCAAGACCAGTTTGAGGAAACTACAATCTTGCTGAACTGACACATAAAAAAAAAACAGGGATAAGTTCAAAGGACAGGAGGTATTTTAAACTGCAGATATCTGGGGTGCAATTACCTTGTCAATATGCTTTGATCCCAGGAAATGAAATTAGCCATTCATGGCATCCTCAGGGGAATCCTTTGATTTTGCTCTAGGTGTCATATGGAAAGAGCATACATGGGTTATGAATAACCTTCCAGGAACCAGCTCATTTTATCAAAGAGGTTGATGGCTGGGCCAAACAGGACCCAGATGAATTTGGAAGGCCAAATATACATTCCCAGGGAACCCTTAAATTACATCAGAGAGACCTTTGAGGTGTAGATTCCAAGGCCCAGATGGGATTAAAGAGGCAAATACACTTTTGCTTTGAATACAGTGACCTAGATCAAAGAAACTTTTGAGATGTATGTGTAGCAGAGCACAAACCTGTTTGGTCTGGTTAACCTGAGGGAGGAAAGGCAGTGAGGTCACCTATTATGTTTTTTTAAATATTTTATTTGGACATCCTGTGAGATCAAATATAGATGTTGTTTCAACAAGGCGGAGTTAGCGACCTCATGAGAAGGCCGGCTCAGAACTGTGTTTAATTGTTGAGAGAAGTTGGACAGAGACACACAGGACAATATTTTTGACTGAGAGAAGAGAGACCATCAAAGCACTGAAGTAAGGACCTTAGACAGGATTAGTCTGAAGTTATTAATTGTAGGAACTGAACTTTTACCTGTTTGTTTTAAGGCTGTATGTGTTAGGATATATATTTGTTCTGTATTTATTGTTCTGTTTTGATATTTTAAAGTAAAGAGATATTTTTACAACGGAAACTGTCTGGAGTGCCTTGACATTTCTTTTTATTTAAGTGGAACTTTTAAAGGTTATCAGTAACACTGTATATGGGCTTATTGTATATCAAACTGGGAAATGGATAGAGTTCTCTAAAGTCCTGCATAGAGTTCTAAGGGTTCATTTGAAAGACCTGGTTGGGTGCCCATAGGCAAAGATATCTGGCCCCCCGAAGACAGAATTATCTGAGCCTGATAATTGGGTATGCTAACAAGAAGTTGTCAGTTTGAATCCCTCCAGAGCTTGAGACTAAGGTGACTTGAATCCACAAAACAGACAAGAGGGTTACCTTGTTCTGTTCACTGTACACAAATCATACGCTCAGAGGTTGGCAGTTTGGGAGTAGAGGGCTGACCGGCTGAATGAGCTTGTGACACTTAGTATCTGATATTCTCTCCAGTGCCTTGTGTGGCCTGCTCCATTGCTACACAAGATCAGCCGACCATGCCCATCAATATGGCTCGAGCTCTCTCACAGCCGACGGTCTTACTCTGCACCCTAGTCTGCATCCTGAGCGTGAGATGCATGGTGTGGGGTCCTTCCTTCCTGGCCCTTAGTGGGAATGTCCTCACTCCAGGTGGAGCTTTAGCCATAAGGTCTGAAGGTGGATGCACAGTGGCACCTTCTGATGTTGAATTTTGACTAAGCTGTGACAATAGGATATATTGCTATCCTTTAGCTACAGCACCAGTTGCCTAAGGCACCTTCTACACTATTCTCCCCAAGACTGCCTCTGGTTCACTTGGTTTATATTTAGATCGGTAAGCCAGCTGAGCACCTCAGCAGTCATTGCTCTCCTCTTCCTGCCTTTGAGGATCTGTGTTGCAGAGTTCGCTCACAACCCTTCACAGCATTCCCATTAAAGGGACAGTGTGAGAGCCTTCCTTCAGATTGGAATATTTTCCACCCCCCTTGGATTGGATTTTCAAATTGCAGCAGCAGAGCCATCATTAATCAAAAACATCCCAAGCCTGGAGGAAAGGTAACCTAGGCCTTGGATCCCCAGAGATTTCCTCCTCAAAGGGGAATTTTTCTCTCCTCTGTGCCTCAGGTCATAATATTTAGTTAGCCTTAGGCAATAATCCCTAGGACACTTCAGCAGGTTTCCACTGTTGGATGGAGCAGATGGCCAACCCGTAAGTGTACAGTCTCCCCCTTTAGCTGTTCTATCTATCTCCCTAGGCAGCCAGCCCTCCACACCTTACTGTCAGACCTCAGAGTGGGTCACTATTCACCTGTTGTTTCCTGTCTACTCTACTCAAACAATACTACCAACTGACCCATGCTACCAGCTGACCTATGTACAGGTCCTTGACCCTGATACATTTTTACTACCTTGTAGGCTTTACTTGACACTCTTTTTGGCTTCTTCCTAAGGTATCTTTAGCCAAGGGAATCACTCCCCAGCACCTCAAGGGTGGAACCCTCCCCTAGGGTTTCTTGCCTTTGTACCCCTACAGGGTGGTATATCCCATGGATAGAGAGGCAAACAGTCAAAGTTCATCTACATCTAGGTTCATCTACAACAAGGGTTCCCCCTCACCTCACCCCCCCACTTTAAAACTGTTTCCCTTATCCCTCTCTCCCCCCACATTACCCAGCCCTGGCCTGTCACCTACTTACGTAACCCTGTGTAGATTCCTATCCAATCCCACCTCTTACTACTCAACCCCTTATTTTGTCACCCCTTGTCTCTGCCCCCACCCTTCCCTGCTGTCATCTATTCTGTCCTCCCCCTCCTTTGGTCACCACCACTTCTGACCCTCCATAAATCCACCTGCACGCTCTAAAGCTCAGCTACCACTATAAATTGCTTGTCCACCATAGGTATGCTCTTAGTATTGTTGAAATAAAGTTCACCTCTCCTACCTGATGTATTTTAACTGTACTTGCTTGAATCTCTGTCTGTATTTACCATAATGTACTTGCCTGCTGTATATACCCCTATCTGTTTTGTAATGTCTACATACCTTGTCTATTGCCTTACGATGTGGAACCTTTGTAAATGAGCTTTTTGCTCAAAGGTGTTATCCGAGATTCCAATAAATAAATAAATAAATACATTACACAAGTACAAAACCAGTTGCATAGGCACATTGAATTGGAAGGCTATAGCCTGTAGTTCAAGGGGGTGGTACAATTGGCCACACTCCCTTTTGGCCTATTTAAGGGCTGCTCTCCTCACTCCACACACACAAGCATTTTTTCCTTGCCCCTCCATCCACCCTTCCTCCTCCAGCGCCACATCTCTCTATCTCCTGTGGGCTTCTTCCTAAGGTACCTTTAGCCAAGAGAATCACTCTCACAACACCTCAAGGGGTGGAATCCTTCCCTAGGGTTCCTTGCCTTCATACCCCTACAGGGTGGTATATCCCATGAATAGAGCAGCTAACAGCCAAAACGTATCTATGTTACACAAGCACAAAACCATTTGCTTATGCACTTTGAAATACAACTTTAAAATGGTCCTACAAGAAAAAAAAATGCATGTTTTTTAACAACATGTAACAATTCTTACATAAGTAAAAACCAGTATGCTGTACCAAATGTGTGAGAATACATACAGTGATAAACTCACTATTCATTGCTTTACAATAAAAGTATACCTTTAAACAGCATTAGGGAACCTCTAGAAGCCCATTAGAGTGGGAGCTAAAACTCACATGCCTGTTGAAGTGCATGACACATGGTTGCGCTACCTGAAGAGCAGCAGTGCACTAAGCATGCACCAGAGTCATGCCCAGTGATGCCAAAAGCTGGTGGCACAATGAGCCACCCAAGGGTGGTGTAGGAAGGGCAAGAGTCCCTCAGTGTTTCTCCAAAGGTATTGGAGAAAACCTCCCAAAAACCCGAGTAAGGATGCTTCAGTGTTTAAACATTTCTAAAAGCACAAATATGTAACTTATTATAAAATAGCCTGCACATGGTAATACATTCAAGGGAAATCCAAATGTGCTAACAGTAACAATGTGCAGCCCACAGGTAGGGTGGCAGGTCATCAAGTCTGCTTGAGGTAAGGACATCACCATGTGGACTCAGAAGAAGTGGATAAACTACTGTAGGAGTCTTCAGAACACAAAGTAAAAAGACATACAGCCCAAATTCAAAATAAATACATTGTGCAACCAGCACCATTAATGAATTTGAGAGAAGATAAGCAATCACAATATGTGTGTTTTTAACTTGAAATCATATGATGCAAAAATGGCTGACAGTGTCCCTAATGCAAACGCACACTAGTACATCAAAAGTGATAAAGAAACAAAGTATAAAGAAGTCCAGGTAAATCAAACATTAAATGACATTATCAAAGGGAGTAACACAGGCAAGTTATGTTCCAATGTGAGAAAGGTTGCCTTTGTTGTTGTGAATTCTGGAAGGGAGTTTCAAGTACTGTAGTTAGGGAGTGTTCCATTCATAAGCTGCAAGGAAAGAGAAGGCACCTCCCAGTTTGTCTGGATTATGTTGAAGTGAAACTGTGAAAGAGGCAGATTGCACCCCCATGCATCTCAATCAGTCTGCTGAACTGAAGGACTGGAATGAGGATTGTTATCCATTCCCCCTCCTCATCATCATGGATTAGGCAATGGGAGGCACACACGTTTGGCCAGTTTGGTTAAAAAGGAGTGAGTGTGGACAGAAAAAGGCAGTGTTGGAGGGGGCGGTTGGGGAGCAGGTAAGTCTGGCAGGATGTCAGAGATGTTTTTTTTTTTTGCACAGAGTAGGACCTGGGACAGGGTGCCGGAAAGGAGATGACTGAGAAGGATGGGTGCCCATGGCACCAGCCCTGGCAACATGTGAGAAAGAGAAAGGATTTTCCCCCTATTTTAAAACTTCTTATCATTGTTAATTCCTACATGTGAATGCTGTGAAAAATGCATATTATTCATTATTCTGTCCCGCGTAATGAATGGCCCATTGTTGTTGGTATTTTTAAATTCATATTGGTTACTCACATGGCCCTAAGATCATCTTGTTTTTTTGGCATATGCAAAGTGCCAAAGGACATGGCTTTTGTCTTGTATGAGTTTAGGACTAGGCTATTTTAACTGAATTAAGTTTTCATTTGTATGAAATCGACTGTAGTGTTGTTTGGTTCCTGTAAGGATGGGGACCTATAATACAATACAAATTCATCTGCATACAAATGTATGGCAAATGGTTCACACTGCCTAAGCAAGTCATTCCCAAATACAGAGTTGCACTTATAAAAAAAACTCTAGCTAGAGCCGATAGAGCTGTGACAAGCTGCCAAGTAACCAAAGTTACACGTGTGTGTTGAAATTATTGAACGCCTGGGTGTAACTTGGCCATTTTTTGGAGGTGTTGCACCAAATTTTCAACATGTCCTTTTTGGGACCCCTCCTCATGAGGAGTGCCAGTGTCATTTTGCTCACTTGTCCTGAAAGGCGATTTCACAGAGCGAACATGCTATTCTGTGCCACAAGTGCAAAAACACATTTTGGGCAGAATGTGAAAAATGACAGCTGTACTGTTAAAAAGGAGGTGTGCAAAAATGGCAATGTTGAAAAAGTGGAGTGAAAATATTAAAAATTGTCAAAGTTAGGAGCGTGTGTAGAAACTGTGCAATGCATGCTTGTAATGCAGTAATTTAATAGAATTTTTTCACCAGATTTGCAACATGGGCTTTTTAGGACCCTACCTCATGAACAGTGGCACTGTCATTTTGTGAGTCGGTCCCGAAAGGTGATTCCGTGCAGTGACCATGAAATCACATTTCGGGACTGAGTAACTAAATAACAGTACCAGTTTTCATGAGGTGGGGTCCCAAGAACCCCATGCTGAAAATGTGGGACAAACATTCCAAAAAATGGCTGATTTATCAACATAAGTTGAAAATCCAATTGAATGCCATTATAGCACACTTACTTTTGATTCTTCAGTTTGCAGTTCAGCTTTGAAGAGTGCAGACGTGTCCTGGTCCAGAGAAGATGACAGTGCTGACCTCCGGAGGTGAGTATGAGGTAAGGGGAGTACGGGGAAGTGGGAGGGTGGGGATGGGGGAGTGGGACTGGGGTGGCGGTGAGGGACCCGCTTTCTTTTACAGATAAAAAACACTTTGGGGATGGTTTTCTTTAATTCCAGGAAACATACAAAAAAAATACATTTGGACACACAATGGGGTGGGCTCCCAGTGTACCACATGAGTGTGGGGGGTTAATCATGATGCCATTAAGGGATTGGACGCCCGATGTTGGAGGGGGAAGAAAAAATACATTTGGGCACATTGAGTGGATCCCAGTGCACCACATGAGTGGGGGGGGGGGCACATAATGCTGACATGGGGATTGGGCACCCTGATGTTGGCGCAGGAGGGAAATTAATAACATTTGGGGACACTGGAATGGGCTCCCAGTGTGTCACATGAGTTGGGGGGTTACATAATGCTGACACGGGGATTAGGGACCCCAATGTTGGTGCAGAGATGGGAACACAGGGAGCAGGGAGGACAGCAGCAGTGGGAGGGTGTGAGATGGTTTTCTTTGTTGCTGGTGCTGGTGGCAGCAATGCAACTGCACATGCGCAGCACTTGTGCACGCATAGTTCTGGTGAATGGCATTTTTCCATTCACAACCTGATCACATCAGAGATCCTCGCACACATACACGAAAGCCATGTGCAGTTCATGCCTCAGAATGGAAGTAACAGCCAAATAGTGCGGCTGTTATCGTAGCGCCAATCATGGCTTAGGTTCCTCGATCTGTGTTTTTAGAAGCTATGATTGATCCCAAAATGTCTGTAGGCTCCGACCCAGAGCCCTAAAAAAGGTCGCAAAACAATAGTAGTCTGAGTGGCTGATAATAGTCACATGGTGTCCGATTATTTCCACTTAACCGGACAGCTTGAATCTTACAGCTGATTACAGCAGCAGTGTTTGTTAGTAACCATATTTTTTTTTCCAGCAATAATGTATGTCTAGAAAAATATCAAGATATCCCACTATCATTTTGTTTCTTTCATTCCTGAACCCAGATATGGGATTTGACATTTTTAAAAGTTTCCACTGCTGTGCAATGCCCAGCATGAATAAATTAAATATCTTGATACAGCGGTGTGCTGTTTACCATCAGAAACACATGACAGCAGCATCCTAATACATCCATATTATGAACATAGCATGAACATCCAACAGGTATCCTCAGCATAAAAGATTTTCAAACATTGTGAGTGGTCACCATATTTAATGACCTGAGTCATTAATTATAAAATTAGCTGTAAAAACTGTTTTAAAAACATCTGAGAAAACTAATAAACTGAAAATGAATCTAAGGTTGTCAGAAATAAATTTTTGCCAAAAAACTATAGGATGACATTTTTTGCTAACAAATACCATTGCTTTAAATCTTTACTGCCTGGAGCATATTCCAGTCCAAGCATTTCACTGGATAACCTTGATATAAAATGGCCGACCAGGCAAAACTGAGTTAATATGGATTTTTAATCTTTTGGGATTATTTTATGTGCAGAGTAACACCATACAAGGCATTTGTTTATGCAAAACTAGCCAGACTGCTTCAGTGGCTGAAGGTACTCAGCTTCACCTTGAGCCTCACAACACACCAAAGGTGTTCATGTATTTCAGCACAACCAGCTACCTGATTGGGTTCATTGCTTACTTAGCACATGTTGCAGTATGATAATTAAGGCTATGAGGACCCTGCCAATTTATAAGGTATAAAAAATGGCAGACTGGATGGGCCTTGCGGTCCTTATCTGCCGTCAACGTCTATGAATTTCAAAGCTTTATGCTGTGTTTCCCTTACTTTTGCTTTTTTTTTTTTTACCATTGCTCATTTATCCAAAAAATTATTCTGAAAAAGTTAGAAACATAGAATTTACTGGCAGAAAAGGACCACTTGGCACCCATAATCTGCCCAGAGATTCCCTGCCAATTCTATCTCCACAGACACGACTTGGTCTTAAGCAACCCTTCCCCCTCTCTGCCTATTTTCCAATATTCCATATACCTATACTACACATGCTTAACTCCCCACTATTTTCATTCCCACCACCTCTGCTGGTATACTGTTGCAGGTGTCCACCATTCTTTCAGTGAAGTAGTACTTCCTCATATCCCTCTTAACTGTCCTCCCTGCCAGCTTCATTGCATCCCCCCTGTACCGGTACACTTCCTCATCTGAAATAGACTCCCCTCCTGTACCTTGTAGATCTTTATCATGCTTCCACTCTCTCTCCCCTCTCTTTTAGGGTGTACATGTTGAGATCCCTCAGTCTCTCCTCATGGGGCTTTAGATGCAACCACTGCTCCAATTTAGTTGCCCTACTCTGGACTGCCTCCATCCTGCCTATGCCCTTTTTGAGATGTGGCTTCCAGAACTGGACACAGTTTTCTGGATGGAGTCTCACCAGTTAATGATACAGTGGTAACACCACCTCTCTCCTCCTGCTGGTGATACCTCCTCCAATGCATCCGAGCATCCCATTGGCCCTGCCCACTGGCTTATCACACTGACACTTTGAGGTCATCAGATGTGATAACCCCAAAGTTTTTTTCATGCTTAGTGACCATAAGTACCTTATACATTTTATACTCAGCTCCTGGGTTTCTATGTGCTAGCTCCATGATTTGCTCTTCTTGGCATCGAACCCCAGCTGCCATGCCCTTGACCACACCTCATGTTTTCTGAGGTCCCTACTCATTCTCTCCATCCCCCTTATGAGTATACACCCTATTACAGACTTCAGTGTCATCAGGACAAAGGCATACCTTCCCTTCCAGTTCTTCTGCAATGTCACTTATGAAGACATTGAAGAGGACCGGTCCCAGTACTGAACCCTGCATTGCCTCGCTGGTCCCTGACCTTCATTAGAGTGAGTGCCATTTAGTACCACCTCTGTTGCCTATCCATAATCCATTTTTTTACCTAGTTTACCAGTTTGGATCCCACCCCTAGAGTACACAATTTTTTTATCAATATCCTATGTGGCACAGTGTTGAAGGCCTTGCTGAAGTCTAAGTAGACCATGTCTAATGCAGTTTCTTGATCTATTTCCCTGATCAACCAGTTAAAAAAAATTAATCACATCCATCTGGCATGACTCCCCCTTCTCCCATGAATCCATGCTGCCTTTAGTCTTGTAACTCACTGGAATTAAAATACTCTAGTAGCCATTCCTTCAACAGGGTTCCCATTAATTTCTCCACTACTAATGTGAGACATACTGGCCAATAGTTGCTAGATTCCTCTCTGCTGCCTCTCTTATGGAGCAGGACTATGTCTGCTCTCCTCCAGTCTTCTGGAACCACTCCTGTTTCCAGTGAGTTGTTTAATAAGGCCATCAATGTTGAAGCAAGTACCTCCCAGAGTTCCCTTAGCAGCCTTGGGTGTATCCTATCTGGTCTCATGGCCTTGTCCACATTGTGTTTTGAAAGTCCCTTCAGGAATTTTTCTTCTGAAAATGGTGTCCATCCGGTAAATTGTTCCTGCTTCTACTTGGTGGTCTGTCCCTCTTTCCCTCCACTGTGAAGAAAGAGCAGAAATACCTATTCAGAATGTCTGCTTTTTTCCAATCCTCTTCCGTGCAGTCTCTCTCTGCCATCCTCATTATTTCTATCCCTCCCCTTGCCTGCCTCTTCTTGCTTATGTACCTGAGGATAGTCTTGTCCCCCGTTGCTACCCCTTTGGCTATCCTTTCCTCTGTTTTCATCTTTGCTTCTCTCACTGCCTTAGCAACCACCTTCTGTTTTACCTGGTACACTTCCCTATCCTCATCCCCCTGAATTTCTTTGTACAGTACTTCCTGAATGCCACTTTTTTTCCTGCACCCTCTTGGCCACTTCCTTAGGGTATCATAATGTTGTTTTTCCCCCTCCTGGTTTTGCTCACTTCCTTAACACAGAGGCTAGTTGCCTCTACTACGTTTGCCCTTAATTTTCTCCACTGTTCCTCTACCCCTCCCTGGCAATCCTCTCCTGCTAGGCAACTCTGAGACAGTCTACCATTTGTTTAATACCCACCCTCCTAAAGTTACAGCTCTAGTAGTATTCACTTTTATCCCTGCAAGTAAGAATGAGATCCATAACAATGAGTATGCTATGAAAATTGTAGTCTCAATGTGATTGTCGCACCACAAGTCATTATATATGCTGTTAATACAGAGTTGGTTTAAAAATGTCAACCTTTTAACAAAGCCCTTTATTGAATATTGCTCGGTTTCTGTTTGGATTCCTCACATTAGATCTGGGCCTGGGTTAATTAAAAGCACTCCTGCATCATTGTACTGCTTCCCACCCTCTCCACTCTTTTGAGGCAGGCCCTCTGATGGACCCCAGATCATGCCTGAAGCAGGCTGAGTACCATGCATTTTAGGTAGCTGCGCTGCCTCTTTGGAATTCCTTGCCAAGACACCCGAGGGAAGCCCCTCTGTAGAGCTGGTTAAGAAAGGTTTGAAACACAATCTTTTTACAGTGGCCTTTCATGACTAATCTTTTGTCTTTATCTGGAGTCAGATCTTAGCTGGAATTTGTGCAATTTTTTTATTTTAGTTCAGGATTTATTAACAAAAATGTATCTGCTGAAATTAATGTTAAATTTAGCCTAGGAATTTGCTGTTTCACTATGTAGTCTGTACTTTGTAAGGCACCCTGAGCCTGTGGGACAGGGCTGCAAGGACAACAATACATAATTACTTACTTGCTAGTGCAAACATGACTTTTGTAATGTCACCAAGGATTGTGAAAACTGCTTTCTCAGTAGATATGTTACTGGTCATGTAAAAATGTGGTCTGGCAGTATAGCCTAGATGTCGTACTAATGAGCTGTGAATAAGCTTGGTATAGCTAGCAGACCCGGGTTTGATTCCCATAATCTCCACTTGCACACTGTGCGACTCTCAGTAAGTCACTTAACCACCCCAGTGCTCTCAGGTCACCCCTGAAAACAGGCACTTTTGCCTTGTGCCCCTTATCCAGTTACCAGAGAATTAAAAAAAAAGTTTATCTGTATAGTTTTTATATCACAAGGATATTTAAAAAAAAAATCCCAAATGGATGTGATCCCAAACTCCTCCACATCTCTGCTCCTGCTATAGCATCCCACAGCTCTGCTCTCCTTAACCCTTAGTCCTTCCCCACTGGTTAACTTCATAGGGTTAAAGTTATTCCACTTCACAAAGGTGGTGACCCCCCTGTTCCTAGTAACTATCACCCCATCTCTTTAACCCTACATTTGCTAAGGTAGAGGAACAACTGGGCTATCCATAGAAACATAGAAACATAGAAGTTGACGGCAGATAAGGACCGCAAGGCCCATCCAGTCTGCCCATTTCTTTTTCTACCTTATAAATGTGCCATCAACCTTTGGTCTGTCAGTGGCCTATCTATTCATAGTCATTTGTATTGCTCCCTTATGCCTATCCCATGCCTGTTTGAAGCCCTGTACTGTATTCAAAGCCACCACTTCTTGTGGTAAGCCATTCCATGCATCCACCACCCTTTCTGTGAAAAATAATTTCCTCACATTCCCCCTTAATCTGCCCCCCTCTAATCTCATGCTGTGTCCTCTTGTCCTGCTATTTTTCTTATATTTAAACATGTTAGACTCTTTCACCTTGTTAATGCCCTTAAGGCGTTTGAATGCCTCGATCATATCACTCTCTCCTCCTTTGCTCAAGGGTATACATATTGAGCTCTGTTAATCTGTCCTCATATGTCTCCTGATGCAGTCCCTGCACCATTTGGTTGCCCTTCTCTGGACTGCCTCAATTTGGTTAATGTCCTTGTGAAGGTGTGGCCTCAATACTGCATGCAGTACTCCAGATGGGGCTAACCAGTGTCTTGTAAAGAGGATTACCTCCTCTTACGACTTGTGATACCCTACTAATACACCCTAACACCCCCTAGCCTTACCTACTGCTTTAGAGGTCTGCTTGGATGATTTCAGGTCATCAGTGATGATGATGCCCAAGTCTCTTTCTTCCTTTGTGACTGCTAGCAACTCCCTCCCAGCCTATAGGTGGCTTCAGGTTTCTCTTCCTATGCATGATTTTGCACTCTTTGCATTAAACTTAGTTGCCACTCTTCTGACCATTTTGCTAGTTTATCCAGATCTCTTCTCATTCTGCCCACCCCATCTGGATCATCTACTCTGTTGCAGATCTTGTTGTCATCTGCAAACAGACAAAGCCTTACCCTCTGGTCCATCTGCAAGGTCACTAATGAAGATGTTGAAGAGGACTCGCCCCAGGACTGATCCCTGAGGTACCCCACTTGTGACTTGCATCTCTTCTGACTGTATACCATTTACCACCACTCTCTGTTTCTGCCCGTCAACCAGTTTGCCACCCAGTTGACCAACTTCTGACCCACCCGAGCCTACCCAGCTTATTTATCAATCTTCTATGGAACAGTGTCAAAAGCTTTGCTGAAGTCAAGGTAGGCGACATCAACTGCTCCCCCTTGGTCCACCACTCTGGTTACCCAGTCAAAGAAATCTATGAGATTAGTTTGACAGGACCTTCCTTTTGTAAATCCATGCTGTCTTGGATCCTGTGCCCCTATGGATTCCAGCTGTTGTACTAACCTTTCCTTAAGGAGTGCCTCCATAATCTTGCCCACTACTGAGGTAAGACTGACTGGTCTGTAGTTCCCTGCCTCCTCCCTGCTACTACTCTTGTAGAGCGGGATCACATGAGCCCTTCTCTAGTCTTCTGGAACCTCTCCTGTGCTCAGAGACTCACTAAACAGTTCTGCTAATGGCTCTGCTAGTTCCACCTTTAGCTCCTTAAGTACCCTGGGATGTATGCCACCAGGTCCCATTGCTTATCCACCCTGGAGCTTAGCAAGCTCTTGTAGGACCCTTTCTTTTGTGAAGGGACTAGTGCTCACCTCCTCCCCTGTGTCCATGATGCTGAGCTGTGGGCCCTGCCCTACCTTCTCTTCAGTAAATACTGAGCAAAAGTATCTATTTAGGATAGATGCCTTTACAGGGTCCTCCTCCTCCTCCTCACATGCTCCCTTTTCTCCATTAAGCTTAGCAATACCCTATCTGGACTTTCTCCTTTCACTAATGTATCTATAGAAAGTCTTGTCACCTTCTTTTACTGTTCGTGCTAGTGTTTCCTCAGTTTGGGACTTTGCCTGCCTTACTGCCTTCCCTGCTTCCCTTAGGGCAGTTTGGTATGCCTCCCTATCTTCATCCCGCTGTGTTCCCTTATATTTCCTGAAAGGCCAGCCGTTGGCTCTGACCTTTCTGCTACTGTATTTGAGAACCAAAGTGGTTTCCTTCTTCTTTTCACTTCCTTTTCTGTCTAACACAATGGGATGTTGCTTCAAGTATTGCATCCTTAATGCTTGCCACTTTGCCTGTACCCCTCACCTGTGTTTCTTTTGCCAGGGCTAGCTTAACTCTGTTTGCCATCTTATCAAAGTCAGCTCCTCTGAAATCCCACATTTTTGCCTTGGAATGGGATGATTTAGATGTAGTAGCCAAATTGAACCATACCATGTGATGGTCACTGGCCCCAGGTGACCTTCTACCTGAGATCTGTGATCCCTTCCTGTTAGTCAGTACTAGATCTAGGATAGCCCTGTCTCTTGTGGGTTGCTGTACCAGTTGTTTGAGGCCTCTCCTGCAGGGAATCCACTATGTGTCTAGTTCTGGCAGATGTTCCTGCTGGTATTGACCAATCTGTATCCGGCATGTTGAAGTCTCCATTATCAGAACCTCCCCTTAGCTGTCATGTTTTGTATATCTTCTAACAGTAATGTCTATGTCCTCCCCTGGTCTGGGGCCTGTAGACAATCCCAGTTCTTATGGCTGTCCCATTTCCTGTTTCCAGGGTGACCCACAGTTCTTCTGGCTCTATTATGTGTATTCTGAATTTCTGTAGCTTTGATATTTTCATTGACATACAGGGCCACTCCTCCCCTTTTTGCAACTCTGTCTCTTCTGAACAATACATAGCCAGGTACTGAAGTCTCCCAAGTGTGGTTACTGGTAAACCACGTCTCACTAATTGCTACTATGTCCAGTTTAACCTCTGACATTATTGCCTGCAGGTCTGGGATCTTATTTCCAGGCTGTGGTATTTATTTACATGATTTTCATTGGCCAGATTTTGGTGTGTTAGTTGTTGGGTGAGGTTTGGCATTACCCCTGTCGTCGTATGGGAGACAAACCTTTTTCTTACCTGGTGATGCAAATGAACTGCAGACATGCTGAATCCCTGTTTGACCACTAGCTGAGGGGAGGGTGTTCTTCCATTCAACGATGGGGTGCTGCACCTCTCCCCATTTGCTAGTTTAAATATTCTGCAAAGACATCAAACTTCTGCCCCAATGCACTGACTCCTCCTTAGTCAGAAGCAGTCCATCAAATTTAAAGAATCTTTGTCCCAGAACTGTTGCCAGTTCCTACAAATCTGTGTCCTTTTTCCTGGCACCAGCCCTTGAGCCATGTGTTTAGCTCCCCTATCTCCCCTTCTCAGACCTTCCGTCCATCTGCTCCCCTCTCCCAGACTGGCAGGATCTCAGAGAAGGAGATGCCGAATTAAATAGATGATAGTTTGTCACCCAGTCTGGTCAGGTGTTCCTTAGTCTCCACAACTGACCGGCTGGCGAGATCATTAGTCCCTATGTGTACTAGGACATCAATGTTTTCTGCTTTGTGAACAATTTTAGCAATGCGGTCAGTGTCTCTCCATGCTGATGTACCTGGGAGACATCTGACCATTACCCCTGACTGGAAATGGGTATCAACTCCCCGAATCATGGAGTCTTCTATGAGCAGAAGTTTTTTGGATTTCCTTTTTGCTTTTTTTGGTTTGGTTCCTGATTTGGGTGAGTTTTGTTGTGCTAGCTCCTGTGCTGCAGTGTCCTGCTCTGCAGTGTCTTCTGCCTCTTTGTTTGATTTCAGAGATAGAGGCAGATACCTGTTTGTAGTGTTTATATGGTTTTTGGAGGTAATATGTTGGAGAGCAGAGAGTGATGGGGCACCCGATTAGTTCTCTAACCACCTGCCAACCTCCTGGACCAACTACCCTCTGCGGTCGAGGTTTTTCTGTTGGATGCTAGGAAATGGCAGGTGGTTCTTATAATGTATTTCCTCTTGAATATGAAATTTGAGGCATGCAATCTCTGCCCATGCTGCCCGGAGCTAAGCCCAAGATCTCCAAAGCCCCAGCATGTAGGACAGTGTCCTAAATCCTGTAAGACTGTCCTTCTGAAAATTGTTCCACAGTACCTGCAGTTAATGATATCCATTCCAGATAAGTTGCTGGGTTTATAACCTAGTCAGAGTAAATAGAAGGAAAAATGCAAGTAATGGTTTGATTAGGTTTTGTTTAACTTGTTATAACAGTTAAATTACTAGTGCCCTGTAGATGAGCTCACCTTGTGGAGCCCCACTGATCCACACCTTCCTGCTCTGCCACAGGAAATGTCACAACTGTGGTACCCTATAAAAGGAGTGTAGTGTGGGGTGGTTGGGGATGGGGTGGGTGGCTGGGCCCTTCCCCTGCCGAAAAAGAAGAACCACGGACGAAAGAACAAGGAGGTAAGAGCAGAAACAATCAGTCAACAACAAATGCAGTAACCCTGAAAGCTTATCCTAATGTTAGATAAAACTGTGAAACCTGTAAAGCACCACCTGTAATAATTTCAGAGAAGATATACGCTGTAAGAAACACTTTGCTACAGAGAAAAATAAAGCAATGAAATGTTAGCAACAAACAGTAGCAATCCCTGTGAGTAAAAAATAAAAACAACACCACACAGTAAATCTGCTTAGCCAAAATAAGTCTTAATCCTTTTTCCCTTGCTCTGGTAAGTTTCTCTACTCTGCCTTTCAAGCAGTCTTAGAAGGAAAGAGCTCAGGTGAAGCTAGGTGCCTTGGCCAGCAAACCAAGTCTTCCTTCCAGTTCCTTGACTTTTTCTCTTTCTTCTGCCCTAGTTTCAAGGCTGGTTTAGGGAAGACCTACTCCACAGTATCATCAATCCTCAGTCTCACCAACCCAGTCATGATTGCAATGGATTATGGCCTAGTTACTTCTGCTATCATTGTCATCCTAGCCAAGACTTTTGACTCTGTTTCCCATTCCCTATTCCTAGACAAGTTTGGTAGGGCAGTTCCTGAGTGTACAGTAAAATGGTTCAGTTACTACCTAGTGGACAGTTCCAAAGTGGTCCTCATAGCAGAAACCCTCACCATTCCCAGTTAGGTAATGTGTTCCTCTAGACTCAGACTTGGGACCAATCCTGTTTTTAGTTTCCCTGAACGTCCTTCCTAAGATTTATGTCTACTCAAACATCCTCACCTGCGAGGGTCACACCATGTTTTTGTCTTCCGAGTAGCAGCCCCTGAGTTGGCAACACAGATCAGCCTGACTTTGACAATGTGCAGTGTTGGTTCTGTGCAAACCAAATTACCTCAGTCAAAACAAAGTCTCCATGACCTTTGGCCCCAGGCAGTGACATGTCCAAATATAGTCTATCCCTGTCTTCACGACCCTGGATGGCTCACAGCTGGAGTAAGTTCCCTCCTTTAAATACCTGGGCAACTGGCTGGGTTGTCACCTTTTCCTCCTGTCACTCAGATGCCATTCATAAGAAACTACTCCCTGAGGCTGGTATGCTACAGTATATCGGAACAAAGCTTGTATCCCCTCTCTAACTGTCATGTGAGCATTGCAAAGGTGATTTTTCTGGTGATTCACTATGGTGGTGTGGTTTATTAGCTTGTTATTTTCTACCTTAACTATTGTATGTTGCTCTTTTTCTTATGGATTTATATAACTAGAAGCAATCTATGTGTTTGTATTGCCCACAGTATCCATTGCCAATACTGTTACCAAGTAGTTAGCTCTATAAATAGAATATGTAACAATAAAAGTGTTTTTCACATAGCTATGGTAAATGTTATTTAATATTGTCACATTGAGTAATCATGTGAATTGCACTAATTATGTGTTCTTGTTCTGCATTATCTGTTTTGTTTGACTTCCTCAACTGTACCAGTTTCAGTGACTGTTACAGATGTAAACTGGCCAGGATATCACATGAAGCAGTATTTACGGTATGCTTTCAGCAAGCAATAATATCTGACAGGGTGGGCAGTATTGGGCAATACCGGACTGCCCAGGGGTGTAATGAGGCCTGACACCACAGGCGGAGGGCCTTATATCCCCTGGAAGGTCTGGTATTGCCCATACCGCCCTCCCAGGAGGGTATTATTGTGCTTAGAAAATGGGCACTGTGGCATTTGTATGTGGATTTAAAAAAATTTTGGGAAAGGATTTGAAAAAAATATGTTAACAATAAAGTTTAAAGGTTTGTTTGGTAAAGTAGTCCCTGTTTCTGTCCTGTGCCATCTGTTGTCCCCCTCCTCTATTGTGTTGTACTTATTCCCCCTCCACCAGCACGTCCAGGCAAAATGGCAGTTTTAGAAAATGTCTCTTCAGTAATTTCTCTTTAGCAGTGGAAAATATGCACTTTGTACAATCATTTTGCTGAGGAAGATGCAGCAGTTACTTCATGGGTGCCCGATGACATCACACCCGGAAGTATGAGGAAAGGGAATGAGTGTCAAAAGAATGAATTCATTTTTTTGTTTTCTTTCTTTTTTTTATCTATTTGTATATGGAATTGTGGCTGTTTGGGTCAGCATTGCTTTTTCTCATACCTGTTTATCACTCGGGAGCGGCTGGAGGTGAATACGAGTGGTCAGGTTGCAGAGCGAGCGATGAGAAGCCACGTCGTTGATGAGCTCGGACACACTTGAAAATTACTGTGGAAACTGTAAGCTGTCTTCTTATGTAAAGAACAGCTGCTTTAATACTGATATTTGTGAAAGAAATTCAGGACTGTTCTTTTTGTGTTTAGACTGGGTTGCGATGCGAGTCACCGAGATGGGGGGTGGGAGGGGCAGCAGCTGGGTAGGTTGGTCATTCCTTGCAGGGAAATAATTTTTATTTCAAACAGTACAGAGTGGCAGGGTCGGGGGAAGGTGGTGAGCTGGTGTGACTGTGAGGGAAAAAAACGAGGGCTTAAAAAAAAAACAGTGTTGTGAGGGATGGGGAGCTCTATCTGTCACTTAGCGAGAAACAAAAATGGCAGCTCTTTCAAATTTTGTGTCCAGTGCTTCAGCCAATCATGAAGGAGGCTGGGCACAAGGATACCACTTGTGAGGCTGACAAGGTTGGCATGACTGGTACTTTTAACTTACAGGGCTCTCACTGTAACTTAATGTACCCCTTCCAGTCAATCAGATGCTTTATATTCTTAAGCCCATTTTCTAAGTCTTAATACCAGCCCCCTGATGATACTTATGAGTGAAGTGCCGGGGCATTGAATTAACTGAGTTGTTTTCCATCCTTCTGTGCACCACTGCATTAATAAATTTGTTTGAAGCAGTAATCAAAATGTTTGGACTGTTCCTTTCGTGACACAGCTCTTCTGACAGTGTGCAGCACTTTCCTGCTTATGTGGTTTATAGGCTACCTCCAAATCCACCCTGACTGGATTGAACTCCTTCCAGCACTCATTATGCCATCATGATTGCCACTCTGCACCCACCATGGTTCTTTATATTCCAACCTTTCTCTCCCCTCACAGGAGGGAAGATGCCTTTCTTGCTGTGTATCTCTAAATTTTGGTTTGGTTCCCCACCCTGCACTTTCATCTCTCTCCTTGCCTCCCCCGTCCATTCTCCTACTTGTTAGAAATTCTGGTTTTCACCTCCAAAACTCTTGCTCTTCTCCTTCTTCATCCTCTTCCCCAAGACCTCAGCCAGGCAAGTCACATTCAATAGGCTTCCCATCTATCCTATGCTATCCCTATTCTTATTGTGGTGCCCACACCCATAGTAGGAAGTTGCTTTACCCTCAGAACTTGATGGCTTACTGTGTACAGCTGAAATCACTTGAATATTTTCCACTTCTATAAGTTGTTCACCACTTATATGTACCATTTGTAGAAGCTCTTCTATATCATATTTTGTATGTTTTGTCTGTTTTATTTATCGTAAGTCCCCAGGGATGCATCTGAAAATGAGATGAAGTTCATCTCAATGGGCCTTCCTTGACAAATATATATAATTTTTTTAGTTATGTATTTTTGTGCCTTCCTCAGCTGGGTGGTGTTACCTATGGTCCCGCTTTATCCATCTGCTCCACTGTCCCTGCTCCACTCCCAGTACCTATGCTCAACCCCCTTCCTCCATTCCTTGCACTGGCTGCATCACAGCGGATTCTTATCCCACCGCCATGGAAGCCGGGGGTCAGGATCCAGGGAGTAGCATCTCAAGTAGGAGTGGTGCGGCACTGCTGGAGCAGACTACATGTGCACTGGAGGATTTTTCTTCTTGTTTGCAGAATCTCCAACCCCTGGCACAGACGTGCAGTGGTGTCAATGACGCTGCCATGCGCACTTCCACGCACCACATGTCCTACTCCATCCGTGCCATCCCCTTATTCAATTCACCACTTGCACCGACCCCCAGTCACCACCAGGAGCCAGCACAGCTGTGGATAACCCACCCCACTCACCTGGAGGAGGAGAGCAGTTTCTGGGATCCTGTGATCCCGCTTTATCCATCTTCTCCATGGTCTCCGCTCCACTCCCAGTACCTATGCTCAACCCCTCCCTCCATTCCTTGCACTGGCTGCATCGTGGTGGGTACTTATCCCACCACCATGGAAGCCGGGGGTCAGGATCCGGGGAGCAGCATCTCAAGTAGAAGTGGTGCAGCACCGCTGGAGCAGACTTCATGTGCACTGGAGGATTTTTCTTCTTGTATGTGGAATCTTCAGCCCCTGGCACAGATGTGCAGTGGTGTCAATGACACTGCCATGTGCACTTCTGCATACCACATGTCCTACTCCATCCGTGCCATCTCCTTATGCAATCTGCCACTTGCACTGACCCCCAGTCACCACCAGGAGCCAGCACAGCTGTGGATAACTCACCCCACTCACCTGGAAAAGGAAAGCAGTCTCTGGGATGCTCAGTCCTCCTCCCTCCTGGCCAACCCCTGCCAACCCAAGCTCGTTCCTGAACCTAGGTCGCCGGTGTGATGCGAGGTGTGGTGACCAGTGCCTCAGCCCTCAGCAACACCAGGCTGACTGCTTGACAAATATTTCAAATAAATGTAAATATACTCTATATTATATATATATATATGCAAAAAGACATATATACAGACAGAGAGACTTACAGGAAGAGAGACATAGACTGACAGATTTAGATAGACAGACAAATAGTAGATAGGCAGACAGATGACTTAACAGACATACAGCTATCCTTTGAAAGTTTATTTCAGTTACTGAGAATGCATGAAAAAACAGAACAGTTATTTCAAAAAGTATGTAAGTTAAAAACTTACAAATCACAAAAGCTTGTACCATGGGCCAAACTCTATCACACTTGTATATTTATTTATTGGATTTTGTTAACTGGGTAGGCTCACTGAGACTTGCCCACCTTTTTCTGGAGTGACCCAAGATAAGGTACATACAGTAGAATGGCATTTTGCTTGACACAAAGTCAGATACAGAAATGACATCTGAGACAGTGTGAGAGTGGTGGTAACAATGGGTGTAACAAATCATAATTCAACACTGGTTGTAACAATTCATACATACAGATCAAAAGGACAAATAAGTCTGAAGTATCAAATATTAACAGTTTTTTTAGAGATGAGCAAAAAAAAAACTCTTAATTTTGGTACCTTTATGTGTTTTTGCCCCTCTATAACTTTTCCCCTGCTACACTGATTGCAACAAAATTTATGGAATTCAAATATCCTGGTACTGACCCTGACCCTGGGCATGACAAATTGTATATGCGTTGGTTGAATGGGGCCAAGTTTTTAAGGTGCACAAATCAGGATTTAACATAGAAACACTTCCTCAACTCTAATACACAGCTGCTACCATGAATTTATGTAGCTATGGATATACAGTATATAAGAATATTAATAGGCAGACAGACTGCAGACAAACACACACAGTCAGATACTATAGAAAGATAGTCATAGATAGACAGATAGATAGACAGACAGAGAGACAGACAGGCAGATTGGCATACAGACATATAAAATATCTATTAAACAGAATGCTGTTAAAAACGTGCTTTGTATTGCAGGATAGATACCTATCCACATTTGAGGCCCCTCTAGACTTGAAAAGACATTTAAACTTTTACTGTTAAGCTTCTTATAGCTACTTTTGGATGACTTTTGTAATTGCTTCCAAACACTGGGAGGATTAGTGAGGATATCACCAAACCGTGAGGAGACCTTGCTGGCCTTTCATCCTGCTCCTATCCAAAGCTTGGCCACATGGACCCCTGTTTACCCTGCCTGGTCTAGGACAAACAGATCTTAGCTAACTTCTTGTTACAATCAGCCTGACTGGGGCAAGAAAGATAGTTCACAGAGAGGTGAAAGAAAAATAAAAAAGAGAACTAGACTAGTTTTTCAACAGGCAAAGAATAAGAATAAACACCTCTTACCACCAAATTTCAAAGGGTTTTAAAGTAATTGCAAAATAATACTAACATTTTATTCAACAAGCAATGCTAGCGTTACAGTAAAATGTACAATTTTATTTGTAGAAGCTTGTGAAATATAAAATGTTTGTTAATTAGAAATGGAAAGCAATCCAAGACCCTTTAAGGAAGAGTTTGGGATTTAGCTCCACATATTTAAAACAGAATCAGCCTTAGGCACTGTATAGTAGCAGACACTTTGTGCCATTTAAGTCAAGTTTAGAGTCTGGCTTTAGGGTGATGACATTTATCAAATTAACCAAAAATATATGATTACTTAAGCTTTCAACTGGATTCAGTCTCACTGGATGAAGGACTCACTCAAGTGCTGAAAGCATGCATGTCTTATACATACTTTCACCCACTAAGGTAATGAAATCATGTAATATATTTTTTCTCTAATTAGTCTAATAATACTACATTTCTTTACTTTTTTGTTTTTAAGATTTTACTGAAATTTCAAGGCTATAATTCAGTACAATACATCATAGAAGACGTGGCTGGGGCAGAGCTCCTTGGTAGTACATTCTTAAATTCATAATTTCATGTTAACAACCAAGATTCTCTACAACTTATCAATTAATATAGGCACTGGCATTAAACAGAGCTGTATTAACAATTCATATCTGGGTCAAATTGTAAAGGTGGACTACAGCTTTAAACCAAAGGTTGTACAGCATTCAAATAAACTTCTGGTACTACAGGTACTGTGAGCATTTTTGCCACTCGAACATCTATTGGCAACTTAACAACTGCATTAAGACTTCCATCTCCTTAGACTGTGTACCTGTTTGTGTCAGCTTGTGCTGTTGCTTCACCCTGCAAACTGTTGCCGATAACATCTCCCAGTACAAAGTCCCACTGAACCAGTCGCCTAGTGAGAGAGACAGTGACACGGAGACTGCGTCAATAAAGGAGGAGGGGCAGTCTACTACAAAAGACTCATGCAGCCTTTGAAGAGTGTACAGGTACTGTGAGTGTTTTTGCCACTCAAGCATCTATTGGCAACTTAACTGCATTAAGACTTCCATCTCCTTAGACTGTGTACCTGTTTGTGTCAGCTTGTGCCATTGCTCTACCCTGCAAACTGTTGCCGGTAACATCTCCCGGTACAAAGTCCCCCAGAACTGACCGCCTAGTGAGAGAGAGGTGGTGACATGGAGACTGCATCAGCAGAGGAGGAGGGGCAGTCTACTACAAAAGGCTCATGCTGCTACTGCACAAGTGCAGTAATGGGAGCGTGAGTGGCACGAGAGCCTCTCAGTATAGAAAAGTTTTCTTGTAGGTTGTTTTTACCCTGAAGCGGGGTAATGTAAAAGAAAAATCTGAGGACTATCAATTGAAATAGTTTCTTTTAACTCCAATACTTAACCTGAAGATTATTAGCTGAGAGTGAGTTTATACAGTATATACACTGAATCATTTAGTAATTGAAAAAAAAATGTTGAAACATTTAGTACTGTGTGTTCTATTTAGTGTACTACTCTATCAATCACTGTTAACTGAAACCTTGGACCAGGAGGTTGCCACATCCCACAAAAGGCTACAGTACAAAGTTGCAGTATGGTAGTTAATAGTACCATCAAGTCCTGTGATAACACACAGAGCAAGAAGAAACAACTTCACTAAAAATTAAAATTTGTTTAACCATGTGAGACGTTTGCATCCTAAAATTAGAGGTCTGAATTTAACAAACTATAGATTGCCTGAGTCAATTACATATCATTCTATTTTGTTGCTTGTAGGTGATGTGGAAATCAATTCTGGCCCCCATATGACAACAAGACCAGACTTAAAAATAGTCCTTGAAATTGCCAGAAGTGTTATAAATAAAATATAAGTATTTAGAATTTGGACTCAGCATTTAGAGCCTGATGTAATCGGCATAACAGAAACTTGGTTATCCCAAAGTGTACAAGATAATGAAATAACAATGGATGGTTATGGCCTTTTCAGGCAAAACAGGGGTAAGCGGGGAGGTGGGGTTCTTTTATATATTAAAAATAAAATGGAACTCTACAAAATTGTATTTCAAGGAGCACCGGAGGGGATTGAATGTCTTTGTGTAGTATCAAAACATCTAAAACTCCTTACTGGTATAGTTTATTCCCCACCTAATATAAATGTTAACAATTTTGAAGAACTAGCATCAAAAATAGCATCTCTGGTGGTCGGTGAGGACATCATTTTAATTGGGGATTTCAATGCTACCTGGGGTAAGCCCAGGGGCAAGAAATTAGAAACATGTTTTGAGATTTTAAATGTTAGGCAGATAGTGAATCAGGTTACAAGGAAATGTGGGGTAAATAGCCAGGGTGGTATCTTAAGCTTAATGTTCTTATCAAAGGGATTTAATATTGAAAAGTGTCAGGTCCTGCCCCCTAACTTGGGTGATCACAACCCCATATTTTATGTACTAATAGACAATTACACATGCAGAGAAGAAGAGAAGATCATGATTAAGAGAGATCACACAAATTATTATCCAGAACATTTTGTCAGGGATTTAAAATGTGAAAAATGGGACAGGTTAAAACTAATTGCAGACATAGACCTGGGGGTAGAAGAATACACAATGACCTTTTTGGGGGTCTGTAACAGGCATGCACCCTTTAAGACAAATAAAATAAGGAAAAAAACATCTACCCTGGGTATGCGAATTCTTAAAGAAAAAGGTACGTATTAGAGACAGAGCCTGGAAAAAAGTACATGTAAAAAGAAATGGGGCTGACTGGGATGACTATAAAATGAAACGGAATGAATGTCAAAGATGAATTAAACAATCTAGGAAAAGGTTCTACAATAATAGAATTGGAAAAGTGACTGATCCAAAGTAGTATTGGGATATAATAAAAGATCTGGATAATCCCCTCAGGACTAAACAAAGAATAAAAATGTCCAATGATAGAGGGGAACCCCCTGACCCAGAAACAGTAGTCCAGGTGTTAAATCATTACTTTATAACATCACCTGATATAGACATTCCAGTTAGTAAATTAACTCAAACAGATACCCACAAAATAACAAGTGACGAGGAAAATTCTCCCCAGTTTTACTTTAAGAAAATAAAAATCAAGGAAGTTAGGGATGAAATCAAAAAATTAAATATTAAAAAATCATATGGTCTGGATAAAATTGAAATTAAATTTGTAAAGGATGCAGAGGATATACTGTCACCAATATTAACAGATTTATTCAATCAAAGCTTAATGGAAAATACATTCCCAGAAATATGGAAAGTTGCAAAAATTGTTCCCATATTTAAACGTGGTGATTTAAATGATCCCTCTAATTATAGGCCAGTTGCAGTCCTCTCCATCCTGTCTAAGTTAATGGAGCAGATGGTATACAATCAACTGTATGAGTATTTAGAAAAGTACTCTAAATTAACAACATTTCAACTCGGATTTAGGACAGGATATTCAACGGGCACCGTGCTCATGGACATTTTGGATAAGGTGGCAGTTGCCCTGGATGCAGGGAAGTCCACAGGTGTGGTGTTCATCAACCTGTCCAAAGCCTTTGACTTAGTGGACCATCATAGACTGTATGAGAGGATGGAAAGGACCGAGATCACACTCAGGTCAATACAGTGGTTCAGATCCTATTTAGGGGATAGGAAACAATGAGTAGAAATTGACAGCCAATTATCTGACATAGGTAATCTGTCAAGAGGTGTGCCCCAATGATCAATCCTGGGGCCACTGCTGTTTCTGATCTATGTAAATGAACTGCCCAGAAAAATAATTAATACACACACATACGGCTCTACGCAGACGATACTGTACTACTAGCAACAGCAAAAATGTATGATGAAATGATGAAAAAATTGCAATCAGACTTCAATGTTCTTCAAGACTGGTTTTTGAGTTCAAAACTCGTGTTAATGTGAAAGAAAAATGCTGGTTCTGTACTTTAACAAAAAATCAAATAAGGTCATAAAAAAGGCAATAATGGATAAAGGACTACTAACAAGAGAGGGTAAAAAATTAACAACTAAAAAACCATACAAATATTTGGGAGTTATCATAGACAGTTCCCTAACATTTTCAGATCATATTGACAATATCAAAAAGAAAGTTAATAACAGAATTGGGGCACTGCATAGATTCTCCCAAATATTAAATTACCAGATTCGGAAAACAATTGCAATGCAGTTGATATTGCCTGTGCTGGAATACGGTAATTTGGTATATAATTTTGCAGAACAAAAACACTTAGACAAACTTGTCAAATCATATAATCAACTGGCAAGATTTATCCTGAAATGTAATTTCAAAACCCATCATTGCCTAATATACAATGAATTAAAATGGGACAGTTTACCGGTAAGGTATAAATAACAACATTCAATATTTATATTTAAGATGAATAAAGGGCTGATAAAAGGAAACATGGACAATAAATTTGGTTGTGAGACTCACCACTATGTCCTGAGAGAGATAAAACATAGGGGTCTAAATTTTCCAAAAGTCAACACAAGATATGGGAGCATGACACTAAAGGTTCAGGCAGCAAAAATATGGAATGAGATTCCCACCCAGATGAAAAATTTTACAAGACTATCCCTATTTAAATCTAGATTAGATGAAAGTTTTACTGTGGAATGTACTTGTTTATAGAGATGTCCCTTTGTAAAAGGGGGTGGTATGATGTATATGTTTAATATTTAAACAGGGTAAAGCTATTAACTTTTGACATTTTTTATATTCATACGAGGCCTGATTAATGATGTATCTTGTTGATTCCATTGTATGTATGGTAATGTGAAAGATCATTATATTGCATGCATGACATTTGTATTGTTTTGTAACCTGAATGCTTGTATGTACTTGACAACTTTAAAAATAGGTCTTAGGACCTAAAGTTATAGTATATCCTGTCTAAAAATAAACATTTTTACTACTACTACTTCTTTATAGAGTACTATGAGGGAGATTTAGTTTGGAGTAAGAATGAGTGAACTCAAACAAGTTATGTGTGGTGCGTGTGTGCTGGCTGAGCAATCATCCCTATTAGGTAGCTTGGGAGGAGCTGGTCTGTTGGGATTTTATGACAGTTAGATGATAGGTACTATAACTTCTATAAATGTGCTTGAAGTCTTCTAGCCTGACCCTAGAAGCAAATTGGATTCTCTCATAACAGGCCATTTTGCACAGCTTTTGAGCCTCTCCTCCCCTCGAGTGCTGTATGGTTTCTCCAATGCATGAGGATGACTGCCTTTGCTGTTATCAGGGTACCTGTTAACCATCTGTCCTGATTACTAGTGAGTTTGAGGGCTAGGATTCTAGCTTGGGCTGAGTCAATTCCCAACATGACAAGGGGAGTGGATAGTGAGAGGGAGTGATTAGTCAGTTTCCTGTATGTCTGTTGTATGTAGTCCTGGTAGTCCTTGAGTTTGGGGCATTCCCAGACTATGTATATAATGTTACCCTTGTGCTTTCTGCACCTCCAGCAGAGGCTGTTTGGCATTAGACCCCAGTCATGCATAATTACAACACAAACATAAAATTTCCTGCCAGATAAGGACCACTTGGCCCATCTAGTTGGCCCATTTTTCCCTGCCTATAGTATCGCCACAAATCCTACTTGATCTCCAGCCCATTCACCCATCCCTTTCCTTTCCATAGGATTCCCATATGCCTGCCCCATGCATTCTTGAACCCTACCATGTTTTAACCTATTGTTATTTTAATTCTATCAGTCTGTAACTTGCTGCTTATTTCATTCAATGTATTGTATTCTGTCCTATCTAGGACAACCTTGTAAATGAGCAATGCTCAATAGAGCTTTTCCTGATAAAATAAATAAAATACAAATACCACTGTTTTCACCCCCACCACCTCTGCTGGAAGACTGTTCAGGAATCCACCACTCTTGCTGTGAAGAACTACCTCCTCACATCTCTCCTGAATCTACCCCACTCCAGTGTCTTATCATGCCCCCTTGTCCTTGAGCATCTTTTTTTCTGAGAATCACTCCCCTCTTGTACCTTGTTTACCCTCCGAGGTATTTAATGGTCTTTATCATATCCCCCCCTCTGTCTCTCCTTTCTTCCAGGATGTACATATTTAGGTCCTTTAATCTCTCCTCCTAGGGCTTCTGATGCAGACTTGAATATGTTGAATCCAGTGGCCTTCATGATCCAAGGCAGCATGGATTCATTGGGGGAAGATCACCAACTACATCCTAACTGAAAGCCAAATAAAAATATTGTCCATCAGCTTAACCTTCGTACCAACCCCATGTGTGGACTCATTCAGCATAAAGATGGACATTTTCCGAGTCATATGAAAATGTAAACTACACTGTTTTTTGGGGAACATGGATTCTTCGCTTCCCGATATATACATAGGCAATGCACCTGAACTGGTAATCGCTTCACAAGTGGATTTTGGCAATGTCTCTCCCCAGGAAAACTCTAACTTATTTGACAGGCTCACTGCTTCAGGTCC
Organism: Neoceratodus forsteri; assembly: GCA_016271365.2. Lineage (NCBI taxonomy): Eukaryota > Metazoa > Chordata > Ceratodontiformes > Ceratodontidae > Neoceratodus > Neoceratodus forsteri. Next base: position 941,243,286 of record CM057450.1, read on the forward strand.
ATTAGATACATCACTAACTATGGAACATGGAGACTTCTGGGGACAAAATATAATTGATGAATTTGATTTGGCAGAACTGCTCAATGAACCATTAACAGACACAGAGACCACGTCATTCTGACGAACACCGTTCAAACCTAAATCAATATTCTGTCTGGGAACCCAAACACATCCTACTATTACTAACTTTGAAAGAACTATTAACTCTAAAATGTAAAAAATGATATCAGGAATAGATTTTCCATTCAATGCAAATGTGTCACCAACAGAATGCGAGGCCCTCAAGGAGTTGAGGAACCTGGAAGGTATTGTGATCAATCCCTCCGATAAGGGGGGCAATATTTTTCTTATGTCTAATGAATTTTACACACGAAAAGCATATGAACTTTTGAATATAGTACATGATTATGTTAAATTAGACAAGAATCCAACCAATGCCTTTCAGGGTGAACTTTCTGAGTTTATATTTGGAGCCATTGATAGGGGATGGGTAACTAGTGAGAAGGTCGGTTTTCTTTATCCTGATTTCGTGACAATGCCAACTTTTTATATGTTACCGAAAACTCATAAAATGTCAGAGATCCACCTGGCCGACCCATTGTATTGGGTATCGGATCAGTTACACATCATTTAGGTACATATTTAGGTTTTCAATTACAATCAATTATTACTACACTTCCCTCTTACATTAGAGATACCATGAGTCTATTACAAGAGCTTGGTGGCTTTATTTGGGATGCAAGTTTTGTTTGGCTAACAATTAAGCAATAATGCATGACAGAGTGTGGTATATCATGGAATATCATCAAGCCTCAGGTGCTTTGTGCAAGTGCCTCATGCATCCAAGAAGTGATGATATCCCATGATATACCACACCCTGGAGTGCATTATTGCTATTACGAACTGGATTACAAAATTGGTGTAAATAAAAAATTGGCAAAAAAAACCAAACAAACAAAAAAAATATTAAAAAAAATCTTTCTAAGGGGTAGTGTAGAAGTACTGTTTCAGAAAATAGTTCTATTATGGTTGTCCTCAGCAGGTGGCGCTATTGTAGGAGCTGGTAGAAGGTAATGTAGGGATGTCTCCCTGTGTGTTCTGCTGCCCCACTCCCCCAAACCCAGCCTGAAAAAAAAATAGTATGCTTCTGTGGTCTGTTCCTTAGTTATGTGCCTTTTTTTTTTTCAAACTGACCACTGAACTGTTCCATTATTGTTTGGCTGCAGTGCTCATGTAGTGCTTTTGAGGGAAGACACACAGAAATGTATCACGGCTTACATTTAAAGCCATTGTCTCGATGGGTAGATTCTCGAGGAGCGGTTTGCAGATTTATGTGAACTGCCATTTGGTGCGAGGCAGCATCTTGTGGGGAAAATGTACTGGTGTGAGGAAAATAAAGAAAAACATTGCTTGTCGGTGGCAGCGAGGGGCTGTTTCTGCACTGCAGTAGCTGGTGCTCTCAAAGGAAGCCGGGTAAGAGTTTTGTTTCTGTTTGAAGAGCGTGCGCTCTGGACGAGATGTATTGGGGGATAGTTTTGAGGATTTATTTTTTTTTTAAATAGCAGCCAACTGGAGGTCTGACTCAGTTCAGACTGTGAGACATGGAGAAACATTGTACTGGAAGTGAAGAGGCTGGTAGCAGGGTTTTTTTTTGAAGCCGTGATGATGTAACCCAATATCGTCACGGCTTCAAGGACCTCTCGACCAATCAGCTTCCTCCATTTGCAGAAGCCAGTTCATAATTGATGTTAGCAGCCTTTACACAAGCATCCCACACAGCAGAAGTTTGGAAGCTGTTAGTTATTTTTTGAACAAACTCAGAGACCCTACTAGAATACCAACACAATGTATATTGGAGGGCCTGGAACTTGCACTAACTAAAAACTATTTTGTGTTTAACAAACAGTTTTATCTCCAGAAACACAGCACTACAATTGGTGCCTCATTTGCCCCATCCTACACAAATCTGTATATGGATTATTGGGAAGAAATCTGTATTCACAATGAAGCACATAATCCGTTTTACAGGAACGTTGTCAGATGGATGCATTTCATTGACGATATTCTATGTATATGATCTGGACTGGTAGCATGGATGAGGCAAAAGCATTTCTGGAATATCGCAACACTAACACTTTCAACCTCATATTTACTTCCATTATGAACCCAACTTCCTCAGATTTCTTGGATGTCACACTTCACGGTACACCAGAACAGGAAGTGACCACATCAGGGTTTAGAAAACCCACAGCAGCCAATATGATACTGCATTACAGCAGTTCACATCCAAACAAATTGAAGAACTCTGTACTGTTCTCACAATATCTGAGAATTTGAATGAACTGTTCTAATGACAGTACTTTTGAAACACAGGCTAATGAGCTCACAGCTAGACTTCTGAAAAGAGGGTACACATCTTGTGTTTTAACTCAGGCACTAAACAAACTTAAAACTTTGAACAGGGATGACCTATTAATACCAAAACACTGAGAAATAGAACAGACTTCCCCATGTACTATGGTGCTTGACTACAGCCCAGTTGCGGGTCAAATCAGAAACCTAATTTATAAATTCTTGCCCATTTTATAATCTGACACAAATTTTTAAAAAGTGTTTAGGAACCAGACCCATTGTCACATTTAGGAAGGGGAAATCACTGGGAGATATTTTGATGTCAGGTAATTTTACTGAGACATGTAAACCCACCACTTGGTTCCCAGCATGCCCTAAAGGGTTCCACAAATGCAGTTTTTGCAACATTTGCAAATATGCATCTGAAGGCAACTTATACATTCATCCATTCCAACACAACCTGAATGTCAAATTAAAACCATTCCTTAATTGTAGAAGCACCTATGTTATTTACATTGTATGGTGCCCATGTGGCCATCAAGATGCTGGATGAACCAAAAGGTTCCTGAAAACCTGAATTCAGGGACACATTCGTACTATATATAACAGCAATTTTGATAATGCCACACAAGCTCACTTTGGTGTAGCTCATGATTCTAACCCTAGAGGTTTACAATTCACAATTCCGGAACATGTTCCACCTCCTATCAGTGAAGGCAAAAGAATGAATATCCTTCTGCAAAAAGAGAGTAGATGGATTTTCCACTTTTAAGCACTCAGCCCCTATTGGATCAACAAAGAGTTAGACTTAACATCGTATCTGAAAGTCTGATTTGAAACTAATCAAATTTCATTGTCTCTATAAGAATGCTTAACTTTAACTTTAAAGTATAAACATTTATTATGTACTGTTAGTACCGCTGGAATGTACAGAATAGAGATGTCATATTTGTACCTGTGCAATTGATTTAAGTACAATTTGTTTATTTCTATTATGTCAACCTGTTTTATTTCCAGTATTCTGTTCAATGCACTGGTTTCTTCACTTGGACTCTTTACTTGCACATCCTTTTGAGGTCTCAGGGAGCACCGATGACCACATACTCCTTCACTGGTTGTTTTGGAATTATAATAGCTCACTATTTTTGCATCAGACATATGTTACCTTGCAATTCAGCATTCTATTTCATCCATGCTCTGTATAATCCATGGTTCTTTACAGACACCTCTAAAGACACCTATCCATTTTCCTTTACTTTATATTTATGATCCCATCTGTACTTTTGTACATGTTTATGCTTGACAATAGATATCCAATCCTTATAGTTTCATTATTATTATTATTATAATTATTTATGTATTACTTTTCATGGAGTGATACATTCTCTTATTCAATATATTCTTCCTAGGATCAGTCCACTGTTTGATTGGTGCATCTATGTACACATATTAGCATAATTTATCCAAATCTACTATAATTTATGATTTAATATTAATTGGAGTTAAGTTGGATAAAATAGGAAATGTTGCATTCTAATAGTGTACAAACTTTAATTAATCCATATAGTTAATTTTCTAAGGTAATTGCCATTTATTTACATTACATTTTCTTTTACTCCATAGCTACCCCCTCCCATAACACCGGATGCTATTTTATTACTATCTCTCATCAGCATTATCTATCATTGATAGCACGGAATACAAGTTCATTCCAATAATTTTGCCGATGCAGCCTACTCAGATTAAATACATATTTATTTTGTTTACAATCCTTAATAACATGGGGGGATTATGCCCTATTTCATTTTGTGTGCAGTGAGGGTTTTGATTTAAATGATATAACTCTATGTCATTGTTATTTGTTTATATATAAATTTTTTTTATTGCAAGCAATCATTTATGCATACATATTTTAGAACTCTCCTTTAAAATATTCCATCCATACATTGTTACCACCAATGTTTTACCTTTGCATTGATATTCTGATTGAATTTGTTTTTAATGAAAAGTGTCACTGTCTCTTTAAGGTATGCTGCTTAAATTCAAGTTTGGTAACATGGTTTGGACACACTCCCTGAGGTCGACCTAATGGTCAGAACGCTGGGGCTATGTTTCTTGTGTAGTATAATTCTTTGATTCTCCATACTGGAATAAACTGTTTGCAAGCATATCCTGGTTCCTGGAGTGCTGGAGTATTTCTACTATCCCCTTGTCCTTAAGCATCTTTTTTTCAGAGCATCACTTCTCTCTTGTACCTTGTTTACCCTCTGAATAGTTAATGGTCACTATCATACCCCCCTTTTGTCTCTCCTCTCTTCCAGGGTGTACATATATAGGTCATTTAATCTCTTTTCTTAGGGCTTCTGATGCAGACTTGACTATTTTGAATCCAGTGGCCTTCAAGATCCAAGGCAGTATAGATTCACTGGGGAAAGAGAATGTCAAACAAATCTTCTAGATTTCTTTGACTGGGTGACCAGGGAATTAGATCAGGGTGAAGCAGTGGATGTGGCCTATCTAGATTTCAGTATGACCTTCAAAACTGTTCCACATAGGAGACACATAAATAAGCTAGGAAGCCTAGGAGTGGATCCAAAGGTGGTAAACTGGGTATAAAAAATTGGTTGGAGGACAGGAAACAGAGGGTGGTGGTAAACAGAGTTCATTTTAAGTAGGGAGGGTGACCAGCAGAGTGCTATAGGGATCAGAACTGGGACTAGTCCTCTTTAATGTCTTTATTAGTGACACTGCAGAGAGGCTAGAAGGAAAGGTATGCCTCCTTGCAGATTACATTAAAATCTGCAATAGGGTAGACACTCCATGGGGGATGGAAAAAATGAACAGACATCTAAGAAAGCTAGAGGAGTGGTCAAGGGTGTGGCAGCTAAGTTTTAATGCCAAGAAGTGCAACATCATGCACTTGGGGCACAGAAACCCAGGGGTGGAGTACAAAATGGATGGGGTGATATTAACTATCATCAAACAGGAAAGAGACCTGTGGGTAATCATATCTGATGACCCAAAGGTAGCCAGGTGGTGTGACAAGGCAGTGGGGAGAGCTAGTGGGTTGCTAGGGTGAATAGGGAGGGGTATCACCAGTAGAAAGAAAGAGGTGATGTTTAGTTTAGTGTAGTTTATTCAGACACATTACAGCCTTCAACCCCAAAGGGGGAGCTGAAGTTACATACAATTAAGAAAAATACAACTACACCAATAAAGATACATACAATTCAATAAAAAATAACATATTGCTAAATGCAGAAAAATTCATATGTTAAAAAACATATAACATCCAACTATTCTTCAAAACATCAATCAGTATTTTACACACATACAGTAAGGCACATTAGTTACATCTAATTTGTCTAAAAAAACACATAAAAAAGATGTTTTGTACTTCTTTGTACAAAAAATTATTTTTTGCCAGCTAACCTGTTACCACAGGTATTGCCACTGTATGGATCACTGGTGAGATCTCATCTAGAGTACTGTGTCCAGTTCTGGAGACCACATCTCTGGAAGGACATAGACAGGGTAGAGGCAGTCCAGAGGATGGCAACTAAAATGGTGTAGGGTCTGCATCACAAGCCCTCTGAGGAGAGACTGAAGGACCTCAATATGTACACCCTAGAGGAAAAGAAGGAGAGGGGGGATATGATAGAAACATTCAAGTACCTCACGGGTATAAAGAAGGTTCAAGAGGGAAGCATTTTTAGACAAAAAGATGCTCAAGAACAAGAGGACATGCTGTGAAGCTGGAGGAGGGAGACTAGGGGGAGATGTGAGGAGGTACTTCTTCACTGAAAGACCGGTGGATGCCTGAAGCAGCCTCCCAGCAGAGCTGGTGGGGGAAAACACAGTAACAGGTTTCAAAATGATGAAGTAGGCATAAGGGAACCTTAGAGGTAGGGAAGGGGGAGGGTAAAGCCGGAGATCAAGTAGGATCTCTGGTGTTACAGTAGGTAGGGAAAATTGGCAGACTAGATGGGCCAAGCAGTTCATATCTGCCATCAATATCTAGGTTTATATGTTTCTATGTACCATTTTAATTGCCCTCCTCTGGACCACTTCCTCTGCCTATGTCCTTTCTGAGATGTGGTCTTCCGAACTTACCACAGTACTCTAGGTGAGGGTTTTACCAGTGATCTATACAGAGGCAACACTACCTCCCTCTTTCTGCTGGTGATAGCCATTCCTATGCACCCCAGCATCCCACATGCCCCCCAACAGGTGTTGTCTTATCCCGTTAGCATTTTATATAACTTATAGTTTACAACAGGTCAAGCTCCTGAATTATAGAAGTGCTCATTAGTAGTGCCAATTTTTAAATCAGGTGAGGCCCAAGATTTTGCAAACTACAGATCGATCTCCTTATTATCTGCCCTGGCTCAAGTACAGGAAAAGTTAGTCTATAAACAGTTAATAGCTTATGTGAATGATTATGGTCTGTTGTCACAAAACCAGCATGGTTTCAGAATGGGCTATGTAATGGAGACTGCCTTGGTTGAGTTCATGAGCACGGTCCTAGAGGGAATGAATAGGGGTGTTTGACTGGGGCCACGTTCATGGTCTTGACCAAGGCATTCAACTTGGTTGATCATGCATTGCTTATCTCTAGGTTGGGTACATTGGGAGTAGGGCAATCTGCACTTGTCTGGTTTACTCATTATCTCACAAACAGACAACAAATTGTCAAATACTGTGGTAGCCTATCAGATAAAGCACATGTGAAGTATGGATTCCCACAGAGCTCCACACTGGGTCCAATCCTATTTTCACTATTTTTTGATAATATAGCTTCAGACTTAGTTAATGCTAGCATCACACTTTTATGCAGATGATGCAGTAGTTTATTTTCAAGCTGATATAACAGATGAGTTGAATGGAATATTGACAGCTGAAATAAGCAGGGTGCAGCAGTGGCTGACCACTAATAAATTAATTCTGAATAAAATTAAAACTGAAACAAAGGTTTTGGGAACTGTGGCAAAGTTAAGGGATAGGGGAAGAGTTTGCACATGTATACACCTGATGATACAGTGTATGAAAATGTAGATAATTTTCAATATTTGGATGTATTGTTAGATCCAACATTGAGCTTTGAACATGATTTCTAAGATTCATGCTAAAGTTGGTGCTTTATATAGATTGACATCTTTTTAACACTAGAATCCAGACTGGCTATTACTAAACAATGCTTATTTCCAGTAGTTAATTATGCTTCACTTATTACAGACAATACATCTATTACTATTGTTCAGAAAAAATCTGTTTTATTGCAACTTTTGGGGAAATTTGCATCAACTGTTCCATGAAGAATACACCATTACATAGTTTTGAATGATATGGGTTGGTTACCAGAAGATTTAAATTGCAAATACTTATATGCTAGATTTACATTTAGAGAAATTAGAGATGAAGTCCGTAAGAATTCATCTGGTCTCTTACATAGATATGACCAGGTTTTTTGGTCCAGGGCTAGGGTAGATAATGAGTCACTGAAATTGCCATTACTGAGAACCACTAGTGGTCAGCGGTCTTTCACATATGTATCTCCAAAGATTTGGAATGAGGTTCCAATAGTAATATGAAACGTAACCAGAGTTAGTTCATTTTCTACTTCTGTCTACCAGCACTGTAAGACATTATCTAAATGCCAATGTTGTAAATAACTATATTTGCACCTAATGACATGGAATTTATATTCCTCATTTTTTATGACTATGTGTCTAATTTTTACTGTACTGTATTGTATTGTGATTTTTTTGTACTATGATTTTTGTTGGGTTGCACCTGAAAATGGAACTTGTTTCCAGTGTGCTTACCTGTAAAGCAAATAAACAAACAGACTGCCTTGTCACATTGCCTGGCCACCTTTAGGTCATCCGATATGATTACCCCCAGATCTCTTTCCTTATGGTGGTTATCAGTACCTTCTCCCCCATTTTGTACTCTGCCCCGGATGTCTGTGCACCAAGTGCATTATTTTGCACTTTCTAGCATTGAAACCCAGCTGCCATACTTTTGACCACCTCTCATCTTTTCTTAGGTCGCTACTCATCATTTCTACCCCCCATGGGGTGTTCACCCTATTGCAGATTTTGTTGTCATCTGTAAAGAGGTAGACTTTCCCTTCTAGCTCATCTGCAGTGTCACTTATAAAGACATTAAAGAGGACCAGTCCCAGCGCTGATCCCTGAGGCACCCCACTTGCCACCCTCCCTTCCTCTGAGTGAAGTCTGTTTACCACTGCCCTCTGACACCTGTCCTTTAACCAGTTTCTTACCCAGTTTTCCACCTTTAGACCCACTCCTAATCTACCCAGCTTGCTTACTAGTCTCCTATGTGGAACAGCGTTGAACACTTTATTAAAATCTAGGTGGACTATGTCCACTGTTCCACCCTGGTTGATCTAGTTCCTTAATCACCCAGTGAAAGATCTGTATCAGACTCGTTTGACATGACCCCCCCCCCCCGTGAATCCATGCTGTCTTGGGTCTTGTAACCCACTAGATTAAAAATATTCCACAATTTTTTCTTTCAGCAGTGATTCCATTATGTTTCCCAGCACTGAAGTCAAGCTGACTGGCCTATAATTGCCAGCCTCTTCCCTGCTACCACTTTTGTGTAGTGGGATTACATCGGCCCTCCTCCAGTCCTACAGAACCACTCCTGTTTCCAATGAGCTGTTAATTAGGGCCATCAGAGGTGCAGCCAGTACCTTACTGAGCTCCTTTAATACCCTTGGGTGGATTCCATCTTGCCCCATTTGATTTATCCACTTTCAGATTTGCAAGTCCCTTCAGTACTCCCTCCTCCAAAAATGGACTAGTGTCCACTTCCCTCCCTCCAATACACTTGTTAAATTTTTGTGGCCCCTCTCCATCTCTTTCCTCTGTGAACACTGAACAAAAGTGACTAAGTGGGCCATATGGTCCTTATCTGCCTACAGATTCTATGTTTCTCCATTTCTAAGTATTTGTTCAGGATGTCTACCTTTTTCTGTTACCCCTGTGCACAGTACCCCCCTTCCCTTCTTAGCCTTATAATCCCACCCCGGTCTTCCTTTTTTCACTTACATACCTAAAAAATGTCTTCTCCCCTTTTCTTACTGCCTTGGCTATTCTCTCATCAGCTTGTGCCTTTGCACTCCTTACTGATCTCCCTGCTTCCCTCTGTTTCCCTGATACACCTCCCTATCCTCCTCCCTCTGTGTCTTCTCATACCTTCTGAATGATACCCTCTTAGCTTTTATCTTTTCCGACACCTCTTCTGAGAACCATAGCAGTCTCTCTTTCTTCTTTCTTTTGCTCCCTTGCTTGATGCAGAAGTTTGTTGCTTTCACTATAGCCCTTTTTATTTTTCCCTACGCTTCCTCCACTGCACCCAGTTCCTCTTCCCACCAGGCCATCCCTGGGGCATTCTCCCATCTTTTTAAAATCTACCCTCGTAAAGTCTAGGACCCTTGCCTTTGTGTGGTTCAGTTCCGCAGCCATCGTTATACTGAACCACACTGTACAGTGACTGCTGATCCCCAGGTCCCCCCCCCTCAACTTGACATCTGCAACACTGTCCCTGCTGGTGAGTAGCATGTCCAGTATTGCCCCATCAAGAGTGGGTTCACTGACTTGTTGCCTGAGGAGTACTCCCTGCAGGGAGTCCAAGATTTTCCTGCTTCTAATTTAAGCAGCAGATGGGTGGCTCCATTCTACATCCAGCAGATTGAAGTCCCCCACCAACAGCACCTTCCCCTTTTCTGCCATCTTGCTAATGGCTTCCATTTCAGTACCTCATCTAACTTCTCCATCTGTGCCGTAGGTCTGTAGATCACACCAGGGCAAATGGAGGCTCCATTCCCTGTCTTTAGGGTGACTCACGGTACCTCTGCCCCCCCACATTCCCTGTGTCTTGGTCACTTTAATGCCCTCCCTTATAAAATACCACCTCCCCTTCCTTCCCACCCAGTCCTTCTTGAACAGAATATAGCCTGGTATGGACATGTCTTAGTCATGGTTTTCTGTGCACCATGGCTTAATAATGGCTAAAATATCACGGTCGACCTCTGACATTGTTGTCTCTAGGTCTGGAATCTTATTTCCTAGACTTCTAACATTCACAGACGTGGCTTTCCAGGTTTGTTGCCACTCCCTTTTTTAGCCCCCTTTTTGCCTTTCTTGCGTTCCCTCCCTCCCCTTCTTTTTTAATGCACACACTCCCATCTCCCTTAATTTCTTCCACCCTATTTCCTGTATTAATTTGCATCCTGGGGATTCCACTCCTCTTGGGTTCTACCTACTCTCTATTTCATTTTGTGGTAGAGGTGCAGTTTCTACTTCCCCAATCTTCTGCGTTCTCCCCTTAGCTAGTTTAGATGTTCATCAAAGTAACATTTAAACCATTCACTGATGACTGTGGTTCCCCTCCCGCATGGATACAAGCCATCACTCCTATATAGGTCCTTATCCTCCCAGGTGGGCCCCCAGTCCCAAATGTAGTTGAACTCCTCTTCTCTGCAGCATTCCTTCAGCCATGAGTAGAAGCTCCTGCTGAAGATATCCCTCTTGTCTACACTGTTACGATCGTATGAACATATGAAAACACCAGCAGAAACAGGCCTCATGGTCTATCAAGTCTGCTAGATTGTGCAGCTAGCCCCTCAATTTGCAGCTGCCCCACTCACCCGTCCCCTCTTCACAAATATGCCCCCTCTCATTCTGTCCCATCCCTTCTTAAAACCATCTACCATGTTACAGGCTACCACCTCCTCTGGCAGAGTATTCCACTTATCCACCACTCTATCAGTGAAATAATGTCTCCTGACTTCCCTCCTGAATCTTCCCCCCTCCAGTCTCATCTGGTGCCCCTCGTGACCCTCCCCTTCTAATCTGGAAAATCCCTTCTTTACTAGCCTTGTTAATCCCCTTTAAATATTTAAATATTTTAATCATGTCCCCCTATCCCTCCTCTCTTCCAGGGAATACATGTTCAGCTCACCCAGCCTCTCCTCATAGGAGTATCATTCTAATCCCTGAATCATCTTTTTCACCCTCCGCTGTACACCTTCCAACAATCTGATGTCCTTCTTCAGGAATGGGCACCACTACTGCACACAATATTCCAGGTGGGGCCTAAACAGTAAACTGTAGAGAGGCAGGATCACCTCCCTATTTCTGGAGGAGATTCCCCTCGCTATACATCCCAGCATCCTGTTGGCTTTTGCTGCCACCTTCCTGCACTGAAATGAGTTGTTAATACTCCCGGTTATAAGCACCCCTAGATCTTTTTCCTCCTTGGTGCATTCTAGCTGCACACACACCCAGCTGATAGCACCTCCCCTGGTTGTTAGCCCCAAAGTGCAAGACCTTGCACTTTTTGGCATTAAACCCCATCTGCCATGCATCCTACCACTCATGTAGTTTGGTCAGGTCTTCCTGCTGCCCCCTTCACCCTTCAATGTCATCAACTATGGCACCCATCTTTGTGTCATCTGCGAAGAGACTGATCTTACTCCGGACCCCCATGGGAGATGTCAGCTATGAATATCCTGAACAACACCAGTCCCAATACTGATCCCTGTGGCACACTGCTCATCTCATTTTTCGGTGATGAGAGCTCCCCCCCACACCACCACCACCCTTTGCTGCCTTCCCTTCAGCCAATTGGTGATCCAGCCTACCATCTTTGTTCCCACCCCTATATATTGCAGCTTCCTCCCCCCAGCCTCTCATGCAGCATGGAATCAAAGGCCTTGCTGAAGTCCAAACATAGGACATCCACCACATGGCCTTTGTCCAGTTCCTTTGTCACCAAGTCATAATACTCAATCAGATTTGTCTGGCAGGAACTTCCCAAGACAAACCCGTGCTGCTGACCATTCTGGAGGCCATTGATCTCCAAAAAGGTCACCAGCCTCTCTTTTAGGATCTTCTCCATGAGTTTCCCCACAACTGGTGTGAGGTTAACTGGTCTGTAGTTCCCTGGTTCGTCCTTAGGTCTGCTTTTATGAATAGGTACCACATGGGCCATCCTCCAGTCCTGCGATACGCATCCAGTGTTTTAGGATGTATTGAACAGGTCAGTCAGTGGTCCTGCCAGGACCTCCGCCAGTTCCCTAAGTACCCTAGGGTGAATGCCGTCTAGACCCAGTGTCTTATCCCCCCTCAGAGCCCTTAATCCCTTCAGCACCATATCCTCAGTAATCCCTATATCAATCACCCACCCACTCCTCCTCTCCCAGGCGGTATCTGCCCCCCTTTGTCCCTCCTGAACACAGGGCAGAAGTACTCATTCATTGCTTCCATCTGGTCCTCTCCCTTTTCCACCGAGTCCCCGCCTTTCCTAATCCTCACAATCTGATCTTTGTTTTTCCATCTTTCACTGATGTATCTGAAGAAGTCCTTTTCTCCATCTTTTATGCCCTGTGCCAGTCTCAGTTCCCTGGAAGCCTTGGCCACTCTGACCAGCCTGGTAACCTCCCTGGACTTCTTCATATACACCTCCCTGTTATCCCCCCCCCCCAATTTGAGTCTCCGAAATGCCTTTTTTTGGCCCTCACCCCTTCCATGACCTCCTGCATCAGCCAGCTGTTTTTTGCCTGTCCCTCCTTACTCCTTGTTCTTGTATGTGTGCCAGTAACCTCCACCAACTCTTTCTTAATAATATCATCCCATTTTTGGCTAGCATCCATGCGTGGTTGTATTTCTACCAGATGCCTGCCCAAAATTTCCGCCATAGTTTTAAAGTCTGCACTCTTAAAAGTCTATCACTTTGGTACCCATACCACCTGCTTCCCTGCCCATGTTGAGCGTGAACCATACCATGTGGTGGTCACTCCCAGCCAGAGGGTCTTCCACCTCCAGAACCCTTACAGACTCTCCATTTGATAGAACCAGGTCCAGAATCCTATTCAGTCTAGTTGGATCACTGACCGACTGCACCAGGAAACTGTTCTGAAATGCTTCTAGTAAAACTTGCTCCCTTGCAGTCTTGGTTGTTGGGGTGCTCCACTCCACCCACGGTAAGTTGAAGTCCTCCACCACCACAGTTATCCCTTTCCTACTGACCCTTCTGATTTGTTCAGCTAACTCCCTATCCAGATCTTCCACTTGGGTTGGTGGCCTGTACAACACCCCCATACTCAACGTCCTATGTTTTGAGTCTTGAAGCTGCATCCATAGAGCCTCTGTTCTACCTTCCTCCCCCTCCTCCCTTATGCACCTTATCCCCTCCCATACATATATTGCTACACCCCCCCTTCCCCCTAGCCCTATCCTTCCTGAATATCCTATACCATGGGATCATCAAATCCCATTCCTGGTACTGGGTGGCCCACGTTTCCATGATGGCCACAATGTCCACCCTTCCAGTTGCCAAGAGAGCCTGTAATTGTGCTGATTTGTTACCAAGGCTTCTTGCATTCAGTGAGACCACCCTCCAACCTGTCCTTACCCTTTCCCCTCTTTGAGTTACCCCCTTCCTAATCCCAACTGTGCCACTGCTCCAAGTTCCTCCCTGCTGGCCTGGGGGAGTAAGCTTTTTTGGCTCCCCTCCCTGGGATCCCTGCCTACCATCTGTCAACTCGCCACCCCCCACCTAGTTTAAATCAACCTTTGTAGCTATGTATTCCCCTATCCTCTGCTTTAGTACCCCCTTCCCCTCCCCACTCAAATGTAGCCTATCCCTGGCATAAAGTTCATTGTTGTCCCAGATTCTGTCCCAGCCCCTCACCAACCTGCAACTTCTGGATCGACACCATTCCTTCAGCCAGGTGTTGAATACCTCAATCCTTACTTTCCTCGCCATACTAGCACAGGGTACTTGGGAGCACCTCCAAGAAGGCTACCGATTCCCATAGTTCCCAACACAGCCTGCTCAATTCCTCAAACCTCTGACCTCACTATGTCCACTGTCTCCCCCGACAGATCACTCATACCCGTGTGCACCATGAGATGTGATTTCCTCCTAGCACACTTTAGAATCAACTGGCCCACCCTGCCTGCAGTTAAACCATGTATGGACTCCACCCAGATGCGACTATACTGTTCCCCCTTGCTGCCCCGTCTAATCCCTTAAAGTATGGAGTCCCCCAGTAGTAATACCCCTCCTTCTGCAACCCTTGTCTCATCTCACCCCATTAACGTGGTATCTTCTACAAAAGTCCACCCCAGCTGATAACCTGCCCTTCCATCTAATAGTTCCCCCCTTCCCTCCAGACATATACCCGCTCCTCCTTACTGTTCCCTCCCCCCCCATCCTTCCCCTCCACCTTGGTCACCCCCACCCCTCCGCTAAGTTCTTCCCATTCTCCACTCTAGCATCGCTCCTCTTGTGTTTACCCCTGCTCCCACTGTCCATTCTTCCATCTGTGCCCCTCCACCCTTACCCCATCACAGTCCTCTGCCTGACCACTGACCCTTTTGTATCCTCCCGCTTCCCCTTACCTCCCCCTCCTGCAGGTCCCTCACCACCCCCCTGCTCCAATGTTGCCAGAATGGCAAACCTATTTCTTGCCCTCTTGGCCATGCTGGGTGTGGGCTCCCACTTCCTGCCTTAACCCCCTCCCACGCTAGGCCTCCTATTTGCAATGCTTCTGCCCCCCCAACCCCTGAACTGCTGTTCCTTCCAAGTGGTGTCTTCCTTTTGCCCTGTGATCCAGGTCCTTTCCACCCTCCTCCCAACCTCCCCAACTCTCTACCAAACCACTGCACTTCTTCCTCGAGTCTCCTCAGCCTGTGACAGATCAGACACCCTCCTAGCTTCCGCAATACATTCATGCAGAATGCCACCCCACAAGCATTGCAGCCCACTATTCTACTCCCAGTGGCCTGTCTAGCATCTTGCTGCCCCCTGTGCCCCTCCTGTGCTGTTTCCATCCTCCCCCACTAGTGCCACCCAACCCACTAGTGTGCCCTTCTCCAGCTCCCCTCATTTGCCCGACTCAGCATCTCTTTACTCCCTGACTACCCCCTGTAAGTAGATCTTATCTAGCGTTTCCTTACCAGCCCCTGCCCTGCTTCCTACAAGACCCTCAACTTAACAACCCTTCCCCCTGTAGTGACAGTAAATTGAAGCTCCCCCTATGACCCCAGTAGTGATTCTTGTGACGATAGAAGATTGAGTACCTCTGGAATGCAGTACGTACAATTGACTTTCCCCCTAGAGCAACAGGTTACATACTCCACATGTCCTATATCAATCACTTCAAGTTCCCCTTATAATACAGAGCCCAAACAGTTCAATGCTGCATGCGTCAATTACAGTCACAGTGCCCCTGCTCTGTAGCAGATCCTCCAGAAATTGAACAGTGCCCTGACCCTATATTAACACCCCCTAAATTGAAATGACACAGCACCTTAGACAAGCAACAGTGTCCTAGTGCCCTTACTTCTGGATGTATCTCTCCATTGAGCTCCTCCAGCTGCCCTAACCTGATAGATGCTCCTCCTCCTCCTGCCATCCACCAGTGCCTAATCCCCTCAGGTAGTGATTAGCTCCTTTAAGGTATATTTGCAACCTCTTCCTCCCTCTAGAGGGCAGCGATCCTTATCTGGCCTGTGGTTCACCCTGGATCTGGCTCCTCCTTCCTTGGGTACTTAATAGAGGTCGGGGTTGGGGAGGGCAGATGGGATGAAAACACACCTCACTCCTCTCTCCTTTAGGGCCTGTGGGATAGGCTGCTGTTCCCTCCTCAGGATTGGTTCCCTCCTGGAGCCGGAAGGCAGCTGCTTGGTGTGGCAGTGCAGCCCAAAGGAAAAAAACACATCTCACTCCTCTCTTTCCCTTATGGCCTGTGCCTGCCGACTCTCTCTGTGGCTTCCTTGATCCCTCCGGTGTGCGGCAATGGTCACCTGGTCCCCTTGCTCCCTGGACCTCTTCCTTGGAGTAAGCAGCAGTCGGCAGGCTTTTTAAAGCTGGCTGCTCTGCTTAAACTCCGATCCTTCCTTCCAGATTGGCTCCTCCAGGAGCCTACATCTACCTACCCCATCCGTGGGATAGGCTGCATGTCCTCTCCTCAGGATTGGCTCCCTTCTGGAGCCAGAAGGCAGCTGCTTGGTGTGGCAGTGCAGTCCAATGGAAAAAAAACACACCTCACTCCTCTCTCCCTTAGGGCCTGTGCCTGCCGACTCTCTCCATGGCTCCCTCAATCCCTCCGGTGTGCGGCAATGGCTACCTGGTCCCCTTGCTCCCTGGACCTCTTCCTTGTTTGTTTATTTGTTTCCTTGTTGTAGACAGACAGGACCTCAATGAAAGCTACTGGGCACTCAACCTGTCTATGACCCCTCCCCAGCTCCAGAAACTCGCATTGCACTACCCAGTCCTGTCCCTAGCTAGGTCATTAGTCCCAATGTGGACAATGACATCCAGCTCTCTCTCTCATCCTGCTGCTGTAGTGATCCTTAGGATCTGCTTCCCATCCCTCAAAGATGTGGCACCATGTAGGCACCTAACCACCCTCTCCCCTCCCTTTCCTATTCTAAAATCTATCCCCCTCACAATCGAGTCCCCTTCCAGAAGCTGCTTTCTCATCCTCTGGGGTCCTCTTCCACCCTTCTTGGGATCTCCACTATGGAGGATCCCCACATTCTCCGTGACCTCTACCATGGGTGCCTCTTCCTGGCAGTTCTGACTCACCAGAGCAGTGTAGAAATTGCATAGCAATACTGGCTGATGAATTTTGCCTTTGACACCCCCACCTCCACCCTTTACGAGCCCATCACAGTCCAGCCGTTCCTCCTCTCTGGCATCCTCTGAGGCAAGGGTGGCAGACTTGGTGACCCCTGGGTGGGGGAAGAAGTCGCCTAAATCCCAGCCAGTGTAGCCTGCAGTCTAGCAGCCTCTTCCTTAACCCAGAGAGGTGCGTACAGATGGGGCAGCATAGCAGTCTCCAGAAGTTCTCTCTGAAACTGCTACTGCACAGCCACTACACTGCATCACTTCCAGCATTCCCAATTTCTGTTCTCTCAGTGTTACCTGGAAATATGTTTGTACCACCGCTGATAGGGTGTTTCAAATTTTCTCCTTTTGCTTGTTTGTTTCTATCTGTGTTCCCCTGTGTCTTGTTTAAAATCTTTTTTATACTCCTACCCTAGGTAGAGTGTTGCTTCTATTCCAGTTTTGGCCTACCATTGACTTTATGCCCTTCCCAGCAGTGACTGTTACAGAGTAGAAAACAGGTGCTTTACCCTAGTCAACTGAGGAAGCGCACATGTGCAAAACTGGTTGGGGCTCTTAGGAGTGTTGTCCTTCTCCCATGTATGGTATTGAAACATAGAAACATAGAAACATAGACTTTGATGGCAGATAAGGACCGCTTGGCCCACCTAGTCTGCCCATTTCCTTACCTACAGGATAGGCCGCAGATCCTAGTTAACCAACAGCCTATTTATTCCTACCCCCCACAAGAACTGCCTTATGTCTGTCCCATGCATTCTTGAATTCTCCCACAGTTTTAGACCCCACAACCTCCTTAGGGAGGCTGTTCCATGCATCCACTACCCTCTCTGTGAAAAAATACTCTCACATTGCCCCAGAACCACTCCCTCTATCTTTAAATTGTGTCCCCTTGTTTTGCATCTCTGTTTCTGAAAGATGCTACCCTCTTGGACTTTGTTGATTCCACTGAGGTACTTAAAAGTTTCTATCATATCCCCCTCTCCCTTCATTCCTCAAGGGTATACATATTAAGCTCCTTTAGTCTCTCCTCGTACGGCTTCTCTTGCAGACCCTGCACCATTTTAGTTGCCCTCCTCTGTGTCCTTGAGGAGATGGGGCCTCCAGAACTGGATGCAGTACTCCAGATGGGGTCTCACCTACTATCTATACAGAGGGATAACAACTTCCTGTTTTCATCTGGTGATTGGCAACTGTTATTGTAATAAATATATGTTACTGGAATAAATACTGATTTTTATTCCTAAATCAGTGTTGGTGCCTGTTTTGTTTGCTGTGAGACAGAAATGATGCTACTGTGCATGACTGTGAGAGGAACACCTTTCTTTATTCCTGCAGGGTAATGTCACACTGTAATTCTAGGCTCCATTGCAGTGCAGTTTTGTGCAAGGGGTCAGGTCCCTGTTTGAGGAGCTCTCCATAGATGTACCCCACACCAGGCACTTGGGTTACTATCCCAATACTGACACATTGTAGTGCAGCCAGTGGGGAGTTGCTGCACTCCTGAGGTGCCGTCTTTCTGATGAGACGTTAAACCGAGGTCCTATCTACCTGTTTTGGTGGTAGTTCAGGTGGATGTTAAAGATCCCATGGCACTTCTCGAGAAGAGATGGGGAATTTCCCTGATGCCCTGGCCAAATTCCCCCCCATTCACTAAAAATAGCACCAACAGCTTAATCTGGTTCAAGGACAGTCGGCATTCATCTGTATCCCTCTCCCCGGGGTCGTGCCTGAAAATAGGCAGAATTTGTCTAGTGCACTTACCTGGTCAAAAAAAAGAAAAAAACTAAACTACCCTGGCCTGCTGTGTGTTTCTGTGTTTGGATGCATAATTATGTCCAGGCTGGAGGGTTTGGGAAGATGGTATATGTGGTCTATCACCAGGGTCAGTGCATGTCTAATTTGAAGATATCACCAGTGATGGCTTTGGTGGAGGCCATACTGGGCCATCAATTGTTGGAAGGATCTCAGATAGCTACTGGCACTATCTATCAAGTCTTTCAGTGTTAGGATTCCATTGCCTTGACAGTCTCACCAGTATATCGGTTCCCCCATCAATAATCTCTCACTGGACCATAGTGGCAGAGATGGAGAGGACTCTGGGGACCAGTCTGTGAGCTTGTTGCAGGGCTGCCAGGCATTATTGGCATACTGAAATGTGAGATGAATTCTAAGATTACCAAGCACTTTGCCGAAGCAGATGGTGGCATATAGAGGGCTACCCAGAAGGTCCATTTCACACCGGACCCATTTTGGTGATTTGGAGCCATTACTAAAATTTCTTGCTGATGTCAGCTGCTGCATGGCCTGTGCCATCTTTTTGAGATTAAAATCTAGCAGATGGAAGACACCCCTCAAGAGATCCTGGGTACATTTCTTGTGATTAAGTCGCCATAGTCCCTTTCTGCAGAAAAAGGGTAGCATGTCCTTGTATAGTTTAACTATTGTCTTGGGATTAAACTGTATTGGAATATTATTCAATGCATACTGAATCTTAGTGGATGTCATCCTTTTGTAGGCATGCACCCCCTCCCAGTGAAAGAGACTGAGATGGCTCCATCTAGTTAGATCTTTTTCCATGGCTGTGCAGATTGGAACAATTGGAATCCTCTCCAGGAGATTTAAATCCCATGCAAAGTTTTACCAAGGTATTGCAACTGACCTTGTGCTTTGGTCATCTTGCCGGGTAATGTGGTAGATGACAAATAGTTGCTCAGGATGGGAGAAGTAGTGATTTGGAGATACAGTATTAACTTTGTACCTCAACAGTTTGCCATAGGACTCTATTACTGACAGGAGGTGCTGAACAGACTCGACAGGTTTAGTAAGGTTTATTTATTTATTTGCTTTTAGTAACCGGGTAAGTGCACTAGACAGAACTGCCTATTTTCAGGCACGATCCAGGAGAGTACAAATCAAGGAACAGGTAAAAACAAATACATATACAGTGTTGTACAATAGGAGATTCCAAACAGTTATACAGAGGTGCAAGTTACATAGTACATAGAGGAGGTACATATCACACAGTATAATAGGAACAAAACAGACAAAAAGGCACAATTTATGGTTAATAATGTACAAAACATGACAGTGCTGCTGGTAAGTCAGCAATGTGACAATTTCCAGGCAGAGACAGGGAACAAAGTGCTTAACTGCATCTGAGGAAGAATGGGGATGGGAGGAATCAAGAGGCCACAGGGAAATTTAAGTGCAGGACAATGGCAGATTTGCATGACTCGTGAAGCTAAGGACCTTTGCAAATGTCAGGGGAGGCGAGGAAATTGGAGAGGCCTTTCTTCAAAGTTGGGAGGGATTTGGAGTGCCTAAGATCAAGTGGGAGAGAGTTCCAAAATTTGGGGGCATAGAAGGAGAAGGCAAGTTCACACATCTTGGTAGAGCATTTTGGGACCGATAACAGAGCTAAAGACATGGAACGGAGGGAACGAGGGCAGTCCATGGGGGTGAGCATTGCAGTGAGTGTGGAGGGGATAGAAGAACAAATAATGTTGTCAGTCAGACAACCTAATGAATAAGCCCGATGCGAGGAAGGAGAAAACCAGTGGAGGGCAGAGTAGAGAATATAGTGGTGCTTAAGACGAGGAACAGATAGTGCAAATCTACAAACATTGTTGTAGGTAATGTCCCACATTTGCAAGATGCTTGCCTGTGCCATAGCGAAGACAGGCAGAGCGTACCAGAGTCCAGGGAGGAGAAGGCCTTGGGTGACAGAGATCCTGGCGGCAGAGGTCAGAAACTGACGGACTCAGTAAGCCAGTCCAGTTTTGGCATTGACTGATTTGCAGACAGCTTTGACATGCAGAGAGAAGTTAAGAGATGGATCCAGCATGACCCCTAGGTATTTGAAGGACTGAATTACTTCCACAAGGGAACCATCAAGACAAGAAACCTGGAGAGAGGGAATTGAAGTGACAGATTTCCTTTGTGACCCAAAGAGCATAGCCTGAGTCTTGGCAGAATTTAGCACCAGGCGGTGGGACGTAAGCCAAGTTTGGATATGATGAAGATCAGAGGAGAGGTGGGAGTTAATTTCATGAATAGAGCTAGAGGAGACATAGAGAACCAAGTCATCAGCATAGAGTAAGGAGAGACTGTGGGAGGACACAGAAGGTAGGTTATTAACGAACAAAGAAAAGAGCAGGGGCCCAAGTATGGAACCTTGTGGGACACCCAAACGAAGCAAGGCAGGAGCAGAGAGAACTTTATGACAGGAGACAGACTGGGAGAAGCTCCACAGACAGCTGGCAAACCAGGCAAGTGTGGATTGGGAGGCGCCAATAGAGCCTAGTTGACGCTGGAGCAGGTTGTGGTTAACCGAGTCAAATGCCTTTGATATGTCAATACAAACAGCCCCAGTAAGTTGGCCTTGGTCCATAGCAGATTTGATGTCACTGGTGAATTGCACTAGGGCCATCGTGGTGCTGTGGTTTGGCCTACAACCATGCTGAGCAGCAAATTGCAGGTTAAAGTTGGCAATGAAGTTAGACACCTGGCGATGGATAAGCTTCTCCAGGAGTTTACTGAAGGTCGGCAGGAGTGCAATAGGGTGGTAGTTTGTTAGGTTTTTTGGATCTCCCTTTTTGAAGACTGGGATAACCCTGGCATTTTTCCATGAGAAGGACACAGTACCCAAGCTAATGGAGAGGTTGAACAATCACATGATGAGAGTGAGAAGAAGAGACATGCCTAATTTGAGAATTCTGGGTTCCAGTCCATCAGGGCCTGTGCTGCCATAGAAAGACATCATGTTAAGAGCTCGTAGGAAATCCATCCTGGAGACCAGGTGGAGAAGCAGGAAGGATGGGATGGGGGAGATCAGGGGAGGTGTTGCGAGAGGGGGACCATCAGCATCAAAACTAGGGAGGGCGGTAAAGAAGAAGCTGAAAGCATTAGTTGTGGTATTTGGGTTGTTACAGGAGATGTTATGTATTAGAAAGTCATGGGGGGTTTAGGACGTGGAGCGTGCCATTATGTGGTTTATTTGTGCCCTTTACCTTTTTGGGTTACTAAAGGTGGCATGAAGAAGGCCTCTATATTAATTGCTTTTGGCAGTCCGCAGCACTTTCTTGCAGGACTTACGAAGGGAGCGATATGTGATGAAGTCAGAGAGCAGGGAGGAGGTTTTCCATCTGCTCCAGAGATTGTCCCGTGCTTTAAGCATACGTAGAAGAGGGCTAGTTAACCTAATTTGTCTGTGGTGTTTCATCAGCAGTCCTCCCTGTCTTCATGTAAACTGCTTCACTCTGTCTTATTACTTGGGAATACTAAGAAGCTGCACATCATCTGTGCATACAATCCCCCCCAAGGGAGGCCTGCCTGGGTTATCCTGTTTCCTTGATACTATTGGTGCTAAGACTGGGGATAATGCGCTAGTGATCTTGGGAGATCTTAATTTAAACTGGCAAGGAGGAAATTCTAAGCTGTCTGAACCTCTGCGTGCTGGCCTCTTCTTGTCTCAACTTATTCAGGAGCCACCTAGGTGGTCTATCAATGGTGGTACTAGCTCCCTCCTGGACTGGTTCCTGTCCAATCGGCCAGACAGGATCAGTTCTGCTGGTACCCTTCCTAACTCTGTCCCCGACCATACCCCTGTGTACTGTGTATGGAAGATCTCCTCCCTGAAAACCCCCCACAAAATCATTCAAGTAAGGGATTTTTCCAGATCTGACCTGGGGTCATTTCACATGGATCTGAGGCTCACTGACTGGTCTACGGTGCTTAATGCTCAGGACTCTTCCACTGCTGTTAGTCAGTTTCTTAGCACCTTTGGCGCTCTGCAGGACAAACATGTCCCCCTTATCAGGCAGAGAGGAAGGGGATCTGTCACAGAATTGCTGCATTGGAGTCTCCTAGCTCTCATGAAGTCTAGAGACAAGAGTTGGGCCAACTTCAAGGCCACTATGGACCAGGCCATATTTCAGCAATACAGGAGGCTCAGAAATAAAGGCAAAAAAGCAATCGGGCAGCAAAAAGTGAATACTGTAAAGCTGCCTTACTCAACCCAGCTAAGGACCCTAGAAATTTCTGGAGGAACATTAAAAATATAGTTAGTGGTTCCTTCAACTGTGGGGTCTCTGACCTGCTCGTGGGCAGGTCTAATTGTAACAAACCACTAACTATTGCCAATGCATTCAACTCCCACTTCTCAGACCTATCCACCTTCACCTCCCTATTCTTTGCTAATGGGAGTGATAGCCGTCTCCTGGCCTCCACCCCCACAAGTGTCCCTCACCTCCCATCCATTATTTTACTTTAAGGCTGTGATGGCAAGGGAGACACAGAGACTTCTCTCTGGTCTCTCCCCACATTCTAGTGCTGGCCACGATGGCATGGAACCTAAGCTTCTCTATTTTGGTGCCCCTTTTATAGCCTTCCCAGTGGCTCATATCTTCAATGTGTCCCTTGCCTGTGGTGTCATCCCTGACATCTGGAAGGTGTCGAGGATTGTCGCTGTTCTCAAACAGGGCAACCCTAAGATCCTTGACAATTACCGACCGATAGCCAGCTTATCGGCTATCAGTAAACTTCTAGAGAAAGTAGTGGCTGGGCAACTTATGGATTATGTCCAGGCCCATGAGCTACTGTTCTCTGCGCAGCACGGCTTTTGAAAAGGGCACAGTACATCCTCAGCCCTTGTCACTGTCTCCTCTGGAATCTGGGCTGCCATGGACCAGGGCAAACTCACAGGTGCCATATTCATTGACCTATCTGTAACCCCCCATACAAATGGGGGTTCCTAAAAAGCCTCCTAGGAGCTTGCTTAAGTGTTTTCCTTGCCTGCTGGCGTTCAGCTTTTAAGCTGTTATAATGGCACTGTGAGTGCTGGTAGATCCTCCACTTACTGTCTCTTTAAGAGCTGTCTGCTTAAAGACATAATTGATGCTTTTCCAGAGGTGCTGGTGTTTCTCTGCTTGAATCCCACCTGAACTGTGGAGTAATCGCTTCATTTTGCGGTCGCTGAAAGTGCCAAGGTAGCCCCTCTGACAGATGTATCTGTTTCCTTGTAAACATTTAAGGCATTAGTAATATTGTAGTTTGTCTAACCTGCTTTTGTTACAGCTGAGACTCTGTGTGTGTTGCCCCTCCATTTTGGACCTAAACTGCTGTGCTGGGCCAACGAAATAAGGGGAGCTATAAAATGGAGACTGTTTGGACCAACCAGAATTTGGACTCTTCTGGGAGCTGGCTTACAATGGGAATGTATAGCTAGTAATTCTGGGAAGTGAAGTTTTGGGCCCTGGTGCCTTTTTGCACCAACTGAGAGAGCTTTGGAGTGATTGACAGCTGAGTCCACCAACTGGACCAGGTGGCGCCCGTAGAGAAGGCTCTGCCCCGCGACTGAGAGATCAGATCAGTTGTGACCGTGAGGAGAGAAGGAGCTCTGTGCTTCTGCGCTGTATAGTTTCGCACGGGAAGTGTGTGATAGGCCAGAAGTTGGTCTGTTGCTGTTGCAAGCTCGAATTGGACTGAATCCAAGCTGACTGAAAGGAAGGAAGGCTGAAAAGTGAAAACCAGGCTCACCCTGTAGAAGACTGGAGAAATTGCTGAATCGCGCTCAGTCTGTCAAGAACTGAAGTTTCTGTCTGAACTCCCGTGTATTTGTAGTAAGTGCAATCGGGACCTAGGAGCAGCTGCCTGGTATAGTAATTTCCTTTACATATAAATGTGTTGAATGCTTGTGAAGAATAGCTATTCAGGTTCTCTTGTCACTGTGCGGTGTAAGCTGAAAGCTGAACTGAATGTAATCGGACTAAATCCGTCTGCTAGTCGAGCAGTTGGGCCTGGCCAGCAGAATCTAATCTCCCTGCCTTGTTTGTCTGGTGATCCAGAACAGCCATCTGCATGAGGTTCTCAGTGTGGGATAGTGTGAGCACAAATCAGGGCATCCCCTGCGACCTGTTAACAATCACCAGTGTTTCATCTGATTTGCTTTATTTTATTTCCTCAAGGACTGAGCCATCCGGCTCCAGATTACAATTGGGTGTTGTGCATATCTTTTTTCCTACAGGGCCCTATTCATCTGCACCTGCCGGCCAACCCCAGGCAACGGACCTGGCTAGACCCCTCCAACCTGGGTACCCAGAGTGTGACTTTTAAGACCCTGCATGAGTGCACAGTACTGTGATTTAATTCTGCCAATCAGCTTGATCTCCCTCTCCT
This sequence comes from Neoceratodus forsteri, assembly GCA_016271365.2. Lineage (NCBI taxonomy): Eukaryota > Metazoa > Chordata > Ceratodontiformes > Ceratodontidae > Neoceratodus > Neoceratodus forsteri. Next base: position 941,268,486 of record CM057450.1, read on the forward strand.
GTGTTCCACTCCCCTTAAATAAACCAGATTTGATGTTATTGACTTTAAACTGTCTGAAGTGTCAGTACCTATATAGCAGGCATTGCATTGGTTTGTGTATGTTGATCAACCTTATTTTACAGGGGCTCCTCTGAGACGAACTTCAGAATCGGTCTAGAGGGTAAGTGGTACCTTATGATTGAACCGGGTGTACATGTGGGGTATTGGTACTGTAATTCCTGTGCATTGTGTGGATCCTTAGAAGGATTAGAAGGGGGTCTCAGTGTCCCAGAGGGCTGTGACCAAACTCAACCAGCCATTACAAGCCCTGACCTCTGGGTGGAGGCACCCACCATAAAACCTAGGCCCCTCAACCTGTTGGTAGTCCAACAGGCAGGGGTAGCAGCCCTTGGGATAGCGCCACCTGGGGGTTACATATCCAAGGCCTTCGACCTAGTTGACCATCTCTTACTTTACTCTCAAATTTGGTCCCTTGGTCTGTTCCCACCTGTCCTGAGTTGGTTCAGTAATTACCTCCAGAGCAGGCAGCAACTTACCAAATTCAGCAAGGTGCTCTCAGGCACCACTCCTGTGACCTCCGGTGTCCCCCAGGGATCAGTCCTGGGGCCCCGTTTCTTCTCTATATTTGTCAACAATCTACCAGCTACTGCTACCAACTGTAGTACTATCCTATACGTGGATGACCTGGTCATCCTCACCCATTCCCGGAACACTGAGGTCATCAACGATCAACTGAGTGAGGATTTCAGAAATATCCTGTCCTGGGTAACGACTCACAAGTTGGTCCTCAACCTAAAAAAAATTCAGGCCATGCTTTTTGGGTCCCTGGCCAAGATTAATGCCTCCCCTGCCCCTCTGTGTGTTATTGATATCAGTGGCACTCCTCTTCTAACCGCTGACTCCATCAAATACCTTGTGGTGGCACTGGACCCCCAACTTGACCTTGGGTGCCATATCCAAAATGTATGCAGAGCTGTCAATGGCAAACTGGGTCTGGCCTACAGAGTGAAGAAAAATCTTATGTCTGCTGCTTGCCTTGCATTGGCCAGAGGAGTGTTGCTTCCCTCTCTTTGCTATGGACTTCTACTGTTTGCACGCAACTCCAAAGTTCACCTCACTAGATGGAACACAACTTACAATGACATTTGCCGCTTTGCACTTGCTGCCCTTTGCCTTACCCACCAGTGTGACCTATATGACAAACTCGGGAGACTCTCCCTGCCCAACCACATGAATTTTGTCCTGGGCTGCTTCATGGACAAGATGCTCAGTACTAGCACTCCCCCAGGGCTGGCTGAGCTTCTCAAACTGGCTGTCTCTTCTACCTGCTCCCTCAGGTCTCTGGGCCCTGGTGTTCTTAACCTATCACCCGCACGCAAATGAGGGACAGGAATTTTGCTTCATGTGCCCCTAGGCTATGGAACTCCTTTCCCACTCAAGTCCACTCCTTCCCCTTCCACTCATGCCTCCGGAGCTCCCTGTGGTATCACTTGAAGCTATACTCTGCATGTGGGTGTCCTAGACCTCCACAGCTAGTTCCAGTCCCCTGCACCAGACTCACATGTCCTTCCTGGCACCCGTCTTGCAGCTCCTGCTGATGCAGCCTGTCTAACTGGACTCTGAGGTACATATAATGTAGTTTTTCTCTGTTTCAGGAGATACTCAGACTGTGGCTCTGTTTGTGGCTCGGAGCCGTGTATACCTTGTAAAATTGTACTGTTCTTAGCCTTGGTGTCTCTATGTATATATATTCCTGTACATATCTTAGCTGTGCTTACTGTCTACTGGTTATGCTCACATGGTTCTATTTGGACTCTGTATGCTGCCTAACTTGTGTCATGTTGTCCTCTGTATGAACCTGTATCTCACTGTATCTGTGTCTCATTGTACTCTCCTGAGTCATACCTGAAAACAGGCATATAACTTGTCTAGTGTACTTACCTGGTCAACCAAAGCTAAATAAGTAAATACATTTGGTAGGCAGGCCCCATACCCTGTGCCTGATGGAAGGAATGTGCTTGGACTGCAAGGAGCACAGACAGTTGGTAAAGTATTCCACAGCCAAGTCAATGTTATTTGTCATGAATATGGGGGACCAGTCAACATGCTGAAGATCCCTGAGGTGTCGAGGGCAGAGATGTCAGACATGGAGATGATTTTGGGTTGGTGGAAGGGGGGTGCTGGCATCCCAGACACAGGTGACAGGTGAATGGTCACTAATGGAGTCCGGTAGCATGGTCATGGAAAAGATTCTGTCCGGCCTGTTGGTAAGTACCCAGTCAAGGAGGGTGTGACTATTACCATTGTTGGAATGTCGTGTAGCCACCAAGACAAGCTGGGTTAGGTTGTCCTTGCTTATATTAGAGTCAAGGACAGGGAGGTCTGGGCCGAGCCAATTCTGATTGAAGTCACCTAGACAAATCACTTCATTGTTTTTGGTGGCACAGGGAAGAAAAGCCAGGAAAACCTCGAGCCCATGTTTGCAGGAAACTGGAGGAATGTAGGTAAACAGTGTGCATTTTTTTTTGAGTCACCCAGCAGAAGCAGTGCATGAAGTACCTCACAGGACACAAACAAGGGGTATGGTAGTAAGGTTAGGTTTAGATGAGACTTGTAAAATAGTGCCAGACCGCCACCTCTTTTTGATGCGAGCCAATCAACCTGGAACAAGTTGTATCCGGGGAAGGGAACACAGAGAGTTGGGGAGAGAAGGCTTAAGCCAGGATTCAGAAATTGCAAGGAGATCAGGCCTTTGAGTGGTGGTCCAAGCTACAAGTTCTGCATGATTAGCTACCAAGCTTCTTATATTATAGTGGGCAATCTTTAGTCCTCTGGAACGGGGCCCAGAGGAAGAACCAACCGAATAGTAAGGGGAGCTCTGTGGCCATAAGGCCAGAGTTAGTTTCCACATCACCTGCCAAAGATAAGGAGAGGACAATAATTCAGATAGCAGCAATCAAAAAGATGAGGATGGTCCTAGCTTTGGAGATGCATTTAGATGTACTGTAAGACCTAGTCAAGCAGAGAACCAGTTTTGGGCAAGAGTGTTCGATATGGCTATTGAGTCACTTGGGGAGAAGTAGCAGATTGGAGAAGGTAAAGTCCTTCATGTCTGCAGAAAAGCCTGGAGGAGCAGCAGTTAGGGGGTGAAGTATTCCAGGGCAATGCCTCAACAGAGAGGTGTCAGTAGGACTAGCAGGTAGAGTAGGGGCTGCATGATCATGTGATAGAATTTGATATTTTCCAGAAGCAGGACAGAGGTAGCAAACACAGTAGACTGCCAGTTCTAGGACTGTGCATGGTGATATGCCCACCCCTTTATCACCAGAGGCCAGTCAGATAGAGCATAGGGAGGAGTAAAGGAGTATTTAATGGATGGAGGAGGTGGGGGGGTGAAAATTTCAGCTTGAAGGAGCACAGCTACCGCAAGGTAAATGCAAGCTGCTCCCTCTGAATAGCAATGAAATTTAAGCTCCACAAAATTGGGCTACTGCTCCACAAAAGGTTCTAAGTTCAAAAGTTTCAGTGCACACAGTGCACTCAGGGCTCCTCTGTGTCCGTACCTGTGGGGCAAATTCCAGTGGTGAACTGTCCTTGACTGGGCTGGGAAGGGCTGCAGAAGCAAGCCCTCAGACCCTGGAAAGGAAAGGAGACAGAGGGGTTAGCCTTTTAAACAAGGAAGGAAAATCAACAGTAACAAAGAGAGAGTAGGGGGCTTGAATACGGGAGAGGAGTTACACTACAGAGCAAGTTCTGAAGGGGAGGGAATGTTCCAGTAGCAGGGAGACCGAGTTTAGAACTAGATAGTGAAAGCACCAACTATACAATTAAACAATTTGAGAAAATTAATTTACAGGATTTAGTTTAAAAAGCAGATTAAAATGCATCCTGAAAATTTCAGGTTGAAGGAGCACAGCTCACACAAGGTAAATGCAAGCTGCTCCCTCTGAATAGCAATGAAATTTAAGCTCCACGAAATTGGGCTACTGCACCACAAAAGGTGCCAAGTTCAAAAGTTTCGGTGCACACAGTGCACTCACGGCTCCTCCGTGTCCGTACCTGTGGGGCAAATTCCAGCGGCAAACTGTCCTTGGCTGAGCTGGGGAGGGCTGCAGAAGCAAGCCCCCAGACCCTGTGGGGAAAATTCTGGTGGCAAACTGTCCTTGGCTGGGCTGGGGAGGGCTGCAGAAGCAAGCCCTCAAATCCTGCGGGGCAAATTTATTATGATGTCATCTGCAAAGTCTGGTGACTTATGTTCCCCTGTTACACTTATGCCATGTATGTTGCGGGTGCTGGTTTTATAGTCCGAGGAGGGGTGTCCAAGCCAAAATGAAGAGAAGAAGTGAGAGGGGACATCCTTGTTGTGTGCCTCTGTCAATGAGGGGGGGGAGAGAATGCCATTAGTGGAAACTGAAGCTGATACTTCCTTGTATACTGAAGCAATCCAGCTGAGGATGATGGTGCCAAATCCAAATCTTCTTAGGGTATGAAAGAGATAACTCCACTTTACCTGAATGAATGCTTTTTCCACATCAAGGGGAACAAGCACTGTTGGAGGTTGTATGGTGAAGCATGCCAGATAAGATTCACCAGGTGTCTGGTGTTATCTGAGCCTTTGCGCCCTGGAGTAAAGCCCACCTAATCATTATTGATTATCTGTACAATCACCCTCGTAAAGAACTAGTGGAGCAAAAACAGGCAGACAGGAAAATAATACAAATTTTAAGTAGTAGTCAGCTGAAACTTTTTATTTGTGAAGTATTTTTCTTTTTCCTTTTGCTCATCAAAAAGTAGTATTTTTTTTCATTATGTTTTTATCCGGAGTTTTTCCCCATTTTTTTGTCCGCCCCCTTTCCTGAGCGCACACACATGCGTTTGGAGGCACACATGCATACCACGTTCTGAGGCACCTTCTCGACTTGCCACCCCCTCCCACCTGTGCTGCCACCTGACCTCCACCTGGTGGCAGCAAAACTACAGCTGGTCGACAGCCACCACAGGAGAGGAGAGCTGCCGTTAGGCTGTTCGATCCTGCTCCATCCCTCCCCCCCATACCAGCACCCCATGACCCAAGGTTGTCCCTGAACCCAGGTTGCTGGCATGGCAAGAGCTGTGGTATCCAATGCCTCAACCTTCAGTGCCACCAGGCTGGCCATCAGAAAGTATTCTATGTGATAATATTGTGCTGGATGTATGGAGTGGCTCTTAGCCTGGCAGCTGACATATCTAACTCTACTGCTCCACGCTACATCATTAGCATTATGATCTCATTGATAGTGGGCATCACAGGTGACTGACCTGGCTGTCACTCACTTGCTGTTCCTAAGTAGTAGTGATGTCACAGTCATTGGGCTCACAGTGCTGATGATGTAGTGTGAGGCAGTACAGCAAGATATGTCAGCTGCCAGGCTAAGAGCTGTTCCACACATCACACCTATTAACAACAGGTAAACAATCTTCTAATAAAAAAAGGGAAAAGAAAAAGTACCTCGGATATACAAGGTAATGGTAAGCTGCTTTTAAAATCTAATATTAGTTTTAGGCAGTACACTACATCTTTAACTCTTTTTGCTATTATTTTCACAAATAATTTATGGTCAGCAGTCATTAATAAAATGTGGCAGTAGCTCCCACATTGTAAATAAAAATGAATTTCCCTTAAACTAGCCTTAGGCACTACTATATGTGACCACATCCTCTACTGTTGGGGGGGGGTGGCTTGGGGCTTAAATAAATCCCATTCAGGCCCTGCAGCTGCCCTATAGACAAATTGAGCGAATCAGATTGACAGAAATATAAGAATGGAAGGTATTTTCAGACAGAATTTGGCATATGATCAGAAACTGCAAGTTAGCAGATTCTGATGACTAAGGCAATATGTTTATTATTATAGAAAGTTACCAAGTTGGTCCTGTAATATTGCTGTTTATTTTTGAAAAACAAGCAACAAAATGCAGTTAGTAAATATGATATTATCTTGGGTAATTTGGGGTTCATTAATAACAGCCTGCCTAGCCGGCCTGGTGGCGCTGAGGATTGAGGCACTGGATGCCACACCTCACACTATGCCAGTGACCCGGGTTCAGGAATGAGCTTGGGTCATTGGGGGTTGGCAGGGGAAGGAAGAGACTGAGGATCCAGAGGACTGCTTTCTCTTCCCAGGGAGGGCTCTAGGGGATGCGTTGCACAGGGTCGACCTCTGGTGGAGAGTGGGGGAATACTGAGTTTGCTTTGCCACGCATTGCGAGGGGGGGTGCTGCAGCAGGCATCGGCACTAGTGCCATTGATGCCATTGCATGACTGAGTATTGGCGGAAATGGAGGAAAAATGGAACCCCCCCTCCAGAGGATAGGCGAAGGCACTGCTGCCAGCTCCACACTCCCAACACTGGACTCCTCACTCTCCTGGCCCCCCCACTCTGACAGGCTCACTACACTATAGATAGAGTGCCCTGGGAGAATAGGGCAGCCCTTACCTGTGGGGGCTTAGATCCAGGGATGTAGCCTGGTCGGAGTTAGGGAATAGTTGTGGTCACCACAGCGGGAGGTAGAGAGCAGGATTGGGAGATGCTGGAGAGAGTTCCTCAGGTAGGGGGTGAAGAAACAATGTGTAAAAAAATAAATAAATAACAGCCTACCTGTCACAAGTAGTGGTAGTCAAAAAATCACCAGTGACAGCTTTGCAAATTGAGGTCACACAAAGATCGAAGCAAAATGGAGAAAATGTAAATAAGTTACCAAAAAAGAAGAAATTCTGCCTTGGCAGTTAGAGTGAAGATAATTTGGCAACAAATAACACATATTAAACTACCATTGTAAATTAATAAAAGTTCCCTAATGATCGGTCTAATTTTAAGTGGAGACATCGAATTGAACCCTGGACCAAAAACACTGAAATGCTGAAAATCATTTACAATAATGCTAGAAGTTTAAAAAAATAAGGTGAATCTATTTAAAACATAAGTCTTTTCGGAAGCTCCAGATATTATTGCTCTAACAGAAACTTGGCTAAACCAAAAAATAACCAATGATGAGATTGAGATAGAAGGGTATAATATTTATCAGTTTAACAGAAAAGCCCAACATGGGGAGTGCTTTTGTACTTAAAATTTTTTCAGGAGCTGTGAAAAATATAGAATGTTTATTAGTATTTGTTCAAAAATTAAATTTGATCATTGGTACAATTTACTCTCCACCAAAACCTAAAACTATGGAATTTGGGAAATTGGCTCAGTTACTAATGGATTACTCAACCGGTGAGAAACTGGTGTTAATGGATGATTTCAATGCAGCACGGGGGCATCTGAGGGGACAAGTATTAGAAACTAGTTTCAAACACTTAGAAGTAATGCAGGTTATAACAAACACAATGAGGAAAAGTACATTAAACAGCTTTGGTAATATACTTGAATAACTATTTATATCTCGAAGTATAAAAGTAGAATATGTCCAGGTTAAATAGCCCATATTGAGAGACCACAACACCCTGAGCTGTGGTGTCAGGTTGGATGCTAAAGACATATCCAACCTGAAGGAGAAAAAAATTTGGAGAAGGTTTTTCAAATCCTATTGTTAAGCAAGTTTTCAACATAAATTAGAAAAACAAATTGGTCAAGACTGTTTTTGATTCCATCCCTTGACTTGGCAATTCAAGAATTTAACAATATTTTTTGATGGCATGTAATGAAATAGCTCTATTGTAAAAATAATGCAAAAATTAACATGTCCTATGGATAACAGAAAAAACTGAAAAAGGAGTTTAGAGTAAAAAGCAGACTTCGGAAAACAGCAAATAAAACATTACACTAAGAAGATTAGGATAGATATAGAGATCCCAGAAACATATAAAACAATAAAATAAAGCAGGCAGTCAAAACACAGTATTTCAATGAGAAAGCTTGTGAAACATCAGGTACAGGGAAATATTGGACTTTATTCAAATTTATTGAAAAAACATTACACAATAAGCCCCCCATACAAATGGAAAAAGATGGATTATTGCAGAATAATAAACAGCAAATATTCTTAATGAGTTATTTTACAAATCTTCCTGATTTAAATATCCCTCGACCATCAAGACAGGAACAAGGTGATGAAAAAGAAATACAAGATTATGGAAATAGTCTAAAAGATCTTAAAGTCCCAACCTTTAGTTTCAAACACATTGCATGTGCAGAGTTACATACTAACATACTAAAATGCCAGCAGAATAGGCCTAATGATCTTTCGCGTCTGCTCATTTGGTCAGGCCCCACCCTGGGAGCTGACTTTGCTGCCCCCCTTGCCTTCTCTGGCTTCTCCCTTCCTAGTTCCGGATATTCTCGCTGCATTGGATTTTGCTTCCAGAACCCTTCCCCTGTACCTGTCCCAACCCCTCTTGAACCCCTCCACCATCTCTGCCTCCAACATCCCCCTAGGCATCACATTCCATGGCTCCACCACCCTCTCAGTGAAGCAGCACCTCCTCCTTTCTCCCCTGAATCTTCCCCCCTCCAGCTTCCACCCATGCCCTCTACTGGCCCCCTCCTCCTTCCTTCGAAGCACCCTGACTGTTCCTCCCCTATTTACCCCCTTCATGTACCTGAAGACCTCTATCATGTCCCCCTGGTCCCTTCTCTCTTCCAATGTGTACATATTTAGCTCTTAGAGCCTCTCCTCATAGGTCCTGTCCCCCAAGCCCCAAATCATTTGGTTGCCCTCCTCTGGACCCTCTCCAGTAGTTTAATGTCCCTCTTTAAGTGTGGCCTCCAAAACTGCATGCAGTACTCGAGGTGCGGCCTCACCAAGCAGTTATACAGAGGGAGTATCACTTCCCTCCTTCTGGAGGTGATCCCCCTAGCGATGCATCCCAGCTTCCTGTTGGCCTTGGCTGTTGCCCTCCTACAAGACTCCAAGTTGTTCATCTTGACATCCACCACCACCCCCAGATCCCTCTCAGCCATCGAGACTTGTGGCATTTGCCCCCCAAGGGTGTATACTTGGCCTGGGTTTCTGGCCCCCAGGTGCAGTACCTTTAGTTGAAGGACATAATAAGGAAATTAAATAAAAACAAAGTTTATGGAATTGATGTTATAGAGATTTGGTTTCTAAAGGATGTCATTGATGTTATTTCACCAGTGCTATCAAATCTTTTCAACTGGAGTTTGAAGGATGGACTATTTCCAACTTTGTGGAAAGAGGCAAAAGTAGTGCCAGCATTCAAAGGGAGGTATACCTACAAACCTATCAGACTACCAACCTATAGCATTGTTGCCTATAAATTCAAAGATCTTTGAAAGACTGGTGCATAGACAACTGTATAGCTATCTAGGGAAGTATTCATTGTTGTCTAGGTACTGTACCAGTCAGGATTCAGAAAAGAACATTCCATAAGCACTGCACTCACTGACTTAAGAGATGTAATAGCTTCCTCCCTAGATCAGGGAATGTTTGTGGATCTAGCAAAAGATTTTGATAAAGTAGAGTATCACATTTTATTAGACTGTTACAAATTGGTATATCAGATGATGTCTGCCATTGGTTTAAATCATATTTAATGGGAAGAACACAAAAGGTAACAGTGGGAAATGACCTCTCAAGGAAAGCACTGGAACAAAGAGGCATCCTCCAAGGATCAATTTTAGGTCCTTTGTTGTTCTTAATTTATACAAATGAAGTGACAGATCTTGTACAAAAATTAGAAATTAGATTATACACTGACTATACAGTAATGCTGATAACAGGAATAAATGCCACACAAGTGCAACAAGAGTTACATAGGGATTTTGTGCAAATACAAACCTGGTTTGAAAAATCTAACTTGGTGTTAATTAACAAAAAACATGGTATTCAATGCCAACAGTACCAGAACAAGGGAGCAATTCCTTTAACAGAAATACAAACAAATAATAATGAATGTCTGTCCCTGGTCTTGGCATATAAATATTTAGGATTTTGGGTGGACCCAAAAATTAAAATGTGATTATCATGTTGAAGAGATGGCTAGAAAATAAACAGCAGATTGTGAGCCTTAAGATGCAATGGACATTGTATAAATGGAAATATGAGGTCAATTGTAAATCAACTACTGTACTGATACCAATAATTGATTATGAAATTCACATACAGTATATGGATTTGCAAATGTTATTGTCTTAAAAAACGGTTGACGTCATCTACAACCGTTTAGCAAGATTTGCACTTAGGACTAATAGATGGACTTGCCATTGTAAATTATATGAACATTTGGGATCGTTAACATTAGAAAACAAACAAAAAATTGGTCTGGTTAAATCAAGTTAACCAAAACATTAATTTTAATGAAACCTCTCTACCTGCATGATAAGCTAAAAAAGATTGAGCAAAATTATAGTTTGAGAAAAAGTAAAAAAAAAAAAAAAAACCTAAGGGAATATCAAATTTTAGTGCCTAAAAATAAATATGGTGAGATTACTTTTTATTTTGCAGCTTTAAGAATATGGAATGAAATAGGTGCACAGACAGAAAGCTCAAATGAAAATTCAGCAATATTTATTTATTTATGACTTTGTTGACCTGGTAAGGTGCTCTGATCCAGAGGACCATTTACAGGCACTACCCAGGCCAAATAGGCACGAGCAAATAAAAAGAAAAAAGAATACAGATAACAACAGTATAAACAACAGCAATTTGGTAACAACACGATATACAGTGTACAGGCATGGACAAGCAGGCGGTGATGAACGAACAAGCCAGTTACAAATACAATGCAGTTTACAAATATGATACCATGGTAACAATATATAATAAGTGGTAAAAAGTTTTCAAAGACAGGCAACTATTGGCACACAAGAAGGTTTACCTCCCCCCCACCAAAGCAATATGTCCACACTGGCTAAAATCCTAGCAAGATAGGAAGAAGAGTAGGTGTCAGGTCCAAGGAGAGTTAGGGGGTGGGTGTTACCTGGGTGGACAGGTACAGTTGTCCCTAGAGAGGAGTCAGGATTTAAAGTTAAGTTTGAAGGCGTCAGGTTTGTTGGATGCTCTGAGGTGGGCAGGCAGCCCATTACATAGTAGGGGGGCTGCAACCAATAGTGCTTTTCCACCCATATCTGTGGTAGTTCGCGGCATCTCCAGTGGAGGGAGAAGGAAGGATCGGAGACTTCTTGGTGTGTTGTGGGGCTTGAAGAAGGTGGATAGAGGGGAAGCAGGACCACTTCTAATGCAAGTATCGGTGAGGCAGGTTAAAGTTGAAGCGACCTTGCAATGAGAGCCAGTTTAGGAAGCAATAAAGGTCACAATGATGAGTGGAGTAGGGGGCGGACAGGGCAAAGCAGCAAACGCTATTGTATAAAGACATGAGTCAAGTCTGGAAGGCAGAGGAGACATAAGGGTAGACTGGGGAACAGTAGTCCAAAATGGGGAGAAGGTTTCCTCTAGCGATAGCAAGGTGGGCCTCTGCAGTCAGGAAGGGTATAATGCGGTATGTAGCACAGAATTTCTGATTTATCTGATGAACTACTAAGTTAATATGGTCGTTGAAGAAGAGGGAGGGGTCCAGCGTGACTCCCAGGTATTTGAAGGAGTGGACAATTTTGAGGGCAGGGCCACTGGGAGAGTGGATCTGGAGAGAAGAGTTGGTTCTGTCTGCTTGAGCAAGGTAAGGTTTTGTTTCAAACAACATTGCCTTGTTTTTTTTTTGGCATTAACCAGCATCAAGTTATCAGTGAACCAAACGTAGGCAGTGCAGTAGTTCTGGTTGAGGACAAAAGATATGTGGGGACTGGATCTGATGCTGTGGTTGATAACCAGGTCATCAGCCTAGAGGAGGGATTCGCAGGTGAGGCAGTCCAAGGTGAGGGTATTAACAAAGATGGTTAAGAGAAGGGGGCCCAGTATGGAGCCCTGGGGTACCCTGGTGGAGACAGACAGGGTGGGAGAGATGGCTGAGCCAGTTCAAACAAATTGAGAGTGATCGGTAAGGTACCTCTGAAACCAGTGTGTGGTTTCCTCGGAGGAGCCAATCAGGTTCAGTTTGGAGTGGAGGAGTATATGACTCACCAAGTCAAAAGCTTTTGACAGGTCCACAAATTCAGCACCAGTGGCATGCCCTTGGTCCATATTGGTAAGTATATGGTCGGTTAATAGGGCTAGGGCAGTAGTGGTACTGTGGTGCCTGCAGAAGTCATTTTGCTGGCTACATAAGATATCATATTTGGTGAGGTACTCTGATAGCTGTTGATGCACTACTATTTTGAGGAGTTTACTTGGGTGGGGGAGAATGAATACTGGCCGGTAATTGTTGGAGGAGAGGAGGTTGTCAGTTTTGAAGATGGGAATGACTTTGGCAGATTTCCATGGGGGAGGCATAGAGAAGTTAGTCAAGGCAAGACTGAAAAGGAAGGTGAGGGTTTTGGCGAATGCTGAGGACACAGTCTTGAGGAACACAGGGGAGAGGCCATCTGAGCCTGGGCTTCCCCAGTTGGGTAGGCTCCATAGGAGTATGAGAGTGTCCTTAGGGGAGATGATTTTGATGTAGAAAGGGGGGCGAGGAGGGTTAGCAGCAGGTGTGGGGGCAGAGACCGTTAGGGTAGAGCAAGGCCCATGGAGGGAAGACTGAGTGGTCCCAGGGTGTACTGGGTACCCAGCAGGGTGGGTGATATGAGCGGAGGTGCCAGACCACAGTTGGAGGGAATGCAAAGAGGGAGTTTGCTGAGGAGGGCTGACAGGTCAGTGAATTTAAGGTTAAAGGTGTTGGCTACCTCAGCAAGGTCGGTCAGGAGGCAAATTGGGGAACTAATGTGTACCATGGGGCTGTTTGTGTGAGGGATAAGAAAAGAGATGATGGAGTTCCAGAATTTTCTGGGATTGCCAAAACTCTCCCTCTGCAAGTTGGTGTAATAGTCCCATTTGAGGGATCGGGTCAGGTGCTTGCAATGGTTGCACAGGTGCCGGTATTCATTCCACAGAGCAGGGAGGGGGTTAATTTATGGGCAATCCACTTGGGGTCCCTCTCTTTCATTAGGGAGAGGAGTTCCTTAATGATCCAATGAGTACACCTGCCACAAACTCTCCTAGTAGTTACAGGGAAATGACGGTCCTATATGTCCAGGAGGATGCGAGTAAAATAAGTGACAGCAAGGGTTACATCTGAGAGCTCATAGAGGTGATGCCAGTTTATGTCCCAACATCTCGTAGTAGTGCAGAGGTGTCAGGGTGGTTAAAATTGCAGAAGGATAGTAATTTGGGGGGGGGGAGAGGAGGCTTTGGAGGACCAGATGGCATAGGTAGGGGAGTGTTCACTTAAAGAGTCTGAGGGTACTTATGTGAGGGATATGGTTGCCATGGTTGGTGATCACCCAGTCGATTAGGGAGTAAGTAGTGGTCCGATGATTTAGTCGGGTGGGGAGGGTGAAGATTTGCACCAGGTAGTGCTGCTTGAGCTGGTTAGCAAAGTCAGGTTCTTCTGGACCCAGCCAATTTAGGTTGTAGTCCCCGAAGAGGATTGTTTCCCTATCTGGGGAGAGGGATCCTAAACCTGAGAGCAGGCTGTGGAGGCCAGCTGTGCCACTGTTCATGGGGTTGTAACAGCAACCCAGGTAGAGCTTCTTTTGAGCCAAGAGTAATTTCAGCAATGAGACAGTCAACAGAGGAGTCATTTTCCACACAAAGGGCAGTGTAGGCAGAGAGGGGGTCACCAACTAGGATGGCAGCACCACCACCCTTTTTTTGTCTGGCCTGTCCTTGCACAGAAGGATGTAGCCAGCTGGTTGGAAAATGACATTGTTGTGCTGGGGCTTCAACCCAGTCTCAGTGAGACAAAGTGTGTGGGGTCTGTGAAGAGAAACCCAGGCTTTGAGATCAGGAAATTTGGTGGGGAGACTGCATACATTCATATGTGCAAGTTTCAGACCGGGAGCCCAGGTCCAGATGCCACATGTTGATGTGATTGGGGTATTGATGGGGCCAGGATTAGTTTGAATATCACCACCCAATAGGAGCAGTGAAAAAGGTAGTTGGTAGGAGAACTGGGTGCCAAGGGATGGTGTCAGAAAAGCGAGGGAGTGAAGGAAAAATCCAAGTAAGCAACGCTCTAGGTTGGGGAGAAATGCAAGCGTGAAGGGTCCGAGTAAAGAGCATTCCCAACTTCTTGGGGGAGGGATGTAATGGAGGGGACTGGAGGTGACATGGAATTGTTTGTGGTCTGCCTGGTCAGAAGCGAGAATTGAGGCATAGAAGTCAGCTGCCACTGGTCTCCCCTTTTCACCACAGGCAACACTGACCTGGCCATGGAGTTTTTATCAAATCTCTGTGCTCCCTGCAGTCTAAACACATTCCTTACATTAGGTGTAGGATTAGGGACCTTCCCACCAAATGGTTGTCTAGCCCACTTCTCCACTTGCTTAACTCCTGCGACAAGCTCTGGGCCAAGTGGAAAGCCTCCTCCCTTCATTCCGACTTTGTTGCCTATCGCTCTCTTAGGAACTCATGCAAGAAAGTGATCTGCATTGCCAAAAGCAATTATTTTAGAGATCTGCTCCATGTCTCTGCCTACAACCCAAAAAGGTATTAGGCTAATATCAACCACATACTGGGTTGCAATGCTAATCAAGTCCTCCATGACATGCTAATTGATAATGTCTCCTGCAACAACCCCAACACCATTTAACTCACTCTTTACCACTCTCACTTCCTCGTCCTCCAACACAACCATTCCATCCAACTACCCCCCCGGCCGTCCCCTGCCCCATCCTCCCTTTACTTTTAGCCCTGTCTCTAGGACTGATGTCCTACGGATCCTCAACACTATGTCTCCTCATGGCAGTGCTGGTCCAGACAGGCTGGAACCCAGAATTCTCAAACTCGGCACCTCCATTCTTGTTACCCCTATCTTGCGCCTCTTCAATCTCTCCATTAGCTCTGGCACCATGCCCCTTTCCTGGAAAAATGCTAGGGTTATACCAGTCTTTAAAAAGGGTGGCCTAAAAAGCCCAATGAACTACTGCCCCATAGCGCTCCTGTCGACCCTCAGTAAACTTCAGGAGAAGCTTATTCATTGCCAGGTATTTGACTTCATAGCCAACTATGACCTGTTATCTCCTGCTCAGCACAGCTTCTGACCAGGCCACAGCACTATGACTGCCCTAGCGAAATGGCACCATAACCAGCATGGATGGAGGTCGGCTCACTGGGGATGTCTTTATTGACTTATCGAAGGCATTTAACTTGGTCAACTAGTCACTGCTCCTGCATCAGTTAGGCTCCCTGAGTGCCTCCCAGTCCACTCTCACCTGGTTCTCCAGCTACCTGGACAACCGCTCCCAGTCTGTCTCCTACCATAAAGTCCTCTCCTACCCTGCCCCTCGATCCTCTGGTGTCCCACAAGGTTCCATCCTTGGGTCTCTGCTCTTCTCTATATTTATAAACAAGCTAACTGCCATTCCCGCCCACTGCCGCACCTTACTCTATGCTGACAACTTGGTTCTTTATGTCTCCTCTAGCTCTAGCTCTGACATTAATTCCCACATCTCTTCTGACCTGCAACAAATCTTAGCATGACTCACAACTCACCACCTTGTACTGAACATTGCCAAGACACAGGCTATGCTGTTTGGGTCCTGAAGGAAATATTGTGTTCTAAACCCTTCATTTCTGGTTTCTTGTCTCGACAGCTCTCCTGTACAAGTTACTGACTCCTTCAGATACTTAGGAGTCACACTGGATCCCTCGCTCAAATTTTCTCTCCATGTCAAAGTGGCTTGCAAGTCTGTCAATGCCAAAATTGGGTTGGCTTATGTTGTCTGCCATGCCCTGACCTCTGCCACAAGGATCTCCATTGTCCAAGGACTTCTGCTCCCCAATCTCTGCTATGCACTGCCAGTCTTTGCACGACCACAGGCAAATGTCCTACAAATGTGGGATGTTGCCTATAACAATGTCTACAGATTTGCCTCATCTGCCCATTGTCTCAAACACCGTTGCACACTTTACTCTGACCTCCGCTGGTTATCCCCCCTTCCCAGCATTTATATTTCATAGGTTGCCTGACAGACGATATTATTCATTCTTCTCTCCCCTCCTCCCTAGCTGCTTTGTTCACCCCAGCTGACTACCCCCGACTCCTCCAGTCCATGATTTTAGCTCAAATCTCTGTTCCCAAATACTCCACCAAAATAGGTGAACTTGCCTTCTCCTTCCAAGCTCCAAAATTCTGGAACTCCTTCCGCTTTCCCTTAGATGTTCCAATTCTCACCCTGCCTTCAAGCATAACCTCTTCAACTACCTCTCCTCCCTGGATGCATGTAAATGCTTTAACTTATGCATTATCCCTCTCCTTGCCTTGCACTTCTATCCTCCCCGTCCCTTCCCCTCTTCCCAAGCTATCAGCACTGATGTTTTGCACTCTTGTTACTTACTGTTAGCAGCTTAGATCTGTGAAGCTTTGCAATGTATACCATTTCACTTTCGGCTATGTAATTCTACTCCACTGTTAAGGTTGCTGATCTCTTTTATGTACTGTATTGTATCTGCTTTTCCCTGTACTATTGTTTGTAATTTGTCTTGATTTGTAATCTCGCAGGTTGTGTCTGAAAATAGGCAATCCTGTCTAGTGCACCTACACGGTTACCGAAAGCAAATAAAAAATAAAAAAGGGTGCCTACAAGCAAGACAGCCACAAAAGGCAATAAGAGAGACTTCATAGCTGAGCAGGTAGTCTTGACAGGACATTAATTATAATCAGTGTGCTGCCAGCCAGGAGGAGAGGAGAGGGAACTGCCGAGCAACTATGTGCAGTACAGACAAGGTGGGTAAAAAAAGTGGGAGTGGTGTTTTAAAGGGACAAATGTGCTCAAAAGGAGAGAACCAATCTGAGAGAGGGAGGAGAGGTAGGGAGGAGTCTGCAGGAAGGCAGATTTAAAGAGTGCCAGCGGGGAGGGTTGAGTGCCAGGGGCAGGGGAGGGTGGGTGGGAGAAAACTAAGCTGAGAAAGCACCAAAGTCAAAAGTGCAAAGGTGCCAAGAGTCTCAGCCCAGGTGCCTGAGCTTGGCTCAGAGCACCAGGTTAGTAGGAGCAACCAATAGGAAAGCAGTGACTGGGGCAGGCAGCCAATGGTGGGCTTTCTTCATGTGGGAGCAGCCAATCGAGAGGCCGCTGGAGGTTCATGGAAGAAAAGCATACCTTTGTTTCTTTGCTGGCCAGCCAGTGGTGAGGGGAGGGCGGCAGGCAGGAGGCCACTTCTCTCCAGGTCAGCCTACGCGGGGACACTCATCAGGGGCTCTGTAGGATCTGAGGAGGGGAGAGAAGTGGAGCACAGTTAAAAGAGTTGAAAAGTCACTGGTCACAAAGCACCAATCGGGGGGGGGTGGTGGGGAGCAGACACAAAGACAAAAGGAACAGGAGACAGGCTTGAATAGCAGAGGGTAAAATTCAGTAGGGATGAGACAATCGTTGGGAGAGACTGTGATCAGGCCAGAGGGAGTGGGGAGGGGTGGCAGGAAAGACAGAGCAAGGTGTTAGCATGGGAGCTGGGGAAGGGAGAGGCGAGTGAAACAGAAAAATTTGCAGGAGCGAGGGGCAAGAAAAGCACAGGTCAGATAGAGAAGCTTAGAGAAACAGGGAACAAATGTATGGCAGACAGTAGAGTGAGAAAATGAGGGCACAGACTGGAACAGCAGCAGAGAGATTTAATACTGCTTCAAAACAGGAATTGTTGGTTTGTTGCGCATGTTTTGATTAGTATACTGGTACTGTTTATGTGGTATCCCGTAATATGGGCAAATCAAATTGTGCGACTCAATTTGAGCACCTACAATAATATTGACTGTGAAAGTATAGCGAGGGTAGTATACAGCTAGTGTTTCAGTGAGCTACACTTGCTGTATTACTTTATAGGGCTGGTTTGGCCAGGCAGTTCTCAGCTGGCTGTTTGGTGTAGTGGGGTGGGTCATGGCCTGTAAAGCTGATGGACCTGCGTTTGGGTCTAGGTAGGTAGCTTTTTTTTTTTTTGTTCCAAAATTTGTAAGTCACCTACAGTAGAAGTATGGCCTACAGTGATAATGAGATTCTAGTGCCCAAGGTTTTATTTACTATCTCTGTTATGGTGACTCACTAGTGCTGAGTTTTGAACACTGCAGGAGCATGTCTGGTAAATGGGCCTTTTGTTCGAACATAAGAACATAAGTAAGTACCGGCAAAAGGGGACCTTGCGATCCATCTAGTCTGCCCGTGAAAGCTACCCCCTTCCAGTTTCTTTACTGCCTTAGGTTTCCATAGTGCCTATCCCATGCTAGCTTGAACTCCCTCACTGTCTTCACTGCCACAGTCTCTGGGGGCAGACTGTTCCAGGGCTCCACCACCCTTTCCATGAAGAAAAACTTCCTGCTGTTTGTTTGAAACTACCTCCCTTCAGGTGCATGTTGTGCCCCCTTGTCCATGTATTCATGTTTTCCCTGAAGAGATCCTGGGTGGGATATTCAAAAGGGTTGCGCCATGCGCAATAGGGTTGCACCTGCGCAAGTCCAAAAGTGCGCCATTCTGCGATATTCAACAGGAGGCAGTTCTAACCGAAAACATGCTGAGCAACAGCGCAATGCAAATGACGGCATGCGCAACCGAAGGGGTGGATCCATGCATAAAGTACACGCGATATCCAAAGAGTTGTGCAATGCGCAACAGCGACCAGACGGAGTTGCGCCTACGGAATGAGCCAAAATAAAAAGGCTCAAGGAAGAGGCGCAAGAACGCCACGGGATGCCAAGTGAAGAGAGAGAGAGAAAGACAGACAGTGACAGGCCAGGGCAGGCAAGGGAAGCAGTGTGGGCCATAGGCTGCAGAGGCCAGCGGGGGTGCCGAGTGCAGTGGAAGTAGCAGTCAGGACAGCGGGGTAACAGAGCAACATCAGCGGGGGCACAAGCCAGGAGATGGACAGTGGCAGCTTCCACATGGAAGCTGTAATGAGGGGGGTGAGAATGCAAGGTGCAGGGGGACGAGGCCGTGGATGGGCCCGTCGGCGGTACGCCCCCAACAGGCAGTACCGTGCCCACATCAGCTTTGAGTTGTACACAGATGTAGAGATCATGGGCCGGTACTGCCTGAACAGGGCAATACTGAGGCGGCTCTGTGAGCTGTGCAGTGATGTGATGCAGGCACCCTCATGATGGAGTCATGCTCTGTCAGTGGAGACCAAGGTGACAACCTGCATGTGCCTGCTCGCCACGGGCACCTTCCAGAGGCCAACAGGGGACACCACAGGCATCACACAGTCGGCCACGTCACGCATCCTCACCCAATTCCTCAGCGCACTGCTGCCACATGCTGTGGAGCATATCCATTTCCCCAGCACCGTGGCAGAGCGTACAGCAAACATGCAGGCGTTCCACAGGGTAGCACGTATGCCTGGCGTGCTAGGGGCCATAGACTGCACCCATGTGGCCATTCGCACGCCACCTGGCCCCGATGGAGCTGCATACAGGAATAGAAAGGGCTTCCCCAGTGTCAACTGCCAGGTGGTGTGTGATGCCACTGTGTGTATAATCAATGTCTGTGCCACAAACCCTGGCGGAGCACATGATGCCTTTATATGGCATCAGTCCACATTGTGGAATCGATTCGAGAGTGGGGACATCCCCACAGGCCATCTAGTGGGCGAGTACACATGTAGGAAATGCAAACTCGGGGCAAGGGTGGGAATGCCACAGGTGCCATGGTAGTGGCACACAGGGATATGGGCAATATGGACCTGAACATGAGACTGATCTCCACTATCTCCACACAGGTGACAGCGGATACCCACTCCGTCCCTGGCTGCTCACATCGTACTGGCGCCCCATGAACCCATCGCAGCAACGCTATAATGAGGCACATGCCGCCACACGCAACATCATTGAGAGGGTGTTTGGGATGCTCAAGGCATGCTTCCGATGCCTAGACACCTCCGGCAGTGCCCTACAGTACAGCCCCTCAAAGGCTTGTGAGATATTCCTGGCCTGTTGTATCCTGCACAACATGGCCAATGACTGTGGGATAGCCGTACAGGTTGAAGAGGGGGACAGTGATGGGGACACCAGCGGTGCCGGTGTTGATGGTGATGAGCAGCCCCCCTAAGACGGCCGGGACCCCAACTGATCCGGCAGGCCCAGCTGCACCGGGACACCATCATGGAGGAGCATTATGCACAACACAGGTAAGTCAGGGGCCATGCAAACAACACTGTCCTGTGCGCAACCCACAGGCACAGAGTAACACACCAGGGTGCATGACTGCAAGGGATGGAAGGGACCAGGCACACAAACACACCCATCAGGAGGGTGAACAGTCATATGGACACACACACACACACACACACACAAACACCAGGCACAAAGCGTGCATGGGCAGGTGCACAGCAAGCAGGAACAGACATGGCAAACACAGATCCACAGACCACACCCACCACCTGTACTGTCCAAGCATCGTGTGTCAGATGCTGGGCACCCTTGCACCTTGGTGTACAGTACAATGCAGGCATCATCATGCACATGCATCTGTGGACAGCAGTCAGGATGGTTTGCAGGTGGTCCGTATGTCGGCGTGATGGGCAGGGCATCCACCAGTGCACTGCCCACCATGACGCACAGTGCACACAGGGCAGCAGCAGACAGAGCCCACACTGGGAGACAGGTCAGTCATGTTGCACCGTTCCATGGCACCGCAGATGCATGGTGGCCTCACAGTGACTCCAACAGCACTGCAGGCTGAGTAGGGGCCATAAGGGTGGCACCATGACCACCAGGGGTCCCACGCACGATTGCGACCTTGTCCGCAGTGGGGTCTGTAGGATGCCAAACATACCTGCACCAGAGGTGCTTGGGATGCCCACAGCAGAACCCGGCATTGACAGGCCTGGTGTCACACGACACCGGGAACGGGGAGTGGAGAGCGTACTGTGTGGGGTGCGCGGTACAGGAGCACCTGCGTGTGTGCCCAATGCAGCCACGACAGCGACCTATGCCTGGGTCTGCCTGTCAATGGCGGCAGTCACATCCATCCGCATATGGACCATCTCTGCACGGTCCAGAGCACACTCCCTGCTGTGCCACTCCACAGCCGCACACAGTGCCTCCACAGACGTTGCAACCCGCCTTTGCTGCTGTACTGATTCCCGCAGCAGGCGGGTGTGCTCTCCAATGAGTACTCTGCCACAACGGCATCCTGTCCCCCAGGGTGTGGAAGGTCCTGATGCACAACACCCCTTGAGGGTGGGCGCTGTTCACCAGGACTAGGAATGGGCGTATCAAAGGGCGGCGGGCATGTGCCACCGCTGGACACTGTACCCCCAGACCTGGTGGGTGACTGCTGCTGCTGCCCCTCCAACCGCTGTGCCCCAGGGACCACTCGTTCCACTGCTGTGGCCGCAACAGTGCCAGACACCTGCACAGCCACCCGTGCTGACAGGCACAGCCTGGGACTGTGCCGACATGCTGGCACACAAGTTGGAACCAGCAAGGCCCAGGGGCATGTGCTGGCCTGCTGTGTGTCCGTCATGGGACACACACATGTCACTGCTCATTGCAGTCCTTGCATCATCAATGGTGCAGGTACGTGCTACAGCCACAGTCACAGCGTGCTGGCATGCTTGCATGCCAGACTGCTGAGACACAAGCTGTGCACCCCCCACAACCGACTCATCGACATCAGAGTTGGCAGCCCAGCGTGCATGCTGGTGCAGTGCATGCTGGCTGGTGACAGAGGTGGATGGACCCTCCTCCATGTCCAGCAGGTCATCCTCACTGCCTGGACCCACCATCACTGTCCCCTGAAGATGAACAGGATCTGTAACAGAAAGAGAGGACATGTGAGTGCATGTGAACAACCTTCCCCCCCCCCCAACACCACCACCATGTCATGCCGTGCAGTGATGGGCTTCCACCTGTCTGGAATCCACCTCCTGAGTGCGCCCTCAACAGCACTGCACTGCGTGATGCAGCCAGTCGGTCCTCAGCCGGGTCAGCTCCACCACCGCTGGCTGGACCCCACCAGTGCCAGCACGTGCCGCCCTGAGGGCTGCCACCTTCTCCTTCACCCTCCTGCGGTCTGTCCCAATCTTCTTTTTGCATTCCTGCACGGAGCACTGGTGGCTTCCGTGCAGGTTCACTGCCCAGGCTACCCCCTCCCATGCAGCCGCACGGGCCTGAGGGGTGCCCCGCCATCCACTCAGTAGTGACTCCTCCTCCAGGTAGGCCTGGAAGAGGGCCTCAGTCTCTGCCGTGGTGAAGTTGGCCTCCTCCTCCTTTGCCCACCATCCTCACCCTCACCTTGGCTCTGCTCGGTCATGGTGATCTGTATGGTAGAAGTGGACACCTGTCACTGTGCAGTCTACAGCGTTATCCCATGCCCATTGTCCAGAACATCCCACAGCATGCAACCCACCTCTCACCTGCAGTAACGAATCTGGCCAGCGAGCCTGTATCACACATTTATAGCGCAATGCATGCAAATTAGAGTGGAGCAACTGTAATGAGATGCAAATCGCACCACTCGCCTTGAATGGCTGATCGGATGATTTGCATGTGTCAGCTGAATATCGTGCCATTGCGCTTTTCTGTCCGGTTGAGCCGGCTGAGCCAATAGCGCAGATCTGTGACTGTGCGGTACACTGCATGCGCATGCCCAGGTAGCTTACGCAGGCGTCTGCCGTGCTGATGACGTGCTGTGCGCGATTAGCAATTCAGGTCATGGCCACCATTGTGCCAGTGGCGCTACAGCACTGGGCACTATATGGCACTGTGGCACTACTGCGCAATACTCCACTGTGGCACTGGCAAGCAGGTGGTCGGTCGCGCAGGATGCATAGACATCAGATGGCGCTGTGCGTGGCCTTGCATCATAGAACCCTGACCTGGTGTCCGACCTTTTTCCCCTGGCGCTGTTCGGCCGCCATGTGTATGGCCCTATTGCGCTGTCTGGTGACAGCGCTATGTGAACCGACGGCGCTGTACGAACAGCGCAATTGGAACCTATGGTGGTCTATTGCGCAACATTTCCACGTGTGGTTGCCGCGCTGCAGGGCGCCATATTGCCTGCTGTAAAGTTAGAACAATGGCACACAGGAGGGCACTCCAATGGAGCCCAGTGAGGTGGCCAACCTGGTGGCCCTGGTAGATCCACTATGGGGCACTGTGTGGGAGGCCCCTCACCATGGCTCGAACCCAGGTCTGGCTGCAAGTGGCCAATGACCTGGTGGGGTCACAGGCAGCGCCCGGTCTGCTGAGCAGTGCTGGCACAGGTACAGTGACCTCCGCAGGAGGGGCGGAGTTACATGACAGGCTACGGTCATGTGCCAGGAGGGGCGTTGTGCCTAGGCCAGATGGGTGTACCATCTATGCACCTGTATTCTCCGTAGGGGTGTGAGTGTGTTTTGGTGGCTGTGCATGGGTGATGGCTCTGACATGGTTGACTGTGTCAGTGTGTGCAGGTGTGAGATGCATGGGTCTGGCTGTGTGGGCAGGCACTCTCACTGGGGCAGGGGGCAGTCTGCTTTGGAGTCACACTGATGTTTTTCTTAACATTTGTCTCCCACAGGCTGGGCAGAGAGGATGCAGGCACGGGATGAGGAGGGCCGTGGCAGGCCCCGTGGCGGTCGGTGGTGCTGGCGAGGGTGGGCCACAGCAGCAGCAGCAGCAGCAGCAGCCACAGCTGCTTGCAGTGTGGTATCATTACATCATGGATGCTATTGCATGCTGGAGGGGTGGGCATGACCACCAGCCATGCACAACACAACCATACCGACACAGGCGACATTCATCACTGTCCAGTGTCACTGCGCGCGTGTGTGTGCGTCACTGGTAGTCCATGCATGCACTGGGCATATGGCTGTGGAACTGGCATGCACTACATTGCCACGTCACTTGACAGCCTTGTTTGTGCTGTGATGGACATGGGCAGTGTGTGTGTGCAGTGGTGCACATAGCTGGTGCCGCCTAGTTGGGCTTGTCATGTGCATGGTCACTGTGGGTGGGTGCATACCATCACAGGTGCAGGACATTGGGCTATATGGCTTGCAGGTTGGGTGGTGTTCAGGGTTGTGGTCAGTCACAGCCATTGACTGTGTTCCCTTTTCCAGGCCTCATTGTGCTCTGCAGAATTGAGCGGGCACTGCAACAGTTGACCGGGTGTCCCTGGAAACCGGACCATCCTCCAGGATATACAGCGCCATGGGCTACGGAGGAGGCACAGCCAAGCAAGCGGCACCAGGCAGCAGAGGACCAGCCTGCTGGGCCTTGGGCCGACTTTCCTTCCCACTTCACCCATCCCTCCCACCCTGCCTTCCCTCTCCAAGTTGTTCATCCCTACCCTTGCCCACCCCTACCTTGTACCCCTCCCCTCTTGTAAATAGTTTTGTTGTTGTTCATTTTGTACTTTACATTTTTCTAATAAATATATATTTTGATGAATACTGTGTTGGTCTCTGATTTGCAGCTGGCTATGGTTGCTCAGTTGCAGTGGTGTGCATGCCATCTGGGGTGGTATGGTCCTGGGTATGTGTGTGTGTGTGTGTGTGTGTGTGTGTGTGTGTGTGTGTGTGTGTGTGTGTGTGTGCGTGTGTGTGCATGGGGAGGTGTCTCCAGTGTGGCAGTGACTTTCTGTTGGTCTTGCCATCTGCTGCCACCCACTGTTGGGTGCACAGGGTGGGTCTGGCTTGTATGGTTCTCTGCTACAGTTGGCGTGTGCCGGGGGATGCATGGTGTTTCCTGCAGTGCAAGTCACTGCACATGGGTGGTGTCTTGGGGTCACGGTGCAGGGTGTGCTATGCATACAGGGGGCTGATGTGCATTGTGGTTGTCAACCCCCTGTGTGTGGCAGTCTCAGCCTGCCAGTGGTTGTGCTGGGGTGTCATGGCCCTGCTGTGCTTTGTTGGCTTGTCCCCATGGGCCAGTAGATCATCCGTCCCACCCCCAGTGATGCTGTGCTTGGGGTGTGCAGGTATCTTGTTGGTTCTGCAGTGTGTTCCTGTGCCCATGTGTGGCATGGCTGGCGGTGGGCCCCAGCCTGCCTCCCTGGTTGTGCAGTTCCATTGCTCTGCTGGGGGTTGGGGGGCTCTGCTTGCGCTATGGCACCTCTGGACTGCTCAGCTGGGCTGTTGCGCTATGGCCCAACCTTTCTGCTCAGCTTCCCTTTCTGGTTGCGCTTATGGCACAGTTTGTGCGATATTCAGAAGTTGGCTGCTTACGCAATTTGTTTTGCTCCATGTTTGAATATCGTGTCTGTTGCGCATATGCGTAATTGACTTGTGCTTGCTCCTGCTGTTGCGCACATTTTGAGCGCAGTTTGAATATCTGGGCCCTTGTGTTTGTACTGAGTTGATATGATTGAGGTATTTAAATGTCTCTATCGTATCTCCCCTATCCCTTCCTCTCTCCAGTGAGTACATCCTAAGACAGTTTAATCTCCATTCATACATTCCTCGTGTAGTCCATGTATCATCTTTGTTGCTCTCCCCTGCATGGTCTCCAGGCAATCCTTGTCTTTCTTGAGGTGCGGTCTCCAGAACTGGATGCAATACTCCAGGTGAGGCCTCACTAAGGGCCTGTACAGTGGGACTATCACTTCGCTTTTCCTACTTGTGATATCCCTTCCTATGCATCCGAGAATGCTGCTAGCTTTTTGTGCTGCCTTTTTGCACTGCTTGGTTGTCCTTAAATCATTCGATATGCGTACCTCAGATCCCTCTCTACCTTAGTTTCAGTCAGCTGTTCCCCCTAGGGTATATTTCTAGCCTAGGTTCTTTCTCCTTACGTGCATACCTTTACACTTCTTGGTGTTGAATTTCAAATTTATTTATTTATTTATTGCAGTTGTTTCACCAGGAAAGGCACACTGAGCAACAAGATGCTCGTCTCCCGGTGTGACCTGGGGGGGAGTACACATGAATATGATAACACCCAGGCTATCAAGTGAACAGTTAACAGAAGCAAATAAAAAGCAGCATAAGGATACACGATTGCATGAATATAGAAGCAGCACACATTGAATGCTTAGGATATTATAGTATCAAATAATTTTTGTGACAAGAAGCAGCAGACAAGGTAAATTAGCACAGTACTAACAGCTGCAAACAACAGCGGATGGACAGTTATACAGTTATACACAGTTCATAGGGCAAAATAGGCCCAGGACATAAGTGCAAGGTTGAGGTTATATGCCAGCTTCTGTAGCAAGGCTAAGGCCGCTGGTCAGGCATTGGGGAGGGGATAGTGGGGCATGGCAGGTTCAAGGACAGGAGCAATTTGTAGTAAGGAAGTTTGCTAGGGCAGTAGACAGAGAGTAGGAAGAGGAGGAGTGCCGAATTTGTGGTGGGAGGGTGTTCCAGAGCTTGGGTAGCCGGTGTGAGAAGGCAGCTTGACCGGCAGAGATCTTCTGCCCAGGGACTGAAAGTTGGCTGGAGTCACTGGATCTAAGATGATGGGAGGGGGGTGGGTCATCTGTGAGCACGGTGGCAAGGTAGGAGGGGATGGACTCGAGACATAGGTTGGAGACAAATTTAGCACAGTGAGAGATGCGGCGGTTTTCGAGGGATGGTAGTGCCAAGGCTTTGTAGAGGTTGTAGTGGTGGGTGAGGGGAGAGGTATTGAGAGCAAAGCGGCAGAAGGCATTATAAAGTGTGTCCAGTTTAAATAGGGTGGACTTAGGGGCTACACTGTATACAATGTCGCAGTAATCGATGGAGGGCAGTATCATCGTCAGGACCAGTTCACGTTGGACTCGGGCAGGGAGGCTGCTGCAGTTCCTATATAGTGTACTGAGCATGGGGCCTAGTTTTTTTGAGATAGCATCGATGTGGTCAGAGAAGGTGGGATGGCTGTCGAGCCAGACCCCCAAGTAATGGAATGAGGGGACATCTTCAAGTTTTTGGCCATCCAGGGTGGCGATGTAGGGAAGGGAGGGGAGTCTGGCCAGGCATTGTCGTGTGCCGAAGGTCATAATGACAGTTTTTTTTGCATTTAGGGAGAGCTGGTGCGAGCTAAACCATTGCTGTACCTTGCTGAAGTCAGCTTGGAGGTTTGATTGTACCACATCAGGGGCAGAGCCTGAGTAGTAGAGTACAGTATCATCTGCACACATGTGGATTGAGGAAGTAGAGCAGATGAGTGGCAGGTCGTTTAGGAATATAGAGAACAGAATGGGACCAAGAACCGACCCCTGTGGGACACCGGTATTTAAGGGAAGGGGGGTGGAGATCGCATTTGAGACTCTATTGGACCGAGTTCTATCAGAGAGGTATGATCTGAACCAGTTTGTGGCTGCAACAGAGAGGCCTGATTCAGCGAGACTCGAGAACAATATGGGGTGGGAGATGGTGTTGAAGGCTTTTGCAAGGTCAACAAAAATGGCTGAGGTGATCAGTCCACTGTCCATGCCTATCAGGGTAGTGTCTGTAAGCCTTATCAGGGAGGAGGTGGTGGAGTGTCCCTTCCTGAAGCCAGACTGGAATGGCGTGAAGAATTTGGAGTCAGTGAGGAAGGAGGTAAGTTGGGTGAGCGCAAGGTGCTCTTGTAGTTTTGCAAGGGCTGGGAGGAGGAAGCTAGGGCGGTAGTTAGAGGGGGAGGTAGGGGCACCTCCTTTTGGCAGAGGGATGACAATGGCATGCTTCCATGCATGGAGGATGGCAGTGGCAGCAAAGGATTGGTTTAGGAGTTTGGCAAGTGTGGTTGCTATAGCGGGGGTGGAGAGGTATAGAAGTTTGGGGTCTAATCCATCCAGGGATTTGCCTTTTGAAGGGTTGAGAAAAAGTAATGTATCTAGGGCCTCAGTTGCAGAGATGTCTTTGAAGGAAAAGAAGTGAGGCCTAGTTTGGGTCTTTATGTCTGTAGGCGATGCGAGAGGTGTAGTGTTGAGCAGGGAACAGAGGAAGGTGGCAGCACAAGTGGAGAAGTACACATTGAACTCAGTGGTGACTGCTGTGGGCTCTGATAGGAGAGAGTTATTAACATTTAGCATTGGAGTGGGATTGGCAGCTGGTGGGGTGAAAAGGGAGTGAATGACCTTCCAGACTTTTGAGGGTTTATTTAGGTTTGACTGGAGGGAGCTGCTGAAGTACTCTACTTTTGCAAGATGAATGGCTCCGGTGCACTTGTTACGGAGCATGCGGTATGTGGAGAGGTGTTGTGGGAAGCGTGAGGATTTATCCGTTTCTAGGCTTTGTCCCATGTAATTTGACATGCAATCAGTTCTTGGGTGATCCAAGGTAGGTGGTTTCACCTCGTACTCTTGTACGACGCAGTGGGGCGTGTGTGTTCCAGACACTGAGGAATGTGTTTTTAAAGTGTAGGAAGGCACCATCAACGGAGATCATAGGAGGGGCAGGGGCAGGGGCCCAGTTTTCTAGCACAAGGCCATCTAATACAGGGTCTAGGTTGAGGGATTTATAGGAGCGTTGGACTACAGATTTAATGGGGGATTTTGGACGATGGATTTTATGCACTAAAAAGGTTACGTGGTGGTCGCTGAGGGAGTCAGGAAGAATACCGGCTTGTTTGACCCAGTGGGGGTGTGTGGTAAGGACCCAGTCGATGAGCTAGTAGTTACCAGATTTTAGGTTAAGCCAGGTGGGCTCAGTAATGATTTGTGAGAGGTTTAGGGTGGAAATTTCAGTCCTGGTTTTGTTGAGGGCAGGAGATAGCCAATTGTGGTTAAGATCGCCCATAATGTAGAGTTCCCCTGTCGTGGTTAGGCAGGAGAGTTGCTTGAGAAGGTCGGTGACAGCAGAAGCTGGTGTACCAGGTTGGCAGTATATCCCAGCAATGTAGATTGGTAGCAAGAAGGGAAGGATAAGCTGAACTAGTATTACTTCAAGAACTTTTGGTTCAGACTTGGCCAGGACCACTGAATAGTGCAAGTCTGAGTTTACGTAGATGGCTATTCCGCCACATTTAGAGGCTCTATCCTGGCAGGCCATAGTGTACCTGGGATAGCGACAGAAGAGTCGTTGATGTTTTTGTTGAGCCAGGTTTCGGACAGGGTGAGGATATCTGGAGTGTAGTGGATGGCAAGAACCTGAAGGGATTCAAGCTTGTAGACAAGGCTTCCTATATTTAGGTGCAGGAGGCACAGGCCACGTGGGAGAAGGTCCCCAGAGTGAGGTGAAGAAGAGGCTGATGTTGGAGAGGGGCATGGGGGGTGGTATTGGGGTTGGGGTGGATGTCACCTGCTGCAAGGAGCAGGAGAGCAAGAGTTAGGTAGTGAGTGAATAGCTGTATATGATTGACTGCGAGCGGTTGTCTTTTAGATTGATGGCGTGTATGGGCTGGGCATAGGGGAATAAGTTGAAAAATGACCCAGGGGATTGATGGGTTGAAAAGAAATGGGCTGGGATATGTGGCAGAGTGTGTCCATGCTTGGGTGAAAGGGGAGGTGGACGCTGGGCCGGAGGGGTGGGAGAGCTCAACGAGGTTTGGCAGGATTTGGGAGGAAGGCATGGGAGAGGTGGATGGCATATTGGAAAGGAAGGAAGGGAGGGAGGGAGAAGAGAATAGGGATGAGCAGGTTCAGGTGGCCTGGTAGAAGGATCATGGCATGGATCAGGTGCTAGGAGGACCCTACTGCTGTGGTAACTTAGCGGGGAAGTTAGGTGCTGCAGTTACTAAGTGGAGGAAGTGAAGGGCAGGAATGCGGGGGCAGGGAAATGATAGGGACCTGTAAGGACTAGGAACCAATGGGGAAGCAGAGGGAATGAGGATTATAGGTAGCCAATGAGGGAGCGAGCAGTGCTGCTAGACTCATTAGCCAATGAGGGAGCGAGTGCTGCTAGGCTTACTAACCAATGATGGAGCGAGAGGGAATGTGGGTGGGCAATAGGTGTATTAATCAGTGGAGGGTGGGGGTGGGATGGAGGGCCGAAAAATCCTTCTATGAGATACCTGAATTTTGCTTAGTTGCAGCTAAATCTATTTGTAAAAAGCGCCAGGTGGCAAAAGCAGGGGAAAAAGTCCTGGCCAATCGGAGCGGGTTTGCTGGAAGCTCCCATGTTCTGATTGGCTGCGCTGTCACCATACCTTCCAAGGAGCTGCAGGCAGGTGTCCTGGTCTCGGTCGACTGGGTGCCATACGACCATGGGGGAGCTGAAGCAGTCCTGTTCAAGGGCAGGCAGCTGGAGAGAAGGAAAAATAGCAGGGGTTAAATAGCGTAGAGGCAGGACAGGTTTAGATTGAGCCATTTTGCAAGACAAAGGAGAGTGAGACTTTTTGGCGCCAAGGCAGAGTGCTTGGATGGGGGGGTGGGTGTGCAGGAGCAAGGAAACAACAGAAGAGCTATAAGCACTTTAAAACAGAAGTAGAAATTACAATCCAGCTAATGCAGTTGAAATCCTTCTAAAAAACAGTGGTGGAATTCAAGCATGCATGGGACAGTCATAAGGCAATTCTAGGGGGTTGGGGCAGAAAGAAATAGGTTGCTGGTTAACTAGGATCTGCAGCTTATCCATTAGGTAGGGAAATGGGCAGACTGGGTGGGCCAAGTGGTCCTTATCTGCTGCCAAATTCTATGTTTCTATGTTTCTATGTTTCTACGAGACACTTGAATTTTGCTTAATTGCAGTTAAATCTATTTGTAAAAAGCACCAGGTGGCAAAAGCAGGGGAAAAAGTCTTGGCCAATCGGAGGCGGGTTTGCTGGGCATGATATTCCGTTGGCTTGTGTCTGGTACCTTCCAAGGAGCTGCAGGCGGGCGTCCTGGTCTTGGTCGGTAGGTGCCGCCTGACCGTGGGTGAGCTGAAGCAGCCCTGTTCATGGCAGGCAGCTTCCAAGGAGCTGCAGGTGGGCATCCTGGTCTCAGTCAGCTGGGTGCTGTCCGACTGTGGGGGAGCTGAAGCAGCCCTGTTCAAGGGCAGGCAGTTGGAGAGAAGAAAAATAGCAGGGGTTAAATAGCGTAGAGGCAGGACAGGTTTAGATTGAGCCATTTTACAAGACAAAAGAGAGTGAGACTTTTTGGCGCCAAGGCAGAGTGCTTGGATGGGGGTGGGGGTGCAGGAGCAAGGAAACAACAGAAGAGCTATAAGCACTTTAAAACAGTAGTAGAAATTACAATCCAGCTAATACAGTTGAAATCCTTCTATGAGACACCTGAATTTTGCTTAGTTGCAGCTAAATCTGTTTGTAAAAAGCACCAGGTGGCAAAAGCAGGGTAAAAAGTCCTGGCCAGTCGGAGCGGGATTGCTGGAAGCGCCCGTGTTCAGATTGGCTGTGCTGTCGCCGTACCTTCCAAGGAGCTGCAGGCAGGCCTCCTGGTCTTGGTCGGCTGGGTGCTGTCTGACCGTGGGTGAGCTGAAGCAGCCCTGTTCAAGGGCAGGCAGCTTCCAAGGAGCTGCAGGTGGGCGCCCTGGTCTCGGTTGGCTGGGTGCTGTCTGACTGTGGGTGAGCTGAAGCAGCCCTGTTCAAGGGCAGGCAGCTTCCAAGGAGCTGCAGGCGGGCATCCTGGTCTCGGTTAGCTGGGTGCCATCTGACCATGTGGAGCTGAAGCAGCCCTATTCTTGGGCAGGCAGCCACTGTTTTGGCCATTCCTCCAGTTTTTTTTAGATCAGTGATCATTTCTGTGACCTCCTCTTGTATGTCCACTCTGTTGTGGAGCTTGGTGTCATCTGCGAACAGGTTTACCTTTCCTTGCAAACCCTCTGTGATGTCACTGATGAATATGTTAAATAGAATTGGACCCAGCACCGACCCCTGGGGGAACTTCACTGGTCACTACTCCTTCCTCTGATAGAACGCCATTTAATAACACTCTCTGGGTCCTCCCTTGGAGCCAGTTTCTAATCCAGCCTACTATTTTATGTCCCACTCCTGTGTATTCCAACTTATTTATCAGCCTTCTATGTGGAATGGAGTCAAACGCCTTACTGAAGTCCAGATATAGTATGTCTACTGCTCCTCCTTGGTCCACCATTCTGGTCACCCAATCAAAGAAATCAGTCATGTTTGTCAGACATGACCTCCCTGTGGTGAAATCATGCTGTTTAGGTCTATTTGGCTAGTTGCTTCTAGATGCTGTACAATTCTTTCTTTCAGTAATGTTTCCATGATTTTCCCCACCACTGAGATGAGGCTAACTGGACGGTAGTTTCCAGCATCTTCCTTGCTGCTGCTTTTGTGCAGTGGTACCACCGTGGCTTTTTTCCAGTCATCCGGTACTGTGCCACTATCCAGTGACTTGTTGAGGAGATCTGCTAATAGGGTGGGAAGTTCTTCTTTGAGTTCCTTTAATATTCTTGGGTGGATACCATCAGGTCTCATGGCATTGTCAGTTTTTAATTTTGCTAGTTCTTTTAGGACCCTTTCAGTTGTGAAGGGGTTTGCATCAGCTTCACTGGTGTGGTGTATTTCATTCTTTAGTGCTGGTCCACTTCCCTGATCCTCCTTGGTGAAAACTGAGCAGAAGTATTCATTTAGAACCTCTGCCTTCTGTCCATTAGTTTCAACATTCTGGCCCTCCCTAGTTCTCAACCTTACAATACCGCCCTTGCTTTTGCTTTTGCTTTTCTGTTCTACACATCTAGGTCACCTGCTGTCATACAAATCTGAGAAGGACTGCAGCTTTCCAGTCATATAATAAGCCTGATGTAGAGTCATAAACTGGATCATTATATACTTACTCTGCATTAGAATTCTCATGCCATCCTCTAGCAGAATGGCCCACTCATCCTCCCCAAATGTATTCAACCAGTCTTGCCACGTTGATGTAGCTTTGGAGGAACAGATCTGAGATAGTCAGAGCATGGGAAGTGGGAGTGAAACAAAATGAGGGGAGGAGAGAAGGAAAGGAGGAGGTGGGGATTGTTGAAGTAAAGGAAGGGGGAGAAAGGGAGTCAAGAAGGCACAGTTTGAAAAGAAGTCATTACAGGAGAAGCTAATCCCAAGAAAGTCAGAGATGGTGTTGCTACCTTGATTACTGGAGGGATATAGACTAGCAGGGGGATCAAATAAGGAGCTGGTGACCTTCCAGAATTTCAATGGGGAATTAAGTTTATGCTAGAAATTGAAAGTGAAACAATCATATTTATTTGGGAAGCATCATCTCCTTCGTGAAAGAGAATGACTGTTGCCAACTTTCAGGGAAGACAGGGTATTTGGAAACGAAGAGAGAAACCACCAAAAAGGAGAGGGAGGCTAAAGGTGGTAAGGAAAAGGGATAAGGCGTTTTTCTGGTACATACGGGAGAAATGTAAGGTCAAAGAGGATATAATGAGACTTAAGAGCAATAAGCAGTTGGAGGAGGGGGACAAGGGGAAGGCCGAGATACTGAACAATTATTTGTGTTCGGTAATTACTAAGGAGAAAGATGGGCCACTGCCAGATTGTGGGGTTAGAAAAGGAGTGAGCAAAGATGCTGGAGTAAGGGTCCAGATAATGGACAAATGGGTGTTGGAAAGCTAGTAGGGTTTGAAGTAGATAAATCTATAGGTGTGTTTACACTACCTAGCGGTTTAGGTTTGCGTTATGGTGCAAATTGTGCACTCAAACTGCTGTATCGGTGCCGGTGAATTTCCAGCATTTTGGGCATTTCAGCAGAATTTCCAGGAGTAAGAGTATGGACAGCAGCACTGACAGCCCTTTCTACCAGGGCCCTAACCATCACCACCTTCACCCATTCCTAACCTGTCACATGGAGCACAAATCTTTCACAAACTGTACAACAAGATTTTGTCCCACTCCTGTTGCAGTACTCATGGCAGACAGATTGCATTGTGTCATCACTGCTGCAGTGAGACTGTGAGTAGAACTATGGGTTATGGGTAAAATGGTTCAACACACTCTCCAATCATAGTGTCCATAAACTAAAAGATATCAAAGAAACTGTAAACCAGAACATTTGGAACCTTGCTAGAAACTGCTAGTCAGGGGTGATGCTTCCAGAGGCTACATTTTGACTATTAGAGAAGCATTTTCATTTAAGACATCACTGTACTACAATTTATCTAATAACTGCAGCTGTCAATATTAACATTGGTAAAAGTGAAGACCTGCCTTTTTAGAGGCTAGATTCAAGATGTTACTTAGTCAAAACAAGTAAGTCAACAGACTTTGCAGTTAAACCACCCACAATAATGCCCCTTCAAACAGATGGGATTTACCATCAAATCGATATTTTCTATGTGCAGTACAAAATGTTTCACATAAAAGCAAGAGGTGTTATGTTTCAACCATTGTACTCTAAACATAAAGCAATATTCTGGAGTATAACCCTAATTTCATGTATAATCCAATATACTGCAATTTTCACATAGACCTATGTGTTTTATGAACAAATCAGTAAGTTCTTAAACAAACATGATTTGTGCACAAACTAATGTATTTCACATGATTGTTTCATGTGAAGCAATGCATTTTTCCCACAAACATTTAATCAATCAATCAATCAATCAAATCTTTATTTGTCCAGGCGATCACCATTGAGCAAGTTCATTTACAAGGTGGACCTGCTGTTGGCAGGGAAAATTGTAATAAAAAAGAAACAACATGTTTACAATACTGATAGAAGCAGAGTGTTTACATTCCAAGTCGCATGTACAAGAAAGATATACAAAACACAACCCGAACATAATATATATATACAGTTCCCACAGGAGCAGGATGTGCATGGATGTCATATGTAAACCATAGAAGAAAAAAGTAACATTATTTATATTCCTGTCCAGCAGAAACACATTACAGACCTGGATGGAAATTCCTAGGCTATGGAGGTGCGCATAATAGTGTGTAAGGCTTAGGTTAATGCGGCAGAAGGGAGGTGGTGAATAAAAGGGATGCAGAGGGTGCTAGGGGCAAGTGGGGCAGAGGAGGGGGAGTGGTAGTGGCAAGGGCTGATTTGGATAAGCAGCTGGGACTAGTGTTGATGAAGAGAGGAACAATAGTCATGTTGCTAGGAGCAATAGTAGCAATTACAGATTTCAGCAGACGTTTTGTCATAGAGGGTCTTAAGGAAGGCAGGACTGACAGGGGAGCTAAGTCTCAATGATTTTTGTATCCTATTCCAGACAGTAGGCAGGGCATAGCTTATGGTGGCCCTTCCAAAGTGAGTGTTGATCCTTGGGACTTTCAAAGAAATCTGTGAGTGACTTCTTAAGGCATAGTTCCTAATAGGACTAAGGGGGAGACAGCCAACAACGTATTGTGGGAGTTTGTTGGTAAGGGCTCGGAGCGTCCATAGGGCTACATTTCTATATCACCTGGATTGAAGGGAGGGCCACCCTATGGCTGCGTATAAAGAGCAGTGATGTGTGGAGTACGGGAGGCCAGTTATAAATCTCAGTGCTCTATGATATAATACATCCAGTTTTGCAAGATATGAGGCAGGGCAATGGCCATAAATGAAGTCGGCATAGTCAATTAATGAAAGGAACATAGACTGGACAAGCTGTCTTTTTGAGTCTGTGGTCAAGAGGCATTTAATTCTGAAAAAAAGACCAAGTCTCTGCCTCAATTTTTTCAGCAGTTCTTCTTTGTGTTCCACAAAAGAGAGTTTGTTGTCTAGCCAAATACCAAGGTATTTGAATTTAGTCACAAATTCAAGATTTTCTCCTAATAAAGTAGAGATTGATGGTTTTTGCATTTAGTAGTAACTTTTTGCTAAGGAGCTGGTACTGCAGAGTACTAAAGGCAGCTTGTAACTCAGCGCAGGCAGCTACAGGAGATTCCCGGCTTAAGTAGAGCACCGTGTCATCCGCAAACAAGTGAATACTGGCATCCTTGATGCCTATGTCCAAGCTGTTGATATAAATGGCAAACAGTAATGGGCCCAGTATGGAGCCCTGGGGGACACCTTTTTTTATCGGTTTAAGTGAAGAAAGCTCTCCATCAGCCTTAATTTGTTGCTGTCTATCAGAAAGGCAGTCTTGGAATCATCCCAGTGAGGTTGAGCCAATGCCTATAGTTTTTAAGGTGGAGAGGAGCAGGCAGTGGTCCACAGTGTTGAAAGCCTTGCTGAGATCCAGAAACACAGCACAAACAAATTTTTGTTGTCTAGGTCCCATTGCCAGTCATTAGTAACTTTATTTATTTTCTAAACCAGGATGCTATATACAGAAAGAGCTGTGGTCTAGTAGTGATTAAAGCGTTAGACAACCTGTGAATCAACAGATCCCTGGTCTGTATTCCACTGAAATTACAGATTTACTTTGGGACCAGAAAAATACTGATGGATGAAAAATACTTCAGCTGACCTTCATGTGCTGCCATTCTCCCTGCAAAGTTTGAAGCAGGACCCCACTGAAAGCAAGAGCCAGGATTTCAGTGAGGCTGTCCTGAGAAAATAAATTGAGGAAAATAAAAACATATTCAAGCCAATGGTCTTCGAACAGACACATGTACCATACAGTGTCTGATGTGGAAACCAATCTGTTGTGGAAACAGATCTAAACAGTTGTAAAAAATGGATAACAATCACTGATTATTGATGCATGCGAAGCATGCCCTAGACATAACTACTTAGGGCCTATTCACAAATTTGACTGGCTCTTTGCCCTGATGCTGCTATGGAAGCCCTTCTTGAGGGCAATATTCCTGAACCTTTGTCATTCCCATACGCAAGACCAGAGCTCCAAATGGACTATGGTGGAGTGGGCAGAGCTGTGTGAGGCAGTAGGCTTTAAATCAACCTCGCAGTAGATCAGGGGATCATGGAATATGACAGTCCATGGCTGGGACTGCCATATCCATTCTAGAAAGATTGTTGACAGCAAATACCCAGCTGCCCCTCTTCTTGCCCTCTGTGCCAAAGTTTGCGTGTGTGTTTGGGGGGAGGGTAATTGGGGCCTTTGATGTTGCTGTAAATCATGGGAAAGGGCACACAAAAGTTACTGCAGGGATCCCTTCTGGTGTAGCAACCACTCCCACCCAGTGCTTGAACCCAGTTGTACCTGGCTTTAGGCATGCTGTGGAGAGTGGTTCTGCCAAAAACCCTGACTCTGCCACCCACATAAATCCATGAGCAGAGTGGGACCAGTTCAAGTGACCTATGTGCAGCAGGAAAAGAGATTTGGGACTAACACTAGGGCCTGAATTGCCCCCCATTTGCGGGATGTCAGTGTAGGATAGCCTATGCACTGTGTTAATATGGCACATATATAATAGAGCCCTTAACTAATAACCTGCCAAAATCTAATAAAATATATTGCTTCCATCCCAAAATAGTGGGATTATTTGCATAGACTGTATTGGTAAACACAGTTAAAGCTAATTGTTGCCCCGGTTGTCAGTGAGTATCTAACTCTGTTTAGTAAGAGTATGTATATGTCAGTAAGGGTGTGCCATCCCTGCAGGTGCCTGTCCAGTTGAAATTAGGAAGGGTGCTAGAAGAGTAGCAGTGAGTTGTGCTGACAAGTATTTTATTAGTGTGAATTCTCACTATTCTATTAGCAAACATGGCTGCCTAGCGATAACATTCAGCCTTGCCCATGCCAAGTAACGTTCTTCGGCCCTCTTGGATAATTGGAAACCAAGGTGTGAAATTGTTTTACTTGAGCAAGCAACCCTGTCACATTGCTATGGTTACACACAGAAACAAAACAAAATTCCCACTTATTAGATTGTACAGACTGATATAGTTAAATGAAACTTTGGACTTCACACATACAGTGGCAAGAGGTAATTTTTGCATTACAGTATGAGCATACTGTAAGCACAAATTATTAAAGAAATCCAACTCGGCTTAAACAGCACATGGCAAAAATGTGTTACTGGTACTCTGCTTTCAAACTGACTCCTACTGAGAAAAAGCCATGCTATTGTAGTAAAGAAACAACACAGAAATTGGTGTCCTGCTAGCCAGTGCATTACTTTAAAACATGCAAAAATTGGTGCCTGATACAGTGTATGTGTCTTCTGTGGTGTTGGAATGCAGAACTATGCTGCAATTTATTTCCACAGGACAGAGATACAGCATCTTGTTTACAGTAGGGTCCTGCTGCTACTGACAGCTGGGAAGACTAAAGCACTGGGAGGTCAAATGACTTGCATGAGGACCCACAGTGAGTCTGTTTCTGATGTGAGTTTCAAACCTGTTATGTCACCTTTCAGTGTTCGGGGTACAAACCCAGTAGGACACAATGACTTCTAGTCATAAGTTAGGTGCAAACTTGTTATTAGAAAATAGTTCACTCTCCAGTGAATATTTTACCAAGTAATATTTTTCACTGCACCAATCAGCCTTCCTCCCCTCAAAAACTGAGTTATTGTTACTAACATAGTTTACCCATAGTATTAATAGGAGTGTGCACAGACTGAATGTTATTTCCTGAATACCAGAAAAAAATGGTCTTTCTGAGTACTCAGATGAATATCAATTATTTTTAGTATTCGTAGCAGTTAAAGAAAAATGTTTGTTGGAAACAATTTTAAAAAAAGCTTTTCTAGCTCTCCTCTGGGTGCCAGAACTAGTAACTGGGCCACCCTACCCCATGTAGTGTCATTTCCCATCCAGCACCCCCTTTTCTAATCTATAAAGTTTATTTGTTTATTTGTTTTATTTAACAAAACTCTGCTCCTGGCTGGCACTGTGCCAGGAGCTGACAATGTGACTCTAACAGAAACCCACTCTGGTACCCAACTTTTCCAGTTGCCAAAATGCACTCTTTTAGAAGGTTGCTCCCTGCTGACCCCTAATACTTGATTTCAGAGGGGGGGGTACTGTATTCAGAGTATCCCAGCTAATCAGTTGCCCCACCTTCTGCAAAGCACCTCATTCCCTGAAGTGCTTTAATTCAGTGACTAAAAGATGGGATCAGGCGTGTTACTGGGCCAGAAGGGGAAGATGCATTCAGCATAATTGGTGATATTAAGCAGATTGATTAGTCACAGCCCGGAAGGGGTTTCTTTTTTTTTTTAAATTCTGTTCATGCCCCTTTCTCTCTGGTTTATCTCCTTCCAGCTGTCTCTCCCCCAGACCCATCACCCATCATCCCTGGGACTTACTCAAACTTTCTTCCAGTGTGCACATCGACTACCTTTCTAGTAAGTTGAAAGCAAGAATCGACTTTTTCTTCAGGAACAAAGCGCTCTTCCCCCTGACATTAGATGTAGACTAGTACAAGCCACATTCCTGCCACTCCTAGACTAAGGTGACATCATCTACAACTGTGCCACTGCTTCCAACCTTTGCAAGCTTGATACACTGTTCCATCGGGCTCTGCACTTCATTACTAAAGCTTTCATGATGCACCACTGCAATTTATATAAAGAAATGGCTGCCAACCCCTCGCCACCCGGCGGCTTCTCCATTTAGGTACCTGGACCCGCAAAAGTCTACTAAACAAATTACCAACCTATATCTCTTTACTTGTTAATATTTCCCACTGTTCCTACTCCCTTAGGAAATCTACTCACATCCTCCACGATGTACCCCGGACGCGTACCTCCCTCGGCAAGGGTGCCATTAGCTGTGCCACCCCATCAGCGTGGAATCTCATCCAGACCTCACTCAAGCTCATCAGCATTGTCTCATTCAATTTCTTCAGAGCCCTGACCTACAAATTCTTCCCAGTAGTCTGTCACTGCCATAGATGCTAGCATATCATGCCAGTCTCTTGTCACTGCTATCAAGTGAGTACCCTCTGACTTCCTGTATTCTTCTCCCTAGTCTCCGTATCCACCCTGGCCCCTGTCCTCCCTAGTCCATCCCCACCCTTATGCCCAGGACTCCTTCTAAACCCTCCATCCCTGATCCCTGCCCAACTCCCTTCTTGCTGTTTCAGCCTCTCTCAACTTCTTGCAGTTATCCCTTGCCCCCTTAGTCAGACTCCTTCCTCATCAGAAGTAGTTATTTATTTCTCCTTACCCCCTTCCTTCCTGCACTCTCAGCCATCTTGGGATTCTGATCTGTTTTATTGTTGTTTTTACTGACCATATATGCACTTTTTTCCTACCAATTATTGTACCTGTATGCTATGTCATCGCTTTTATTGTACACCGTTGTTTAATGTTGTCCTTACAGGACCGCCTTGAAAATGAGCATGCTCTATGGAGTCTTCCTGCCAATTAACTTAAACTTAACTTAACTTATTCCATCTTCAGTTGCCCCTGTGGCTTACCCCCCATGATGTTCATGCCCCTTTCTCTCTGGTTTACCTCCTTCCACCTGTCTCCCCCAGATCCATCACCCATCATCCTTGGGACTAACTCAGTCTTCAGTTGCCCCTATGGATTACCCCCCCCATGATGTTCATACTCCTTTCTCTCCAGTTTACCTCCTTCCAGCTGCCTCTCCCCCAGACCTATCACCCATCATCACTGAGACTTACTCCATCTTCAGTTGCTCTTGTGGCTTACCCCCCAACAATGAGACTCTTTCATCAGGGCTGGCCTGCCTCTGTTACACTACCTAGGTGTCAGCACTACAGCAGAGGCAGCGACCCTCCCTCCCTAGAGGAGGAGATCATACTTTGGGATGCTCAATCCTGCTCCTCCCTTCCATCAAACATCCAATGACCCAGACTCGTTCTTGAGCCTGGGTGGCCAGCATCACAAGTGGCAGCCTTACTGCTGTGCCAGCATGGTCATTCAATAATGAGGGTTTGGTAAAGTCCTGCTGTTGTCATTTGGCTCAGTGGCAGCCCAGAGCCAACTTTTCTTTATGTAGAAACATAGATATTTGATGGCAGATAAGGACTGCTTGGCTTACCTAGTCTGCTCATTTTCCCTACCCACTGTAACACTGCAGACCCTACTTGACCTTCATCTTTACCCCCCCCTTTCCCTACCTCTAACCTATGGCTGTCCCATGCATTCTTGAAACCTGTTACTGTGTTTGCCCCACCACCTCTGCTGGCAGGTTGTTCCAGTCTAGCACAACTTATTCAGAGAAGAAGTACTTCCTCACATCTCCCCTGAGTCTCCCCCTCCCCCGTCAGCTTCATAGCATGTCCCCTTGTTCTTGAGCATCTTTTTTCTGAAAAATGCTTCCCTTCTGAACCTTATTTATACCCATAAGGTATTTGAATGTTTCTATTATATCCCTCCCTCTCCATCCTTTCTTCCAGGGTGTACATATTGAGGTTGTCCAGTATCTCCTCATAGGGCTTGCGATGCAGACCCTGCACCATTTTAGTTGCCTTTAATAAAAAAAATTAAAAAAAACTTTTGCTGGGATGAAAAGGGGAAGGAGGCTGTAAAATGACAGATGTGTGTGTATGGGGGGGGGGGGTGACCTAGAGACTAGCTCTGGTCACCTGAGGAGGGCTAGAAAATGTATTTTTAAAAAATCTTCCGAATACACAAGCATTCCCTCAGTATTTTGGGTAGTGAACCTCTACTGTTAACCTAGTATAGTATATGCTAGTGCAAGTCATATAATCTAATTAGTTACTGAAGTGGAAGATGCCTTTAAATAATCATTAAGCAAACATTGCAGGTAAATGGATAGTGTTTTCTGTGATAACAAGCCACAGAAGAAACAAATGGTCATATGTTTTTATTTTTAGATAGGGTTTGCAACAGCAATTATAAAAAGGGTCTCAGAATGCTACAGTCTGATTGTCTATCAGTATTCTGAGAACCTTGCATTAATTAAACAATAAGACTGGACAAGGTGTGCATTGTGGTAGGATAACGACACACCTCAGGTGTGTTTCGAGGCATGAGGAATTGCTGAGTCAAGTGCCTTTATCTACTGAAAAGTGCAGTTATCCCACCAAAAAGCACGGTGCCTGGAAAAGTCTTATTGTGATTATAAAATGGGTTCAAGATTTATTTGGAGGGATACACAAAAATAAAATTATGTTAAGCATTTTAATCATTTATTAATAAGTTCATCCTGCCCAACAAAATAGTTGCAGCATATCCCGGTATAGGCATGCCATCTAAGTTTCAAATATAATGCAGAGTTTAATACATTGTTTTCTTTTAATTAGCCCTTAAACCCTCTTTAATATATGGATCATGAATTTAATATGCTTCTAAAGCATACAAAAAATTTGTGGTAATGCTATCACCCCCGAAGTGATAATACCACATTTCGAGAGTGATAATACTATCGTTCAGGTCACGTAATAGTATCGTTCAGGACCTGAACAATAGTATTATCAGAGAAGGTCAACAGCGCATGTGCCAGTCTCTCTGCCCACGTCTCCAAGCGTGCCCTCCAATTGGCCCCTTTTCCTGTGTGGGCAGGCAGAAAAAATTTAAAAAACATGGCGGACAGTTTCTCCCGAGGATTATTTAAGTCTTTTTTTTCCCTTTATGTCTCAAAAACGGACATATGGTCACGATCTTACCTTCCCAAACACAGAAAAGGAACACAGAAAAGGTAGGATCTGTGCTAAAACAAAAAAAAAGCCATCTCCAGCCACGGCCTGTGTATGTGTGATGAAGAAAGTGGGGGAGGGCGCACTGAAACTCCGTGGCGCTTGACCAGCACGTAGAAAGTTCTCACTGCACAAAAAACAGTCACAGAGAAGAAAACAAACTTTGCATCCATATATTAAAAAAAATAAAGGATAGCTCACTGGGTATTACCAGTGAGTCATACCATCTTGAGGTTCTGGACACTAACCTCTTGAGCTTTGCTCTTGAGGTTCTTACATGTCCAGAACCTCTCGATGGTAGTATTCACTGGTAATACCCAGTGAGCTATCCATTATTCTCTTTATTTTCCCCAGCCCTCCTCATTTACCTGTTTCTCCACCTTTCATCCTTCTTTATATTATTTCCATCCTTTCCCCCTCTCTGTTTCTTGCTGTGCTTCTTGTTTACCTTTCCTGCATTCAATAGATGGAACATTTATTATGAATGGATTACAAGAATTCAAATCTCTGTTCAGTTCTACTGGCAGACTGTTAAGCCTTACATTCCCCCAGCAGAAGGCCTCAGATGGAACCATGGTCTCTGTTTGATCTGTGGCAGAATAAACAGCAGAGATTCTCAAGGTAAGCAGATGGGAAAGAAGACCAGCAAGTAAAATTGTAAGTACTGTAGTACTTCACTTTTTAAATAATGTATGTGTGTGTAGGAAGAAGATACAAGGGATTGAGAGCAAATAATATTTATTTATTTAAAATCTGATAACTGGGAAAGGCACACTGAGCCAAGGCTTACTTCCAGGTGCAACTGGGGGCGGGAGGGGGGAACAGAAGAGTAGAGGTACATTAGGAACAGTTCTAAGTATCCAAAGTGCAGCATACAAAAATATAAATTTCGTAGGCAGTCAAAACCAAGGTTGAGTGAATTGATGGTTATTTTTTTTAGTTTAAAAAGCTAGTGTACTGCCTAAAACTAATATTACTGTTTAAAAGCAGTCAACCATAACAGTTTATATCCTAGGTACTTTCTCTTTTCCCTTTGGTTCATTAGAAAATTGTTTACCTAATGTTAGTAGGTGTGATGTGTGGGACAGCACTCTTCCTGGCAGCTGACATATCTCTCTGTTACCCCCACTACATCATCAGCATTTTGACCTCACTGGCTGTGACATCACTGCTGCTTAGAAACAGCCACTCAGTAGCTGCCAGGTTAGTCACCTGTGATGTTACTGTAAGTGAGATCACAATGCTGATGATGTAGTGGGGGGATTAATGATAGATATGTCAGTTGCCAGGCTAAGAGCTGTTACACAGCACAATATTACCACAAAGAAGAGCAAAAGGGAAAAAACAAACATCAGAAATAAAAGGTCACTACTGACTACTTCTAAAAATGAATATTATTTTTCTGCATTCCTGGTTTGGTTCCACTAGCTCTTTAAGGCAGTTTTATTTTTAGGACCTAGTTGAAGGCTTTTAGTGAGTAAAGGTGGCAGCTATGTTTGTGATGGCAATCAGGGATGTGTGGTTAGAACTGATTTTATTGTGAAGAGGCTGCAGGGTCTTTATCCAATGCTGTTGTGCTGAGATAACAGGACAGGTAAACATGGCCCTCGGCCAGTCACGTTTTACGATTTTTGAAACCCATTTTATAAATAAGCAATAATGCACATCAGGGTGTGTTTGTTGAGCTGCGATAATGTCACACTGGGGGTGGTTGGGCACGACGCCACAGGCCGAGTGCATCCAACTCCCCAGAAGTGATGTTATCCCAGCACAACACACACCTTG
This sequence comes from Neoceratodus forsteri, assembly GCA_016271365.2. Taxonomy (NCBI): domain Eukaryota; kingdom Metazoa; phylum Chordata; order Ceratodontiformes; family Ceratodontidae; genus Neoceratodus; species Neoceratodus forsteri. The sequence continues at coordinate 941,312,489 of CM057450.1, forward strand.
GAGTGCGTTATTGCTATTATACAATGTCTCACTTTTATTTAAAAAAAAAGATTAAAAAAAAAAGCATTTTTAAATAGATTTTTATTTTATTTATCAATGTGGAGGTATACTAAGGAAAAAAGTAGTTCAGTTTTTACCAGAAGGTAGTGCTGCTGGTAAATGATTGGGTGTGTCTGTGTAAATGCCCCCCCCCCATGCATAAACTTCTCCCTTTTTGTTTGCAAGAGATGTCTTCTCATCTCTGTCATACATTCATCCAGTTTAATGGTGGCAGTTGCGAACGAAATCGGGAGCTGGAGAAATGTGGTTTGTGGGTTATGTCAAGACTACGGGGTGAGTCATCTCAGCTGCCCTGCTGTTTTTCATTATGGATCACAAGCTGTATAACTTGACAGATGCCAGTTGCATCAGTCCCACTGCCTACACTGGGACTGGTAAAATGTTTGATTTTTTGGGGGGCTGGGCAGTCATGAAAGAGAAGAATGCTTGGGTGACAGAAGCCGACTGAGTGAAGGTGTTTATTGCATGGCCGGGTAGAAGAGAGCAGTGATGTTGGAAGCCGTTCACAGCAGTTAAAAAAAAATATATATATATATATATTATTTGGGTTGCCATTACTGATTTAAAGTGTTTTGTGCAGTCACTTTATGCAATTGTGGGCGAATGGATGCTTTTTTGCCATGAAGTGAGAGGCCTCAGTGAACCACGTGACTGGCAGTTACGGTCTCCATGGTTCATTGAAGCTGCTGGGTTCAGGGGAGAAAACAGCAGTAAAGATTACATTTATTGTGTTGGCTTTGTGTGCTTCAAGAGAGCACAATGTGTCACGGTGGGAGGGAGGTTTTTACTTTTATTTAATAGTAGAGGAGTTGGGGACATAATGCAGGCAGCTTCGGATTGGGAATATGTGAAGCGGGTTGCCTACTGGAGATCAGTGAACCCAGGCTGCATGAAGTGATTTCATTAAGAGTTGATTCAGTCATCTGTGTGCTGGGACTTGACCCGTGATGTTGTACTGGGATAACATCACAGGTTCAGTCTCAGACTGACCAATCAGAGTCCAGGATTATTTCATGCCACTGTATAATCTCTGTTACACTGCTATGTACAGCCTGATCTCCACAGCGCATGAATTCTTCCTGTCAGCATTCCATCCTCTAGCACTGCTGAATGACTGGAGTGATGCATTCTGATTCTGAACCAGCATTCTTAAACAGTTGGTGGATGAATTGTTTTTATTAAAATCTTCCTCTTAAAGAGGAAAATGTTCAGAAGGTACACCGCTAACACTTTTCTTTTGAAATATTTTTTTTTTTATAATTTCAATAAAGCACTCCAAGGAGTTAGAGTAATAGTCAGTTACCCCTTAGAGGCATGATGGCACTCATCTGCACCTCATGCCAAATTACACTGCTACGGGGTAACTAACAGACTGTTACTCTAACCCTTAGTTATGCCATATATAAGCAACAAAACAGAATGGGGTATGTTAGTCAGAATAAGCGTACACTTAGGTGTGTAGCAAGGCATAAAGCTGCAGGCCGAGTGCCTTATAGCCCCTAGAAGTGAGTTTATCCAGACCAGCCCACATGCCAGAGTGTGTTATTGTGCTTATAAATGGTTTTTTGAGTAATTTGTTCTAAATTATTTAAAAAAAATTTTAAAATATTAAAATATTGTTCGTTTTTAACTAAATAGTCCCTCCACTTGAAAACTGACTCAATGGGCAATAATTGCCACTGGGGCACTGTGCTGAGGTTATCAACTGCAAGAGATCCAGTGCAGCAAGACCAAGATTTCATTGTTGTCTTACTGGCAGCATGTGGTACTGACTTTCACCTAACTACTGTTGGTATGTGTCTGGCTGGTTGAATATAGAGGGAGAGCGAAAGACAGCAGTCTGAAAGAGAACACCCTGAGTATTAGTGCTTTCTGACTTAACACATTTTTTAGTCAAAATTTCTACTTTGCTTCATTTTTTCTTTTTCTTTTCACATGCTGCTGTGACTGTTTCACTGAGCATGTAGCAGACAAAACAATGTGGCTGAATGGGTTGTTCAAAACTCATTGCTACTCAAGAATACAATCTGCACTAAGGACACAGGTGCTAATTTTTTTACCTGTGGTTTAGTACAAATAAAATACATGGTTAGAATACTGTCTTAGCCAAGCAAGATTCAGGACTGTCCTTACCTATTTTATAATTAAGCGACAATGCATGACAGGGCATGTGTCATGCTGGGATAACATCATGCCTCAGGTAGTTGGGCCTGAGGCCACAGGTGGACAGTGCCCAACACCCAAGAAATTATACATTTTCAATCACATGGTGCGGTGTGCATATTTTAGGGAATACATACAAATAGACCAGAGAAAGAAGTAAGTGCTTCAGCTGGGACTTGAACCCAGGCCACCTGGAATACTGTTCCAGTCGCCCTAACCTGCATATTTTATGGAACACATACAAACAGAGGAAAAAAAGAATTAATTGCCTGAGCTGGGACTTGAACTGCATCCATGTGATTGAAAATGTAATAATTATTTGTGCAGCACCAGGCTGTGAATATAGAAAGAGTAATGTGTGCTCCGGGATGGCCCAGGTTCCAATTGCCTTGGTGGTGTAGCTGGTTAGCACCACCAGAATGGTATTCCAAGCAGCCTGGGTTCACCCAAGAAATTATGTTATCCCAGTGACAAACACCCTGGAATGTATTATTGCAGTTATAAAATGGCTTGCTTGTAAAAAAAAAAAACTTTCAAAATGTATTTTAGTTGCTTTTTAAATAAGTGTGGTGTTGTGCTGGGATAGCATCACTGCTGCAGGTCAGCACAGCCCAGGAATTGTTGTTGCCATTTTGCAGTGTTTAATAATGAAGAGTGCAGTTTGGCATTTTTGTTCTGTTTTCAGAATTTTGGGACATTGAATTTCCACATAAGGCTTTGATTAGGTTCCATGTCAAGCAAGCTAAATAAAAAACACTGCGGCAAGAAACAGAGCAGTGAAAATGATGCAAAGCAAAACTGCACCTTGGAAAAGCACCAAAAATAAAAACACAGCAGATGTGAAAACCAACAGTGCAGATAGGGGACTCGAGCACTTTTATTTATTATAACACCACACCACCATGGATCACCACAAGAAAACATAACAGTGAAGTCGTGAAGACAGTGGAGTCAAGCAGATTTATTTATTTATTTATTCCTTTTTCCACTGCATCGCCAAGTATCTGCCTGGTCACGACCCCCGTCGCCCCCCACTTTCAAATCAGATATCCTCCCTGCCCCCTGGCTTGCCCCCCAGGGCGAGGCCATGCCACCAGCCAAGGTGTCACGAACACAGTTCTGGAAATGGGAGTCAGCCTGAGAGTGATAGAGGGGCTGTGAGGTGGCTTCATAGAGGTGCTGAGGCTGGGATTTTTTTTTGTGTTTTTCCCTTCTGGAACCGGATGCATGCAATGATGTCAACCAAGGTGGCTCACGCACGCTCCCGTGAGCGCTCCCCCTCGAGGCGTCTGCACCCGACTCCCTCCCCATGTATGCGCACGTACACCCTGCTCCCCAGCCTCCGCTAGGGGGCAATCAGGTGCCGGTGCCAAGATCCCCCCCCCAGGGAAGGAGAGCAGTCCTCCGGATGCTCTATCCTTCCCTGTCCCTGCCAACCCCCGGCGGCCCCTGTCTGTTCCCGAACACGGGTCGCCAGTGTGGCATGAGGTGTGGCGTCCAGCTCCTCAGCCCTCAATGCCACTGGGCCAAAGCAGATTTATTATAACAACACCACGCCACAATGGATCACCACTCCAGTGCATCACTAGTCCAGTGTAACTTCATGGAAATGGCAGAACAGTGGACTCATGTGGCACTGTTGACATGTGCTATGGTGCACACTGCACCCTTCTGCCTTACAACATGGACTTAATGTGCTACCCATTGATTACATAGGAGCATAGACAATGAGGGCAGAAAAAGACCAAGAGTCCATCCAGTATGCCCGAGTTCCCTATTTAGCCCTGGGACCTACTGTCCCTCCACTGTCCATATGTTTCCAGGGAATTCTCCGATTCTGCTTCCCCAAATATGCCAACTCTTCTAGAATATGTGTAGCAAAACATTAACAGATTTTTTTGTAGAAAAATCTGGCATCCAAACAGAGGTCTAGATGATGTAAATTTTCAAAATAAATTGTTTTGTGGATAGTGTTTTTTCACAAACTGTTTTTTCATGCAAATCAGTCAAGACAGAACATCACACAAGTTGCTTGGTAAGGCAGAAACAAAACTAGTCTTTTTTTTTTTTAAGAAAAATTGTGCAGTGTTTTGGGCTCCTTTATGATCTTTACAGAATCTGGCTTAGTTTGTAGAGGATGTATATCCTGACAGGAAATTTTGCAAAAGTTGAACTCCACACAGCACTAACAGTTACTTGGGCTGTGAGCATTTCCTGGCTGATTATAACTGCCTGGCGTAGTAGAGCTGAAGGAAAACCCATAACCAGCCCTTAACTGCCAAGAGAGAGCCTGGCTTGTCAATCACTATTGCTTTTAACACTTTTGACCTTTTTCTGCATGATAATAGTGTAATAATCCAATCTGGGCATGCATCAATGCTGCAACAACCTCACTAACTGGGTGGTTAAACATCTGCGGCTGTGCCTTGTGCTTTACAACCCACCATGGATGTTTGTTGATTGCAATATTGCCGCACACACAAACTATTTTTTATTTTTACTTTTAATGCATGCCTAATACAGAGGTTTGAAACCCCAACTGAAAGTGATTTGAGGAAACATTAACACTCAAGTATGTTTAGTGAATTTATCTAAATGTTGTAATCCTGTATGATTTTGTTTTCCTTTTTAAGCCTGAATATTTAATTGAAACATAAGAACATTGATCATGTCAGCAGAAAAAGATCCAAAGGTCCATCCAGTCTGCCCATTTCCTGCCTAGCTCAATGCTCAGCCTAACGCTGGCTAGATTTGTTGCCCTACTGGTTGATTGTCACCCCCTTACTAGGTAGTCATTACACAGAATGCATGTCATTCTTTATGGTCCACCATTGTCAGACAGGGTTGATAATGGATCTTTGACTCAGCCACCACCTGATAAAGCAAATAAATAATTATGCCCTATGTAACCACCATCCCAAGAGTTCTACAGCAGAACAAAACGTATGTCTCTTGCCAGAGTTCCTTTGGGAAACATAGAAACAGAATCCAATGGCAGATAAGAACCGCCTGGCCCACCCAGTCTGCCCATTTTTTAATGGTCAGTGATGTGGGCAAAAATTAAAATGCTGACACCTAGAATCACAATACAAAAAGGGCGAAACCTGAATGGCGACATAAGTTTGACCCCTTCCCCCAGGTGCTATGACCTCAGAGTTAGTTATAATAGTAAGGGGAGGTGCAAAAAAGTCAGCATTCTGGTGTTCCAGTTTTGCCCTTTGTGCCTTGCGATTCCGGGTTTGCTCTTAAAGATTCACCCTTATCATATGAAACCCATTTTTCCACTACCTACAGTATCACCACAGACCCTAATTGATCTTGGGCTTGTTCTCCCTCCACTTTTCTTTCCACTAAGATTCCCTTATGCCTATCCAATAAATTTTTGAACCCCACCACAGTTTCTGCTCCACCACCTCTGCTGGAAGGTGGTTCCAGGAATCCATCATTCTTCCTGTGACAAAGTATTTACTCCCATTTCTTATAAATCTTACTACCCCTCTCCAGCTTCATAGCATGTCCCCCTGTTCCTGAGCTCCATTTTGTTTGAAAAATACATCCCTCTTGTACCTTATTTACCCCCATGAGGTATTTAAAGGACTCTATCATATCCCCCCTCCTGCCTCTCTTCCAGTGTGTAAATACTGGAGTCCTTTAGTCTTTCATTGTAGGGCTTTTGGTGCAGACCCTGCGCTATTTTACTTGCCCTTCTCTGGACCACCTCCACTCTGTCTATGTCCTTCCGGAGATGGGATCTCCAGAACTGGACACAGTACTCTAGCTTGTGTCTTACTAGTTATCTTTACAAGGGCAACAACACCTCCCTCTTTCTGCTGATGAGTTCCCCTCCCGATGCACTCCATCATCCCACTAACTCTCCCCACTGCCTTGTTGCACTGCTTAGACACCTTTAGGTCATCCAATACGATTACCCCAGGTCTCTTTCCTGCTTGATGGTCATCAATACCACTCTATGCATTTTGTACTCCGCACCTGAGTTTCTGTTCCCTAAGTGCATTATTTTGCACGTTTTCACATTGAAACCCAGCTGCTATATCCTTCACCACTCCTCAAGTTTTCTTAGGTCTCTGCTCATCCTTTCTATCCCCCTGAAGTGTCCAGTCTATTGTAAGTTTTGGTGTCGTCTGCAGAGAGGCTTACCTTCCCTTCCAGTTCCTCTGGAATGTTACTTATAAAGACATTAAAGAGGACTGGTCCCCGCAGTGACCCCTGAGGCACCCTGCTGGTTACCCTCCCTTCTTTGGACTAAACTCCATTTACAACCACCCTCTGTTGTCTCTCCCCCAACCAATTTCTTACCAGAGTTTACAACCTTTGAACCCGCTCCTAAACTATCCAGCTTGCTTACTAGTCTCCTATGTGGAACAGTGTTGAAAGCCTTGATGAAATCTAGGTAGGCCATGTTCACCACTCCGCCCTGATCTAATTCCTTGGTTACCCAGTCAAAGAAATCAATTAGATTTGTTTGATATGACCCCCCCCCATGAATCCATGCTGCCTCAGGTTTTGTAACCCATTGGATTCAAGATATTCTACAATCCTTTCTTTCAGCAGTGTTTCCATTAACTTTCCCACCACTGATGTCATGCTGACTGGTATATAATTGCCAGCCTCCTCCCTGCTACCACTTTTGTGAAGTGGGACTACATCTGCCCTCCTCCAGTCTTCCGGAACTAGCCCTGTTTCCAGTGAGTTGTTCAATAGAACTGTTAGAGGTGCAGCCAGTATCTCCCTGAGCTCCCTCAGTATCCTTGGATGCACTCTGTCTGGGACAATTGCTTTGTCCACTTTCAGATTAGGGAGTCCCTTCAGGACTATCTTCTCCAAAAAGCGTTAGTGTCCACCTCCTCCTTTCCAAAGATTCTGTTATGTTTTTGTGGCCCTTCCACTTCTCATTACTCTGTAAACACTGAGCAGAAGTATTTGTTCAGGATCTCTGCCTTTCCTTGGCCCCCTTGCACAGTCTCTCCCTTCCCTTTTTAACCTTACAATCCCTTCCTGGTCTTCCTCTTTTCACTGACATACCTCAAAAATATCTTGTCCCCTTTTGTTTCCACCTGTGCTATTCTTGCTTCAGTCTGCACCAATGCGCTCCTTACTGCTTTCCCTGCATCTTTCTGTTTCCCCTGATATGCCTCCCTCTCCTCCTCCCTCTGCCTCTCCTTATTACTTTTGAATGCTACCCTTTTATCCGTTGCTTTTTCAGCCACCTCTTTCAAGAACCATAGCGGTCTGGTTTTCCTCTTGCTTCTGCTCACTTATCTGACACAGAGGTTTGCTACCTTAACTATGCCCCCTTTTAGCTTTGCCCACTATTCCTCTGCCCTCCAAGTAATCCCCCCCCGAGGTAATTCCTGAGGCATTCACCCATCTTTATGAACTCTGCCATCCTGAAGTTCAGGACCCTCGTCCATGTTTGGTTGGATGCCACAGACATCCTTATATTGAACCACACTGTACAGGGATCATTTGTCCCAGGTGGCCTCCTATGTTGATGTCTGCAACACTGTCCCTCTTACTGAGTACCAGGTCCAGTATTGCCCCATCATGAGTGGGTTTACTGACTAGTTGCCTGAGGAAAGCCCCCTGCGGTGAGTCCAGGATGTACTTAACCTTTGAGGGGAACTGTACTTTTGAGGTCACTGTGGAGTAGGGTCTGACCAATACAGTGTTGCATCTAGCTGATGAGTCCTTTATGCTGCATAATATCATTGCTACATAAATGTTAATTATTCACTAGCCCTATTTCATCAAATTTGGGGCTTGTAACATCAGACTACTAAATCTCAGAGTAAGCTGGAAGAGCCAAATATACCATCATATACATTTCTTTTTTTTCTCATCATTTGTGTATCTCCTGAACTGCTCCAGATGCCCTCTTCATACTGACCCTGCAGCCCCAACACCTGACTTCTCCAGGACTTACCTTCCTGCCATCATCCTCTGCCATAGGGGAGTGTGTGTGTGGGGGGCTGGTCATTGCTGCAGGGCCTGTAAGGTGCTGGTCATCACCCTCTGCCATAGGGGAGTGTGTGTGAGGGGGCCTGGTCACTGCTGCAGGGCCTGTGAGGTGCTGGTCATCACCCTCTGCCATAGGGCAGTGTGTGTGTGTGTGGGGGGGCTGGTCACTGCTGCAGGGCCTTTGAGGTGCTGAACATCACCCTCTGCCATAGGGGAGTGTGTGTGTGTGGGTGGGGCTGGTCACTGCTGCAGGGCCTGTGAGGTGCTGGTCATCACCCTCTGCCATAGGGAGTGTGTGTGTGTGGGGCCTGGTCACTGCTGCAGAGCCTGTGAGGTGCTGGTCATCACCCTCTGCCATAGGGCAGTGTGTGTGTGTGGGGGGCTGGTCACTGCTGCAGGGCCTGTGAGGTGTTGGTCATCACCCTCTGCCATAGGGAGTGTGTGTGTGGGGGCTGGTCACTGCTGCAGGGCCTGTGAGGTGTTGGTCATCACCCTCTGCCATAGGAGAGTGTGTGTGTGTGTGGGGGCTGGTCACTGCTGCAGAGCCTGTGGAGGGCTCTCGAGGTGCTGGAACATCACCCTCTGCCATAGGGGAGTGTGTGTGTGTGGGTGGGGCTGGTCACTGCTGCAGGGCCTGTGAGGTGCTGGTCATCACCCTCTGCATAGGGCAGTGTGTGTGTTTGTGTGTGGGGCCTGGTCACTGCTGCAGAGCCTGTGAGGTGCGGGTCATCACCCTCTGCCATAGGGCAGTGTGTGTGTGGGGGGGGCTGATCACTGCTGCAGGGCTTGTGAGGTGTTGGTCATCACCCTCTGCCATAGGGGAGTGTGTGTGTGTGGGGGGGGGCTGGTCACTGCTGCAGGGCCTGCGAGGTGCTGATCATCATCCTGCAGCTAGGATGTTTTTCCACCAGTTTTCTCCCAGGGCCCACTGGACATGCAGTGGATGCAATGTGTGAGCTCTGCCTCTGCAGAGATGCCCCTGGCACCCTGAACATGGGTTCCCTTCCCTCTCCTGGTGATGTCACGTTCACTGCCACCCAATCACAGCTGGTGGCAGTCGGACTGCAAGCCACAGCAGCCCCCCTTCCCGAGGGAGGAGAGCAGTCCCACAGATGAGCAGTCCTCCCTCTCCTGGCCAGCCCTGAAGTGACCTAGATCCATTTCTGAACCCGGGTCACTGGTATGGCAGGAGGTGAGGCATGTGGTGCCTCAATGCTCCACACCACTGGGCCAGCCAATCATCTACAGTTCAGCTATATTACAGACCTGCAATCACACAGATGAAGCACATCCCCTTTAAAAAAAAATTCTTACTCTAGATTCAGTTTGCCATGACCTCAGAACTGCACGTTTAGTTGTGAAGATATCGCTAATGATGTGTTAGTTCTCGAAGGTGTATCTGAGTGATGCAACTAACACTTGATAACACTGCTCACTCCAGTGCTGGCACACTTTGGCTGCTGTGTGCAAAAATCTCTCCTGAAAGGGATTCTAAGTAGTAGGCAAGGAGTGACGATTATTCACAGCACTGTGCAGTAGGTAGCACAAGAGCACAAACCATGTCTTAGCTGCCCTTTCTAGAAGTGGGAACTTGAAAAATTCGACATTGGAAATCTGCAGACAGTTTGGTGAAATTTGTTGCAGTTGGGGTGGGGTGGGGATTTTGTGCACATTGTTACTTTTTCACTATGAAGTAAATCTTCCTGTATCTACAGCCTTATTATCTACTTCTGATAAATACAGTGCAGCATGCCATTTCAATGATACTTGTTAAAAAGGAAGACATTGACAGTGACAGGGCTGATAGCTGTGGAAGAATCTGTGCATGCATATTTCTGCTATTTGTTCAAGTTGTACTACTGAAGGGGTGCAAAATTCACTTTAGGAGTTACAGTTTCATAGTAGTATTTTGCTCTGTCCTGGGAAGACACTAATTACGTAATTAAAAGATATGCAAACTTCCAAGTATGGTTGAGGGCTGGGAATGACAGAAATGTACTTTATTTTACATTTTCAAAGGGGCCAGTACCAAATAATGGGGTGTGTCATTATTACAGACCCCCTTCCCCAGAATAGTTTGTGCACCACCATGAGGGCATGAGTCCTGTCATAAATGGCTTTGCGTGCCATTCAGTGTAGCCCCACTGCAGCACACCCCTTTTCTGAGTGTCTGTACTTGTATGGTGAGCTTCTCCACATGCAACCTGAGGGTTAAACATTTATTGCAGGGCTTCTCTCCCATACAGTATCTCACTCTATGGCACACACAAAAGTCCTTCAATGGTATGAAAGGACATTCAAGCCCTTCATGCATAAATACTCTTAAACGCAGAGTAAGTCAATAATGCAAAACAAACTTTGTCAGTAGATCCAGGATTCCACTAGAAATTCTTTTTCTATTAAAGCAATAGGCTTCTCCAAAGTCCTGAGTTCCTTGCTTTAGTTTTACTGCAATATTTGTTAAACATGGTCCATTCACGCTTAGTGGAGGCACAGTTCCATAACTGTGGCAAACCAAATGGTACACCTGGATGGAAAATCCACATGTTATGGGAGGAGGAGTTGTGGTATCCATACCCAATGGACAATCCAGCCTTATAACTGGTAGTGCAGTGGATGACCCTGATAAGAAATATACATCTGAGTAATATCCCAATGCATGTGCCCACCCCTTTTCAGTGCATGTTCTTCTGTTCCCATTAGTACCCCGATGGTGCCCCCACAATGCGCCAGACTATGCTACTCCACAGAATAACTAGGAATGGGTGACAGTGATAGATGATACACCATTGAACCTCTTACAAGTAGATCATGAAAGATGTGACAGAGCACAATTTCTGACAAGCAAAGCACAGTGAATCCTCAGCAAGGGACAGCCCCTCTCCACTCAGAATGTACACATGGGAATGCTATCACTTGTATTGACCCAAGGACAGGGTCCAAGTGTCGGCCAGGTATGATGGGATTATGTGGAAGGCTTCTGTTCAGTGTTAATGTTAATGTTATGTAATATATGGGTGTCATTTCTTAACATAGGGCATGGCCAGATTAATGGATGTGGGGGCCCTACTCCAAGTCATATCTTGTGGCCCGGGGGGCCCCTAAATGCCAACATTCCACTCTTCTGCAGTAACAACCCAGGGTACTCAAGCAGGATGTGGTTTATAATGCTATGTGTTATGCCACATGACTTGACAGGTCACATGCCCTTGATTATAAACAACACAATTCAGAATGACCAATTACTGCACAAAGAAACATTTTATCAGTACAATATTAACATTTTGTAAATATTCACTTTTTAGTTACCTTTAACTCGTCTTGTTTTTCCCTTGCCACTACTGTACCTTGTAACTATTTTTGTTATTATTAATTATGGATCCTCTTTTCTTCCTCTTTTTTTCCCTCCCCTGAGACACATCTGGATATTAGACTTCAATCAGTGTGCCCTGCCTGCCCAGATATCAAATTCAAATTCCACTTAAATAAATTAATAAAAATGGGGATTGTAGCTGCCAAGATCTCCCTGCACATGCCTCCTTGAATACCTATTCTCCCTGCCAAAACCAAAAAACTGAAGCATGTATTGAAGCAGTTAGTGGGGCTCACAGCTCCCTCTCGTTATTTCCTCTCCCCTTCGAGCTCCAAACCTGAGAAATGCTCAAGCTCCTTGCCTCTGCAATGCATCTGCCACAATCACCCTCTGTGCAGCTACCTTTGTCCTCAATTCTGTCTGTTCTCCCACTGTCTCCTCTCCTCCATCTCCATTGTCATTTATCATTTTGTTGTCAGCTTAAAAGCTGCTTTGCTGCCAATGCTGAGTTGCCACATCCTTGCCACCACTCCAAGTCATTGATGCCAAAGCAGCTAAAGAGAGTTGTGCCAAAAAGACTGAACCTTAAGAACCCTGCAGGACCTGCAGGTGTTGACTGCAGCCACTTCAGAAATTAAGTTTCCTAGAGCAACCTGCTGCAATTTCCCTGTAATGTATATGACTCAAATCAAACCAAGATAAAACTGTGCCAGCAAGAGCAAGTCACACAAGTTAGTTCCCCCTCAGGTGACTTATTAGCATCCCATGGTCCACTCAGTGCCAAACTCAGTACACTACTCAGGTTACTGAACATTCACAGACAGACCATGACCAGAGGCAACCACAGCTTAGTTTGTTTCTCCAGTGCAATAAAGCTAGTTATTTCTGCAGCACAAATGACTTGGACACTGCAGCACACAGAAAACTAGTCAACACAACATACCTGGTGTGGTCTGACTGATGTGAATGTGACTTTGATGAGTCCAGCCTGTCCTCTTGATTGTTTTCTTAAGATCACACAGGTGGTGGTGACACGACTCAGCCTTGCAGCGTGGCCCGGCATGGAAGGACTCCTCATAGTCACAGCAGGACCAAAGACCAAACTAGCAGCAGCACTGACTGACCCTGGCTAGTGGCTACACCGAAAACACCAGCAGCATATGATGCTGTACAGAAGCCAAATCTGACTCCGGGTGACCCCCCTGTGGCCTACTTTTTTGTCTTTAGACAGAGACTCTTCTTCTTTGATAGACGAGACCAACCACCGCACCGACGACTCACTGCCACAGCGCTCTCTCATTCTGCTCCAGTACTCCTCATTACTGCCCGGCCACACGTCCTGATGCCATGGACATGCACACACTGCTTCCTGCTCCCCAGTAGCCACACCTCCAGAGGACCTCTAATGGACATGATTGGTTGTGTGTGGTGGGGTCAGGGTGGATCAGAGGTGAAGCTGGAGCAGCCGTCAGAGAAACTGAGAGCCTCACTTGCTCAGAGCAGTTGTGGGGGAGGGTCATCATTCACTGGGCTGACTCAGTGAGGTGGGGGGGCTGACTGACTCCAAGGCGAGGGCTGCTTTTTGGGCAATTTGGCCTGTCAGCGGTTGTCCAGTACAGCCAGAATCAAAGAAAGTAGCTGTAAATAAGTTAACAGTGGGGGCCCTCCTGAACCTCGGGGCCCTACGCCATGGCATAATTAGCATACAGGTTAATCCAGCGATGACATAGGGAATTAGTGACATTAAAAACTTATAATACTGTCGCTCTGACATCAGATCAATGATATTATGAAATGAAATGTTTGGAGTGACATATACAGTATTACAAAAAATAACAGGTAGGAAACTAGCAGTAACTCAGCTTGTCATTTCTTCTGGGCATCCTGGTGACATTATAAACCACTTGAGCTTTGTTTCTGTAGTTAATGATGTCATCAGAATCCCTCGATGGAATTATGGCCTTGTTACTGATGATTTCCTATTATTCCATTTGCACCACATTAGTCAGCATTGCACTAAATGTCTGTGGTCTGAACCTTGTTGGCCACCCTGCACCCTAAGGGAGTTTCTAAAAGAATCACTCCATGAGGATCTGCCTGACACACCACCACTGGAAACAGAAATGTCCTACTGGGTGGACCTCACACTGTTTCAGATGCACATCTTACTCTCTTTCTCAGGGTTTAGACTCTCCTCCCACTGTTGTTTTGCAATGTTCCCTGGAAGTTGTAGTCTGCTTCTTACTGCCAGATTGTGGAGCACGCAGCATAAAATGAAGATCATGTATACCATCAATGGTGCCAACATCATATGACTACCCATGTGGTCTGGACAAGGAAGCTATATCTTCAACACACTAAATAACTACCCAATCACTGCCCTGGTTGAGTTGGCCTTGTATTGTATTTCATCTTTGCAGGAGTGCTTAAGTTCAGGAATGGGATGAGGCTGTAGCTCTTCAAGAGATAGCTACTGTCTACTGCAAGATAAATAACAGAGTGGTCCATAGACAAAAGGTAGCCCCCATACATATACTCTTCCTACATCCTGCCAAGAGGTCAGCTGCCCTGACTTTGCATGCAGCACACTGCTCACACCAGTTCCACAAGGATGGAAGCAGCAGGAGTGAAACTCATGCTGCCAGACCATTCACACATGCTATAAAAGATGTGGCTCACTGCTGAGATTTGAGATAAGGAGTGTATAAGACCCATTTGTGGAGCTCTGGTGTTCAGTGCTCCTATATCTCTGTCACTCATTTGTCATGATGACTGTGTAGCTGTTATGAAAGCTGATGCCCATGAGTGACTAGTATGGTATGGGCCATCTATAAAGGGCTCATGGTGCCATACAGTTCATGTCATTTAAAAACAAGAGTGGGTATACTTCACTCTGACTAGCTCCAGCATATGCCTGACTGGAAGCATGATGGATTATAATCAGCAATATCTTGGCACCAGGGCTGGTAGTGGTTATGGCTGAAGAGGGGGTTTCTCTTCTAGGCCATATAAGGTAGAGTGATCATATAGAGCAATTGGTGGCAGGCAAAAGAAAACATGGTCCTGGTCCTGGTTTGGAGAGGGATAACATGTGTACTGGGATAAGTAGGCCCAGCAAATGGATATTGTCTGCCCTTGAAGGATAATTAAAGAAATAAATACATTCAATATCATGCCTACCTGCAGTATGATGATCTCTTGTCTTGCAGTGTGCAGTACAGGACAGGTTCACTAATGTATAAGGTCAGGGAGCGTCTGTTGGGGAGGGATAAGCTAGACGACTGCAGGCAGGCTCCAAGATGTTGTAAGCAGTTGACAGGTCACTGTGGACAGACACAGAGGTGGTGAGCTGGAATGGGGGACAAGGAGGTGATGATTATAATCCCTGCTAAGCTGTGGGTTGATCATTGTCACACAGTGGAATTGATAGGGATACAAAATGGCACCCACATTTTATTCTATTGCTATAAACAGGCCATTAATTAAACCCATACTATGTTGTGTCTTCCAGTTTTAATCCAGCTACCTGGCTCAATTCAACTGCCCTCCAGTCCCCCGTCACTCATTCATTCATTCATTCATTCATTTTAATAGTAGAAAGATACAAAATGGAATGTGATTAAGCTGTCTTCATAAGGAACCCCACACTTGCAGATAGAGGGCCAGCAGTGGTGGATACCATCACTCATGAAGCACCATCGGGGCACTGCTGTGTGTGTACAAACCCATATATGGATTAATTCCTAAGACTAGTGTAACCCCTGTTGGGCTTAACTTTAAGGCTCCCAATAAGTTTTCACATCAAAGGCTTTAGCTGCCACCGATGGAGGAAATGAAGCAGCACTTCTGATTGACACAGGAATTCTCTTGATTGTTTCCCCAAACAAACCAGACACAGAAACACACCCACACCCACACAGGAATTGTCTGGGGCACAAACTAATGTTTACAAAGCAGGACTCATAAATAAAGACATATAGCAAAGGACTGCTTCTGGACCACAAATTTGGCAGCCATCTTTGTCATCTCTGCCCTCCAGAAGCATGGTAGTGAGGCTCAGAGTGTGACTAGACACCCTATTAGGTTCTGAGACCTGCTAAAGGAGCCACAGAGGGCTCATGGAATTTAGAAGGACCTCATTAATTCTAGTCCCCTTGCCTTAACCAGTCCATCAAGTATTGATCCTCCAGCCTTTGTGTAAGTGTTTGATAGCCAGAACACCAACAGTGAGCTGGATTTTCTCATTGAACAGCATGGCCTGTTCCAGAACTAAGTCAGTCTGTATGAATCTGCTGAGAGAGACAGATCACAGAGCTTTTTGTGAAGGAGACGGGTGACTCATCTGATGGAGTACACAGTTTTCCTGCAACACTGAAAAGGAGATAATTGTGTACTTGTACAGCATAGCCTGGTAGAAACTAAAGGTAAAACAGCAACCGAAGTGTTACCATGGGTAGCCATTCTATGAGCACTTTTCTGGAGACTCAGAGCAGACTTTGTGCTGATCATAGCTCCTGTGTAAACTCAGAGAGCAGCGCTGTGTATGAGATGCTGCCCAGCCAGCACCACAGCCAACAGCTGGTTGTTGCAGCACTCCAGGGACTGGATGCCAGGATGTGATGTGTTGCTCTGACATGGTTGGGCTTCACAGGCTGAAGCTTTACCTATGACTGAAAGAGCCATCATGTGCTACATATCAAGTACAGGAAGCGAGACTTGACTGACTCACCAGGGGGAGGTTTGCATACCTACATCAGAGACCCAGAGCTTAAAAAGAGGGGACTAGACCTGTCAAAGAAGGGACCCACTGCTGTTGTGTCACTGCACCCCGAGCATCAAGGAAGATCTCATCCCAACGGTCTGCAAAAACCATGAATAAATTAGTTTGTTCACAAAGCACCATCACGTTTGTTATTAATTAATTTTGGAAGCTGTTAATTGGACTAAACTATCCAGCTAGGAATAGAAATACCTGGTTTTGGTCTAGTTTTGGGTTTTATTTGCCATCATCATGTAAAGTACTTCCAGTTTGTTGAAGTACAATACTGCAAGGTCCCAGGTGATGACAGATGATGCGCCTGCACCAATTCTGTGGCTGGACACCCCATAATTGTGTTATTAAGGAAGATCCCTAGTTGCAAGGGGTGGTGTATATTGGTACTAATGTAGGTAGTAAGGCCTAGACAGTAATGTCAGGCATGTGAAATTGGAATGTGTGGTGTGGGTGTGAGCTACTGATCATTTGACTGAGCCTAGAAGAGCAACAAAAGTAGAGACATTAATTTAGGCTGGTCCTAGACAGGCACCAAAATTCTGTTTGGTATACACTGCAATTTTGTTGCTTAACGTTCTTTTCTTCTAGGACTTGATACATCCCTTGTTAATATGTTCACAATTACTGTCTTGGTGTGACTTATTCATAGAGTGATAAGTACTGCATAAGTTGTGGGGAATTGTTGATGCACTGTACTGATTCACTGATGCAGTGATCTTGTGTGGATTGCACAGTTTGTGCATTTTAGCAAGTCACAATACTTCAGTGCTTCAGAATAACTAACTGTAAAACAGGCTAGAAGCAGGAGTCCAATGCACATGAGATGCTGCATCTGATAGACTATTCTACGTAAATAAATTGTAAAGACAAACAGAAGGGGATTGCAGTCAGTAAAAAGAAACAGTACCCATTAGAATGAAAAAATAGACATTGAAATGACAAGTTAGAGTTATCATACAGGGTTTTATTCATGCAACATGTGCAGGCTGGGCTAAGAACAACCAAGTGGTCCATGTAGAAACATGCTGGCTGTCCACTTATGACATCACCACAGGAATGATGCCACCTTTGTGCAGAATGCCATTTAAAGAGTGTCACAAAGTGCAAATACATGCAAATAAAATAAAAAATGAAGACTTGGTCTGTTAAATATATCAGGCAATAAATGTTGAAGTTCAAGTCATTTCTAGTGAAGCAAATCAAAACTGCCAACATCTACAGTATATGCTAAACTGCGAATTGCTTGCAAAAGTGATCCTTTGAACATATGTGAATATCAGACAGGCTGAATAATGTGTTCCCCACCATAATACTTGTGGCTAAATAGCTCAAAGAAATTATTTTGTACAGTCATTAAGTCTCATCAATTGCTAACTGGCCAGTGATTTTACATTTGTTTGTGTCAGAGGCAATAAGGACTACTTAGGGACATAAACCACAAAAGAAGTAATTTATATGAGCTGAAAGACTATATATAGAAACTGAAACAAAGGAACATAGATGATGACAGCAGAAAGGACCAAAGGTCCAACCAGTCTGCCCAAGTTCCCTATTTAGCACTGGGGCCCACTGTTCCTCCTCCTGACACCTCTATTCTCCTACCTGATTCTGATGCCCTGAGCAACCACTATACCCTTCATTCTGTCCCAGGCATGCTTAAAACTATTAACAGTTTATGTACCCACCACCTTGGCTGTCAACTTGTTCCCCGGCTCCACCATCCTTTCTGCAAAACAGCATTGCCTGATATCCCTCCTGAACTGCCCTCCTGTTAGTGTCAACTCATTGCCCCATGACTGCAAGCTGGTATGTATATACAGTATAAATGTGCACCATAATATAACTATCTTTGGTAATTTAAGCATCATCATTCCTGTGATGATGTCATAAGTCAGCTGCCAGTATGTTTCTAGGTGGACCACTTGGTTGTTGTTTATTCCCCAACCTGCACACCTCATACAGGCCCTAAAGACCCATTTGTGACATTGAGCCTACTCTGTTTGATTTTATCTGAAACCTGAATTTTATGAAAGCCTGTATTTAATTGTTTTATTGCACCCTGTTTTATCTTATTGTCAAGGTGCCTTGATTTTTAGAAAGGCACGTATAAATAAAGTATTATTATTACTATTATTAATATGAATAAAACATGGTAAGATAACTCTAACTTACCATTTCAGTGTCTATTTTTTTTTCATTCTGATGGGTTCTGCTTCTTTCTGCTTCTTTTTTTATTACTTACACTGTAAATAAATTGTAAAATAAATATATTTTGACTGATGAATTTAGAGAACCTTTTGTTTATTCCCAGTAGAGGTGGAAGGAAGCAGTATTGCACAGCAAAATGTGAGCAGTATCATCCAACACTCACTGAGGTACTGTACCTATTCCAACTGCAGCAACTGGGAGAGTCAGGTAGATTTCTAGCTTTTTTCATGCTGTTCTGCAATGAGAGGAGGTTATTAGAGTTGTGGAAAGTTGTGCGATGCACTTTATGTCTGGTGTGACAGTTGCTGTTACACAAGTGGCAGAAATAGACTACCAAGTGGCCAGCACACTGACGTAGTGGCACGGCATCTGCCTGTGGTGCCAACATCCCGGGTTCAGGGACATACTCGGGAGTTGGAGGACCGGCCGGGGGAGAAGGATGAGCATCCCAGGGACTGCTGTCCTTCTCCAGGGGAAGGGGGTGAGTGTCCAGTGCATTGCAGACCTCTGGTGGAGGCTGGGGTACTGCTGTGGCCAGTGCTGTATGTCAGGGGCACGGAGTGGATGCAGGTCATCGTTGCACATCCCCGCCCCTGGGGATCCCAACAGAAAAAGAAAATGCTGGCCCCCGATCATGATGCTGACCCCATTGCTCTCTCGCTGCCTACCTGTGTCTACCAGGGGGGTCCGGCTCCCATAGTCCTGACCCGGTGGGGCAAGCCGGGTCTTGCCTATCCCAGTGTCCATTGGGATGGGGTGCCCACCCAGCAGCCCTGTCCCAGGGAGGTTATACTGGGGCATGTAGGAGCGGCTGAGACTCGGGGGGCCGGGCTGGCCAAAAAAAAGAAATAGACAACCAAGGTTGTCTCTGAGGCAGCACTGATCAGCTGCAGATATTATTGCTGATATTTAAGTCCCTGTTTACGTTCTGTTCAAACTTCATATTGCCATGAAACAACCACTCTGTTGAAAGAGAACCTACAGAAGAATCAGTCAGAATGCTAATGGGCAGAATAACAATGTGATTGGTGGGGCTTTTCTCCTTTGAACTACAAGAAATCCCAGAATTCATTGACTGGTTCAATAAGAATGATTTTCATTTGAGGTTTACATTCAATGCACACAAAGAGAGACTGGAATTCCCTGATCTTGAATTTGATAGCACACGGAATGTAGTCACCATGAAAGGGTTTAGGAAACGTACAGCCACAAATTCGTTATTACGAGTAGAAAGTGCCAACCCCCCTAAACTCAAAGAATTGATCCTGTACAGCCAAATTCTTCAGCTACATAGAAGTTGCAGCAATGATGAAGAGTTTGTGCAGCAAGCAGGAGAGTTAGAAAAATGATTTTTGGCCATAGGATATGATAAGAGAAAGACAGAGAAAGCTAAACGGAAAGCTTTTGAAAAGAAGGGAATTGTTGGAGGACCAAGGGAAAAGAAAAGGTTCAGAAACTGAGACTAGACCTGGAACTTTTGTCATCGAGTTCAATGGTTTACTGGGAAGACTGGGGAACATTGTGCTCAGGAACTGGCTGATTAGCAATTTATTTGTGAATAGAACTGTAGGGTCCAAATCTAGAGTGTTGTTTAGTAGGGCACTGAATATCAAAGATAAGGGTGCATAGCAGATTACATACAGAACCAACCATTGACAAAAGATCATGGCTTCAAAGACCGGGGGGGGGGCTTTTACAAAGGCCACCGCTGTAACATCTGCAGGTATGTTCTCCCATGTAAATAATTCCTTCATCCTTCTGATGTCACTACTAAAGTTGATGTAATGGACTGTATAACTTGCAACACACCATTTACATTGCACACTTTATGGTTTTCCTGCAGCCTAGTTTGGGTAGGATGGACCACTAGACCACTGAGACAAACAGTGCAAGAGCACATCAGATCTATTGAAAGTGGCAAACATATTTTTTTTGTGCTTTATTCAGTTAAATTCTTATGTAATTAAATCTTAATGTTTTCTTTTCAAAGTGTAATTGAATGTAATCTGATTTTTTCTTAAGGAATAAAAATAATATATATATATATATATATAAAAAAAATGAAAGTGGCAGACAGGATACCCTGGTGGGAGTACATTTTTAGGGCTGTGGGCGGAGCCTACAGCTCTTTTGGGATCTGATTGTAGCTCTAAAATGGCTGATCATGGAACTCCCTTTTTGGACTTTTGAAAGTATTCCTCCACAGCTGCAAAATAGTGCACTGCCTCTCTGATTTTTGCTATTTGCTGCTCTATGTTAAAGGCATTGGGGGGGGGGGATGCTACTGTATTGTACCTCAGAACTTTTCAGGATATTAACAAAAGAAAACTTTTTTAAATTGCTGTTTCTATCATCTGTGCAGCTCAGTCTAATAGATTTATTCTGCTTCTTTCAACAACCTAGAGGTTAACTCATTATATGTTATTCTGGAATTTACTGAAAATCTGGAAGTCAGACTACAGTGTCAGATTACAGACAGTGCAGCTGCAGCTGTTAGCTATCTCATTCCTATGGGCAGAACAGGTTGCATGCTCACACACTCACACACACGCACACACACACACACACACACACACACACACACACACACAGCAGTATGTACTCTGACTAAATAAATTTAAGAGGACTGAATTAGCAGCATGCCAGTTTTTGATGATTGTGACTAAACAGCGCTATATGGCACCAACAAGACAATAACTTTGGTTATTTGGTAGCTCTTCACAGCCCTATCGGCTCTGGCTAGAGTTTGTTTTTACATGTCATGGTTCCAATGCAGAATATTTAAAGTTCATGGGCATAAAACATGTCCCTGCACTGATGAAATTGGATAATAGAACAAATGTCTTTTAAAAAGGGGAAGCTGCTGGATATACGCACCTAAGAGTGTGAAACCGTTTGGTTTAAACAACCAGAGGGATATCAAACCATATAACATGGGTTGACAGAGCTGTGCAATCCTATTATTTCAGTCAGTCTGCATTGCCATGGATTAAATACCCTATTTAATCCATGGTTCCATGGAGCAACTCCTGTAAAGTACCATTGGCACTCATTGCCTGTGTGAGCCAACAGCAGTGAACGATGGCCATATAAAACGCTGGTTAGCAAGACACAGCAGTAGTCCAACTACAACACATTGTGATGTGTACAATGCATCTCTGCAAACCTGTACACAGTCACATTCTGATAGCAGTAGTGTCCAGTAGATTGTCACCTGTCAGTGAGAGTTCAGTGATGCTGCAATGTCTTTCTGTACCTTCAGTAGTGCAAGCAGGTGGTCCAGGAGAGAACGAGAGCACCACCATTTAACTGTAGTGATGGTGGTCTCTCTCTTTTTTGCTCTCTGTCAGTAGAAGTGTTGTGAGAAGTGGTTGTGATGGGCACACTGGAGTCCTGTTCTACTGCACTGGCATCCGAACCTCTGTCTGTAAGTTGACATCTCCCTGTGTGGCTGACACAGTGTCCCCAAAGGAGATGGCAGCGCCCCCCCAACACCCCTGTGAGAGACAGAAACTGGCAACTGTGCAGGGCACAGCTTGTAGTGGGGAGAGAGTGACTGTTATTGGTTCACTGTCCTGTACCCTTGCGAACCAGTACATTATGAGAGACAGCAGCAGAGCTCCCTATGCTTCGGAGTCTGCAAAACTGACTGTCCTCCATTTGTGGTGCTGCCAAAGATCTCCACTCGGTGTGCTGCAGGATCCTTCAGTTAGTGTTGTCGGTGGCAATTTCTTAGTGCTAAATCATAATGTATGAAGAGAAAGAGTGCACCTTGGGTAGCTGCTTGGGAAGTCATCAGGAGGTGAGCCGTACATGGGACAGGGAGGGGAGGAGAGAGAGAGAGACAGGGCAAGAGCAGTAAAGCGTGTGAGGGACGAGAGACACAGAGATCGAAAGAGCAAAGGATGGGTATTACAGTGTCCTGCTCCTTAATGCCTTTCCTTAATACTTGTGTCCCCAGCAGTAGCAAGAGAGACAGACACACACAGCAAGGACTGCAAAGCTCTTCTTAGAGGAAGAGAGAAAGCAGCAGGCTGCTAACAGGGAGGATATCATGGAAGCAGAGCTGGGGAAAGTCAGTGTGTGTGTCACATGGTCAGACTTTGCTGTGTCTCCGCGTGAAGTGCTGTTTTGTTAGCAATGACAGACAGTGATACAGTGAAACATTGAAAATGAGCATTGCAGCTGCCTTTGGTGTCTGAACTGCATGCTATTTTATTTTTGTTTATTTATTAGAAAAGTTGGATTTACAACCTTTGAGTCATGGACTCAATTACAAAGGCACCTCGTCACGGGGGGGAGTAGACAGAGTTACATAGTATGGTTACAACAGTGAAAACAGTACAGGTGCAGAACATTAAACATAGAGTACACATAGGTTACATAATAGTGTTACTTCTAATAGGTTACAGTCATATACAAGGTACTCAAGGGTTACATTGGGGGTACAGCCCTGGACATACTTAAATAATACCTTGAGAGGGTGGAGGTAGAGATGGGGAGTGGGGTGGAAGGGAGGGGGAGAGGATAGGCTGTCCAGAGGATGCTGTCAAGTCAGGGAGGCCTGACAGGAGGATCCCACAGTGGGATTAATTAGGTGCAACTACAGCAATGAGCACTGAAGAGATGGTTCTGGAGGGAGATTTTGAAGGGACCGATTTTGGCAATGCCTGTGGTGCAGGGTGGGAGAAAGTTGAACTAAGCAGGGGCTCGGTAATGAAAGGACCTCTGGACTAGTGAGGTCTTAGTTCAGGGCACCAGAAAGGTGGCCTTGACAGAGCTATGGGTGGCAACAGATGAGGGCACATGTCATAGGGAAGAAGAGACCCTGGGGGGAGCCCTAGAAGAGATTTTTTGGTGAGTAGGCAGGTCTGGTAGTACAGATGCTCCTCAAAGGTGAGCAGGTTGGTGGTGGAGTAGAACAGGCAAGTGTGAGTGTGGCTAGAGGCTCCAGTCAGGAGCCTGCATGCCTTATTGATTGAGAGCTGGATTTTAGTCAAGGTGGTATTGTCCACCGCAGCATAAAAGGGTAAGCTATAGTCCACTAGCGACAGAACAAAAGAGGTGATGGCCAGCCAGAGGGCAACTTGGGAGAGGTAATCTCTATGACAGTATAGTGGGCCTATCCAAGAATTTATGGTGGAAGATAGGGCATTGATGTGGGAGTGGAAGGTGAGAGCCGAGTCGAAAGTGATACCTAGATATTTGTAAGAGGTCACTTGCTCCAGTGGGTGCAGAGTGCTGGGGAGAATGAAGAGGGGGGCATTTTGGCCTTATTTTGGTGCTGGGAGAAGAGCATTGACCTAGTCTTCTTTAGGTTAATGACAAGTCGGTGGTCAAGGAGCCACTTTTCAGCTTGGTTATAAGTGTGCTGGAGGGTTACCTGGAGAGAAGAGTGATCAGAGTGGGAGGCAAAGAGAACTACATCGTTGGCATAGAGGAGCCTTTTTCCTGTGCAGGAGCTGGGGAGAGTGTTGAGGTAGAGGCTGAAAAGTACAGGGCCCTGAATGGAGCCCTGAGGTACCCCAGAATGAACGGGCTGAGTATTGGACAGGGAGCCATTTATCTTCACATGTTGGCATCTAGCAGAGAGGTATCTGGAGAACCAGGCAAGGGGACCAATGGAAAAGCCAAGTTGGTGGAGGGAGTTGAGCAGGAGGGGGTGACAAACAGTGTCCAGAGAGTTAGAGAGGTCTACGAACACTGTGCCAGCAAGGTTGCCAGAGTCAAGAGCAGAGTGCAGGTACTGAGAGAACTCCAGGAGAGCAGTAGTGGTACTGTGTCCTGGGAAGAAACCATGTTGTTCTGGGCACATTATGTCATATTTGGCCAGGTACTCAGAGAGTTGAATAGACACTATTTTTTCTAGGGCTTTAGAGAATGGGAGAGAGGATAGAGATCGTCCAGTAGTTGTTAGGTGCGGACCGATCTCCGCTCTTATGTATAGGGGTGATTTCAGCTGATTTCCAAGCACTGGGAAACTTACCGAGGCATAGAGACCAGTTTAGTAGGTCTGTGAGGGGGACTGAGATGACATCCAAGACCAGGTGGAGGATCCTGGAGTCTAGGGGGTCACAGCTGGGGTTATTGCTACAAAGGGCTTTTAGCAGGTGCTGCCTGGCTACATGGGGGGATATAGTGTGCAGGTAGAATGGAGGGTGATCCAAGGCAGTGGGGACAGAGGTGGGGATTGGGTCAAAAAAGTTGTTTGGGAGGACTAAACTTAGGTCGGAGAAGGTAGTATTGAGGCACTCAGCTATGCGAGTTGGTTCTGTAGTGACAATGCCATCGATGGAGAGCTGGGACAGTAGGGGGGAGTGGGTCTTCCTATTAAGCTCTTTCATACTGTCCCAGAAAGTCAGAGCAGAACCCCAGGTGGCTGCGAGGGTGGTCTGATAGTGCTCTGCCTTGGCCCGTCTAATGGCCCAGGTGCACTGATTATACGCCGTGTTGTAGGCCTGTCTAACAGCCAACTTGCCTGATTCGATAGCGATGTGCCACAGATTATCCCTATGCTTAAGTTTTTGGATAAGGGATGGGAGATCCATGTGGCATTTTGTTTTTTAGTATGGATTCTGGTGTGGGGGGGAGAAAAGAACACAGGCCTTGCTGAAGGCATTGGTGAAGAGGTCTAGGGCAGAGTCAATATCAGGGGCGTGACGGATGGGGGACCAGTCCAGCTGTACTAGATGCAATTTTAGCTTTCTGAGACTCCTGGGGCATAGGTGGTGGCACAAGGTGGCCTGGGACACAGGTTTTGGAATGGAGGATGTCCAGAGACAGAGGACAGGTGAGTGATCAGTAAGTGAGTCAGGGAGGACGTTGATATCCCTGATTTTATGAGGGTGTTTCGATAGTATTATGTCTAGGAGGGTGCTGGAGCCACTTGTCTGGTTGAATCTAGTGGGCTGGGTGACTAACTGGGACATGTCCAGGGCAGTGAAGGAGTCCCTGGTATGGGAGGCAGTGGTACCAAGCCAATTGACGTTAAGGTCACCTAGGTTGAGTTGCTCAGCTTTGTGTGGTAGGGAGGTGAGATAGTTGGTGAAGACTGGACCACTGGGTTCTGGTTCCTTGGGGGTATATAGGAGACCGTGAGGAAGAGTAGGCCCCTGGCTGGGTCAGGGGTAATTTTTAGAGCGAGCACTTGGGCACCATAGTCAAGCTTGGGGGCAGGGAGTGCATGGCTTATAAGGGTGTCCCACATGTAGATTGCACACCCACGGCCGCCTTTACCAACTCGGTCTTCCATGAACAGGGTGTATCCAGGGAGGAAAATAACAGAGTCATGGATTGTTTTGGAGAGCCAGGTCTCTACTAATGCAATAATATCGGGTTGGTGTTGTACAACCCAGCACAGGAGTGCGGCGGATTTCTTTAGAAGGCTACATATGTTCAGTGAAGCAACATGGAGACCGGCTCCAGAGTGGGGTATGGGAGGGCTAGTTGGCATAGGTCCAGGGTTTGTGTGTATATTCCAGGAGAGCAGTAAGAGCAGAGTGATTAATCTAATTAGAGGACAGTGATGACAAGGACCCTTAGTGTGGTGCTGATGGGAGGTCCTGATAGGAGGGGTGCAGGGGATGGGTAAGGCATACGGACATATGAAATTTGCCAGCAGATAAAGGCCTAGAGGTCTATCAAGTCTGCTCGAATGTGCAGCTAGCACCCCTTATTCTGCAGCTGCCCCTCCCTTCCACCCTTCCCCTTCATTAACCCTCCCCCTTGTCCTGTCCCATCCTCGTTTGAAGCAGTCCACTGTTCTACTGCATACCACTTCTGCAGATAACGCATTCCACCCAGCCACCACCCTCTCTGTAAAAAAGTGTCTCCTCATCTCCCTCCTGAACCTTCCTCGCTCCAGTCTCATATCATGGCCCCTGGTGGCCCTCCCTCCTTACTTTGAACAGCCCCTCTGTACCTGTCTTGTTTATTCCTTTCATGTATTTAAAGGTTTCAATCATGTCCCCTGTCTCTCTCTCCTCCAGTGAGTACATGTTCAACTCCTTCAACCTCCTCTCATATGATAAGTCCCCAGACCCTTGATCATCTTTGTCGCCCGCGCTTGCACTCCTCCAGTAACTTAATGTCCCTCTTCAGATACGGGATGCCAGTACTGCACGCAGTACTCCAGGTGTGGTCTAACTAATGACCATACAGTGGCAGAATCACTCCTCCTCCTCGAGGATATCCCCTTGCAATACAACCCAGCATTTTGTTGGCCTTTGCAGCTGCCTTCCTACACTGTGCCGAGTTGTTCATTGACCCTGTGATGAGCACACCCAGATCCTTCTCTCCTCTGTCTGGGCTAGCTGCACTCCCCAGCTGGTAAGTCCACCTTGGCTCTTCATCCCAAAATGCATCACCTTGCACTTTTGGCATTAAAGCCCAGTTGTCAGGTGTCTGACCAGGTTTCAAGCTTTGCCAGATCATCCTGCAACCCCTGCCATCCCCCTAGGTCATCCACCACTGCGCCAACCTTGGTATCATCAGCAAACAGACTGATCTTGCTCTTGATGTCCCATGATATGTCTGCAATGAATATGCCAAACAACATTGGTCCCAACACTGAGCCCTGTGGGACACCACTCGTCACTGCCCTTGGGTGTGAGAGCTCCCCACCCACCACCACCCTCTGTTGCCTTCCCTGCAGCCAGTTTCCTACCCATCTCACCAGCATTGCACCTGCCCCTGTGCCTACTAACTTCCTTCCCAGCCTTCCATGTGGCACTGAGTCGAATGCCTTACTGAAGTCCAGATACAGGACATCCACTGCATGTCCCCTGTCCAGCTGCCTAGTTACCCAGTCATAGAACCCGACCAGGTTGGTTTGGCAGGATCAGCCACATATGAAGCCATGCTGTCTGCTGTCCTGTAGTCCTTTGGCCTCTAAGAGGGCCACCAGCCTCCTTCAGGATAGTCTCCATTAGCTTACCCACGATGGATGTGAGGCTCACTGGTCTGTAGTTTCCGGTTCATCCTTGGGGCCACTCTTATGGAGGGGCACCACATGAGCCATCCTCCAGTCCTGAGGTACACACCCCGAATGTAGTAAGGCATTAAATAGGTCTGCCAAAGGTCCTGCAAGGACCTCTGCCAGCTCCTTCAGTACCCTGGGGTGGATGCCATCTGGGCCTGGCGCCTTGTCCACCCTCAGTGCCTTTAAACCCTCTCAAACTCTGCCCTCCATGATTTCCCCATCTGTCATCACTTCCCCCCTGCGTCTGCCATTTCTCCCATCTTGGGTGTTACCCCCCTTTTCTCTTTAGTAAATACTGAGCAGAAGTACTCATTTAGTGCTTCTGCCTTATCGCAGCCTGCTCTGCACCCAACCCTCCTTCCTAATCCTTACTATGTGGTTCTTACAGCCCTTTTCCCTGATGTACTTAAAGAAGTCCTTCTCCCCTTCTTAATGCCTTGTGCCAGCCTGAGTCTGAGATGCTTTGGCTCCCTTACTGCCCTTGTCACCTCCTTCGATTCTGTCAAGTACTCTCTCTGTCCTCCCCTCCCTGTTTCTTGTATTTCCTAAAGGCAGCTCTTTCTCCTTACCTTTCCATGACCTCCTTGCTCAACCAGCTCGGTTTCTTAGCCCAGCCTTCTTGCTCTGGGCTTTGCAGCAGGTTTTAGTTGCCTCCACTATCCCCAGCTTTATGAGCTCCCATCTCTGGTTAGTATCCATACTAGATTGAATTCTGGCCAGGTACCCTTTTACCACTTCCCCCATCCTCCCAAAGTTGGCCATCCTGAAGTCCAGCACTCTTGTGCCAGATTCCACTCCTTCCTTGCCCATATCCAATGTGAGCCATACTGAGTGGTGGTCACTCCCTGACAGCGGTTCCTCCACTGTAAGTTCTCTCACAAAGTCCCCATTTGCCAGCACAAGGTCAAGGGTATTCCCTAACCTGGTTGGTTCACTGACCATTTGCAGCAGGAAGCTGTCCTGAAGGCATCCAGCAGTACCTGCTCCTTCTGTTCCTGGTTGTTGGGGTGCTCCAGTCCACTCCTGGCATGTTGAAGTCCCCCACAATCACCACACTACCCTTCTCGCAGGTCCTTCTGATCTGTCCCACTATTTCCCTGTCTAACTCCTCCATCTGAGATGGTGGCCTGTACACCACTCCCATTCTAAGACTCCTATTCTTGGAATCCTGGATTTGCACCCAAAGTGACTCTTTACTACCCTCCTCCCCTTCCTCCCTTACACACTTCAGTCCTTCCTTCACATATAGTGCCACCCCCCCTCCTTTCCCAATCACCCTGTCCCTACGAATAACCTGTACCCTGGTACAGACAGGTCCCAGTCATTATATTGGGTGGCCCATGTTTCCGTGATGGCTGCAATGTCCACCTCCCTCTGCCATGAGAACCTGCAACTCTGCAGTTTTCTCCCAAGGCTCCTAGCATTAAGGGTAACCACCTTCCACCCTTTCCCCTCCTCCCATCCTGCCCTCCTTTCCTAGCATCACTAATAGTACTTTGCCATTTGTCCTTTGTCACTGTTATAGGGGGTAAGCTCATATGATTTCCCAACCTGTGGTCTCTGCATATCTCTTCCCCAACTGCCACCCCTCACTCCTAGTTTAAACTCCCAACTTCCTCTATATATTCTTCCATCCTCTGCTTCAACACTTTCTTTCCTTCCTCACTCAAGTGTAGTCTGTCCTTGGCATAGAGACTACTGTCCTCCCAGGTCCCTCCCCACCCCCCCAACAGCCCATACCCTTTAGCACAACACCAGGTTCTTAGCCATCTGTTAAATTCTCTATTCTCAGCTTTCTTGTTGTGTTGCCTTTGGCACCGAAGTATCTTGGAAAAGTTACTGATCTTCCTGCCCCTCACATAATTGTGCTAGTTCCTCAAACCTCCTCTGGACTATATCCACTGTCTTGTCAGCCAGGTCGTTTGTCCCAAGATGTATAATTAAATGAGGCTTGTCCCTACCCCTTCTAGTATATTTCAGAACAGACTGTCCCACCCTTTCCGCTGTCATTCCTGGCATGGCCTCCACCCAAATGCGACTATGCCTCTCCGCCTTGCTACCCCACCTAACTCCTCTTAGTATTGAGTCCCCCAGCACTAAGATTCCACCCCTCTTACTCCCTGCTTGCTTCCTTTCATCTCTCTCCCTCATTTCCAGCTCCTCTTCTTCCTCCTGCACATTATTGCATTATGGCATGGAGGGTAGGTATGGCAAGGAAGAGGTGGGTCCAGGATGGGCCTGGGAGGGCAGAGGGAGTGGGGGTGTTGGTAGGTGGTGGATGCAGTGGAGTTGGGGGGGCCAAGGTGGGAGGGGACCAAGCTGTTTGGGGTTAGCTTAGGGGAGAAATGCTTGGGGTGGAGGGCGGGGGCATAGGATGAGGGGTGATCTGAGCCAGAAGGGTAAATGTGAGTAGGCCTAGTAGAAGAGCAATGGTGCCTGCTGTTATGTAATAGGTAGTTGGAGGTAAAACTGAGCCAGTAATGGTGTGCCAGCTGTGAAATTAGCCGAAGCACAGGGCAATTTTGGTAAAACGCCAGGAAAGAGTCACTGTAATATTGCTTTACTGTGTGGGGGTGGCAATGACACTAGTTCTAAATTAATGATAAAGTTGAAAATTCAGCTAAGGCAAAGGTGCCAGCTACTGGGATGTTTTGGCTGTGACTGGGTATGTCACCATAGGCAGTGGAAGTGTAAGAACTGAAAGGGTATATAGTCAAATTAGGGTGAGGTCCCTAACAATAGGGCAGGTTACAGCAGTAATTGAGAGG
This sequence comes from Neoceratodus forsteri, assembly GCA_016271365.2. Lineage (NCBI taxonomy): Eukaryota > Metazoa > Chordata > Ceratodontiformes > Ceratodontidae > Neoceratodus > Neoceratodus forsteri. Next base: position 941,342,734 of record CM057450.1, read on the forward strand.
AGCTAACTGGAGTGGCTGGAGAAAAATTTGAGAGCAAATGTGCAACCCTGTGGGTGAGATTGCTTTAAAAAGGGGCGGTAACAAAAAGGGGGGAGACAAAAAGGGTAGCTGTTGCTAGCCTTGCTTGTAGAGCAGAAAGCAGCTAACTAAAAGAAGCTACATTTTCTTATTAATTTAAAACCTATATCTCAGCAGGAGTCAGTGTCTGTTAAGATAAAGTAGACAGATAACTTTATTAGAAGTAGAAGGGGTCTTATTTAGGGTTAAAAAAAAAGAAAGAAAAGACAGAAAGTCAGTGTGCGTTCTGTGCAGGGAAGGGTAGTAATTAGCTGACTTTGCTAAGCCAGTAGGAGGAAAGACAGCTTACCTGGGGGTGTGGTTTAGACACTATAAAAGCAGGTGAGTCAAATTACAACTTCCTGTTGCTAGCCTTTTTTCTTACTAGTTGCCCTCCATCCCACCCAAAGCCAGTTCTACTTTTATAGCCACTGGATTTGACTGTCAACAGGAACTTCCTGTTTGGCAGTAGGAAGGAAAGGATCATAGAGAAACATTGGTTTTGTCAACCCTAAAGGAAAAAAGTAGCTCACTCCATCCCCCCCCCCCAGCTGCTGGTGGTCTGATATTGAGCAAGGAAGAAGGAGGCTACTGAAGAAGATAGGAAGTTGCTGTCCCAGAACAGGAAGGGTGAGAGTTGTAAGGAGAGGAGAAAATAAGCATCCAGAGAAACAGTAGAGAGGACACAAAATAAGACATGATATGTGTGGTGCAGTGCAATGGCTGTGAGGCGGCAGTGTTCCGGGAGACATTCTGGAGGCTGCAATGCTGCCCTATTTGCAGACACCTCTCTGGTCTGAGAGAGGAGGTTGCCCGTCTCCAGGCTGACCTGGCTAGGATTCGTGAAACCTCCTCCCCCACCCAGGGACCACCAGGGTCAATGCCACTACCTCAGAGGTTGCCAAGAAAGAGGAGAGGCTGGACCAGGGTGGGCTCAAGGAGGGAGAGGGTGGTGGAACAGAGTTGCATCCCTTCAGCTGTACTTCTCCACAATTCATTTGCTCTTCTGGTGGATAGTGGTTCCTCTATGGAGGCACCTGCAGTGGAGACCAAGGAGGATGCTGGGAACCTTCACAAAGGAAACCCACAGGAGGGTGGAAAGGGGACCTCACAGGGAAGGAAACAACCCTGGTGGGGACTCAATCATTAGGGGTGTAGAAATGGGGAGGAAGGGAGGGGAGGTAGGTGCCTTCCTGGCACCACGGCTTGAGGGACAGGAAGCAAACCTCAGGATCATGGGAGGAGCTGCACGAGGGAGGGAGCTGGATGTCATTGTTCACCTAGGGACAAATGACCTGGCTAGGAATGGGATCAGAGCAGTGCAAGAGGAGTTTGTAGAGTTGAAGGGCCTTAGACAAGTAGCACATACGGTAACCTTCTCGGAGGTGCTGCCTGTCTATGGCAAGGGAGATGCTAGGCACTTCTCACCAGGGAATTCAATGAGTGGTTGAAAACTGGTGTGAGCCCAGGGTTTTGGCCTCATTGGGGAATGGGGAGCCACCTGGAGGGATGAAGACCTATACTGTGTGATGGTCTGCATCTGTCCAGGGGGAAACAGGATCCTAGGTGAGAGGTTTAATGCTTCATTGGCAAGCATTAAACTAGCCAAGGGGGAAGCACTGAAAAGGAGCAGGGAACTGAAGCCTCCACAAAACATGGTGATTAGTGAGGTAAACATCAAGGTACAGAAGTTATTAGGAGCAGAACAGATTTAAATGTAAAAAGGCAAAGGCAGTAAGGACAGAAATGGGGCAAAAGGTAAGGCTATCAAAAGTGGAGAGTGATGAGTACCAATGCCTGTAGTCTGTGTAACAAGCTCCCTGAACTAGTGGCCTTGATGGAAGAGGGTTGCCTGGATACTATGGCAGTCACAGAAACATGGTACACAGAGAATCATGACTGGGATGTCAACATACCAGGATACACAATCTCAGGAGGGACAGGGAGGTAAAAGAGGAGGAGGAGTAGCTCTTCATGTAAAGGAAGGATCAAAGCAACAGAACTAAAGAGTAAACAGGGAGCAGATGAGGCACTTTGGGTCACCCTGGAGACAGGAAATGGCACCACAGTCCGCATGGGGTTGTATACAGACCCCCATCTTAGGGGAGGAATGGACAAGGAAATGATAGAAGGCTTTCTTAGAATGGCAGAAAAAGGGGAGATATTGTTGTTGGGGGACCTGAATATGCCAGATGTTAACTGGAGCACCTTTGCTGCAGGCACATCCAAGAGCAGGGTCATTCTTGATGCCCTACGGGAGCATGCCTCAGACAGCTAGTATTGGAACCCACTCAGAAGGGAGCAATCTTAGACCTGGTACTCTCAAATGGGGATGGAGAAAGAATCTCAGATTTAGAAGTGGGTAGCCATCTGGGAACAAGCGACCACCAAACAGTGTGGTTCACGATAAACACAGCCATACAATCAAGCCATACAAAAGCAAGAGTATTAGACTTTAGGAGGGCTGACTTTGGGAAAATGAGAGAGTGCCTCAGAAAAGCACTAGCAAACAGGCAAGAAGGAGGGTGGAGGAACAATGGGAGTGATCAAAACAGCCATCACAGAGGCAACAAGCCTTTGTGTAAAGCAAATCAATAAAACACAACAAAGGAAAAAAATGCTATGGTTCTTAAAAGAGGTGGCAGGGAAGGTTAAGGAGAAAAGGACAGCAGTCAGGAAATATAAGGAAACACAGAAGGAGCAGGACAGAGAACTTTATCAGTTAAAGCAGAAAGAGGCTGGGAAGGCAGTCAGAATAGCAAAGGCCCAAACTAAGGAAAGGATAGCCAATTCTGTTAAGAAGGAGGATAAGACCTTTTATAGATACATTAGGGAGCGAAGAAAGACCAAAGGAGGGATACTGAAGCTTAATAAAGGGGAGGGAATGTGGGTAGAGGGTGACAGTGAAAAAGCAGGGATACTGAACGAATATTTCTGCTCAGTATTCACAAAGGAAGAGGAGGGGGTGTTACCTAAACCAAACAAGAGAAACACTCTGAAGACGGGGGTTGATACCAGTCCATTTACAGAAGAAAGGGTTCTGAAAGAACTAATAAAATTGCAGGTGGACAAAGCAATGGGGCCTGATGGGATTCACCCAAGAATTCTAAAAGAACTAAGGGTAGAACTAGTGACACCGCTGACTACTCTCTTTAATGGAAAGGGACCTGGGGGTAGTCATATCAGATGACCTAAAGGTGGGCAAGCAATGTGAGAGGGCAGCAAGGAGGGCTGGGGGGATACTGGTGTAACCCCCCTGCAAATGGAGGTTCCCAAAAGACTTCCAGGAGCTTGCTTGAATGCTCCAAGCCTGAATGGTGTTTGGCATTTAAGCCATTTATCAGTGAGTGTTTTTAGAGCCTCTGGTACTGTCTCTTTAAGAGCTGTCTGCTTGCAGACATAATTAGTTTGTATGGGGGGACTGTGTGCTTCTCTGAGTACCACTCGAGCTGCTGCCAATTCACTTCATTTTTGCAGTCACTAGGAGTGCAAAGGGAACCTATCTGAAAGATGTAACTGTTTGCCAGAAATTATTTAGAGTAATAATGAAATTACAGTTTGTCTAACCTGCTTTCTTTGCAGTCAGAACTGTGTCTGCTAGTTCCCCATTCTAGTTTTGAACTGCTGAACTGGACTAATCAGTGTGGGGTAAGCTAGCTCTAAATGGTGCCTTGGACGAATCAGAACTTGGACTCATAATCTGAGCCAGCCACAAGAGGATTGTATGGGCAGTGACTCTGGGAGATGTAGTTTAGACTTCAGTGCCTTTTGGACCAACAGCAGCAGTCTATTGTGAGTGACAGCCAATCCAGTCAAGAACTGGGAGGAACTCAAAGGAAGTGCCCGGTTTTGTCGGTTGGAGTTTCAGTTGAGCTTTGGCAGTGAAGAAGGAAGGAGCCCTGTGCTTTTCAGTGTGCAGTTTTAGTCAAAACGTGTGTAAGGCCCAGAGTTCCGTCTGCAGCTTGTGTAACAGCTTGTTAGGACTGAATCCGTCCCTGTGAAAAGAATCAAAGGATCTCTGAAGAGTAGAAACCAGGCTCACCCTGTAGAAGATTGAGGAATTGCTGAAAATTGCACTCGGTCTGTCAGGAACTGAATCTGCTGTGTGTTCTCCCGGTATTGTGCAGTAATTGCGATCGGATACAGATGCAGCCTGCCTGGTATAGTGCTTTCTTTATATGGATGTGTGAAGAGGTTTGTGTACCTCAAGTGAGCCCTGCTGACATTGAAGGACCCTATCTTATTTGGAGGTCGTGAGTACTAATTCAGGGTCGCTCCCTGTTGAATTGCCACATTAAACCAAATGGAATTACTGTACTGCTGACTGTTTAATTCTCCTTTTCTCTGTGTGAAAGGGCCCCTACCAGCTGCCATGGTTTGACTAGCCACTAGGGCTTGGGCACCCAGGACAGTAACTGATAGGGATAGGCTCTGCACAGAGCCATAGGTAGATTATTAGAGTGATAAGCTAATTAACCTGATTTCCTGTCCTTGTTATATCCCCCAAATAAATCAGAGCTGCTTGTTTCAGCAAAGTTATACTGCCTGAGGTATTTGTCATGTTAAAGTACTGTACTGTGATTGTTGCACTGTATCTCATTTCACAGGAGGTCCCAGTGCCGGAACCAGACCTGGGGGTAAGTGTATACTGTGAAGGTAATTTGATATATTGTGTGGACCACTAGTGGGAAGAAAGGGGTTGCAGTGTCCCAGAGGGCTGTGGCTGTTAGTTTAACTATTGCAAACCCTGACCTCTGGGTGGAGGCACCCGCCATTGGATCCAGGCCCCCAACCTGTTAGGCAAATCAGGCAGGGTAGTAGCCCTGGGATAGCGCCATCTAGGGGTTACATCTTGGAGGCTCACCGCTGGATTGTGTGTCCTAGTGGCCATATTTAACGAACCACTGTTAAGAAAAAATGGGTACCCGACAGAAGTGGCTGTGCATCGGCTGGTGGAGTGGTGTACTGGGAGGAGATCGACCCCAAAATGCTATGCTTATCCTGGACATCCCCTGGGTATCAATACGGACACTGTGCAGGAGTACTTTCCAAGGTGGAAGGTTTACAAAACCCTGTGGTGGTGGGTCGGCATGCTAATCTGCTCACCCACACTTTCCTGGCCCTAGTAGAGTTTAAGGATCCCATAGATAGCTCCAAAGTGCCACAGACCATTACTCCCAGAGGGAGCCCTCACTGCTTGGAGAGTGATAACTAAGGACAGTAAAGACCGGGGGAATCAGCCCCACCACTATCTGAAACTTTTGAGGAGAAATTTGCTGAATGGTTGCTGGGAGAGGGAAAACTGTGGAGGACTTGAAGAAACTATTCTTGCCACCTGGGGTGTTCCTCCCCAACACCCCTCCTGCTCCAGTGCCCGTAATGGTGGCTGAACCAATGCAGACCCTATTTCTGCACCTGCCATTAGTCACTACCCACCAAGGGTTGAGGATCTTCTGGCACCTCCCCCACCCCAAGGGAGGATGACTGGGAGACCTGATAGACTATGTTGCCCCCAAGTGCTAGAATGGCAATGCTCGGAAGGCTAAAAGTGAAAGAGGGTTAGTGAGAGCCTCGAGGTCCTGCCCTGGCTACCATCCGTGCTAAAAGGCCAGTAACCCTGAAGTGACTGCACAGGCTCATCTTGAGGCCTTGGAGAATGTGTATGGGAGCCCAGATTCTGATGAGGACCTATGGTGGAGAGTAAGAAATGCACAACAGTACCAAGGGAGTTGTTGTCTGTGTATGTCTCGGCTGGAAAAATTGTTGCAAGAATGCCTCAGAAAGGGTAGTTTGCCAGCGATTGAACTGGACCGAACCAGACTGGACAGAATCCTTAAGTCTGCCCCTTCTCAGAACTGCTGTTGCTTCAGTTACGCCTGGCAAATCGACTGGAATCCCACCTCCTATGATGAGTTAATGAGAGAAATTCGAGGAGTTGAGAAAAGGCGACCTCGGAGGTACCTGCACCAACAGCTGTGGCTACGACCTGAGTGACTGAGGGTGACCCATCAAGGAAGTTCAGGGGCAGAGGTTGACAGTCAATGAGTGCTCTGACAAGGAAAAAGATATGCCACAATGGGGCGAACTGTTGAGAGAGATCCGGGAATTCAAAAACAGTCCCTTTATGAAGGCCACATCTGCAAGTACGGGCCCTGACCTATATCCGACTGCATCTGCTATGGGGGTGGGGGTACCCACCCATGTATCTCCTGCTGATAACAGCTACAAACTCAATTCCTTGACCATGGAAGTGGAGAAACTGACGAGATGTCTCCAAATGCTTATCACGCCAGAGACAGAGATGGCACCCAGGTTTCCAGTTAGTAATACCCCACCCTGGCTCCCAGTGTGGCCTCGCCAGCTCAAACTCCAGAAAGTATGTTTTGCTATAATTGTGGGAAAGATGGGCACATGAAAGGGAATGCCAGTCCCCAAAAGACACTGACAAAGTTGCATATAGGCTACAAGGAGAGCTTCGGAGAAGAAATCAGTGGTTAAGAGGTGCACGACATGATCCCAGTGAGGGCACCAAAAATGCTAATTCACGCCCTTGTGGCAAGGTCAGCTGCCCAGGCCCCCACTACCGCCTCCAGACTGGTCCAGAATAGTGGGTCCCTCCATGGAGACCACTGTAAAGGTGAATGGAGTGTCTACAAGAGCTGTATTAGACAGTGGCTCCTAAGTGACAATTATGTTCCAGGATTGGTATCAGAAGCATTTGTCAGGACGACACTTACAACCATTAGAAGGACTGCATGTATGGGGGTTAAGTGAGAAGGCCTACCCCTATTCCGGTATATCCGAATTTGGCTGTCTTTCCCCACCTCCTGGCTGGAGTGGTCAACAAGTAGAGACCCTAGCCTAGTGTGCCCCCACTGGACTGTATGATGGTGTCCCTTTGTTGATTGGAACAAATGCTCATATGTTCGAAGGCTGGCACAGTTGTGTTATGAAAACAGGGGTCAAAGACTAGTAGAGCTTTAAGAGTTCTGGCTTAATTAAGAAGGCCTATGAGGCACAGAGAGATGCTGGAAAACAGAACCAGAGGAACCGGTCGGAATTGTATGGAAGAAGGATCCTGAGTCTCTGATCCTGGCGCCAAATGCCCAGTGTACCTTACAGGGAGAGGTCCGTATCAGAAAGGATGTTAAGAATAAAATATTAATGTTGGATGCACCAGGCGATGGAAAATTGCCAGAGGAACTGCTGGTCAAGCCTAGTATTTTGCCCGCTAGAGCCCATGCTTATGCCAGAAGGGTAATGGTCCAAGTTCATAATGTGTCTGAAAGAGACATTCGAGTAAACAGAGGTTGCATCCTGACATGTGCATTGTGCAGACACTGCAGTGCTACCCAGCAACAAGAGTTCAAGGAAGAATGACAGAGTAAGCTTCGACTTGTTTGATTTCGACTCCCCTGCCAGCTGAATGGCAAGTGAGGATCAGTGAGAAGCTTGCCCAGAGAGACCAGGTGTTTTCAAAGGAATGGGATGTGGATGCGTGCAAGGAGCTGAGCACAATATCCGCTGCATGACGAAGACCATTTCGTGAGAGGTCTCGACGCCTGGCACCTGCTGACATAGATGATGTGAGACGGCATCTGCAAGAGATGTTAGCTGCTGGTGTAATACAAGAACCAGAAGCCCTTATGCTTCCCCATTGTGGTAGTGAGAAAAGAATGGAACAGTAAGGATGTGTGGATTATCGCACCTTAAACCGCGGACTATCCCTGATCAGTACACAATGCCCCGCGATTCAGGATGCTTTGACTGCCTAAACGGGAGGGTGGAGGCTCTGTGCGATCTCCGCAGTGGGTACCACCAGATCCCGATGGCCCCAGAGGACCCGTGAGAAGACGGCCTTATCTGTCCGCTTGGTTTCTATGAATTCATGAGGATGCCTCAAGGATTTCAGGTGCCCCAGCCACTTTTCAACGATTGATGGAGCGTGCAGTGGGGGACATGAACTTACTAGAGTGCCTGGTATACCTAGATGATGTTATTGTGTTTGGCAGCTCACTGGAGGAACATGAGAGCAGATTATTTAAGGTATTGGACCGACTGGAGGACTTTGGCCTTAAACTGTCCATTGATAAGTGTCAATTCTTTCAAACATCAGTAAGTATGTGGACACATAGTATCCACCGAGGGAATAGAGACTGACCCAAGTAAAGTTGAGGCCTTGACCACCTGGCCACAGCCCAAAATCTAAAAGAACTGCAAAGATTCCTGGGATTCTGTGGTTATTATTGGCGCTCATCAAGGACTATTCAAGAGTGATCCGCCTTTACTTAACCTTACTCAAGGGTATCCCCAACCCACAAAAATACTAAAAGTCAGCATCCTCAAGACTGAAAGAGTGTATTTTCATCCGAGTGAAGTATTTGGAGCCGCTGGACTCCTGATTGTGAGACTGCTTTTCATGAGATCATATATCAACTTACCCATGCTCCAGTGCTGGCCATGCCGATCCAAGAAAACCTTACGCCCTGCACACTGATGCTAGCTTGCAAGGGTTGGGGCTGTGTTCTACCAAGAGCACGAGAATGGCCTGAGACCAGTGGCCTTTGCCAGTAGAAGCCTGACCCTCCGAAAAGAACTATCCTGTACATAAGTTAGAGTTCCTAGCTTTGAAGTGGGCTATTGTTGACCAATTCCATGAGTACTTGTATGGGGCTAAAATACTAGTAAAACTGACAATAATCCTTTGACCTATGTGCAGACCTCAGCTAAGTTGGATGCCACTGGCCATAGGTGGCTTTCTGCATTATCTACATATGACTATGCTCTCGAATACCGAGCAGGTCTGAACCACATAGATGCTGATGCTCTCTCCGGAGGCCTGTTCCCCAGAATGATTGGGTCCGATTGGCAGAACCTGACATTCGGCACTCTGCCGGAAGTTTGATAGGGAGGAACAATGTCCACGGACGCAGTGGACTGCATGGTGGATTGCTTGGGAGCCTCTGAGAATTGCATACCTGCTGCTTATTGCCACTTTTCTGCAATAGACATTGGTGCACTGCCTCAGCTGGACAATGACAGTATTCAGTGGCTCAACCGTGATCCCATGATCAAAGCAGCTTTAGAAGCCTCTATGCAGGAAAAGATGTGTCCAAATTATGCTCCACTGATTTGAGAACTGCACTGTTATACAAAGAAGGTCCTAAGTCGAAACTGATCAATAAACTGTTATACAGAGAAACAGTAGACAGAGGGGACAAGTAGACAAACAACAACTAGTGCTGCCCACTGCCTTCGAGACTCAGTACTGAGGTCCTTGCACAACCACATGGGGCACCTTGGTATAGACAGAACACTTGACTTGGTGAGATCCAGATTCTATTGGCCTAAGATGGGGCTGATGTGGAGCAACATTCGAACTTGTAGTCGCTAGCTACAGAGGAAAGCTTTGCCCCAGAGGGCTGCCCTTGTTAACATCACCACCAGTGCACCCATGGAGCTGGTCTGTATTGATTTTCTGAGTTTGGAGTCAGATCAAAGAAATATCAGTAATGTGCTGGTGGTCACTGACCATTTCACGAGATATGCCCAAGCTTTCCCACCAAAGATCAGAAAGCATCCACTGTGGCCAAAGTACTTGTAGAAAACTTTTTGTTCACTATGGGGTCCACAAAGAATCCATTCTGATCAAGGAGAGACTTTGACAGTCGTCTGATCAAAGAAATGCTTTCTCTGTGGGGAGTGCAAAGTCCAGAACCACTCTTACCACCCCAGGGGACCCACAGCCTGAACATTTCAACCACTTGCTAGATATGCTAGGCACCCTGCACCCAAAGGACAAGCCTAGATGGAGCCAACAAATTAGCACCCTGGTACATGCTTATAACTGCACCAAAAGTGATGCCACTGGATTCTCCCCTACCGCCTGATGTTTGGAAGAGAAGCTCGACTACCAGTAGATGTGTGTTTTGGGGTCTCTCCTGATGAGGTTCAAGCTGACAACTATTTACAGTATGTGCAAAAGTTAAAGGCCCAGCTAACTCATGCGTACCAACTGGCTCAAACCATGGCTGCCAAAAGAAATCTGGCCAACAAAGAAAGGTATGATAAAAGGTGAAAGCACAGGAACTCCAGGAGGAGATCGGTATTGCTAAGAAATCTGGGACTGCATGGCAAGCACAAGATTGCTGACAGATGGCACCATCTCCTCACATTGTAGTGGGCAAACTAGATGATCTGCCAGTGTACAAAGTAAGGCCTGAGAATAATTCAAAAGATGTAAAACAATGCATAGAAATCATTTACTGCCCATTGGACAAATCTTAATTGAGTCTGAGCCCTAGAAGATGTCCCTCTGGACCAGTGACTAGAGCTGCTGCTAAGAAAAGATCAAGAAAGTCTGCACCTACAGAAGCAAAGTTAAAGTGTCCTCCACAAGTCCCAGTTGAGCATGACTGTCAGTCCATATCGGAAGAAAGTGAGAGTGACTTTGAATACTATCCTTCTTACGAACTGAGTCAATTGTTTTGGGGCAATCCCTAGTCAATACTGGAGATGAAGCTGGGCCTTCTGACTGTCTAAGCCCCCAGCTTCATCCCTGGAGCCAGTGCTCCCAGAAAGTGAAGTGCAAAGCATCAGATCAGATGAAATGGAATCATTTGCACGGTTGAACTGTTTGAGCTTAGGAGGAAATGATAGATTGTGGCAGACTGGTGATACACCAACAAGAAGAGTATTTTGAGTGCCCTGACAGTCCACTGCCAGTGTCCGAAAGCTCTCATGCGAGCCAAATGTTGTGGACTCAGAAACTGTAACTCCTGGAGCTGAAAGTGCCCCAAGTTCTAGCCTCTCTACCCCATGGAGACTCCCTGACAAGTGAGGACAATGCTGAAAATGAGGCTCAGAGTGCAGAGACTATAACAGTTCCCCTAGAAAGACTGGTCGAGCTGTAAAGCCTGTGGTGCACCTCAGTTATGATTCACTTGGGAGGCCTGTGGACTTGCCTCTCAATGTTGTCCATAAAGGAGTGTATGTGTCCCCAGCTCATTGCCCAAACTGAGCATCAGTGCTAACTCCAAGTTACTTGTGTTGCCCTTCTATATGGTGCCCTTGCCCCATCCAGCCCCAAGGTAACTGATAGGAAGGCCCCCTCTTCAGGTTTCATGTACAAGAGGTAATAACTTGAGTTATGGTACAATGTGTATGTAATACTGTGTAAAGAGGACGACTGCAATGTTTCAGAAATGTGTTCTTGGTAAAATGATATATTGACTGATGATTACATGTGCAGCCTAATGCAAATGTATATGGTTGCAGTTGAAACTTATGGGTACTTGCTTGACGCGGACGCCAAGCTTTCCCAGGCCAGGAAGGGTGTAACCCCCCTGCAAATGGAGGTTCCCAAAAGACTTCCAGGAGCTTGCTTGAATGCTCCAAGCCTGAATGGTGTTTGGCATTTAAGCCATTTATCAGTGAGTGTTTTTAGAGCCTCTGGTACTGTCTCTTTAATAGCTGTCTGCTTGCAGACATAATTAGTTTGTATGGGGGGACTGTGTGCTTCTCTGAGTACCACTCGAGCTGCTGTCAATTCACTTCATTTTTGCAGTCACTAGGAGTGCAAAGGGTACCTATCTGAAAGATGTAACTGTTTGCCAGAAATTATTTAGAGTAATAATGAAATTACAGTTTGTCTAACCTGCTTTCTTTGCAGTCAGAACTGTGTCTGCTAGTTCCCCATTCTAGTTTTGAACTGCTGAACTGGACCAATCAGTGTGGGGTAAGCTAGCTCAAAATGGTGCCTTGACGAATCAGAACTTGGACTCATAATCTGAGCCAGCCACAAGAGGATTGTATGGGCAGTGACTCTGGGAGATGTAGTTTGACTTCAGTGCCTTTTGGACCAACAGCAGCAGTCTATTGTGAGTGACAGCCAATCCAGTCAAGAACTGGGAGGAACTCAAAGGAAGTGCCCGGTTTTGTCGGGTTGGAGTTTCAGTTGAGCTTTGGCAGTGAAGAAGGAAGGAGCCCTGTGCTTTTTCAGTGTGCAGTTTTAGTCAAAAACGTGTAAGGCCCAGAGTTCGGTCTGCAGCTTGTGTAACAGCTTGTTAGGACTGAATCCGTCCTGTGAAAAGAATCAAAGGATCTCTGAAGAGTAGAAACCAGGCTCACCCTGTAGAAGATTGGAGGAATTGCTGAAAATTGCACTCGGTCTGTCAGGAACTGAATCTGCTGTGTGTTCTCCCGGTATTGTGCAGTAATTGCGATCGACAGATGCAGCCTGCCTGGTATAGTGCTTTTTTATATGGATGTGTGAAGAGGTTTGTGTACCTCAAGTGAGCCCCTGCTGACATTGAAGGACCCTATCTTATTTGGAGGTCGTGAGTACTAATTCAGGGTCGCTCCTGTTGAATTGCCACATTAAATCCAAATGGAATTACTGTACTGCTGACTGTTTAATTCTCCTTTCTCTGTGTGAAAGGGCCTCACCAGCTGCCACGGTTTGGACTAGCCACTAGGGCTTGGGTACCCAGGGACAGTAACTGATAGGATAGGCCTGTGCACAGAGCCATAGGTAGATTATTAGAGTGATAAGCTAATTAACCTGATTTCCTGTCCTTGTTATATCCCCTAAATAAATCAGAGCTGCTTGTTTCAGCAAAGTTATACTGCCTGAGGTATTTGTCTATGTTAAAGTACTGTACTGTGATTGTTGCACTGTATCTCATTTCACAGGAGGTCCCAGTGCCGGAACCAGACCTGGGGTAAGTGTATACTGTGAAGGTAATTTGATATATTGTGTGGGCCACTAGTGGGAAGAAAGGGGTTGCAGTGTCCCAGAGGGCTGTGACCAAGTTAGTTTAACTATTGCAAACCCTGACCTCTGGGTGGAGGCACCCGCCATTGGATCCAGGCCCCTCAACCTGTTAGTGGCAAATCAGGCAGGGGTAGTAGCCCCTGGGATAGCGCCATCTAGGAGTTACACTGGGATGCATAGGGAGAGGCATCACCAGTAGAAAACAGGAAGTTATTATCCCTCTATACAGACAGCTGGTGAGACCCCATCTGGAGTACTGTGTGCAGTTCTGGAGACCCAGTCTCCGCAAAGACAAAGACAGGATGGAAGCTGTCCAGAGGAGGGCAACTAAAATTGTGCAGGGTCTGCACAGGAAGACATATGAAGAGAGACAAAAGGAGCTTAATATGTATAGCCTCGAGGAAAGGAGGGAGAGGGGGGACATGATAGAAACATTCAAGTACCTCAAGGGAATCAACAAAATCCAAGAGGGTAGCATCTTTCAAAAAAAGAGGTGTGCAAGAACAAGAGGGCACAATTTGAAGATGGGGGGGCAGCTCAGAGGTACTTATGAAGTATTTTTTCACAGAGAGGGTTGTGGATGCATGGAACGGCCTTCCGGAGGAGGTTGTGGAGTCAAAATCAGTGGTGGAATTCAAGCATGCATGGGACAGTCATAAGGCCATTCTAGGGGGGGTTGGGGAAGGAAGAGAAGTAGGCTGCTGGTTAACTAGGATCTGCAGCTTATCCAGTAGGTAGGGAAATGGGCAGACTGGATGGGCCAAGCGGTCCTTATCTGCCATCAAATTCTATGTTTCTATGTTTCTATGTTAACAAATCATGGGAGGATGGGGTGGCACCCAAGGACTGGAGGAGGGCAGATGTGATTCCCCTTCACAAAAATGGGAGCAGGACAGAGGCAGGAAACTACAGACCAGTTAGTTTGACCTCAGTGGTAGGTAAAATGATGGAATCACTTCTGAAGGAAAGAATTGTTGAGTACCTAGAGGCCAGTGGGGCACAGGACCCAAGGCAGCATGGATTCACGATGGGAAGGTTGTGTCAGACGAATCTAATAGATTTCTTTGACTGGGTGACCAAAGTAGTAGACCAGGGAGGGGCTGTGGACATGGCCTACCTAGATTTTAGCAAGGCATTTGATACAGTCCCACACAAAAATTAATACACAAGTTAGCCAGCCTTGTGGGTCCCAAGGTGGTAGCCTGGATAAAAAATTGGCTAGACAACAGGACGCAAAGGGTAGTAGTAAATGGAGTACACAGTGAAGAAAGGAGGGTTACTAGCGGGCACCGCAGGGTTCAGTACTGGGACCGGTCCTTTAATGTCTTTATAAGTGACATTGCAGAGGAACTGGAAGGAAAGATGTCGCTTTGCAGATGACACAAAGATCTGCAACAGGGATGATACACAAGATGGAGTGGAAAGGATGAGAAGGGACTTGGCAAGGTTGGAGGAATGGTCAAATGTATGGCAGCTCAGATTCAATGCAAAGAAGTGCAAGGTAATGCACATGGGAAACAAAAACCCAGGGGAAGCATACACAATGGGGGGTGAGATACTGACAACAGTAAAAATAGAAAGGGACCTGGGGATAATTATATTAGATGACCTAAAGGTGGGCAAGCAATGTGAGAAGGCAGTAAGGAAGGCTGGGGGGATACTGGGATGCATAGGAAGAGGCATCGATAGTAAAAAACAGGAAGTTGTTATCCCTCTGTACAGACAGTTGGTGAGACCCCATCTGGAGTACTGTGTGCAGTTCTGGAGACCCCATCTCCGCAAAGACATAGACAGAGTGGAGGCTGTCCAGAGGAGGGCACTAAATGGTGCAGGGTCTGCACCAGAAGACATACGAAGAAAGATTAAAGGAGCTTAATATGTATACCCTTGAGGAAAGAAGGGAGAGAGGGGACATGATAGAAACTTTCAAGTACCTCAAGGGAATTAACAAAGTCCAAGAGGGTAGCATCTTCCAGAAAAAGAGATGTGCAGGAACAAGGGGGCACAATTTGAAGATAGAGAGGGGACGGCTCAGAAGTAATGTGAGGAAGTATTTTTTCACTGAGAGGGTTGTGGATGCACAAAACAGCCTCCCTGAGGAGGTTGTGGAGTCAAGAACAGTGGAGGACTTCAAGAATGCATGGGACAGGCATAAGACAGTCCTAGTGGGGGGGTAGGAGGACGTAAGCTGTTGGTTAACTAGGATCTGCAGCTTATCTGTTAGGTAGGAAAATGGGCAGACTAGGTGGGCCAAGCGGTCCTTATCTGTCGTCAAATTCATTGTTTCTATGTTTCTATGGTAAGAAAGTGGGCCAAGTCAGGTATTGAAGACAGGGAGCCCAGTTAACTGAAGTGGCTGGAGAAAAACTTGAGAGCAATTGTGCAACCATGTGGGAGAGATTGCTTTAAAAAGGGGAGGTAAGAAAGTGGGTCATGTCAGGAATTGAAGACAGGGAGGCCAGTAGCCAAAAGAATGTGCAGCAGTGGAATGACCAATCAGCTGCTAGGCTGAGGAAAAGGGCAGAGCAAGGGTCTATTTAATACTGTGAGGAGGTGGGGGAAGGGGAGTTGGTGAAAAAATTCAGTCCAGAACACAGCACAGAAAGAGATTTCCCTGAGATCAGGAAGTGCCAGGAGTTGGAAAATCAGCAGGAGCAGAAACTGCCATTCAGTGCCTGGCTTCTCCACTGGGTATCCAGTCAAAAGAGCGGCATTCAAAACCACGAGTTTTGGAGGTCCAGTGCATACCTGAATCTGTTCGGAATTCAGGCGGGCAGTCTGTTAGCTGCGGCTGGCTCGGAGATTGCCAGGGCCACAGCAGCAGCTTGGGAAGCCCGCAGATGGGCTGTCTGTAGAACAAGAAGGGAAAGACAGAGGATTAAATACAGCTAGAGTACAATAGCAAGCTCAGTGGGGGCAGGCAATGGGGAAAGACAAAGCACTAGGTAAAGAGGTGGCAAATGCAGGGCAATTATTTCGAGATAGAAGAGAAGTTAACAGGAATGGGGGGTTCTGTGCTTTGGCACTGGGACGTCTGAGGAGGACAACAGCAGCAGCAGCAGCAGTGGGTGGTGTAAAAGGAGAGTTTGTAGGTAAGACAGAGAAGAAAGTAAGCTGTTTAGAGAGACAGCATTGCAAGTGGGGAGGAGAAATTAATAATTAGCAGAGTGACCAGTGTGGGACAGGAGACACGGTTTGGCAGTAAAGGCAGAAATGGAAAAATGCAGCAATCTTACTCAGTAGCTGGGTCTAAGCAGTCAAACATCAGCTACTAAACAATACAGTTTGTCCAGTACTAGTTTCACAACAGCAAGTAACACCGAAAGGCTAGACTAGAGGCTTGTAATAGACTAGCTAAACTGGCAGGGAAAGTAAGACCAACTGATGCATAACATAAGTAATTACATTTACAAAAATTCAGTCCAGAACACAGCACAGAAAGAGATTTCCCCAAGATCAGGAAGCGCAAGGAGTTGGAAAATCAACCAAGGAGCAGAAACTGCCAATCAGTGCCTGACTTCTCCACTGGGCATCCAGTCAAAGCAGCGGCATTCAAAACCACGAGTTTCGGAGGTCTGGTGTATACCTGAATCTGTCTGGGGGTCAGTCGGGCGGTCTGTTAGCTGCAGCCAGCTCGGAGAGTGCCGGGGCCACAGCAGCAGCTCAGGAAGCCCGCAGATGGGTTGTCTGAATCTGTTCTGGGGTCAGTTGGGCAGTCTGTTAGCTGCAGCCAGCTTGGAGCATGCTGGGGCCACAGCAGCAGCTCGGGAAGCCTGCAGATGAGCTGTCTGATTCTGTCCAGGGGTCAGTCAGGCAGTCTGTTAGCTGCGGCTGGCTCGAAGAGTGCCAAGGCCACAGCAGCAGCTTGGGAAGCCCACAGATGGGCTGTCTGGCATGTGCATGTACATGTGCATGTGTCAGAGTGTGTGTGTGTGTGTGTGGGGGGGTACTGAACATAAAGGTCCTAGGCAAGGTAGCAGAGAGTATTATGCACAAGAAATGTCACAAATCATGCCAATGCTGTATGTGTGATATTTCTATGTATATAACAGCAATGAGATGTGCATTATTTGTTAGGGACTATTTTGCAAGCTGGCAGGATACAGTAATTTTTGGTAGCACGTGAGGTGGGTGCCTGAATCACGGCACCGTCTGAAATGGTGACACAATTTGGGCAAAAGCCAGAAAGGCGAGGGGGCAGGGACGGTGACCAGATGTGGTGGGGTGGGTGACCCTAGCGACAGGATGTCACTACGTGCACACGCGTGTGGGGGGGAGCGAGCATGGCGAGTGTGGCCTGGGAGGGGGGCAGAGGGGATGTAGGGGCTGGCTGTGTTCGGCTGCCGAGTGGTGCCATGGCATCAGGGTTGGCCTCCGCTGCAGTGCTGAGGTTCTGGGTTCGGTCTGGGTCAGGCTGTGCTTTCTTTTTCGACCCAAAATCTTACTTTTACTTCGCACTCCCCCTGACATGCACCCTGAGTTGAGAACCTACAGGGTGTGCGGGGGGGAGAAGCTCTCCCTGGAGATGTGGGTGAGCCGAGCCCCACAGAAAGCAAGTATGTTTAGTCCCCAGCACCATTTTTCCTTCCACCGAGGTTGTCAGGGTGGTGAAATTGTTTTCGACGCCCCTGACGTCGCTCTTCTGCAGGTTGCCCTTCCATGGTTGCCCACATCACGTAAAACCATAATTTTTTGGTCTTTAAACATGAGAAAAAACATTTCTGGTTTTTTTTGTGTGTGTTTGGACTTAACCCATATTATAAGTGCAATAACCCATTCCAAGGTATGGTGTTATTTGGGATTAATCAACATCCTGGGTGCTGTAAGGACACCTGGCCTGCAGCCTCGTGCCTCACAATGCACCTGGGCTGTTGATTAATCCACAGTAACACCATACTGTGTCATGGATTATTGCTTACTTATGTTTTGGAATGACACAGAGTAAAAGACTTGGGTTTCTGCTCTGTGATGTTAATAATACTTGTGAAGATCATCCTGTGTTAAGTTGTTTGTCCTCATTTTTTTGCTCTGACATGTAGCAGGCTTATTGCTGAAGGGGTAGGAATTATACATAAGTTTATGTAAATATATAGAAGTTGGGCATATTACTATGAAGAAAGAGCCTACATCACCACCATGATATATAATAGTGTTTCGATGGTCACCCATGTTTTGGTCATTATCTGCATTTTTCTTTTGTTGTATCGCATGCTACTGAATTTACTGAGTAGTGTATTTTATATATATTTTCAATCTAATTCACTTTTTTCTGTTATCAGGTGATGGTATATAATGGCATCATCTGCATACATTATGAGGTATGCATCATTAATATCAGTTGCAACAGAACTGAAAAAATTGAAAACAAAAGTAGGTCCCAATATGGAGTCCTGTGGGACTCCACATTTAACCAATGTCTTCTCAGAAATACATCCCCTGAACTTTACTATTTGAAATCTTTCCGATAGGTACTTTGCAACCCAATCCACTTCTGGTACTCCTACCCCAATATGATCTAGTTTCTCTATTAATAGGACATGGTCCACCAAGTCAAATGCCTTGGTCAAGTCCATGAATGCGGCCCCAGTCAGGCATCCATTTTCCATGCCCTCAAGGACCATGTTCGTGAACTCGACCAAGGTACTTTCTGTCCCGTGTCCCTTTCTGAATCCATGTTGACTCTGAGATAACAGGCCATAGGTCTCCACATAAGCAATCAACTGACCATACACAATTTTTCTTGTAATTTAGACAAAGCTGACAATATGGAAATTGGCCTATAGTTCGATGTGCTTACGCAACTGGATGAGATAATATGAGATGATGCTTGTGTAACTTGATTTGCTTTGTGGCTTTCCACCTCTCTATCCATGGGATATACCACCCTGTAGGGGTACAATGCAAGGAACCCTAGAGGAGGGTTCCTGCCCTACAGGTGCTGGGGATGAATGCGTTGGCTAAAGGTAGGTTATGAAGAAGCCCATGGGGAAGAGAGACTAGCCACTGGAGGAGGAGGAGGTGATGGTGGGCAATGATAAAGAATCCTGAAAAGGCCCAGGATTTTTGTGACCTTTTAACTCGATGGAAGAGTGACGTTGTTGCTCTGCCCATCGCACCACGGGCTTAAAGCCCTCCTATTCGATGTGCTTACGCAACTGGATGGGATAATATGAGATGATGCTTGTGTAACTTGATTTGCTTTGTGGCTTTCCACCTCTCTATCCGTGGAATATACCACCCTGTACGGGTACGACACAAGGAACCCTAGAGGAGGGTTCCCCCCTACAGGTGCCAGGGATGAATGTGTCGGCTAAAGGTAGGTTAGGAAGAAGCCCAAAAAGAATACCTAAGATGGCAAGCTTCCAAGAGGAGATGATGATAAATGTATTCTGTGAACAGAAGGGCTAACTTCCTAAGGAGAGATGGGAAAGCCAGGGCCACCATCTGTCTCCATCCAACAGCGGAACCTAACTAACGAGAAGAAAGCACTAACTCTAACTAATATTATGACCATTGATACGGAGGAGAGGAAAAAAACCCCTTTTGAGGAGGAAACCTCTGGGGATCCAAGGCCTAGGTCGCCTTCCCTCCAGGCTGATGACTTTTGATTCGAGGATGTAAGTTGGTAAAGAGAATGGTTCATAGATGAGGGATCTAAGTAGTGAAGAGTAATGAAATAGACATGAGTAGGGATGATGATGATGAAATAGGGAAACTCCTTGAAAGAATGCACAATTAAATATGGAACATGAGGCTGCGTACGTCTTGAGGGAATGGAGACAGGAATGAATAAGGATGATAATTGCCACAAGAGGGTGGCAGGATGATGAGGTAGCATAAGATCGAATGAGAGGTATGCCAGATTGAGCAAGGTAAGGATGTAGACAGAGGCTGGTAAAGCACGAACATGCAATGTGAACTATTAGACTCTAATGTTGTGGGTGATGAATATCATAGGATTGTATAGAGTGATGCAGTAATGATGATCCTCAAAAGAAAACATACTCAGAGGCCAAGAAGGCATATCTGGAACCAGAGATTATGTGAACTAGATGGTGATATGCTTGATAGAGCAATGTGACTAAGTAGACTCCGTGAAAGGAGGTAGATTCAGAATGAATAGAGTGATATGAATAAGTAGGCTCCTCGAAATGAGGTAGATTCAGAAAGGAATGTGAAAGAAACTTGAATGATGGTGGAGAGCCTCAAACCATCCCTTAACAAGGGGCGATGGACAGGAAGGCATGGCTCTTGAATGGAGGTAGAGTCAAATCGAGGTAACAGTGATGGATGAGGAATGAGACCATGAGTGGAGTGAATCCCTGATGACTGGCACTAGAAAAGGCATGCCTGGAACTCGCTATGCTGAGGAAAGTAAAATAGGAATGGATGAGGTGCGAAGATGGATTTAAGCCATAAAGGCTGGAGAGGGAAAGCAAATTATGAAATGCAGAAGGATGGTAAGGATGCAATAGGTTAGCAAAGGACACTGCTGGTAGGAAGAAAACTGCAATAGAGTGAGTCATCAGAGGTCAGACAGAGTCACCAAAGCGTAATGCTATGGAGGTTGGCAAGCAGACCAGGCCGAGTCAGCCGAGGCATGGTAGGATAGGGGAACCCCAAAAATGAAATGCACGAGCGTAGCTGAAGAGATGAAAGGAAGCACATGGATCGAGCAGTTGATGTGAAGGAGAAGACCCATGAAGAGGCATGATAATAGGAGAGGGAAAAACTCCAAAGAAGGACAGAGTAAAGAAGGATCGGGAGGTAGCAGGGACCCAAGGAGGGCAGCTCGAGGAGTTGATGACAGATAGTAGATAAGAGGAGCAAGGATGGGAGGGAGGAAATCCATGTAGGAGTCAGAGGAACAAGGGGTATCCAGATGTTCTCACAAGGTGAATCCAGAAGTGCTGATGAGGAGACTGATCATAATGCAGACTGGCTTGATATAGTGATGCACCTAATTAAGCAATGCTAATGAGCAGATAATGAGGTTGAAGAAGCATACTTGATTATATGATGTGAACGATTAGACCCCAAGGTTGTAATCAATGAGGTAGTATGGAATTCAATGATAGAATGTTTGAGTAAGCGATGTAAATAGAGAAACCTTGAGGCAATGCTGAGGGAATGATGACTGGATTTAGGAACACAATATGACTGGAGTTATGGACTCTATACAATTGGCCGGACATCCGTGTTTGATAGGAAGCATGGGAGGTATGATAGGGACACCCAAAAGAACAGTGAAGGTGGGCCATGAGTGGAAGAAGGTGCGCCAGGAACCAGATGGCATGTTCAGGACGATGAGCAAGGGGAAGCAATCAGATGACAATTGTCCAGGACCACTTTGAAAATGAGCTTGCTCAATGGTGTTTTTGCCTGGTTAAATAAAGTGATTGATTGTTTGATTGAGGAGGGAAGCAGAGAGGGGAAAGAATCCATGAAGGGTAGGATGAGAATAAGCGCTAGGCCGAGAAAGCTAACAGGAACAAAAGAGGTACGATGAGGGGTTGACACTACTAAGGCAGGAACCGGAAAGTGAAGTCCGAAAGGGCAAAGGGCAGAAGGGAGTGCAATAGGGCAGCAGAGGACCTAACCAGTATGGGATGAGAACAGCAAGGGTGATATGGAGTAGGTGCGCCAGATGGAAAAAGTGCTGAAAGGGCAGCGAACGACGCCAAGACAAACTGATAGAGTGATGTAACACAGAAGAGTAGGGCCAGGCGTGGTATCAAGGAGCGGAGGCAGTGGAGTCTAAGGAACCCCAATAAAGGGAGCTACAACAAATGACATGGAGAAAGGAGACTCCATGGAGGAGGTAGGCGCCTATTGGAGAAGATCTGATATGGTTGGCACGGAAGGATGGAAGTTGAGGAATGCCGCAGTCGGGCAATGAAAAGGCAAGAGGAGAGATGGAAGCCATGATCGGAGGGAAACCGTGCGCGATCAATGATGGCCGGAAGCTATGAACGGAGAGAATCCTAAGACTACAGCATGAGATAAGGCACGGTGAATGAGGACCGAAGTCAGGAACCAGAGCAAATGAAGCAGAATAGGAAGCCCAAAGAACTACCAGTATTAGGCCAGACTCATGAGAAGCCCAGAGGAAGGCAGACAGAGACAGCCAAATGATGTGGATGGCAGAGTAAGTGGGCAATGATGACTGAAGATGAGTACACAGGATGGAAGTGAAGGAATGATCGAGCAATAGGAGCAAAGCGGATGATGGGAGAAGATAGAGAGAAGCCAGGAAGGCTGGTATGGGAAATGTCGATCATAGGCCTGTAGAGGAGGGAATTCTTGGGAACAGGTGAGAAGGCTGCGGTCAGGAACCCAAACAGATGCGGTAGAAAGATTCAAGGAAAAGGAATAGAATTCACGACAAACATGCCCCAAAGAAAAACAGCGAATGCGGACCTGGGGTGGGGTGAATGCGGGATGGCCAGAACGTGAGGGCGATGAGATGGCAACTGACAAGTCGATCAGTCCAGAACATATGGACAGAGAGGAATGCCGCAGGAGAGTTAAGTGCAACTGGTCAGTGAAGGGGCATATGATCCAAGGAGAGGCATGCCAGTCGAGGAGAGGTATACTGAGCGAGGGAAGGAAATAGATGGACCATGTGGGTAGAAGGAGGGAAGGAGAACCGGGGGCTCCAGGGAGAGAATGAAGGTGTGGCTGACGATGAAAGCGATGATGCTACTGATGCACACTGCATGGCGGTGAAAATGTATTGAGGTGGGCAGTGGCTGGTTCCACTGCATATCAGTGGGTACAGACCCAATAGGGGTATGCTCAAGTAGTCAAGGGGAAGGAGGAGATCCAGGTGGGGTCGGATGAGTGATGGGCAGAAGGTCCAATGAGAGGTAAGAGTGATTGAGCTAGGCGAGTAAGGAGACCCTGAGGCTGAAAGGCATGATTATGCAATGTGCACGATTAGATCCTGATGATGTGAACGATGAATAATATCGGAATCAATGATGGAATGCTTGAGTAAGCGATGAAAATAGATAAACTGAGAGGTAAGGAGGAGTGAATAAAACTGGAGGCATGAACTCTATACACTTGGCAGGATGTCCATGGTTGAGAGGAGGTAGTACTCAGGGATGGATGAGGAGTCAGGCCAAGAGGGGAGGGAGAAATAGTATATGGAGAGAGAGGTGGTTCGAGGTAATAGAGACAGGAGGAAGGCAAAAAAGAGGGAAGCGAAGGAGAAAATGAGGTTGGGGCTAAAATAGACCAAACATGGTTAGGAGTCATGATAGGTAAGCCAGATGGAGGCAGCTTAGGCAAGCAGAGTGAGTGATTGAATCAGAGGAACAGGACAAGACGAGGTATTGAGGACTGGAGATGGCCATGTATGATAAGGGAGAGAAGCCCTGGAGGCTGGCATGCATAAGGGAAATGACAGGTAATTGGAATGAAGCCATGATGGCTGGCACAATTTTTTTTTTGGCAAAGTAAAGGGGAAGGTCAGAGTGGGGAGGGCAAGATCCACTGTAATTCAGCATACAGAGGGCCTGCATCAAGCAGACTAGATAGACAGCAGAGTCATCTTCAGCTGGCAAATGATTATGGTTGTATAAGGCTTTTTCTATGGGCAGGAACTTTTTTTTTTTCCTTAGTTGAATGCAAGGCCAATGGATGCTGCTGGTAGTGTAATGAGCTGGAATGCCAGAGCAAGCTGGGAAGGACAGCATGAACAGGAGCATTGCAGGTGATGGAGGTGCGAAGTAGCTGGCGTCCCCCCAGAGGCTCAGGACACCAGTACAACATAAGGTGCCACAGACACCATAACCAGTCCCACAAATAATAAAACAGATAACTAGACTAAAATGTAAATGCCAGGTAAAACACTAAAGAGCATCAGAAGTAGCTGCCGGCAAATATGGAATGCAAGAAAAAGACCAACGTACTGAGGGCCATAGCAAGGGTACTGCTCGGGTAAGGTCAACGAGAGAGACTGGTGCTAGAGAGCACTGTGATGCGGGGAGCCTCTGGGTGAATGAGTATCACCAGCAGCCTGACTAGGAGGACAAGGAATAGAGCAGCAGGGGAACAGTCATAGGAGCTGCAGGTATCAGGAAGCCCCGGAAAAGGAGGGCACGCCAATAGGATTGACAACAAGGCCGCGGGTCAGCGGGGACATGAACCACAGGAAAACAGAAATGGAGAACTGAGAAGTGCTCCCGACCCAGAGATCAGTGAGGAAGGCAGGAAAACATGCCAACGGCGGGGTGCCAGGGCTGCAGTGAGACAGGGAATGGTAGGCAGGATAAATGTAAAAAAAAAATAAAATTACAGGTCAATGGAAGCAGAAGCCCACATGGAGCAGGGATGGTCAAGAGCCAACCAAACCAACAGAGGAACGGCAAGCAGCTGGAGGTGACCGTGGATCACACAAAAATGAAATGAGTACGGGTGGCACCTCCAGCTGCAACGAGAGAGAATCCTGGTGAGGCCCAGGATGTTTGAGACCTTTTAACTCGATGGGGGAGTGACGTTGTTTCTCCACCCATCGAACCACAGGCTTAAAGTCCTCCCATTGGTGAACTCACAAGTGGGTCCTGCCTTGTGGATAGGTATAACAAATGAGTGCTTCCAAAGGTCAGGTACTTCACCCAACCAAAAGGACAAGTTAGTAATAAGACTAATTGGATATGCTATTTCCGCAGATGCTAATTTCAATAGTTTTGGTGAAATTCCGTCAAATCCACAGGATTTATCAGTTTTCAGTTGTTTTAAAAGTTTATACACCTCTGAACAACTAGGATTCAGTTTCCTGTGTGTTTCTAGCTTCAGATTATAACTTTTTATCTGAAACAAGTTACAACCACTTGGAGTCTGTGCTTAGTTTCATTTCAGACCACCCAGGGATACCATTCCAAACTTCCCTTCACTCAGATTTCTAGCATTACAATGCTCATTTCTTGCTTAAGCTAAATAGTATGTGGTGCAGTTTCAGTTCAAGTGTGTCTTGTTCTAAATCCAATAATAAAACAATTTATTTAGGAACACAAGATCCTAAGCCCCTGAGGAAGCCTGGTGTTGGGTGAAACGTTGAGCGTACCTAGGGGATCATGGTGTTCTAAGAAAAATTCAAAATAAAACTACATTACTTATGATGAACTGAGTGGCTGGTCTCCAGAAACTTTTTTTCACTACATTGAAGTCAACCGTTCAACCAGCCCCTAATAGGAACATTTGGTCTACTTTATACAAAGGGCACCCACCCACGTTCTCTTCCTCTGTAGCCCTGTAAGCCATCTTCCTCCTTTGTACATGAATGCACTTTCTGCTCTTGGTGAGTTGCTGGAGTCAGGGGGTGGCCCTTACAGGGTTCCATCAGGACCTCAGAGATGACAGAGCAATCTGGGGAGTGTGGAGGTGGCAGACAGCAGGGGCATTTGTGGACCCAAAGGAGTGGGGCGTGGTGTAGGAGGCATGTGGAAGCATAATGAAAATATACAAAAACACGTCTACTCCTTACCCCTCCCAAATTTTGTACCTCTCATCCTTGCCACAATTTGAACTCTCACTCTTCTGATATTTATTGTACCCACTACCAGTCTTGAAATGTGCACCCTCACCTCTCCCAAACATTATACTTAATATTCCACCTAAAATTTGTGACTCTCACCATCCATTCCCAAAACTTAGTATACTCCAGATTTCATCCTTCCCCAAATGTGCCCCCATACAGCTCTCAAAATGTGTAGCCCTCCCAGAATTGACAGCCCTCACTCCTTCCAAAATGTATACCCCTCACCAGTGTCGCAATTTGCACCCTTCACCTTTCCAATAATTTTTAACCCTTAAAATTCCCCAAATCTGTACCATTTAATCCAACCCAAATTGGTACCCTCTCTAAAATTTACTCATCTCACCTATTAAAAAATATGTACCGTCTTGAAATTTGCAATCCTCACCTCTGCCAGAATGTTTGACCCTCTACTTTTCTGAAATGTATACCCCCACCATTCCCAAAACTGCACCCACTTCAGGTTTGCAGTACTCTTGCCTCCCGAAATACATACCTGTCACCTTTCCTAAAATTGTGTTCCCTTAATATCCCTCTCAATATTTGCAACCCTCCCTTAACATCCCCCTTTCCTCTTTCAAATACTAACCCCCTCAGTCTTGAAGAAAAGTGTCTCTTGCCACTCCCAAACATTTCCAACCAGTTCTACACATCCCACTTGAAATGTTTAACCCTATCCACAACCAGCTTTTGTATCCCTCCCAAAATTTGAATCCCTCACTTCAAATGCAATTTGAGCTCCTCACTTTTTCCATAATTTGCATCCCTCTTTTAATCTGCTACCTTAGCAATGCCAAAAACATGCATTTTTTGAACATCCCAAAATGTGTTCTCTAGCCCCTTCCAAAAATTGCACCCTAACCACTCTCAACTTTGGCACCCTTTGACAGATCAGAAACAGGCTGAAGGCATACTTGGGGTGGGATCACAGCAGCCACTTAATGCACCATGCAGGACACCACATATATGGGGTTGAGGGCAGCTGGTGGCTGCATATGTTACACATTGAGAATCCTGCCATAAGTGCCTCCTTAAACACACATCCCTGGCAGCCTCCACTCCTGATGCCAGCACTGCCCCTGCTGGGATATGATGGCTCTTTACCCACTATCCTCTTTGTGATGAGGGTCAGGGCATGGCTAGCCAATAACAGACATTTAATTTTTTTTTTATAAAATTTAATTCCCTTTTCAGTAGTAGATATGGCAGCTCCATCCATGGCATTTCACTTCCAAGGATCCATTAGGTTGTTCGAGTGGACACGTGATTGAAAGCCCTGAGCCCTAGCAGACTACACCTTGTAGGCCCCTTCTTTCCCCTTTGTGCAGCATCCTTCCCCTCTGCATCACTATATACTTTTTTTTATACTTTAAAATCTGGGTAAGGCCTAGTAGGCACACATGGCTGTTTCAGCAGCGACCCAGGAGTACTGGGGAGGTTAAGTGACTTGCTTAGAGCCACACAGTATGCAAGTAGAGGTTGTGGGAATCAAACCCAGGTCTGCTGGATGTACCAAACTCCTTCACAGCTCCTTACTCTAACCTATACACTGTACTGCCAGCCACAGACCTGGCTTCACATCAGTCTTACTATAAACTATCTTTTGTGCAACAGACCTACAATGAAACAAGAATTAAATGTTTGTCTAAGTCCACAAATCAGTCTTAAATTCTGACTTACCACCTTAGTGCAATCAGCCACTGATCATTAGCATTGTTAAAGCCAACACATCACAGCAGGGGGAGAGAGTTGGACCAGGAAGCCCTAAAGGCAAGGCTAAGCCTCCCCTGCTTAGCCATCTTACAGAAGGGCGTTAGCCCATCAATGCTTTGCATCGACTGCCCCACCCACCCAAGGGTGTCCCTTAATTTAAGGACCTCCCAAGTCACATGACCATCTCAGTTTTTTGTCTAAGTGTCCAATCCTCCCTTAGCAGCTTATCATAGTCTACCATTAGTTGGCAGCACTGTGCTATTCTCCTCTCCTCTCCTATCTTGCCTGCCTGCCTCTTTTACCCACACTTCCTGCTCTGCTGCTCCCACACCTGTCTCTCTAGGTACACTCCTCCCTTTGACCACTAGGAATTGCTATGTCCCCCGTCTCCACCTCCTCACTCCTACTGTGCTCCCACCCTCTCCTGAACACCCCCCTTTTTTTCCCCTTTTTGCTACTGTCCCCTCCATTGCTGCCCCACTTCTATACCCCATTACATCCTCCTCTTCCAGGTCTCGAACCTTGCACCCTTAACACTGCAGTCCTGTGGATCTATCACTGTGCCAATTGAGCTGCCTCTGCACTAGTAGTTTCTGCTCCCCCATGATAGCCCCCACACCCACTCCCATGCTCTTGTCTGCTGCCATGTCCACCCATCACCCCTCATGCTCAGCCGCCTCCTGGGCCCCCCTTGGTCTTCACCTCCTGTACTTGCAAGCCCCTCCCATCCCTACCAATGCCCCATCCCAGTCTTCATGTGTCACTACTCACCTCCATCTTTGTACCTCCCAGCACAGGTGGAACTCCCCCATAGACATCACTCTTCTGCTGCTACATCCCCCTCCAGTGTACCCCACCCCTTGTGGGCTAATTTCCCAGGCTCCCCATGGCCACCCCTCTTCCTAGCCATTCCCATGCTCCGCTCCCTTCCCATCCCGATCTCCATCCCTGAGCAACCACACGTGTGCGTCACTCATCCCTCCCACAGCAGTTGGCACCTGCCTCTCCTCAGACTCCTATTCCTTCTTCTCCTGATGTCTGGTAACATTCACCCCAACCCAGGACCCTTCACTGTGAACACCCACCTCTCCCTGGAGGCAAGTGGGCTCCATATGGCAACCCTGAACATCTGCACCCTACTAAAGAAACTTGATGGACTGCAAGGCTGGTTGGTCCAGCATCAACTAGACATCCTGGCACTTGTTGAAACATGACTTAATTAGTCCACCCCTGACTCCTTCATTGCTATACCTGGCTATACCCTGTACAGAGAAGATAGAGTCAGGAAGTGGGGGGGGGTGGCATCGCCATACACCTATGTGACTCACTTCAAGGGCACACCACCCACTTGGAGCATGGGGCACAAGCCTTCTCTCTCAAAATCACCCAAGGCACCTCCAAGGCTCCACTAATTGTCACCACTGCCTATATACCCCCACGCCACCAGCTCCCTGCCCATCAGTCCTTACATGACCACCTCTCCCTGCTCCCACCCAAGACCAAACAAATTACGATCGGCGATCTTAACATTAACTGGCTTTCCAGCTCTGCCACCCAGGCCAAAGATGCTGTTGCTGCCCTCGACCTCTCCCTGGTGGTCATCCACCCTACCTAGAGCAACACCACCAATGGCTCTGTCACTCTGCTGGACATTATCCTGACCAACAGACCTCTCTAAGTTACTGGCATCACTGTGCTACCCAATGCACTAAGTGATCACTCCCCTGTAATTTTCCCCAGGGCCTGAAAGGTTCAGAAGCAGCCCTCCAAAACTGTCCACTGGCGGCACCTCAAACCAGGCAAGCTAGGCCAGCTTAACAACCACCTCACCCATTGGGACTTGTCCCCAATTACCCTAGCTCCTGACATTGACACTGCCCTGTCTTACCTCATCAGTTCCTTTAGTACGACCTGTGACATATTTGCTCCCCTCTCCAAATTCACTATCAAAAATCCTGACACCCCCTGGGTCACCCAATCCCTAATCTCTGAGTTGCGTCATAGGGACAACCTCTGACATGGATCCCTTGACTCAGGCAAACCCTCTTATAGGCAAGCCTACCAGGCTGCTCTTAACAGCTGCACCTGGGCCATCCATAAAGCTAAAGTGGCCTACTACAGGTCCTCCCTTGCCTCCTCCTGGGGCTCTGCCTGAAAATTCTGGGACAATATCAAGGAACTTAACAGAAAGCCTGTATCCCCCTCCCCCACCTAGCTCATCATCAATGGCTCCATCTCCACTGACCTGCAATGCATAGCAGATACCCTCAACACCACCTTCTCGGACCTCAGTGCAATACTCCCCCCTAACTTCTTTGATCCAGTCCCTGCCACCGCAAGTCCACCCTCTCACCCCCTTCTATTTCTGTGCCCTCTCACCCCAAGATGCCAATCCCTACCTCCTGAAGGCCTTGAATGGGGCCAGTCACAGTAGTGACACACTGGACCTCAAACTGCTATGCCTACTCCTGGATGCCCAACTCTCCCCCCTCACTAACCTCCTTAACCATTCCCTCTGCCTTGGCCAGTTCTCCTATGCATGGAAAACTGCGGTGGTTACCCCTATTTTCAAGGGTGGTGACCGCACCTCCCCTGGGAACTATAGACCAATATCCATTCCCCCCCCCCATGCAAAGCCTTAGAGAGGATAGTATCAGATCAGGTCTCTGACTGTCTCACCACCAACAACCTCCTCTGTGAGGAGCAACATGGCTTTGGTCATGGCCATAGCACCACCACCACTGCCCTAACTGAATTCTCCAGCCACATTCACTCTGCTCTTGACAAAAGTCTACTAGCAGACATGGTTTTCCTTGATTTGTCGAAAGCATTCAATACTATCAACCACCCCCTTCTGCTATCCACTCTCACACAAATAGGCCTCTCCCAGAGTGTTCAAAACTGGTTTGCCAAGTATCTCTCATCCCACTCTGAGTGTGTCAAAATCAGTGGCACCACCTCTGGATGTTGCCCGGTCATCTCATGATTACCCCAGGGCTCTATACTGGGCCCTTTACTCTTTAGCCTTTATTTCAACGCTGTCCCCAACAACTGTTCTGATAGAGTTCTCCTTTATGCCGATGATGCGGTCATCTTCACTGCCCACCCAGATCCCACCTCCTTCCAAAATGCCCTCCAAAACTCCTTTAGTCAGGTGAAAACCTGGCTCATCGACCGCAGGCTGGTATTGAACCACAAGAAGACAAAGAGCATGATCTTTGCACATACACAAAGCAAATACAAAGACTCTTCCCTCCTTGTCATGTTCAACAAACTCCACCCCCTCGAACAGGTTAATTCCTTTAAGTACCTTGTCCTCACATTTGACACAGCCCTCTAGTTCTATGGGCATATCCACACCCTCTGCTCAGCTGTAAACTCTCGTATCGGTCTCCTCTATCTCCACAAGAACTGCCTCCCGCCAGTAGCCCTGAAAATGGTCATTATGTCCTCTGTCTTATCCCTGCTCGACTATGGGCTCTTGATCTGTGGGACTGCTGACAACATTGCCCTCAACTGTGTCAAGATCTCCCTTAACTAAGCCCGCCATTTGCTCACAGGTGCCAATGGGCTTATCCACACCTGCTCACTCTACGCCTTGGCAAATATGCTCAACTTTGAGGACAGGCTACTATACCAGACCTGCCTCTTTACCAAGAAAATCCTGGCTGGCCGAGCCCTCTCAGAACTATCCATCCTTATCCACCCCAACAACACATTTCTATCCACCCGCAGCTCCTCCAGATCCTCTCTCCATGTACCCAGAGTCAGGACATCTCTGTCTCAGAGGTCCTTCCTCTACAGAGCTCCATTTTGGTTCAACTCCCTCCCTACTGCCATCTCTTCTGAAAGCAGGCTAGGGCCTTTTAAAAAGGTGCTGCACAGCCACCTGTGCACCAGCAGCCATTGTAAATGCCTGTAACACCAGTTGCACCCCCCTCACCCTGACCATCTGCCTCTTGTAGTGGCTCTCATCTTCTACCCCCCAACAATGGGCCACTGGCTCTGCTCTTATGTCCTGTATTTTGTACCTCCCCCACACAAGACCTGCAGTATTTTCAGCTATGCTTGTCTGAGTCTGAATTATTTGTTTATTTCTATTATGTTATCTTCGAATGCTGTAAATTATCACCCCTACTTCAGCTACTACCCTGTATAGGATATTCTTATTGTTTGGCTGTACTTTTTACATTTGTATGTTTACTCCAACATGGAGCCTTTGTAAATTAGTCTCTGACTCAAAGGTTTGCAATTCCAAATACCATTAATAAATAAAATAAAAATAAAGCTGTTTTCTGATTGGGTAAATATTCTGTTATGATAGACCACTGTCACAGCAAATGATTATGCAATGCCTACTGTGGAAAGTTGGAGTCGCTGTATAGTTTGATACATTTAATTTTACTGGTGACAAGGCATACCCCAAAATATGTGTATATTTGCCTATTTACCCACCTGCTTTCTGAGAATTTGCTTTTGCGTTCTTGCAGTACTCTGTCCCAGCATTATTACCTTCCCAACCCATTTCTCATCATCAGAGTAAACACAGGGAGGCCCAGGAAGAAAGACAGCAAATGTTTCCTAAGGTGTCAAAACCACAGCTCATGTTACCCTTATTAGCTGGATTTCCCAGCTGCATGTACACTGCCCAAGTGCTGGGAATAATGCCTCTTTTCCTCCTTGGATGATTACTTGTCACCTCAAGGGAGTAGGTGTTGGGAACCTGCTTTGCTTAGTTTTATAGCTCACAGGAGGGTGCTTGCTGTTGTGAAAAGGAATACACATTGGAAACAGTGACAGCTCAGTAGGGCTTGCAGCTGCCTGG
Organism: Neoceratodus forsteri; assembly: GCA_016271365.2. Lineage (NCBI taxonomy): Eukaryota > Metazoa > Chordata > Ceratodontiformes > Ceratodontidae > Neoceratodus > Neoceratodus forsteri. The sequence goes on from CM057450.1 coordinate 941,374,648, forward strand.
GTGACATGGAAATGATTGCCCATCATTACTCAGCTGTTTGCATCTGCCCATTTTAACGGAGAGCCCTGTTCTGCCAACAGGGATAAAGCTTAAAAAAATGAGGGACAAATGATCAAAATCGGGTACACCTTTTTAAAACATGGTGCTATAAACTCTGAAAGCTAGTACAATAGTGGTCTTAAGTGTAAAAAACATTTTCTGTAGGAAAACTAGACTGGAACACTAATGCCTGATATAACCTGGCACTTAACTATCTCCTAGGCATCTCTCTCTATTGCTGCCCCCTGCTCTTAACTCTGAAATGACTGCTTGTCACTACTTTCTGACTGTATTGCTGTTTCATATAATAACTATCACTGGTACCCATTGTCTACAGTACGCCATTCTTACACAGTAACATAGAAACATCAAATTTGATGGCACATAAGGACTGCTTGGCCCATCCAGTCTGCCAATTCACACCATCTACACTGCTACCGCAGACTGTACCCAATCTACAGCTGTTTCTCCTCCCCACCATCCTTTCTACTATGATTCCCTCCCTTGTGCTTAGCCCATGCATTCTTGAACTCCACCACTGTTTTCACCTCACCACCTCCGCTGGAAGGCTGTTCCAGGAATCCACTCACCACTCTTTCTGTGAAGAAGTACTTCCTCACATCTAGCCTGAATCTACCCTCTTCCAGCTTCAGAGCATGTCCCCTTGTTTTTGTTCTTATTGCACTTTGCGCAGACTTTGCAGTTGCTCATTTCTTGGGTTATTTACCCAATGGTGGTAAACTGTCATTTATAAATTGTTCTGTAACCTTTGTTATTTATCTGTCAGTGTTCCCATGCCTATTGCTGCCTATACTGCTGCATGATTGTCACTTTTTCTGTAATATTGCTGCTGTAATGTCTTCCCATGTACCCCTCAGGATGCCTCTGGAAATTAGCTATTGTGGCTCAGTATGCCTTTCATGATAAGAAATTTCAATAAATGAATAAATATGACTTTATGCCACATATCCGTACTCTTCAGTGAGATAAATACTAAATGTTCTCACTTATGTGCATCCAATAAAAACTGTACAACGAGGAGCTGCTGGAAGACAGTAATGATTTAATGATAGAATTTGCAATATTACGGGAGTTTATGAAAGATAAAGGAATGATAAAGTGTAGGTGTTACAAGGGGCTAATTTTTGAGGTTATGAAATTAAAACATCAGAAATGGAACTGGAAACAAGATATGGAAGGTAAAGAAATAAATGAAATGTGGGATGCTTTTGAAAAGAAAACACCTTGAGGACTAAGATTTTTTTTTCTTACCAGGAGAGACACACTAAGCTGAAAGCTTGTTTACAGGTGCAACCTAGGAGCACAAAGAAGTTAAGTGACTTGCTTAGGGTCACACACTATGCAAGTAGGAGCTGTCGGATTCAAACCCAGATCTCCAGCTTTGTAGCTCGGAGCCTTAAACTACTGCGCTATACTGCCTCCCAATGTTCCACTAATTAATAAATATAATAGTACTGGTAAGGTGCCTGTGTGGCTAAATAGGAAACATAAGAACAAAAGAAAGTTATTAAAGAAAGCAAAAATTGCTGGAGATATAAACATAAGGGGAAAGTACATACAGGAGGCTAAGGATTTTAAAACTGAAATCAAGAAAGCAAGGGGGGGCCAGTTTTCTTAAGCTTGACAATTTTTATAGAGATATGTCATGCATGTTGCTTTATTTGTATGCTCCAAATGTCCCATCAGAATGTCTGACCTTTTTCAGAAAGCTTTTACTTGAAACATTCACTAGCCCTAATCATTTATACATTACTGGGGGAGAATTTAATTTTCTGGAGTAGCCAACCCTTTGTATCGCTGGGGTGGGGAGTGGAGAGTCCATGGGGATATCCACTTGGGTGAGTTGTTAAGCAGACTGGCTGGGGAGTTAGAATTAACTGATGTTTGGCATTTTTTGAAGTCGGAGGAGTGTGGTTAAACCTGCTGCTCTCCATGTCACAACTCATTCTCAAAGACTGATCAATTTCTTATTTCAACAAGCTGGTTGCATATGGTGGCCACATGTAAAACTGCTAGCTTCTCCCTTTCAGACCATGCCCCAGTGGTATTAGAGCTGTAAGCAGTTCAGATGTACTGAAATCCAACCTGAAGGCTAAATGTTAGGTTATTTAATGATCAGGGCTATAAGAACCACATGAAAGGGCTCCATGCCATTTCAGCAACTCCGAAATAGTGAATGCAATTTCAGCACATCTATTACAGAGCATACTTTTTCAGCAACCGGACATTTCAGCAACTGGCCATTTCAGTGACTATACATGTTTAGCATTTGCTATTAAGGAGTCACCGAAATGCATCCACTGCAGCAGCATTCGTTACATGGTTGTGCACATGGGTTACAGCAACCAAATTAACTCCTACAGTGTGCACACGAGCAGGGCATCAGAATTGTTGATACTCAACACAGCGCCATTAGATCTTCCTCCCATCCATACAGGATCATAGGTTTTCCTCTCTGGCTCCTCGGAACTTCGACAGACATCCTGGAACATCAAGCTGTCCCACCACGCAACAGAGCACCTTTTACAGACGTACAGCAGCTCACTTTAAATAAGGTAACAATGGGAATGTTACAATGCTATGGAATTGCAGGGGGGCTACACCCCCAAACCCCCCATGGGGGGCTGTGCCCCCCAACCCTCCCATCTCTAGGATTCCTCCTCCGAGTTGCACATTGACTCAGGGATATTGCTGAAAATCCCTATTCACTCAAAATTGATTGTTGCTACTGTATATTGACATGGTTGCTAACTTGTCTTTCACTGACTAGACTTTGCTGTTTTGACTTAGCTTAAAAGACTTCGCTGTATTGATGTGCTACCCATGAAAGATGTCATAGCTACACACTAGAGGTAAAGTCAGCACTAGGAGGTCTCTGTTTCTATGGTTTGAGACTGCTTCAAAGCCATGGTCAGGAGGAAATTATTTGTCTCCAAACTAAAATCATGTAAATGTATCAACATTACAACCCCCGGATTGATACCCCACATCACTAGAGTGTTCAGTGAGGTTTTGGAGGGTTGAATCCACCCTCCTGGAGGAAAGCACAGATTACAGCCTACTTAAAGTAGAGAAAGAGCCTATTGAGTACGGGTCCTCTTGCCAATCTCACTTTTCTGTAACGATAATGAAGCTGCTGACTGAGATACTTGTTCACAGACTCTGAAATCATATCCACACCATTATACATCTAGATCAAAGTGGGTTTATTGAAAGCCATTTCACTCAGGACAATATTAGCTGCCTACTTAAAATACTCTTTCCTTACAACTTGAATAGCAGGCATACCCAGTTAGCCATTTCAATGGACACAGAGAAAGCATTTGACAGGGATAATTGGTGTATTCTAAATTATTCTCTGTGAATCTTTCAATGTGGCCTTAAATTTCTCCATAATATAGAAGACCTATCTACAAAAACAGAGGCCACTGTCAAGATATCAGTGTCAGTGGCTCAGCGGCTCAGCAGGTAGCACACTTGTTTCTGAGGTTGGGAGATTAGAAGGCCATGGGTTCTAGCCCTACAACAGGCACTTTGGTTAAATCCCAATACTGACACTGTAGTGCAGCGTCAATCAAAGTCTTTATTTAATCAAGCATGAGGGGGGTGCTGCACTCCTGAGGTGCCCTATTTCAGATGAGATGTTAAACTGAGGACCCATCTGCCTGTTCTGGTGGTAGTTCAGGTGGATGTTAAAGATCCCATTGTACTTCTAGAAAGAGTAGGGGAATCTTTTGTAATATTCAAATCAAAAATATACAAGAAATTAATCACAGATAGTTCTTACAAAGGTGTACAATAAAAAAAAATAGCCAAACTAACAAACTATCTCAAAAAAATTAAATCAATAATGAAACATTACAGCCATGTATTAGTTCATACAGCAAAAATTAATATAAAGAAAACTCCCTCCTCCTGAAAAAAAAAAATACTTTAGTATCTCAGTTTATCTAATTTTGTACTCAATGTAATTAAATGAAATCAAAATGTTCCCACAATTCAGTCCAGGTCTGTAAATCATATTTTTTCAGTTCTTTTTGTTTCAATAAAAGTAAATCAGCCAGTATTACACAAAACAGTTCCAGTTCTGAAATCAGCTGTTGATGTAACACCAGTCTACATCTGCATAGCCACAGCCAATACAATAGATGAACATGCACGCCATGAAGAGTACTAAGAGCCCTTTTCCTTGGTGTCGTTAAAGGAATCCTATAAAATAACATATCAGAATGGGGGGAATATCCAGACCTTGATGTCATCTGTCCCTTACAATCTCCCAAAAACAAATCGTGTAAGCACATTGAAAATATAAATGATCCATTGTTTCAATTCTAATACACTCGACTCTTGGACAATACCTTTTTTGCAATGCTTTATGCTTCTGATTTCCCTTTACTTTTATCCTATCATGAAGACCCAACCACGCTGTATCCCGCATGTGGACCAGAATACGAAATTCCATAATATAATCTGATATATGGGCCTGATTTACTTTCGAGAAAGCTGCAGATGGACACTCCACAAAACATTTCTCCAAAATCTGTTTATATAATACTTTTTGCATTATTTGTAAGACCTGGGCAAACCCAATACCCCATAATTTTATTTTATCAAAAATTTCTTCCCATCTTTGTAATAATCGTGGGCGCCATTTATTTTTATGAACAAAGGCAGCTTTTTTCCATTCCTGCAAAATCCTTTCTAATGTCAGCATTCTCCACTTCCCCCTTAACGGCTTCTTATGCTCTATAAGTGGTGCTATATTAGCATATAGAAAATAGAAAACAGACTAAAACCGGGTTTAACATATTCACCCCACCTTCCCAAAACCCAAGATACAACACATTTCTCCATATTAGATTAAGTCTACTCCCCCAAAAGCAACTAAAAAATACCCCAATAATGGTACTTCTAATACCTTTGGTAAAGGGAAAACCATGCTAATATACTGTATATAAAAAAATAGGAACCAAAAATGTTTTAATATAATATATCCTTTTTTTGAGACTTTCCATTTATTCCATCCTGCCACCTTCAGTTTTCCTTTAATTAACGCCTTATTCCAATTGTGATGAGCCATATCGTTTCCACCAAAATAAATCCCTAGTATGCAACAGGGCATCATTGCTGCAGGGAACCCTCCCACCCATTCTTGTGTCGTTGGAAAGCCTGCTACCTTCAGTACCTTTGTTTTAGCTAAATTTAGTTGAGCCCCTGTGAATCTACCTATAGTTTGTAGTAAATCACAAGCAATCTGTAAAGAGGATTTGTCTCTTACCACCAGACATATGTCATCTGTGTATGCAAGATATTTACACTGAAGGTCTCCAAACCCATTCATTCCATAAATAAAAGGAGTTTTCAGTAATATCCTTAACAAAGGATCCAAAGCAAATACATATCAACTTGGGCTCAGAGGGCAACCCTGTCGAACCCCTTTTAGAATCCTGTGGTGTGCTCCCAGCCAGCCATTTTCATAAGGAATCACGTACGCCAGTGCATAACATAAAAGTATCCATTGGATAAATTCCTCAGGAAAACCATAAGCACTCAAAACTGACCATAGATAAAAGTAAGAAACCTCGTGAAAGGCTTTAGCTTGATCTAGGCTAATTAAATACCCTTTACGTTCTTGTAACAGAGTAGCATTGTTTGTGGGTTCCATAATTTCATGTAAAATCAAAAGCACATCAGAAATATGGCATCCCAGAACTGCACAAAACTGTCTAGAAAAAATCAAATCAGGCATAACATGGGCCAATCTGTTGCTTAATAATTTAGAAAAAATCTTAAAGTCCGTATTATGTAATGTAATCGGTCTCCAATTTCCAATAATTTTCCTATTACCAGATTTGTATAAAAAAATCATCAAACCTTTATAAAATTGTGTAGGTAAACTACAATCCAATAAAAAGAAATGATATGATGTCACCAATTCTGTAAGCATAATGTCCCATAAATATATATATATATATATATATATATATATGTCAGTGTTAGTGGTTCGATAGGTAGCACACTCGCCTCTGAGTCTGGGAGATCAGAGGGCTGTGGGTTCAGTTCCCACATCTGCCACTTAGGTTAATATCCCAGTATAGACACTGTAGTGCAGCATGAGAGGGGTGCTGCACTTCTGAGGTGCCGTCTTTCGGATGAGATGTTAAACCAAGGTCTCATCTGCCTGGATTGGTGATAGTTCAGGTGGATGTTAAAGATCCCATGGCACTTATCGAAAAGAGTAGGGGAATTTCCCTGGCGTCCTGGCTGAATTTCTCTCATTTCACTAAAAATACCACCAACAGCTTAATCTGGTTCAAGGTCAGTTGGCATTCATCTGTATCCCCCTCCCCAGGTCGTGCCTGAAAATAGGCAGAATTTGTTTAGTGCACTTACCCAGTCAACAAAAGCTAAATAAATAAATAATTCATTCATCAGTCCATCGGAACCCAGATAAACTTCTTTATGAAGAGTTTTTATTACCACTTCTACTTCCGCCATTGAAAACAGATGTACAAGAAATAGCATCTGTTCAGGTGTCACCTGTGGAAGATCCGCAGCTTGTAATACCTGTTGTATCTCTGAGGAATCATCCCCTGGGCAGCCAAAAGTATTCTGAATAAATTTATCCACTACCCCCATAATACCGACATTATCCTTCTGGACTGTTCCCTCACTGGAAATTAAATCTTCAAAAAGTAATTTTTCCACCCTCACATAACTAGCTAAAAAGGGTTAACCTGTTCTGCTTTCCCTTGGGTGCCAAACTGTTGTTCCTTTTGGAGGGACAGCATTCTATCATATTGGTACTCCTCATCTGTTGTTTAAGATTTCGAATCTCTTCTTAAAGATCTATCTGCTCTTCAATCTGTTGAGTTAACAATACTCCTAACTCATAACGAAGCTCAGCATACTTGTCTCTTTTAAGTTTAGCCCAGGTTTTCCCCACCTGAGGAAATAAAACACTAATACAAATCTTAAAGTCTCCACCCACAGCACTGTAAAAACTGTCCTTATTGTCCCCAGGGTAAGGATCTCTATGGCCCAGAGATCCTTTTGCTATCAGGCTCCCTCCTGGTTCAATTCCCTCCCAGCCAATATAGCTGACTCCACTAAGCTTGGTCCTTTCAAGGTCTCCCTCAGAAGCCATCTGACAAGCATTCGCTGCTGCAACTGCACATAACCCCCCATCTGCCCCTTACCTTCATCCCTAGACTAGGTATGCCTGTCTACTTGCTGTATATATCTGGGGTCTCATACAACATCTGCTGACTAATATAATAAAATATCTCTGGTTACTACTTGATGTGGTACTCATGTACCTATATTAGGACTACTGTGATCTACCTATTACCAAGAGTGTACCACCAGTGAATGCCTGTAACACTGGTTGCTTTTTAAATCTAAGCATTACGTACTGTACTGCTTTGTTTGCTGTGATGTATTGCTCTCTTGATGAGGTGCCTTTGTAAATCAGTCTATGACTCAAAGGTCTGTAAACCGATGATATAATAAATAAATAAATAAAATTAAAATCCTCCCACCAAAGGCTAATATTGTCATATAAAAACATAGTGGCTAATTTATCTTGCACCACTATCCATAGGTCAGTTCTAATTTGTTCATCCTCCAACAAGGAACTATTCAACCTCTGATATCCTCTCCCTGCCTCCCTCATGGGTGTAGAATTAATCAACATACCTAATAATAAATGGTCTGAAGTTTTAATAGGTATCACTCTAACTTCATCCACTACCAACGTGTTTTTTATAAAAATAAAATCTATTCTAGAATAAAGCATTCCCTTAAAAAATGTAGCCTTAGGGACCTGTAAAGAACCATCTTGGATATCTTGCAGCCCAGCTTGGCGTAAAACCTGTTTAAGAAAAATCTTATCACAATATTGTTTACCTCGATCTTTCCCCGGAAGGAAGTTAATATTGAAATCTCCCCCCAAAAAAGCTATCAGTTTGTATGTAAAAAATGGTCTTATCTTTATTAACAAATCTATCCTAGAACTCTTCATCTGAGGATTACAGATATTTACTAATCAACAAGACAATCCTCTAATTTCTACATCCAATAAAATTGCTCATCTGGGAACAAAATCCACTCATTTTTGTAATGTCCACTCTGTCATGGAAAAACAAATTCCCACCCCACTACATGTTTCTTCCCCCAGTGACCAATACGAAGACCCCCATCCCCAATCCTTTGAAGCCTGAGCACTTTCCCCAAGAGTGTGTAACCTAGTATATTGTGCAAAAACCACATCCATATGTAAAGAATGCATTATACCAAAAGTTGTCAACCTTTTCCTAGGGGATTTAATACTGTTGACATTAAGACTAGCCAACTGAAAAGAGAAGGGCTCAGGGAGGAGGTTTAATTATTTTCCCACTAGACCGGGTAACACGGTTATGTGCTGACAATACCCGTGATTTGTGGGGTGCAAGTACCTCACCCACAACCTTTGTCTCAGGTCCCAATATTGATAAACCTGCACTGTCTTCCATAGGATGCTCTGAATCAACTTGTTCCCTTCAATACTCAAAGGGGGCAAACCTATTGGTTAATGGTATTGGAGATACAGGGACTCTATAGCTACCTTCTCCCTCCTTCCCATCCACCAGACAATCCTGCTTCAATTCTATTTCTGAATCCTCCAAGTGTAAACTATAAGGAGAATCTTGTGGTAATAAATTTCCCATCCTTTGATGCGACCCCAAGGGAGTTGCATATGGGGTAACCCGGGAGACAATAGGACACTTGCTAGTGTCAGGATTTATACCACCACTGAGTGATTCTGACACAGAAGCACTCAGTGGTGGAACTAAACATAGGATGTAGGGGTGTCTCATAGGGTCTTCTGGCTTGTTTAAAAAAAACTCTTGATCAGAAGCCTCATCAATGTCATGAATAGCCCATTGACAATTTGCATACGAATGATTCAGATCCCCACATAAATAACAAATTGGAGGGGCCTCACACTGGACTACAGTGTGCCCCAAAAGCCCATACCCAAAACATTTAACCTGATCACAGTCTGTATTTAAATGATCCAAAGAGCCACACTTGTAACAACGCTTTGGTTGTCCCGCATAAAAAATAATACCCCTGTCTCTACCCAAGCAAAAGGAACTGGGTAGGTGTTGTATACCAGAGTCAGTATGAAACAATTGAACATGGATAGTCCATCCCCCAGTCCAAAACCCATTGTCATCAAAAATTGGTTTCGGAAGATCATACAAAGTACGTCTTTTCTCCAACCAGTACACAATGTTTGAAATGTTCACTCCTTTATTTCAAAACAGCACCATAACCATTTTAGTAGTAGGCTTTGTGATTGGAATAACTAAAAAAAATCACACCAGTTCTCTGAGTCCTTAATGTCATAATAAAGTCTCCACAATTGATCTAAGAGTTGCATTGTACAGATGCTAATATCATAACTGTGGTCAGTCGGCGAGTGTATAAAAGCATACACATCAGCTGTGGTGAAACCCATGCCCTCTATCAAAAGGGTCTTCCCCACCCAAAGCTGGTCCAGAACCACTGGGGCCTTGCCCCGGTATCGCAGGCGAACTAAAAACCTACGTTTAGCAGCCTCAGCAGGCTGATGAAAAGGTCCAGCATACGTTTTGGGGCCTGGAGGTCCACATTGCAGTTGAGATCTAGCCCCTTCAGTTGGTTCAGTTAGAAGCTCACCTAAGTTACATCAGATTGCAATAAATGGGGTACCTGATCATAGTCGGTCTGAGTTTGGTCTGTTGAGGATTTCTCTACTAAAGTTTCTGGCTCTAATTCCAAACTGGCAGCCTTCTGCGCCAAGTTTGTTGTGGCTGGCATAGCCAAGCACCCAACCTCAATTCCATCAGGTTGCACAGCCACCAACGAACCTTCCTGAGATATAGAAAATATCACTTGTAGGGATTGAGAAGGGGACTTTCCAATAATCTCTGTGTTAGACTGAATAAAGGAATCAGCCTCAGAGGAACCAGGTAAGGGGACAGCAGGATCAGGAACCCAAATTCCATTTTGCAGCAACCAACCAACCAGCCCGTTGCAATGCATTCCCTGGTGTCCAGTTTGAAACTGTTTCAACCGGAGTAAAAGTTCCATCAGTGTTTTCTAAATAAGCCATAACAGGTTCTGTCACATTCAATAATGCAATATTTGTCTTAGAAGACTTACCCCCTTGCAAGCACTTGTGTCCTATAGATAAAGGGCTAGCCCCAGACCATTTCCTTTTCTTCTTTTCGTCTTCTATTTTCTTTTGGCAGAGTGAAAAATCCTGTTCCGCTACAGTTATCATTTCCAACAATTGAGATTTCTTGAATTCCAGCTCTTTCTGTAAATTATCTGCCTCAGATGACACCTCTATTTCCTGGTCTATTATGCCATCCATACTTCCCGACTCCAGAGCAATATCTTGGGCCATACCTAATGAAACATCTGCAGGCAGTAAAGGCAACACATCCAAGAGCTCCAGAGCTCCAGCAGGGGTCCTTCTCCATTGACATCCAAAGCAAGACTGGGGACCTCCACCCCTCCTGCTTCACTCCAACACTCCCTGCAGGAAGAGTAGGGGAATTTCCCCAGTGTCCTGGCCAAATTTCCACCATTCACTAAAAATACCACCAACAGCCTAATCTGGTTCAAGGTCAGTTGGCATTCATCTTTGTCACCCCTTTCCCCGGGTCATATCTGAAAATAGACAGAATTTGTCTAGTGCACTTACTCGGTCAACAAAAACTAAATAAATAAAGACAAATGGCTATAACTTGGACAGGTTTGTTCAAAGGAGGGAGGCATGCCAAGGCTGCCCCTGTATCTCCACTGCTATTTGCAGTAAGTCTTAAATCCCTGCCAATTGCGGTCAGACAGAATCCAAAATTAGTGGGCATACAGGTAGAAAAAGATGTGTTAGAAATCACTCTACACCAATGATTCCATTTTCTTTCTCTCAAAGGTGGACATCTCAGTAGCAGCACTCTTAGACACTCTAGTTGGTTTTGGAAAACTATCAGGGTTCAAATAAAACTACTCAAAGTCAGAACTTTCACTGCTTACTGGGAAATGTACCCCAGTATTTAAACAAAACAAATGATCCCCTTCACTTGGGCTAAAAACAATCAGATGAGTTACCTGGGGGAGCAAGTGAAACTGCAGATCTCGAAATTATTTACTATCAATTACGTCCCCTTGTATTTATTTAATTGTGTTCGATATCAGGTTAGACACACTAGGCATCTATATGCCTGTTTTCAGGCAGGACCTGGGTGAATTACAGACTAACAGGAAGAAAAAGATATCTAGTAAACAGCAAGCAAAACTTTAGATCAATGTCATCACATGGTTACATGCAGCCATTCAAGCAGACATGGCACATTGAAAACTGCTGCCCTTATCACTTTTAGGTCAAATGAACACTTTCAAAATGAATCTGCTACCACAATTATTTTTATTTCAGACACTCCTGGTGACTGTCCCAGACCTCTTCTGGCCTAGAGTATTCAGATACCTCTCAAAATTCTTTTGGGGAGGACATACAGCAAGGATAAGGCATGCTATGCTAACAGCCCCTAGGGGCAGCTAGGTCTGGCCATGCCAGGTTTAAAGTTATATTATCTAGCAGCACAAGCAGCTTCATTAGTAACATATACAAAACAATGTCATTCATCTCAATGGTACAACATGGAAGACAGGCCAAGGATTTCCATCCCCTGTTTTATCCTGCCACTGACCATTATCTCCCTTATTCTCACTGAGGGAGTATTTATAACCCTTGGGCGCAGCATTCTCTACATATTTGGGTAAGACCAGAAAACACATGCATGTGAAAAATGGAATTGGACCTTTGACATTAGACACATGGGGCCTGATTCGCAAAGCCTCAGGAATGACACAAAGTGCTCCCCGTGCTGCATCTTGCAGCATTCCCAATTTAAGAAAGCTGCCTGTGCTGGGAAGGGGAGGCACTTGTGCCAGAGTCATTTATGCCAGGTGTGTACCAGCCCTCCACATGTGCCACAGTGGTAGGGGGCTTGTGGCAGACACAAGCTGCAGTATCCTCCACCGTGGGATTCATAGATTCCCCCAACAAGGTGCACTGTCCACAACAGTTAGACCAGTGTGAGGCTGGTCTAACAGCCTGTGCACCACCCCAGAGCCATTGCTGGGTGGGAGGGAACCTGTGCCACCTGTTGTCACCACCTTCCTGTGGTATCCCACACCCCCACAGCACCTGGAGACATTGGAGGAGTGGTGCCCATGCCTTCAGAGCCCCCCCCATCATACCAGGCATGCAGGTGTCAACCCCCACACACAGACTGTACTGGTATGGTGGCAGCCATGCACTGTCCCTGGTTGGGATCTGTTGCCACCTTTCTCCACCCATACTGACTTGATCTGCCCTCCATTTTTTCTGATCCCCCATGACCCTGCTGATCTCCAAGGTGACCAGCCGGTGTGTCTCTATTATTGTCCACAAATGCCACCCACCCTGCATCTTGCAGCAAACCCATCCCATGTACCATGTGTTTGGTGCATTGGAGAGGGTGTGGCAAATTGTGGGATTTTGGTGCTGGGACCCCTGCCATTCTTGTGGGATACTGGCTGACAGAATTTTGGAAATGGTTTTGTCAAGATCACCCCAGAAGGTCTGTAACTTTAGGAAAGCCCAGAATGCATGAAAATAATCTCCTTTTCCCCACAGTTTTGCCAGCATTAATCAGATTCCCTTGTTGCATAGTGTTTTGTTATTGTTGATACCTTAAAGAAATTGACTAGAATCATTCATCTAAATTCTTGCCATTGCTGGTAGTAGGTTGTTTTTTGTGCTTCCATTCAAACTATGTTTCTGATCTGATTCTGAGATGTATTGCTCCAAGGGGTTGGGGGCTCTAAGGATGTCTTCTGCCACATCTGGGGATTGTACGCAGTTTGTAAGTTGGAGAAATTTATAGTGGTCTCTCCCGGGAGGAGAAATTTATTTCACTCAAAACTTATTAATGACTCTTGTTCTAACAGGTCTCCTATGATATGAATGCCCATCTGAAACCAATGTACAAAGCCTGGGTCTGTGGTTCCTGTGCCAAATTCCTCATTGCCTCTAAAAAGGATCAACTGATCAAGTCTGTCTGTCTCTCTGGGCCAAGACTGGTTTTAGATCTAATGGCATGACAAACAGAATTAATTGTGGTACCCCTTCACCACTCCAACCTCCCCTTCTCCTCCATTCTGCCTCAGCCCACATACAAAATTGGTAACAATTCTAAAACTGTATGAGTGACAGCAACAATTTTGTTTGTTATTTTGACACGTTTTGGATTTCAAGTTGTTCTCTACTTACACTTTCTAATTTAGTGCACCCCTTCTGTGCTGCCCCCCCCCCATGAGGCTGCTTGGTTTATTAGTGCCTAAAACCACCTTTGCCTCTCCATCATTTTTCTAAATTTCACCCCTGTGTGTAAAGAGTGAATATTAAATGAGTTGGTGGATTATACCATTCTAAGGTTGGCAAGAGGTAGCAAAGGGATCAAGTGTAAGGGGTGGCTGGGGAGACACTCTGTCTTTCTCTCGCTCCTTCCCAGCATGTGCCAGAGAGTTGGGCAGAGATGTAATATTGTCTCAAGTTTTGTAGGGCTAGGCCATCACTAGATTTGCCTCTCTGAAGTACATGCTTTTGAATGTGGGGGTGTTTACCATTCAGTTCAGTTCAGTTTAGTTAATTGATACAAGCGTGTATAAAATGCAGTTTGTTGCACACAAAAATAAAAGCAATTAAAATATAATACTCTTGTACACATTAATTCATTTTGCATACAATTGCAATTTAAAAATCTCATTTTTCATTTTAAGAAATAAGAAATATTGTAACTGTTCACTGCAGCTTGTATACCATAATGATTAATATATATACAGTATATATATTAATTAAACTTTTTTGTGGTCTTATACGCAAAGGTTGCTAGTGCAAAAACACCCTCTTTTGTATTAGTATTTAAAATATATTGTTGCGCAGTATTGCCTCCCATTTTTTAAATATTCTTGAAGACTGGAGTTAGTTTCTTTGCTTTTTCTTCACTTAACTGTTTGCATTCAAAAATTTGAGGCAGTATAGTGCAGTAGTTTAAGGCTCTGAGCTACAAATCTGGTGACATCCAGCAGACCAGACATGGGTTTTGAATCCCACAGCTTCCACTTGCATACTGTGTAACCCTGAGCAAATCACTTAACTTCCCTGTGCTCCCAGGTTGCTCCTGTAAAAAAACTTTCAGCTTAGTGTGCTACTCCTGGTTAAACAACTAAGTAAAAAAAAAAAAAAAAGAAGAGTAGGTGATAAGTACTGAATTTGTAAAAGTTAGATCAAATGCATGGGAGTCCTATTTGTACTCCGAGGCACAGCCTCAAGTTAGAGATGAACCCCATTTTTAGTTTGTCCAAAGCTTTTCTATGTTTTACAGTACATTTTCGCATAGCATCAAATATTTCTTAGCTCCAAATTCTGTTTTGTTACTTTAAAGGTGGAATATTCCCAAACATCTTAGTCTTAGCTATGTCTTGTTGCATTGAAACATCTATCAGATGCTGTATTGCTGTTGCCATAAATCATTCTATTTATTTATGTAGTTTTTGTTGACCGGGTAAGTGCACTAGGCAGATTCTGCCTGTTTTCAGGCACGACCCGGGGGAAGGGGATACAGATGAATGTCAACTGACCTTGAACCAGATTAAGCTGTTGGTGGTATTTTTAGTGAATGAGGAAAATTTGGCCAGGACACTGGGGAAACTTCCCCTACTCTTTTTGAGAAGTGCCATGGGATCTTTAACATCCACCTGAACTACCACCAGGACAGGCATCTATATCTATTTCCTCCTTATAACTAAAGTTGTATGTTAAACCAGTTCTGTTTACCTGATCATTAAGTTTTCCAAACCAGCATTTATTAGGGTTAATATTTGATGCTATATTTTGCTCCGCATCCAACCAACACTGATATAATATACTGTTAAACGGAGATGTCCTAATTTTCTTCCAGAAAACAAGACATTTTTTGGTATCTTAGTTGTGATAGATAATGTTCCTGTCTCAACACAAACAACTGCATTACCTCCAGCAAGTTTTTTAGAAACTGATTTTGGACCACTTCGATTTCATGAATATTACCAAATGGACCCCAAATCTCTGACCCATAAAGAAGTTGGGAATTCACTTTGGCTTCATAGCAGCAATGTTGTGCTGAGAAAGAGTTACTTGCAAACGTATTTGTGAATCTATTAATTCCAAGTAGGGTTTTCAATTAATTATTTTTTATTTTTGTGAGATGTGGTTTCCAGCCTAAATTTCTATTAAATGTCACCCCTAAATATTGAAACTCCACCACCTCTTCAATGCTTGCACCATTCATCAACCATGAGATTAAAACTCTCCTTGAGTCACCAAACACCATTATCTTGGTTTTGACAGTATTAACCCTTAGGCTGGCAACAGAATTAGAACGTATAGGAATTTTGGACTGAAAGATCAGTCTGCGGCCCTGCAAGAGTTAAGAGTTAAATCTAATTTTCTAAGTGTATTCATTGTTGACACCAATGCCCTCTTAAGGCCCAGCAGAGTTTGAGCTATTAATATGGCGTCATCTGCATATAACAATATTTTAATAGGTACAGCGTTAACCTTTGGGGGGAATGTTTCTACTCTATTTAATTCTTCCACCAGTATATCTATATGTAGATTGAATAGTGTTGGTGCTAAAACGCACCCTTGTTTGATGCCTTTTGATGCTGCTATTGGATCTGTGACTGCCCCATCTTTACCATATCTTACTGTCACTTTGGTGTTATCATATAGTAACTTGATTATTGAAATCAAATTAACCTCCATCCCTTTTTCTTCCAATATTTTCCACAATATGCTTTGATTTACTGAATCAAAAGCCCCTTTAATGTTAATAAATGCAGCACAGACTTTTCTCTTTCTCTGTGCTACATATTTGTCTATGATATATTTTAAGGCACATATTTGTTCTATTGTAGACCTTCCTTTGCAGAAGCCTGTCTGTTTTTTTTTTAAAGAATATTGTTGTTATTCATTCAAAACTGCACCCTGCTTAGAATTAATCTTTAAAAGATTTTAGCATTAATGTTAAGGAACGTTTTTGGTCAATAATTCTAGGGTTCAAATTAAGAATCTTTTTTATGTAAAGGTACTATTACCCCAATTCTTCAATGTTCCAGTAGCTTTTGAGTTTTTATTATATTATTATACAGAGGTATTAAAGATCTGCCCACCATTCTAGGTCCACATGATATATTTCCACCCTAATATCATCAGAGCCTGGGGCTTTATTTTTTTTTTGGTCCTTGATCGCTTGTACTGCTTCTGCTTTTGTGATATCTAACCAGTTGCCTTTAAATGCTTCCACTTTACCAGTTGTTGTAATTTCTTCTAAGCATTGCAAATCTTGTGAGGATGCATTACCAAATATACCTTTGAAATCATTCTTCCAAACATTAGGAGAAATAACTGCCTCCAAATTAAATCTAGTCATGTTGGTGCCATATACAACTAGGCTTCAGAATGATGAGCTGTCTTTTTCTTCTATTGATATTGTAGTGAGGACCATAAATTGGCATTGTATGCGGCTTTTTTTATTTTCCAGCAGTTCTCTGTATTTTTTTTTTTAGGTATAGTAGTGCTCGCCTGTCATTTATATGATTATATTTTGTTACTCTTTTACCCACTTGCTGAATTAATTTTCTTTTTTTATCACATTCAGTATCAAATCAACATGCCCTATAATGCTGATTAACTCTTCTTTTATTCTGTACTTTACTAATTTCTTCTAATATTATATGTTCCAGATTGACTTGTTGTTTCTGCACTGTAATTGCCCTTTCTTGATTATCAAGGTTCAACTCAAAACAAGTGTACATTTTTGTTTCAGTTTTTCTATCGCCTCTGTTTACAGCATTTTTAATATACTTTGAATATTTAGGGGTGTCCATTTAATTTTTTTGCATTCTATATTGGATGTTATTATCAGCAGCTGTCCTTTAGATAATATTTTCTTTCAGCATGTTTCCTAATCCAGTAATTTCTAACTTTAGAGGTCTATGGTCACTGTCCCAAATAGCTCAAATTTATTTTTTTTTAATTTTCTGGAAGGAAAATATGTCCACCACCATATAGTCCAGAACACTTCCTCCTCTTTTAAAATCACAAGTGAGTTTTCCACTCCAGTCTCCACTGCATCTCCCATTTAAAATTTGCACATTCATGGGCCCAGATATTCAGACTGTACCACAAAGTAGTGCAATAGCAGGAGCAGGCTCAATTGCAGTGCGCCCATGCGCAACACATGCAATATTCAAACACTGCACAGGCCAAGGTTCGCTTGTGCAACACAACTGAATATCACACCAACTGCACCATGGCGCAACCAGGGATGTGCAGTGGTGCAAGGCTGATGCACAGTAGCACAACCAGGGATGCACAGTGGAGCAGGGTAGTAGTGCAGTAGCACAACCAGGGATGCACAGGGACAGGATGCAGTGGTGTACCACCCATGGAAGCCATGGGCAGAGGAGCATGCAGCAGACCAGACAGAGCCCACTGCACCCCATGAACTGCACAACCTGTGGTGAGATGGATGAACCACCGGCCCATGAATACCAGCACCGAATCCATAGCTGAGGCATGGTGTCCCAGCACACCCCCTGGCAAGCAGTGACCGCAACACAAGGAGGGCCAGCCACCCAGTGCCACCCCATCTGACCAATGCAGAGCACACCCTGCACAGCAATCCCCAGACACCCTGCCCAGGAGCAGCACCCAACAGTGCATGGCACTGAATGCATGCCACCACCCCCACTGTGACAATGCAACTCTGTGCACCATGGAGCCATGCATGGCAGCCCCACTGTGAGCACCCCACAGTGGGTGGTACCAACCACCAATGCAACAGCTGCAGATACAGTGCCACCCTGCATGGCCCTCCCATGGCACAGAAGAGAGGTCAACCCTGCCTCGGTACCTGAGGGACTCCGCATGTGACAAGGCCTGCCCTGGACCCCACCACCAGCAGGACAGCACCCCGGACACCCACCCAAGCATACACCCTGTCCCAGCACTGGCCCCAATAGCCAGCACAGACACCCACAGTGGTGCATGGAGGCATGCACCACACAGGATGCAACACAGGGCATGGACAAACACCCACCCAGACCCAAGGGCACCCCAACACAGGGACACAATAATGGGGCAACAAATTCCTCTGGCATGTGACCACTGATGCTGTACCAATGTACCTGCTATCCTGCACATGCACCATGCAGCCGTCTGCCACCAGCATGTGGCCAGAGCACAAGTGACAGACATCAGAACACAGACCCCACAACAGACACCAGTGACAGCATGGAGGATGGACAACAACAGCATAGGCCACAGTGCGACCCGAGGCAGACATGCACCATACTGGTGACAGGAGGCAAGTCGCCATTGCGCCATGGCCAGAGGGTGGCCAGCATGGACAGCCACCAATGACATGCCAGCAGACCATGCAAACCACAGACATGCAACGGTGCCAGCTGCATGGGCCATGGAGATATTGACAGGGGTGCCAGGGACACAGTGTGTGCACCAGGGACCACTGCATACAGGCATCCAGTGCACAGGGAACAAGACACATACCACAGACATGGACCGAGTCCCCCACCCACTCCATAGGCTGGTCCCTGCTGGACACACACATGCCTAGGCCTGCACCACCCCCAATGCCATGCACACCACTGCAGCCAAGCACCATAAGCCCACTGCAAATCAGAGACCACCACAGTTGTCGTAACAAATAAGTGTCTGTTATAGATGTGAACAATATACAAAACATAAATAAAACTATTTATAATGTGAGGGAGGGACACATATCAGGTGGGGTGGGCATGGGGCAAGGGTGAACAACTGGGAGTGGGATGAAGGGGTGTGAGAGCTAGTCTGGGGGAATGCATATCAGGGGCATAGTGGGCCTAGCATTGACCCCTCTCCCTACTTCGATCTCTGTGCCTCCACCGGTGATGCCATCCTCTGCCCTGTTCCATCCTCTAGAGCAGCTCAAGGGTGGCCCTTGCCAGCTGCAGCAGCTCCTGGACACTCCATTTGAGTGCAGTCCAGTGTTGTCCACCTAGGACAAGGGAGCAGAGTCATTACTCGTGGCTGACCAGGCCCCTGCAGCCCACCCATTGTGCACGGCATACAGCCATTGGCCATGCCCCTGTGATGGCATGTGACCACCCACAGTGATTGTGCCAACATGACCCACCTACCCAGGTACCCACAGTCATGTGGAACACTGCACACACCCACCGCCCATGTCCTGCTCAGCACCACTGTGGCCGTACAGGGACATGGTTATGTGGTGTGAAGGCAGTGGCACAGCCATATACCTAGTGCATGCACGAAGCACCTGCGACACCCACCCACACATGCAGTGCCACAGGACAGTGCTGAGTGCACTGTGTGGTGTGCACAGTAGTGGGGCCAAGTGCTGATGGCCATGTCCCACCACCTCCACAGCAACCAGGCATGCACAGATGTAAGAGAAAACATGGCACTCACCTGCATCCAGCCCAGCAGGGCACTGCTGGCCCACAGCCCCTCTACCGTGTCCCTGCTGCATCAGCAGCACACCCACTCAGTCCTGCTCCTCCTGTTCATGGGTCTGTCTTGCCCTATGGTGCTTCTCTGGGCCTAGGGTGCAAACATGGAGAGGGAAACATCAGTACAAACCAGTAGCAAAGCCCCCCCTGGTTTGTGTATGCCCACACAGCCCAGCCATGATGCACCCCCACCACCATCACACCCACTAGATGGTCCCCACCCCCCTGGGGGGGTGGACCCATGCACACTGCGATACCCGGACAGACGGACACTACCAGAGTATGGATGGAGGCCCAGCTGGCTGTGGCATGGGGTCTCTCTGGGCGCGTGCCTGCAGATGCCCCAGTCAGTCAGGGTCCCTCTGCTGTAGGTCACCATACCTGTGGTGACACTGCTCTGTTGTACAGGCAATCCCGGTTGCCTCTTCCAGGTCATCAGCCACCTCCTGCCACACAGCACTACATGGCCTGTCCAGGGGATCCTGCCCAAAAAGGCCACCAGTATGAGGCTCAACTATGGCCACCAAGTTGGCCAGCTCAATAGTGCTCCACACCTGCACTCTCTTACATGACATCCTTCAGTGTGCATCACAATCAAAATGGTGCTCTGTAGTGCATGTGCTCTATGTGCAGAAGCAGCATTTTACTGCACTTCCAGTCCCCATCACACTGTCACCGAACTGCGTGATAGGGGTGCACCCATGCCGACGCATGGCACCTAGGGGGCAAAGGTCTACCGCAGGGTCAAGGGTCTGTCCATGCATGGAGCACCACAGTGCTATTGGGATGCCCTGCATGTAATGCAGTAGGGTGCTTTTGTGTGACACCCTGCAGTGGCCTACTGCACTCTGGCTCCATGGTGCCTATGGTGCACCACGGCATGAGTGCCACATGGCCATACAGTGCAGTAGCACCACAGGCACAGTGGTTGCCATGTCCTGTACTGCCCCCTGTGCACAACACATCAACAGCACTGCACACATCAGCACCCCGGGCATGCCATGCCTGACACCACAGGAGGAGCGGGTGGCCTGAAGCATGCGGCATTGTGCCATTGAGGGCATTCCTGGTGGTGGCTTCCAGATGGGTGGCAGCCCATCACTGCATGGTAGATCCAGTGCTGTCACTGTGTGGGTGGTGGAGGGAATGCCACAGGGCAGGGCGGAGCCACTAACACTAAGGTGTTTCCTTATAGCTCCTGAGTGTCTACATGGGTCAGCGGTGGTGGGTGTGTCCACCGAGGGGGATGCCCTGGACACAGAGGATCACCCATCCACCTCCACAGGTGTCCGACGGACCAGACTAGTGCATACCTGCATGTCTGTCCGGACTGATGAGGGTGGTGCGGGTGCAGACGAGGCCCTGCCTGTGTCCCAAGGTGACAGCACCCATGGTATCCAGCGTGCTGGGACATGGATTGGTGCCAGATCCAGCACCGATGATGATGGACCACATGTCCTGGACAGTGATATGTGTGGGACACAGCATGGTCCCACAGCAGTCAATGGCACGGGCATTGCCATGGGTGGTGCTGCCTTGGAGGCCTGTGCAACAACACAGTCCCAGCCTGTGCCTGTATGCCCCAGTGGGGCAGCACTGGTGTGCATCTAGGGCAGTGGGGCTGTTGCGGCAACTGCGATGGCGCCAGTGAGCCCTGACGATCGGCATCTGGAGAGATAGTGCCAGCAGTCTGCCAGTGGCAACAGGGGGACAGTGTCAGGGGGCACTGGCAGTGCACCAGTGTGGACATCCCTTGGCATGGCTCTGGTGTGCAGCACCCATCATCAAGGGGTGCTGGTCAGTAGGGCCAGGAACACCATGAGGGACAGCATGCTGGACTAGCGGATGACTCTTTGACGAGCACAGCCGTCTGCCCCAGGCTTCAGTAGATCAGCAGATGCAGCTCGTGATAGCAGTGGATGCACTCAGTGTGGTTCTGCACCAGGCAGAGGAGCGGCACAGCGGGGACCACAGTCTGCTCCTGGCAGAGATGGTCTGCTAGCGGGCGGATGTGACTACTGCCATTGACAGGCAGACCAATGCATTGACAGCTGTCATGGCCACATTGGGCACCCAGTCCGGTGCCCATCCACCACAGACACCGTGCAGTGTCATGTCCACCCCCCATTCCCAGTGCTGTGCGACATCTGCTATGTCGACACCAGGTTCGTCTGTGGGCATACCGAGCACGCCTGGCGTGGGCATGTTTGGTGGGCTGCAGACCCCTGCGCGGACACATTCGTGTTCATGCAGCTTCAACCCTTGGGGACCGTCGGTGCCACCCCATGAGGCCAATGGTCAGCCTGACATGGCTGGCACATCTCGGCAGGGCCGCCCATGCATTCGTGGTGGCCATAGTACTGTGCCGCATGACTGACCTGTCTCCCACCATGGCCAATGTCTGCCACTGCCTTATGTGCAGTGTGGTGTGCATTGTGTGATGCATGTGTGGGGTACCCAGCCCTGCACACACATGGTCCCTGTGCACACCCTCCTGGCTGCTGGCCACTGTGGTGTGTGCATAGTGATGCCTGCATTGTGCTGTCCGCCAGTGTGCAACGGTGCCCAGTGTCTGAGGCACACAGAGTGATGTCCACTGGGCATGGTCATCTGTGGACCTGTGTGGGGGTTGGGGTGGCAATTGAGGTTGGGGTGCCGTCTACCCCTTGTGCATGTCTTGTAGTGTGTGTGCATGTGTGTGCACATGTCGCGTTCAGTCCTGTCCATCCCTGATGCCGTGTGCGGTGACACACTCAGATCCATTCCCTTACCGCTGTCCACCCCTGGTGTTCTGCCCTGCCTGTCTGTGGGCTGTGCCCTTGCCATTGGTGGTTGTGCATGGCCCCATGACCTACCTGCATTGACCAAAATGCTCTTCTGTAATGGTGTCCCAGTGCAGCTGTGACATCCAGATCAGGCGGGGGGCTCTTGGCCCAGGGGTGGCTGCCCACCACCGGCTAGACCAGCATCCTCATCGTCCTCACCGCTGTCCCCCTCTTCAACCTCTACGGCTATCCCACAGTCAGTGGCCATGTTGTGCAGGATACAACAGGCCAGGTATAGCCTGCAGGCCTTCAAAGGGCTGTACTGTAGGGCACCGTCAGATGTGTCCAGGCACCAGAGCCGTGCCTTCAGCATCCTGAACACCCGCTCGATGACATTCCGTGTTGTGGCATGTGTCTCATTGTACTGTAGCTGCGATGGGGTCATGGGGCGCCGGTATGGTGTGAGCAGCCAGGGACGTAGCAGGTAACCACTATCACCTGTGTGTAGAGGTGGACATTAGTATGGTGGTCTGCATCGCTATGCCATGGGCCAACAAGGCCGGTACCCATGGCACCTCTGACTATGCACCCCCCACATCTGCTCATGTCATCCTGCGTGATATGCATACTCACCCACTAGATGGCCAGAGGGGATGTTCCCACTCTCAAACCTGTGGCACAGTGCAGACTGGTGCCAGATGAAAGCATCATGTGCCCCCCCAGGGTGTGTGGCACAGACATTGGTTATGCTCTCCCTGGCATCACACACCACCTGGCAGTTTATGCCTGTGTATCCCTTGCAATTGATGTATGCTGCTCCCTCTGTGCCAGGTGACATGCGGATGGCCACATGGGTGCAGTCAATGGCCCCAAACATGCCAGGCAACAGTGCTACCCTGTGGAACACCTGTATGTGTGCTGTGTGCTCTGCCTGTGTGCTGGAGAAACAGATGTACTCCGCAGCATGTGGTAGCAGTGTGCTGAGGAATTGTGTGAGTAGACGTGACACGGCCAACTGGGTTATGCCTGTCGTGTCCCCTGTTGGTCTCTGGAAAGTGCCCGTGGTGAGCAGGCACATGATGGTTGTCACCTTCATCTCCACTGATAGAGCATGGCTCCGTCATGTGGGTGCCTACATTTCATCACTGCACAGCTCACAGAGCTGCCTCAGGATAGCCTGGTTCAGGTGGTACCGGCTATTGCCGATGGGCCCTTCCATGGCTGCGCCCTCTGCTACCTGCCTTCCCACACCCCTGATTACCACCTCCATTTGGAAGGTGGTGCTGGCCATGTCCCTGGCTGGTGTCCCCCCCGGTGGCTGTTGTCCCGTTCCCCCCGCTGTCCATTCCTGATGCTCCCCCTGCACTGGGTACACCTACAGCCTTTGGCTGTGGCTGTCCTGCCTCCTGCCACTGCCCTCAGTCCACTGTGGCACTCCACAGCCTTTGCTGCACAGTGGCACAGGCTCCCCACTCCTACCCTGTCTTAGGCTCAGTTCTGGTGGGCACTGTCATGCTCCTGCCCAGTCCTGCACACTGCTATCTTCTGTACCACCCTGGCTGTCTGTCACCACGCTCCCATCTGTGGCTTCCTTTTTGCGTTCTTGAGCCCCTCTCTTGCTCCCTTTTATTTTGGATCATTTCTGCTGTTGCACAACTTCCGCTAGCTCCCCTATTGCGCATGGTGCATGCTGTTGAATATCACACTGTTCATGTTATTCATGGTTCCGCCCCCTATAGGTGCACATGCATTCATTACTATTGCGCTTTGGCACATTGCTTAGTGCACTGCGCAGCTGCCTCTCACTGAATACTGCACAATGGTGCATTTCCGTACTTGCGATGGCATATCCCTGTAGTGCATGGAGCAAACCTTCCGAATATCCGGGCCATGGTGTTCAAGATATTTAATAAAAGTTCTCCTTGTTTATTTATTATTTTATCTGTTGAGTTCCTAATCGGAATCTTCATAATTTCAGCTAGATTCCACTTTGTGCTTTTATCTTCTATACTTGCTCCAGTATGGGCATTAAAATCCCCATAATTTAAATCATTACTCCAGGGAACTGAACTTGCACTTGCAGAATCTTCTGCTTACATGCTTCCAAGAGACCCATTATGGGAGAGCTGGTGGAATGTGGTGGAAAATACACATTTATAAGAAGGCATACAGTCTTATTTTTATTTAATAGTTCAGTTCCCAAAATATTATGCTTACTATCACTTATAACATATCTGCCACTTAATTCTAAACCATTTTTTATGAAGGAATATACACCTCCAGCTGCCCTACCATATTTACTATTTCTCTCAGCTGCTATGGACCAACATTGGTAACCTTCCTCTTGGTTGCATGCCCAGGTTTCTTGCAACATTATTACTGGAAATGAGGATAGAAATTTTACAATCACCCCTCTGTATTTATTTATTTATCTTTTATTTACCAGCTACCCTTGTTATAGATTTATCATTCCATTAAAATTCTGAGGTTGTCTGGTCTGCTTCTTCCAGAAATGTTTGGGGGTAGCACTGGGAGCATTTAAAGGATGCACAGTCATCTTAATAGCATATTAATTTTGAAGGATTCCAGTCAGATCCCCAGAGAAACAGGGAAGTACTCCCTTATTCCATGTTCCCTTTGGATGCTGTTAAAACTGCTTTGTGATTTTTTTCATACAACTGGGATACAGTCTTCCTTAAATTGAAACTCAGGCATCTGAAGCCTCCCTCTGCACACTGAAATGGGAATGGACCATCTTCCTACAGATCATATGTGCTGCTTAAAAGCATAGCCTTGGTTTTATCATAATTGATTTTAAAATCTGATATTTTGCCAGATTTGCTAGAGTGTCTAATAGGTGGGGATGCAAGGACTTAGGGTCCTGTACAAACAATGGGGTATCACTGGCATATAGAGCAATTTTGTGTGTTATAGGGTCAGTTTGTGTTCCTTTTATTTTCTCATTGTTCCTGGTACTATTTGCTAGAGGTTCTATACCCAGAGCAAAGAGCAATGTTGACAACAGACAGCCCTGTCATATGCCCCTTTTCTGTTGGAAAGTAGTGGAAAATGCTTCATTTATGCCTACTCTTGATATAGAACCCTTGTAAAGGGCCTTCAGATTATCTATAAATATTTGGCCATATTCGAAGGCAGCTGGGACCTCATATAGTTTTTTGCCAGATGAGTCTATCAGATGCCCTTTCTGCATCTATTGTGATTGCTAATGTTTTCGATTTGCAGGATTTTACAGTGGTGATAACATTCAAAAGGCATCTGACATTATTATGCAAGCTGCGCTGTTTTGGATAAAACCTGTCTGGTTGTCGTGTACTAACTTAGTTATTATTTTCTCTATTCTGTTGGACAGGGCTTGGATGACCTTCAAAGCTGTTTCCACTGCTGAAAACTGGAACACTTACAGGAAGCTCAGGAACAAACGCAAGAGAAAGACGAAGTTCCTCAAGGCTTCCTTTTTTAACGTGCAACAGGTGAGGAACTTTGATAACCCCCACAGCTTCTGGGCGTTTGTAAACTCAGTCATAAATTGGGTCTCACAGAACAGCAATATTAACCTATTCACTGAATCAGATCTTCAAACAGATCCGTCTGCAGTAGCAGGCATCTTTAACAACAAATTTAAGGACTTGGAAAAATAACTGTCCCAACTCCATCCATCTACAAAGGGGATTCAATCTTCAGACCATGATAGGAGGCCATATGCCCTTGAACAGGGCTTCTTCAGCTCCCCCACAGTTGGCCGGCACCCAGCCAGCCACCAACCAATAACAGTACATCCACCTGCAGCTCCTTGGAAGCTGCCTGCCCTTGAATGGGGATGCTTCAGCTCCCCCACAGTCGGCCAGCACCCAGTCAGCCACTGACCGAGACCAAGACGCCCGCCTGCAGCTCCTTGGAAGCTGTCAGCCCTTGAACTGGGCTGCTTCAGCGCCCCCATGGTTAGCCGGCACCCATGGTTGGCCGACACCCAGCCAGCCACCGACTGAGACCAGAACGCCCACCTGCAGCTCCTTGGAAGCTGCCTGCCCTTGAATGGGGCTGCTTCATCTCCCCCACGGTCAGCCGGCACCAAGCCAGCCACCGACTGAGACCAGGACGCCCGCCTGTATCTCCTTGGAAGCTCCCTGCCCTTGAATGGGGCTGCTTCAGCTCCCCCACAGTCGGTCAGCACCCAGCCAGCCACCGACCAAGACCAGGACTCCCGCCTGCAGCTCCTGGGAAGGTACTGGACAGTGCAGCCAATCGGAACACAGGTGCTTCCAGCAAACCCACTCTGATTGGCCAGGACTTTTCCCCTGCTTCAGCCACCTGGCACTTTTTACAAATAGATTTTCGATAGAACTAAGCACATTTCAACTGTGTAAAAGAAGTTTTTCAACTGTATTAGCTGGATTGTAATTTCTACTGGTGTTTTAAAGTGCGTACACCTCTTCTGTCTCAGTGCTCCTCCTGCACCCCTCCCATCCAAGCACTCTGCCTTGGCGCCAAAAAGTCTAACTACCTTTTGTCTTACTAAACTGCTCAAATCTAACCCATCCTAACCTCTATGCTATTTAAGACCTGCTCTTTTTTCTTCTCTCCAGCTGCCAGCCCTTGAACGGGGCTGCTTCAGCTCCCCCACGGTTGGCTGGCACCGAGCCAGCCACTGACCGAGACCAGGACGCCCGCCTGCAGCTCCTTGGAAGGTATGGGACAGCGCAGCCAATTGGAACACAGGTGCGTCCAGCAAACCCGTTCTGATTGGCCAGGACTTTTCCCCTGCTTCGGCCACCTGGCACTTTTTACAAATAGATTTTCGATAGAACTAAGCACATTTCAACTGTGTAATAGAAGTTTTTTTCTTTTTTGGGCTAGTTTTCCATTAGCAGGTTATACTGACCTGCCACTAGAAGGATTCTTGGTCTTTCTACACAAACCACTGTACTCAATCGTGGGCAATATGGCCTGCATTATCATTCTACTTCTAATCCTGGCAAAAATTATGACTCATAAAGCATTGATCCATGCTAAGTCAGAAGTCATCCCAGCCTGGGAACCCACAATCATAGTTCCTGCTGCATCTACATATTGCTTCCCTACTCTTAATCTGTTGGGTTTTCATTTTAATTCTCATCCCTCTCCTCTGGCCCTCCTCCCTTCACCAATGTCTTTCCGTGCACTTCCTCTGCTAGCCTTGAATGGCCATGTCAGCATCTCCTATGACCTGGCTAGACATACTTCAATGACTGAACACCACACAAGAACTCATACAAAAAGAGCCCACTTCTACCTGATAAATGCCCTCAAGTAAATGTTTCTAATTCTCCTTTTCTGTTCAGGCAATGTTGAACTAAATCCAGGTCCCCCAACTCAAATCACTTCTCCGTCGGAGTTTGCAGCTGCTCCTGGGATGAAACTGATGATGGTCAATATTCTAAGCCTGCTCCAAAACTTGATCATCTACAAGTTTGGGCAGCCCACACTGACCCAGATCTGATTATAATTACCGAGTCATGGCTAAAAAAGACCAACACTGATCCGTAAATTACTATACTGGGCTTCAAGCTCTTTAGGGCTGATAGGGATTCGAGGGGGGGGAGTGGTTGTATAGGCTAAATCAAAATTTGATGTTAGCAGTATTTCCTGTAAATCTAAGCCCAAGGAATATGAGATTGTCTTGCTTAAACTTCAGCTTCCATCCTCAGAGTGCATCACAATCATTGGTGGCTATAGACCCCCGTCAGGAGGCACAGAAATTCTTAACGTGTTGAAATCTATAACTTTGGCTGCTAACATGGAAACAATAATCTTAGGGGACATCAATATGGATTGGCTCATTGCTAAATCCCACTCCCCTAAAAGCCATCTGTGATGAGCTGGGTCTTAAACAGATAGTAACTGAACCCACAAGAATCAATGCTTCTAACTCTGCCAACAGCTCACTCTTAGATGTCATCTTAATTTCTCATCCCCATAAAATCTCACATTCTGCAGTTTTCCATAATGACATGAGCGACCACAGTATCGTTGTATGTACAAGATTCCAATCTAAAACCCAGCAGCACCCTAAATTCAGAATCAAATGTTCATTCCATAAATTCAACTCAGTAAACTTCCTAACCGATCTAGCTATGATCAGGTGGCAAGACCTATATCTTGCCAAATCTGCTGATGCCACCGTCTCTGTCCTAAATGACAACCTCACCACCCTAATTAACAAGCATGCTCCACTTATTAAAATGAGGGTGTGGAAAATCTCGCATCCGTGGTTCACCCAAGAGCTCAAATCTGCACTTACCAATAGAGACAAGCTATGGGCTAGGGCCAGGCACACAAAGGACCCGTCAGACTGGCAGGTGTTTAGAACTGCCAGAAATGCCTGTGTTAAAAGTGTATGTGCTACTAAAGCAAACTTCTACATCTCCACTCTGGAGCAGGCCAAAGGGATCTCCCAAAAAATCTGGAAGACACTGAGATCCATTGAAGGCCATCCTGCTGCTTCCTCCCTTCCCACCAAGATTCTGGCCAAGGACAGGGTGGTTGAAAATAAACTGCGAATCCTTGAAGAACTTAACCTTCACTTTGCTACTGCGGGGTTGGCATTCGACTCCTCCTGATACGCTAGCCGAGTGAATAGCAATACTAGCCCAGATATTACACATGCTACTCCACCTCATCCCTTCCAGTTGTGCCTGTTTAGCTACAAAGAAGTCGAAGACATAATTCTTAGCCTTGACACCAAGAAAAGTGCAGGGGACAATGGCCTTGAATCATTTTTCTTGCGGTTAGGCTATGCCCAGCCCACAGCCCCCATTCTTCACATCTTCAACCTCTCTAGTACCACTGCCACTGTTCCATCCTGCTGGAAATCTGCCCATATTCTTCCTCTCTTCAAATCAGGAGATC
The DNA here is from genome assembly GCA_016271365.2 of Neoceratodus forsteri. Taxonomy (NCBI): domain Eukaryota; kingdom Metazoa; phylum Chordata; order Ceratodontiformes; family Ceratodontidae; genus Neoceratodus; species Neoceratodus forsteri. The sequence goes on from CM057450.1 coordinate 941,404,035, forward strand.
CTTGTGACTTAAACAACTACCGTCTGATCTCTATCTTGCCCGTTCTCTCCAAAGTGCTGGAAAAACTTATATACAACCAACTAAAAAATCACCTTGAAGCGCACTCACTCTTAAACCTGGTCCAATCTGGCTTCAGGTCGAAGCACAGTACCATCTCAGCCTTGGCTAAAGTCTCTAATGACTGGATCCATGCTATGGACACCAAGAAGGTTATTGGTACAGTCTTTCTAGACCTCAGTAAGGCCTTCAACACTGTAGATCATCACCTCCTAATCAGCTGTCTTGCCTACATAGATGCCACTCCACTTACCTTACAGTGGTTTAACAGTTATCGCACATGAAGGATACAAAAAGTCAAAGCTGATGGCCTATCTGCCCCTTCCAATTGCCAGAGGAGTCCCTCAAGGCTCCAACCTAGGACCAATCCTTTTTTCCCTGTACATCAACAACCTTGACTCCCAGATAAAGAACTCTAGCATACATTTCTTTGCGGATGATACGGTTTTGTACACATCAGGCTCGTCCTTAACTGAAGTCAGGGAAGCACTCCAAGCTGACTTTATCCAGTTAGAAAGCAACCTTATCAATGCCAAGCTTTTCTTAAATGACAAAAAAACCAAGACAATGATTTTCTTGAGACTTGCCTTGTCTGGTGCCCTATCTACCCCACCTAAAAACTTCATAGTTACCTCCCTAGGTGAACCCTTGGAAGTTGCACCTAAATTTAAATATCTAGGTATGTGGTTAGATAACAAACTTTCCTTCAATGACCACATTGAAGATCTATCAAGGAGGCTTAAAGCACACTTGGGTTTCTTCTTTAGAAATAGGACTCTCTTTTCTCTCATGACCCGAAAAAGACTTGTCCAAACAACATTCCTTTCCTTGCTTGACTACGGAGACATTATCTTTATCTCCTCCCCAACCTTGAGCCTATCTAAACTGGATGTACTCTATCACCATGCTCTTCACTTCATTACTAACTCTGCATACAGGACCCACCACTGTGATCTTTATGCAACAGTTGGGTGGACCTCTCTTGCCACCAGATGCCTCCTGCATGCTGGCATTTGGACCCTCAAATTACTACTCCACAAACTGCCAGTCTATTTAACGTCTCTCATACACATCTCGCATAGCGCCTACTCCCTAAGGAAATCCAACCTTATCCTACTAGATGTTCCCAGGACACGTACCACAGCTGGTCAAAGAGCTGTCTCATATGCCTTCCCAAACATTTGGAACCAACTACAAGCCATGCTGAAGCTAACCAAAGCATCGTATCACTAACTCCCACAAAACACTAGCTATCTTCAAATTAAAGACATATGTAGGTGCTACTAGGCCCCAACACCAAAGTCAACTTCCTAGGTACCAACTGGCCCTCTACTTATTAAGCTGCAATGTGTTGCATAATTTAGGGCAAGGTTAAAGCTGGAATGTACTGCATATATAGCATAAGGACTTCTATTGTGTATACCTCTTGTGTTATATATTTTTTTTCTTTGTTGTTCTACATTTTATATCTCCTGTCTATGTAATTGCGAACTGTATGTGTATGTGCCTCAGGACCTTCTTGTGAATGAGCTTGCTCAACAGAGTCTTTCCTGCAATAAACTTGAACTTGAACTTGAATATGATGGTCCCCCATTTTACTTTGAAAGCATGTCACCCACCGAGGTCTGTTGCAGCACAGGTAGTGATGGCATAAGCCCCCAGTTTCCAAAACTTGCTTCAAAATTCATAGCCAAACCCCTTGCTTGCATCATCAACCTATCTCGGTCTACCTCCTCTGTTCCAGCCCTGTGGAAGGAGGCAAGAGAAGGGACTCGACTCTGTCAGAGAACTACTGGCAAGTTTCCACCCCATCACATATAAGCAAAGTAATGGAGAAGGTGGTCTTTCACAAATAAATGTACACCTAACGCCCCATAATAAATTATACCCTGATCAACAAGGTTTCAGAAAGGGATATAGTACCACCACAGCCCTGGCTCAGTTCTTAGGTTTTGTTCTCAGGGAGGCAGATAAAGGGAATTTCACAGGGGCCATATTCGTCGACCTTTCAAAAGCGTTTGACGTGGTTAATCATAGTATACTACTAAATGAGCTGTATGTGATAGAGTTCTCCTTCCGTGCATCCTGCTGGGTTGTAAATTATCTCTCAAACAGGACACAGATGGTCTAAGTCAGTGGAAGCCTCTTTAGCCCACTCAGATTTCTGAGGGGGTCCCCCAAGGGTTAATCCTGGGACCCCTTCTCAATCTTCATACATCCTCTTCTTCTGGACATTACTTCAAACAAAAGGATCATGTATGCAGATGACTTCATATTATTCACCAGTGGCAGCTCAGCTGCTACTTTATCTCAGACACTCTGCAGAGTTTGCTGTTGCTGCACATTGGTTCACAGAATACAGGTTAGTGGTTAATTCTAAGAAAACAAGAGCCATGTTATTTGGTCCCAAAGAAAAGCTTACAAGGAACTCAGATAACCTCCAACACTTTCTAAATATTCAGACCTCAGATGGATCTATGCTTGAACTGGTAGATAAGTTTAAACATATAGGGGTCACTCTCGATCCCTCCCTTAACTTTGATGCTCACATTGCACTGTCTGTAAATAGAGTTAACCAGTAGTTGGGGGTGTGCTACAGGCTGAAATGCCTGTTATCACTCAAAGCAAGGCTGGCAATAAGGCAGAGCATCCTACTACCTATCTTAGAGTACTGCTCTCCCATATTACACCCTATATCACCCAAACTATCTGACAGGCTAAACATTGCTTATAACAGCATTTGTAGGTTCGTTACCCTTGCCCCTTATCATACCTACCACTGTACTCTTTATCAATCGTTAGGGTAGCTATCACCACAGATGCCTAGGGACCTGCTGTTTGGTACATTTATTTTTAAAACAATGAATGATGGGACTATTTCTCCACTCATGGGCTTGCTCACAATCAAACAGGTTTCCTGAAACTTGAGATCCTCTGCTAGTCCAGTCCTTGTGTGTCCCAGGCTATCTATGGATATGGGTCAATCAACCTTCTCCTGGGCTGCCCCAAAGTTCTGGAACTCTCTCCCTGTAGAACTCCATACCTTAGACTCCCCTCAAACCTTTAAACAGCACTTCAAGATTGCACTTGCAGCCAGAATGATATGCAATTGCTGAATGATATTAATGTCTGTACTGTGTAATATTTAACATCCTGCTCACTAGCTATGTATCCAGCTTATGCTGACCATATGATAACGTACTGTATGTAAATGTGCTGTATTCCTCAGAAATGTTTCTCTGTAACTTATGCGAATTGCTGCTATTGTCATGTCACAATGTTCTTGTCTCTGTACCATGTGCCATCTAGATGACCTGGGTCATATCTGAAAATGGTCCTTTGGATCAGTGTACTTACCCGGTCAACAAATACATAAATAAATGAGTTTGGCATACATTTTGGTGTCCAAATTTATTTAAAAAAATAGGGTGATAGGACGCAGAGTGTTCAGGATTTTTCCCTGGTTTAGGGATCACTGTGACTTGGGCAGTTTACCATTCTTTTGAAAAACTATAGTTCTTCATACTACATGCCATTGCCCTCTACAGAGATTTTTCAAGTATGTCTATAAATTGTTTATAGAATTCTGCTGTAAAGCTGTTTTCCCCCTGTCACCTTTCTATTTTGGGGGTTTTAATTACTAATCTGATTTATTTCATCTCTGTGGGTCTGTCTATGGAATTTCCTTCTTTCATTTATTTATTTATTTAGTTTTTGTTGACCGGGTAAGTGAACTAGATAAATCCTGCCTATTTTCAGGCACAACCCGGGGGAGGGGGATATAGATGAATGCCAACTGACCTTGAACCAGATTAAGCTGTTGCTATTTTTAGTGAATTTTTAGTTCTTCATCTGTTAGTGTAGGTAAGTTTAATCCCTCTAAGAACCATATGATTGTGTCCCTGTATTTCTCAGGCTGCACTGGATGATAAAGCTTTTGATAACATTTACCAAATCTAAGAGCTGTCATTTGTCAGGGTGAGGGTCTGGTTTCATTTTTCCTCTTTATGGATCCTATGAATCACCCTAGAAACCTGTTATTTTCTCAGCTGTAAAGCTGGAAGCCTTATTGCCTGGTTTCCTTGAGTAGAATATGTGAACTGTGTATGTATGAGCATTCTCTTAGCCTCCTTAGTTGATCTCTAGAACAGCTGTAACCTTAGTACCTTAATTTGGTTGAGTAAAACCTGGCTTCCCTCTTTTATATTCTTTATGTCCAGTACTTCTAAAGTTTTCTCCAACTCTAACCTTCTTTTACTTCTCTCTTTTTTTGGTTGGTGAGATATGCAATAACTTTTCCACTAAGGACTGGCTTCATAACGTTCCATATGGTTGTGGGGCTAACCAATTCTACTGTATTGAGGAGAAAATATTCATGTAAATTTTATTTGAACATATTCTAGAAGGGTTTATTTGCCAATGATCTCACATTTTTGTGCCACAGCCCCATCCTATGCTGACTACCCAGTTCTGTCTCTGGGGTCACAGGCATGTGGTTGGAAAGGCCTATTGTTTGAATCTTGGGAGCCATAATGTAGTATAGATGTTGTACTGGTAGGTAATGTTGGGTATTTTTCTGGGCTCTGTTGAACACCCTCTGACTTTGTTATTATAATCTAAGAAGCTCTTAGTTTCCTGCAGGGAAATGTAGCCCTTTGGGGAACATCATGAGACCACCATACCATAACAAAACATACAATACCTTTCTTACAGGTTCTAGGACTGAGAAAAGATAAAGACACTGAAGAAATTATAAAAGCAACATAAGGTTCTTTTAATGTCCTACCAGCTTGCCTATAGGACAGTCATTATGCATTGTATAATAATTATGTAACATATGCACCTGGTAGTCTGGTTCTCTCAAACACTGCAGTGTCATGCAGGATCAGCCTACAATTTCCTTAGAAAGGGGGCATGGGAAAAATTGTTTCATACCCTGATAAGATCTTAGTCTTGTGATAGATAGCCAGCTGATGTGCATGTGATGATTGCACTTACTATTACTTCTATTGGTCAGTTTGGGGGACAGCAGAGTATTGTCTCAGTTGCACTTTAGAATGCTACAATTATAGTAATCTACTCATAAAAATGCACTTATGTCAAAAATGTGTTCTTATGGATGAAAAATGTAACACGATGTTTTCTGAAAGGAATATTCGTATAAATATAGCTGTGTCAGAACATGACACCTTAGCTGTAGAGGGCGCTCCTGGGTAAATAAATCATTATATTTCTGACATTATCACAACAAAACAGCAGTGCAGTTCTAGCCTAGCATGTCATTCATGGTGTTTTGGTCTCAAGCCTACAGGATTATATGTAGGGTAAAGGTTGTGTTTTAGAAGCAGTGCAATTTCATAGCTTGTATCTAGGTTTTATGCAAGAATAAATAGTCACCTAGCCTTATGTGTATGTAAACTTATACTGAACTTATGTAGCTGTTCCCTAGCTATGTGTGTGCATCCCTAGCTCCATATTTAATGTGCCCCCCAAGTGTGTGTGTGTGTGTGTGTGTGTGTGTGTGTGTGTGTGTCCTTTGCATGGCATAAGCATACAGGTAATCATGACATGCCTTGTGCACATGATGTATGCCTGTGTGTGGGTAAGCTTGAAGTCATGACTTACCTTAGATACATCATGTGCTTGTGGGTGAGCATATTCTAACAATCCCCTCTTGTTACCTGCGAGCATACAGGTAACACAGAGAGAAGAAATAAGGAAAGAACTAATGAAAAGGAGAGTGGATAGATTGGGTAGCATAGAGAAACTTGATTTGAGATTGTTAAAAGTTGAGAGTTTTACAAAGGCAAAGAGTAGTAATAAGTATGAAAATGAGAAAAAACTTGAACAATGACAAATCCTTTAAATGTGAACTCCAGCGATGCGTTGGTAAGTGCAGTGTGTGTATCTCTATAATGAAACATAGTTTTTAATGAATTCTCTGTCTTTTGAACACCACTTTTGATTTGAATAATGTGTGTGTCTTTCCTTTTTATTAACCTTTCAATGCCAAAGTGCAACTGATCTATATGAACATTAAAAAAGGTAAGTATTGGCTTATATCTTTAAAATGGGTGGGTTTAGTATCTATAGAATCTTGGTCATGGAGGGGCACTGAGATAATGACTGTATGGCCTATAATAGTACATTTATGGGGTGCAAAGCAGAAATTGGGATTTGTCACATTGCATATTATAACACTATAAACAAAATACTTAGTAACCACACTGTATAAACCTTTAGAGTTGTAGATAACTTTAACTTTAGGTACAAGCTATTTGGTAAGTTTGATTGGGCACAAAATCAAGGAGTTGATGAGTTTAGTAAAAAATGGAATTTCAGCAGCCTTGATGAAAGTGTTGATGCTGTGATTGATTGAAGCCTTGTTTGAAGAGACGTTTGAAGAAATGTTTTCTTCACCGAAGTCAGGGATTTCCCCTCCCGCAGGCTTGTCTTTATGTATGGTACCCCGAGTATTAGCATTGTTGTGGGTATCCATGCCGGCTGGTGAGGAAACAGTGTGCTGGTTTCCATCAGTTGTATTGAAATTCATATCAGCTTGGTCAATGGATGATCCTTCTCTGAAGTCTGGTTTGTATTAGCACACAGGTGTGACCATGGTAAAGACATCACACCTGCACAGATAGTGGTAGCCCTTTCTGGTGCATCAGTCTGTAAGGGGGGCTGCCCAGGCATTCAGGTGATGGTGATGAACAAGGAGATCTGGCTCCTTTATCCATTCTGGAAAGATGTCTTCTTCCAAGTGCCCAAGTGATTGTACCTGTACCAGTTTATTAAATACTGCGGTATCCTTATAAAATATAGGTATTGAAATAGTAAATGTGACAAGTATTGTATTTTTTATATCACAGTCATGTCTGCTATAGCAGGGGCCCTGGTTGGAGTGCACTTTAACATAACCAAGATGTGTAGCAGTGGCAATGGCAAATGTGACCCTCTGATCCATACACTTCATAGTACATGCTATAGTCACAATGGGGGCAATACCACTTGATCATACATGTGTCATGAATGAGATCTGGGATTTTACCAGCTTATAAATCTCAAAAGAGATTTGTAATAGTGGTGAGTGCAAAGCTTTAATAAGCAGAGCAAAGGATTTTCCTACCTATCTGGTGTTGTCTAGCAGCATCCCTATTACTAAAGTGTTTATTAATTGTATTAACGTGTGTCTGATCTGACTGAAAACCCTAGCAATAAATTGCATGTTATTTGTGGTGATGCTTTCTTCTTGTGTGTAAGACCAGCAATACCTTGTAGCATAGGTTGTATTACATCCTGGTTTAATTTGTTATTAAATAATTTTGCATGACCCCCAATTTTGGTCAAATCAGTCTGATTCCAAATATTTATTTAGTTTTTGTTGACCAGGTAAGTGCACTAGACAAATCCCGCCTATTTTCAGGCATAACCCAGGGGAGGGGGATACAGATGAATGTCAACTGACCTTGAACCAGATTAAGCTGTTAGTGGTATTTTTAGTGAATGAGGGAAATTTGGCCAGGACACCAGGGAAATTCCCCTACTCTGCTTCCTGTGAGCGGGGGGACCCATTTTCCAGTGGGACCAAGATAGCTGCCTCTGAAAATGCTGTGGAGGACATGGAGGTGTTGGAGGCAGGGGAGTTGGTCTCCTCCCCATCTCTGGATTGCCAGAGACCTCATCAATTCTTCCTCAAGCTTCTTCTAATGGATCTAAGTTGCATGCATCTCACAGTTCATTTCCTTCCTCAGAAACCTTGATGGATCAAAGTAAGCAAATAATTGTTTCTTCCCAGTCTGTTCCTATACTGCAACAGCTAGCATCTGCTAAAGATTCTCTACATAATACTGAATGTTTACGACCTACAGATGTGGACACTTTGCTGTTACTTGAGGAAACATGCCATCTTACAAAGAAACAGCAGCTTTTAGCACTTAAGAACTCAGCTTTGCAGCTGCCTACTGATTCCGACTCACTGTTGCAGACTGCTGTGTCAGATGCCCAAAAGACAGTCTTGACATTTCCACATTCCAATGTGGTCTGTTCGACGATTTCTTCTGCTCCTGCTGCTGAAACTTCTCCTGAAAACCTTGCTGATTCCCCCGATCTTCTTCCACGAACCACTGCATCTGACTTGCCCCCTGCAGAGGTTGTTCCTCAGGGAGACTGGTCAGTTGATTCTGCTCTTGTTGCAGCAGGATGGGAGAAGAATCCGGTTGTCAGTACCTGTCGCTCCGGTCCTTCCCCCATTCGGATCACCCCTGCAGATGCACCAGCTATTTCTCCTGTGCAAGACCAGTTGGACTTTACGATTACGCCTGCTTTGGGTTTAACACAGAATCCAATTCCCAATTTACCAGTTTCCATTTCTCCTGCAGCTCTATTTTCAGACTCCGACCCTCTCAAATGAAGTTTACCACCCCAGGGCCCTGGTCTATCACCTCAACGGACTGAACAACTGACTTCTCTTGCTTCTACATCTACTAAAACATATGCTTCTTGTTTTTCTGTTCCCAGCCAACAGGCTAAGAGACACATTGCTGTCAGATTACAGTATTTGGGGGGTTTACCTGAAATGCCTGATAGGGTTTTTGTTGGGTGCACTTTGCTTAAAGACTCCATGAAATTTGCTGCTTATGATATCTACGCATTGATACATGTTTCTAATGAGTCCCATTTTGATATAAGTTTTAAAACCTTAAAAAGTTTAGAGAAATTTTGGTCCCAGTTTCATCTGTTGAAAAATACCCATTTATGATCACCTTTCAGTGCAATTCCTTTAACGAAACCTGCACAAAAGACTGTCACTATTCTGTTTAGAAATGAAGGTGTTAGTTTGAACGATATTACAGTTTGGCTGAAACAAAGATGTACAGTGCTCTCTGACCCTGATGCAATTTTTGATTCAAAAAATTTGTGGACAGGAGGGTGGAAGGTTAGGCTTATGCTCCGGACTACTGATACTGGTATTCAACACCTACCCAATAGTTTTCTGTTAGGAAGAGATAGGTGAGTTTTGTTCTATTCTGGACAACCTAAAGCCTGTTATAAGTGTGGTTCCACTTCTCATCTCAGCAGTATTTGTGACACTATTAAATGTACTGTTTGTGGTAGTCTTGGTCATGCAGGCTCACAGTGTACTGAAGAACCTTTCTGTGTTTTATGTGAAGATCTGGGACATACTTTTAAGCAATGTTCCTGGGCTGCCCATAATTCTCCTACTTTAGCTGATGGAGAGGAGCAATGGCTTATTATTACAGTGGCCCAATGCTCTAACATTAAGGATCCCTCTTCTTTTACTTCTACAGTTGCCCCCTCCCCCCTCCTACTACTTTAGCTGAATCACATAGTGTTGTTTCCACTGCCACTGTAGTAACTGCTGGGGATGATTTGATGGAACCTGTCCCACAACCTGTTACATTTTCTCTACCTCCCCACCCCCCTTCTTCCCCAGTTCTTCCTAGCTGTTCTACTTCAGGTGGCTCTTCTATGGGACCCCCCCGGCACCATTAGAAACAATGGAACCTTCCCCCTCTGACCCTTTTACTACACCTTCTAGAATTACAAGGGGTTCAAGAAAGTTTGGTTCATCTTCCTCTAAGACTCAGAGGGTAGAGACTCTCCCTTTGATGAATAAATATGAATTGCTGTGACATACTTCTGCAAACACAGACTCTGACTCTTCTTCTGTCCAGTCCTCTCACCCTGAATTTACTACAGATACTGAAGTCCCTATCGACAATGTGGGGTCCCAAAAAAGGAAAGCCAAGGCCAAGACAAAACATAAAGAATGTACCCCGAGGAAGGGTAGACGGAGGTGATTGCTATGCATATGTCTACTTCTTTTGCAATACATACTGTTAATGTTAACAGTATAAAATAACAACATAAGAGGGATTCAGTTTTTTCATTTTTGTCTTGCCTTACTGCCGGTCTTATACTTCTACAAGATGTTAGATTCCATTCTTTGCCTGAAATTTCTAGGGCCCAAAAATCCTGGCATTTAGGCCCCTCCTATTGGTCATTTGGACAGGAGACATGTTCTGGGGTGGGTATTTTGTTTCATCTTCCTAATGTCTCTATTATTGAGATTCTAGATTTATGTCCTGGCACAGTATTATTGATAGACTTTAGATTCCTTTCTATCCCTTTTCGGATTATCAATATTTATGCCCCACAAACCAAGTCACTTAGGATTGAACTCTTGAAAGTGGTTCAACCCTATCTTTACACCTCTATGCATGTCATTTTTGGTGGTGATTTCAATTGTGGGTTGTCCACTAAGGACAGGTCTTCATTCTCAAAAACCACAAAATTATTTTGTGATATCACTTTTCTCAAAAATCTTTTATTTTCTGCAAAACTGAAGGATGCTTATCTTTCTCTCACCCAGACACATACCTCTACCTTTCATAAAGGCTCTTTAGCTACCCAGATAGATTTTTTTTGTGTCTTCCTTATTACAAACTTCCACTGCTGAAGTACAGGTGGCTGAGTTTTCAGATCATGATTTGCTTACCATTTTACTTGGTCCTAAGAATGTTGCAACTTTTGGTCCTGGCACTTGGAAATTTAATGTTACCTTATTGGAGAATTCTCTGTTGTTAACACTTCTTAAATCTTTTTTTCAAAACAGAAAATCTGTGTTTTTTCTTTACGATGATCCTTGGTGGTGGCGGTTAGATACGAAGAAGGATTTGATGAAATTACTGAAATCCTTAAGCAAAACCCATCATGAAGACTGTTATTTCACATACCATAGGACATGACATCAGCTGCAAAAACTCCTTACCCTTTCGTATACCACTGGCCAGGATTTTTCTTCACAAATGAGTACCCTGAAAAAATCTTTAATGGAATATCACTCCAAAAAATATGCTTCAACGCAACAATGTCAACGTTTTAGTGTAAAAGATGCCTATGATGTGATCTGTCCGTTTGCACATTTTTCTAAACAGATTATGGGGAGAACCATTGATACTATTGTGACTGAAGCTGGTCATACAATTACTGATTCTAAGCTTATCCAAAATTATGTGGCAGAGTATACTCAAAACTTATTCAGTCCATTCCCTATATGTCTACATGATATATTGATCTTCCTTAGTCCCATTTCTGTTCCTGATGTGCAACAATCAGTATCTGATATGCTTACTTGTGATATTCAGGCATGAGAAGTAGTTGAGGTCATCACAACTCTGCGATCTGGAGTATCTCCAGGCTTGGATGGCCTTCTGAATGAGCTTTATAAATTGCTTAATATTGAGCTGAGCATGGAATTGGCCGCAGTTTAGAACTTCCTTTTAAAAGCTGATACTTTACCATTAGAATTTAATACGGGTAGTACCTTCTATATCCATAAGAAAGGAGACAGAAAATTACTGACTAATTGGAGGCCTCTTAGCCTATTGAATATGGACTCTAAAATTTTAACTAAAATTATTGCTCTCCATCTAGCAAAGCTGGCCCCTCTTGTTATTTCGGAAGTTCAATCTAGTAATGTTCCAGGCAGAAGTATACATAATCATGTCCTTTTATTATGGGAATTGGTGGAACATGGCAATTCAAATAGGTTAACAGGCCTCCTGTATTCATTGGATCAAAGACAGGCATTTGATTCGGTGGGTCATGACTTTTTATGGCAGGTTTTGAGACATTATAGGATTCCTGTGACTACTGTCTCCTGGTTACGTTTATTATATTCTACAGCCACTCAATCCTCTTGTTAATGGCTGGAAGGGTCCTTTGATACCTTTAAAGAGAGGTGTTTGACAAGGGTGTCCACTCAGTCCCCTTTTGTATATCTTTTTTTTGGATCCCTTACTTCACACCATTAATATAGCACACAATGTTAGGCCTATTTTTTTCCTTACCACTTTCTGTTTTAGCCTATGCTGATGACAAGAGTTTAATAGTAGCTGATGTTCCTTCGGCAAACGCATCTCTCCATCTCTGTAAGTCCTTTGGTCTTGTTTCAGGAGCACCCCTGAACTTGGAGAAATGTGTCGGTCGATGACTTGGATCTCAGCAGTCAAATGATGTAATAGTTTCCAGTATTGCTTGTAGGGTCAGGAAGCGTATCCTCAGGATCACGAGAACAGCTGCACGGGAGTCTGAGCTGGATGTCATTGTCCACCTAGGGACAAATGACTTGGCTCAACATGAGATTAGAGCAGTGCAGAAGGACTTTGTAGAACTGGGGAGGGGCCTAAGACAAGTAGCACACACAGTATCCTTCTCAGAGGTGCTGCCTGTAAATGGCATGAGTGAGGCAAGGGTACTTTGCACCATACAGTTTAATGAGTGGTTGAAAAATGGTGTGGAGCACAGGGTTTGGCTTCATTGGGACTGGGGTTCCACCTGAGAGACACCAGCCTATACTGGCAGGATGGTCTGCATCTGTCCAGGAAGGGAACAAGTCTTTTGAGCAATCGGTTTAAATGCTTCATTGGCAAGCTTTTAAGCTAGTCAAGGGGGGAGGCACTGATAAGCAGCAGGAAAATCCCAGCCTCTCCCTACAAAACAGGGTACTAAATGGGAAAAAGACTGAGGTAGAAAGGTCAGTGGGGGATGCTGCAACAGAAAGTAAAGCCATCAAAAAATGGTAACCAATGAGTACCAATGCACGTAGTCTGAGTAACAAGCTTCCTGAATTAGTGGCCTTGATGGAGGAGGAACATCTGGATATCGTGGCAGTCACAGAAACATGGTTCACACAAAACCATGACTGGAACATAAACATACCAGGATACACTATCTACAGGAGAGACAGAGAGGGTAAAAGAGGAGGAGGAGTAGCTCTTTACATAAGGGAAGGAATCAAAGTAACAGAACAAAAGAGAAAACAGGGAGGAGAAGAAGCACTGTGGGTAAATTTGAGACCGGCAATGGCACCACAATCCACACAGGGTTAGAACAGACTCTTCTCAGGGGAGGAAATGGACAAGGAAATGATAGAAAGTATACTTAGTATGGCAAAAAAGGGAGATATTGCTGATGGGTGATCTGAATATGCCAGATGTTAACTGGAGTGCAGTTGCCACAGCCACTCAAGAGTGGGTTATTCTAGATGCCCTACAGGGGCATGCCTTAGACAACTAGTATTGGAGCCCACTCGAGAGGGAGCAATCTTAGACCTGGTTCTCTCAAATGGAGATGAAGAGAGGATCACAGATGTAGAAGTGGGTAGCCATCTGGGAACTAGCGACCATCGAACAGTATGGTTCACAATAAACACAGCAATAGAGTCAAGCAGCCAAAGGCAAAGGTACTGGACTTTAGGAGGGCTGACTTTGCAAAATGGGTAAGTGCCTAAGGAATGCACTAGCAAATGGGCAGGAAGGAGGGTGGAAGAACAATGGGGAATAATAAAACTGCATTCACAGAGGCAACAAGCCTTTGTGTGAAGCAAATAAACAAAATGAAACGACGTAAGAAACCACTATGGTTCTCAAAGGAAGTGGCAGTGAAGGTTCAAGAGAAAAAGAAAGCTTTCAGCAAGTACAAGGAAGCACAGAAGGAGCAGGACAGAGAACTGTATCAGTTAAAGCAAAAGGAAGCTGGGAAGGCAGTCAGAACAGCAAAGGCCCAAACCGAGGAAAGGATAGCCAACTCAGTTAAGAAGGGGGATAAAACCTTTTATAGGTACATCAGGGAGCGAAGGAAGACCAAGAGAGGGATAGTGAGGCTTAATAAAGGGGGTGGGCAGAGGAGACTGTGAAAAGGCAGAGACTTAACAAATATTTTTGCTCAGTATTTACAAAGGAGGGGTACCTAGAACAAACAGTAGAAACACACTGGATACAGAAGTTGATACCAGCCCATTTACAGAAGAAAGGGTTCTGAAAGAACTCTTAAAACTGAAAGTGGACAAAGCAATGGGGCCTGATGGGATTCATCCCAGAATTCTAAAAGAACTAAGGGTAGAATTAGTGACACCACTGACTACCCTGTTTAACAAATCATGGGAGGATGGGGTGGTACCCGAGGACTGGAGGAAGGCAGATGTGATTCCCCTTCACAAAAGTGGGAACGAGGCAGAAGCAGGAAACTACAGACCTGTTAGTTTAACCTCAGTGGTAGGGAAAATGATGGAATCACTTCTGAAGGAATAAACTGTCGAGTATCTAGAGGCCAGAGGGGCACAGGACCCAAGGCAGCATGGATTCACATCAGGAAGGTCATGCCAGACAAATCTGATAGATTTCTTTGACTGGGTGACCAAAATAGTAGATCAGGGAGGGGCTGTGGTCATGGCCTACCTAGACTTTAGCAAGGCATTTGACACAGTCCCACTCAAAAAAATAATATACAAGTTAGCTAGCCTGTGAGTAGGTCCCAAGATGACAGCCTGGGTAAAAAATTGGCTGGAAAATAGGACACAGAGAGTAATAGTAAATGGAGTCCACTCTGATGAAAGGGGGGTTACTAGTGGAGTACCGCAGGGTTCAGTATTAGGACCAGTCCTCTTCAATGTCTTTATGAGCGACATTGCAGAAGAACTAGAAGGAAAAATATGTCTCTTTGCAGATGACACAAAGATCTGCAACAGAGTTGATGCACAAGGTGGGGTGGAAAGGATGAAAAGGGACTTGGCAAGGTTAGAGGAATGGTCAAATGTATGGCAGCTTAGATTCAATGCTAAGAAGTGCAAGGTAATGCACCTGGGAAACCAAAACCCAAGGGAAGAGTACACAATGGGGGATGAGATACTAACGACAACAAAAATGGAAAGGGACCTGGGGGTAGTCATATCAGATGACCTAAAGGTGGCAAGCAATGTGAGAGGGCAGCAATGAGGGCTGGGGGGATATTGGGATGCATAGGGAGAGGCATCACCAGTAGAAAACAGGAAGTTATTATCCCTCTGTACAGACAGCTGGTCAGACCCCATCTGGAGTACTGCGTGCAGTTCTGGAGACCAGTCTTCGCAAAGACATAGATGGATGGAAGCTGTCCAGAGGAGGGCAACTAAAATGGTGCAGGGTCTGCACCGGAAGACATATGAAGAGAGACTAAAGGAGCTTAATATGTATAGCCTCGAGGAAAGGAGGGAGAGGGGGGACATGATAGAAACTTTCAAGTACCTCAAGGGAATCAACAAAGTCCAAGAGGGTAGCATCTTTCAAAAGAAGGTGTGCAAGAACAAGGAGGCACAATTTGAAGATGGGAGGCTCAGAGGTAATTTAAGAAGTATTTTTTCACAGAGAGGGTTGTGGATGCATGGAACGGCCTTCCGGAGGAGGTCGTGGAGTCAAAAACAGTGGTGGAATTCAAGCATGCATGGGACAGTCATAAGACAATTCTAGGGGATGGGGGTAGGAAGAAGTAGGCTGCTGGTTAACTAGGATCTGCAGCTTATCCAGTAGGCAGGGAAATGGGCAGACTGGGTGGGCCAAGCGGTCCTTATCTGCCGTCAAATTCTATGTTATGTTTCTATTGCACTTTGTGACACCCCTATTAAGATTTTGGGCATTCTATTGGCTCAGGTCCTTTGGACATTCTCAACTGGACTCCCAAACTGGACCTAGCGCAGGCCAAAGTTTCTCTTTGGAACACCTGGAAACTCAGTAAAAAAAAGAGGGTTTACTTGATAAAGTGTCACTTGCTCCCGATTTTTTTGTTTTTGGCTTATGTTTTTCCCCCTTCCCGTGTTTTGAAAACCAAACCTTTGAGTATATTTTTTCAGGCCTTATGGGGCAGCTGCCTGAATCCCATTAAGCATTCCATTACCTGCTAACCTTTCAAGGAAGGTGGTCTTAATATGATACACCCATTATTTTTTTATAATAGTTTATTTTTTGTGACTAATCTTAAACCACTTTTAGTTAATTATGATGTGGGATGGGAATTTTATTTTTTTCAATCCTGCCAACCCTGGTTTCAACGTTGGGACCTTAACACTTTGAAACAGGTTAAACATGTACCGTCTACCCCTTCTTATCTTTGTGATACCTTTTGCCATTTAAAACAATGGAAGATTACTAGCCATATGATTATGACTCAAAATAGGAATGCCATTTATAATGTTTTGATAGATACCACTTGTGCAAACATAGAAACATAGAAACATAGAATTTGACGGCAGATAAGGACCGCTTGGCCCACCCAGTCTGCCCATTTCCCTACCTACTGGATAAGCTGCAGATCCTAGTTAACCAGCAGCCTACTTCTTCCTACCCCCACCCCCTAGAACTGCCTTATGACTATCCCATGCATGCTTGAATTCCACCACTGATTTTGACTCCACAACCTCCTCCGGAAGGCCGTTCCATGCATCCACAACCTCTCTGTGAAAAAATACTTCCTTAAATTACCTCTGAGCGCCCCTCTATCTTCAAATTGTGCCCTCTTGTTCTTGCACACCTCTTTTTTGAAAGATGCTACCCTCTTGGACTTTGTTGATTCCTTGAGGTACTTGAACGTTTCTATCATGTCCCCCTCTCCTTCTTTCCTCGAGGCTATACATATTAAGCTCCTAAGTTCTCTCTTCATATGTCTTCCGGTGCAGACCCTGCACCATTTTAGTTGCCCTCCTCTGGACAGCTTCCATCCTGTCTATGTCTTCATGAGATTGGGTCTCCAGAACTGCACACAGTACTCCAGATGGTCTCACCAGCTGTCTGTACAAGGGATAATAACTTCCTGTTTTCTACTGGTGATGCCTCTCCCTATGCATCCCAGTATCCCCCCAGCCCTCCTTGCTGCCCTCTCACATTGCTTGCCCGTCTTTAGGTCATCTGATATGACTACCCCCAGGTCCCTTTCCATTTTTGTTGTTGTTAGTATCTCACCCCCCATTGTGTACTCTTCCCCTGGGTTTTTGTTTCCCAGGTGCATTACCTTGCACTTCTTAGCATTGAATCTAAGCTGCCATACATTTGACCATTCCTCTAACCTTGCCAAATCCCTTCTCATCCTTTCCACCCCACCCTGTGCATCAACTCTGTTGCAGATCTTAGTGTCATCTGCAAAGAGACATACTTTTCCTTCCAGTCCTTCTGCAATGTCGCTTATAAAGACATTGAAGAGGACCGGTCCTAATACTGAACCCTGCGGTACCCCACTAGTAACCCTCCTTTCTTCTGAGTGGACTCCATTTACTATTACTCTCTGTGTCCTATTCTCCAGCCAGTTCTTTACCCAGGCTGTCATCTTGGGACCCACTCCCAGGCTGGCTAACTTGTATATTAATCTTTTGTGTGGGACTGTGTCAAATGCCTTGCTAAAGTCTAGGTAGGCCATGTCCACAGCCCTCCCTTGATCTACTACTTTGGTCACCCAGTCAAAGAAATCTATCAGATTCGTCTGGCATGACCTTCCTGCTGTGAATCCATGCTGCCTAGGGTCCTGTGCCCCTCTGGCCTCTAGATACTCAACAATTCTTTCCTTTAGAAGTGATTCCATCATTTTCCCTATCACTGAGGTTAAACTAACAGGTCTATAGTTTCCTGCTTCTGCCTTGCTCCCACTTTTGTGAAAGGGAATCACATCTGCCCTCCTCCAGTGCAGACCTTGTAATTTTTCCCAAATGTCCCCTTACTTCCTTACATGCTTTATACACACTGTTAAGGAATCCTGGCATCCCTCAGAAGATCTGGGATCTACATTGGCTTAGTTGTCATGAACGGATCAATATTAAGGCAAATCATAAACATAAACAGCTGAATGAAAGATTGTGTTCCAGACCTTTATGTGTAAATCAGGATGAAACAATACAACACCTGTTTTTTCTTTGTTCCTATATCACTGGCTTTTGGTTATTTTTAGCGAACCGATGGAAGGAACCTTTATTTACTTCTGTTACTTATGAGATATTATTGTATGGTAGGTTTCCAGCGACCTGGAATAAGCGGAATATTGACACTCTAAATGTATTTTTTACCATCATTAAATGGCATTTATGGACTGCTTGCTGTCTTTTCACTTGCAGCAAAAAGATATGTCCCACCTACTGGTGGTCCAAAGTATTGAACAGGATTTAAAAGATGTTTATTTTTCTGAACTAAGAAGTTTGTCATCTGGATCATTGTTTGCTTTATGGAAATGCTTACCATGGGTGACTGATTCTGATTTTCCAGTTACATGAGTCTTTTGTATTTATTTTTATCAATGTGATTTTGGTTTGTAGTTTATCTGTCAATAAAAATTTCCCCTACTCTGCTGCTGCATTGTGGCCAGTAGGGGGACCAACCGTTGAGATGGCCACTTGGTGCTTGGACTCAGAGCAGAAGGACGTCTTGGAGATAGGGGAGTTGGTCTCCATCCCTATCTCTGTTCCACAGGAGACCATCAGTGAAAGGACTGGAGGAATACCAGGAGAAGCTCTGCTACGGCGGGACACAGGAAGAGTCTTGTCTGAGGATAATTCCCTTACCTCAGGTGGCGAAACTGGAATCATGGCACAATGGGATTTGGTTCCTTCGGAGGATTTGGCTGCTCCTCTAGGGTTTCCAGCAGCTTGTGTGCAGGCTTCCCACATGGATTGTGCAGACGGGGCTTTGCTTTGCTTTGCCCGGCTCCCTCGAGTCCTGTCAGTCACGGCGTGATGTGGTCTGACAGGACACTGCAGTGCATTCTGGAGCCAGGAGAGAATGTGGAAGCAATCGGGGCATCAGTGCAAGGTGTCTCTGGACTACTGGGAGCAGGGGAGACTGGCAGTGTTTCACTTCTTCGCGGGTGCCAGAAGTCTCCCCTCAGCTGCTCCAGACCGGCAGCAGGACCGGGTGCTTTGCCTCCAGGTGTGGAGTGTGATGGAAAGGAGATCGATTTTCACTTTGGGACTGATATTTACAGGTCTGTTTCTGCAGGACAGTTGGGAGAGCCGACAGCACAACACTCAGGTACTGTAAATGTCCTGGTTGTGGAAAGTGGATTGCAGGGACCCCATCAGCAAGTCATGGTGGGTCTTACTGTACACAGCCCCTCTGGTCATGGGTTTGACTCCCACCTGTCTGCCTCAGTGTTAACTATTGCTACAGCTCTTTGGGGGGCAGGGTGGGAGAAGTCCCCATCAGATGATTCCTGGACCTCCCTTGCATGACCCGGCCCCACTCCTAAAGGTGACTTACTGGATATTTCAGACCCTCTAGAGGTCCCCTTGGGCTTAAGTCTTTCCCAGCCCCAGTCCTGGCAGGCTGGAGGGGTGCAGGGTTGTGAACAGGGGTCACTGATGCATAAAACTTTGCCTACTTTCATGACAAGGCCTAGTGTTGGGGATGTGCCTAAGGCCCCTATTTTATGCACTGTGGTTTCTCATTTGCCTCTGCCTAGTTCATCTCCTATTGACACGGTGGGGACTGGGGGAAGCCCATCTTCAGGCAGATGTGCTTTGTACAACCCCTAGGCCTCCATCTGTGAATGCTTCCTTCAGGGGTATGAACTCTGACTTTGCTACTTCAGTGCCTGGACCATCTGTTGGCTCTCAGCAGCCTAAAACCTTTGCCAGCCTCTTTCATTCCCCCCCTGAGCAGGCCAAATGGTGTAATGCTGTCTGGCATTGATATTGGGGTGGGCTGAACACATTTCCAAATTGTCTCTATGTGGGGTAAACATTGATTAAATCCAGTTTGCAATTTGCTCCCTCTGAGATATATGCCTTAATCCATACGTCTGGTGATAATTATTTTGATGTCAGCTTTAAAACTGCCTTAGGGTAAGATACTTTTTGGCATCATTATCAGGCTGTCCGTCATACTCCATTATGGTCCCCTTTTTTTGCTATTCCCTTTACAAAAGCAACTATTAAGAATGTTACTGTTTTGTTTAAAAATGAGGGGGTGGCAATAGAGGACATTGTACGGTGGTTGTCTACTAAATGCACAGTGTTGGGTTTACCTGATCCCATCATTGACTCTGAGATTTTTTGGACGGGGGGTGGAAGCTGCAGGTAAAATTACCAATTGTTAATGGGAGTATACAGCACTTACCTAGTTGTTTTTATCTAGGTAGGGATAGGGGTTTTATATTCTACCCAGGACAACCAAAATCTTGTTTTTGGTGTGGGGTCCCATACCCATCTAAGTAGTGCTTGTGACCAACTTAAATGCTCCTCATGTTTGGGTTCTAGCCATGTGAGTCTGAATTACCCTCACCCATCCTATTGCAATTTGTGTGAAACAACCTCACACTCCTTTAAAGCTTGTCCATGGGCTTCCCATAATAATCCAGCGAGGCCTGCTGATTCTCAGAATGAGTTTGTAACTCAGGCCCAAAGATCTGCTCAGGGTAGGCCCCAGTTTCGGCCTTTTGCTTCTGCAGTGGTCCCTCCCCCCTCTGCTCCTTCTTCTTCACGGATTGACCCAGGGTTGGAACCACCACCCCTGACAGTACCCATGTCTGGCCCAGACTTAGTGTCTGGGGAATTGGGTTTACTACCTCCTGATACTGCTTCTACCCCAGATGTTGCTGAGGAGCAGCCCTCAGCCCCTAGCACTTCGGCTCTACCCTGTGTTAAAGACGATATGCCACCCCCTGTTGATACAGATTGGGACCCGGTGGGGAACAGAAGGCTGATAAGGAGCTCTCTTCTGAAAGGAGTTCCCCTGCCTTTTGTCTCTCCCCCCGCTGATGTGGTAGTAAAAAACATTTTGCAGTTTTAACTAAATGTAAGCAGGCCGTGAATACTGAGGAAGATTTGGATGCCTCCTCTGTTGCATCTTCCCAGGTTGAGATGTTGACTGATTCTGAGCAGTTTTCTGGGGACATCCTGCTTAATAAGAAAAAACGTTGTAAGTTGAAATCTCCAGGCAAGGGTCAAGGTAGAAAAAAATCTTGATTTTACCTATCTCTGATATGGGGGATGACTTATCTTTTGGTAACTTAAATGCTTATAGCCTTAAAAATGTTAAAAGGAGATGGGCTATTTTTTCCTTCCTTCTGTCCTTGCCTTTACATATTATTTTTTTACAGGACACTAGGCTCCATTCTTTGAGAGAGATTGGGCAGGTCTCCAGAGATTGGAGGGATGGTCTGTCTTTTTGGTCCTTGGCTGAGGATGTGTGTTCCGGAGTAGGGATACTGGTGAAGGGGGTGGACATTCATGTTACCAGACTAATTGATTTAATTCAGGGTTGGGTGCTTATTTTAGATATCATTCTCCACCAACAAGAATGGCGGTTTATTAATATTTATAACTCTCAACTTAAAACTCAGCGGATTCAGACTTTAAAAACTATCCAGCCGTTTCTCCATTCATCCAAATTGGTTGTTTTTGGAGGGGATTTTAACTGTATTTTTGGCCTTGTCTGATAAAACTGGAATTACCCAAAAATTATATTCAGATTCTAACTTCCTTAGCACTTTGTATGTTACTGCTGACTTACATGATGGGGCTTCTTTTGGTGTAAATCCGTCTGAACACACTTTTCACCATGGCAGATTTACCATATGGATTGATTATTTTTTTCTTTCTCATTGGTTGGCTAATGTCCAGTATTCGGTTCTGCCATGTGCGTTTTCGGATCATTGTGTGTTATTGTTGCACATCGGTTGTCCCAGTAACAAACCTGTGTCTCATACATTCTGGAAGATGAATATATCTGTTTTGGGGGAGGAAGGTGGGAGGCAGGAATTGTATGGGCTTCTCCAAGACAAGGTTTCCATATTTGAATTATACGATAACCCAATCTTTTGGTGGCAGGATACTAAATCTGTTATTAACCAATTTTGTAAATGATTTTCTAAACAAAAATCCTCGGATCACTATTTCCAGTACCTTAAGTGCCGGCACCAATTACAAAGATTAATGTCTTGGCAAACTGAATGGGGCCTGGATTATTCGGCACAGATCCGACAGGTTAAAACTGAGATGCGTTCCTCTCGGTATGAGAGGACGACATCACTGTTTCTTAAACAAAAGTATGGGAGAAAGGGATCTGCTAAAGTAGTTAATCCCTATGATAGTAGCCACCAACAGGTTGCGTCTAAATACATGCCCTCTTTGATCTTCCATTATGGCACCCGGATTACTGATAATCAGAACATTTTGGAGGAGGTTTCATTCCATGCTCGGTCTTTATATGGGCACGCTTATGAGCCAGAAGCCTGGGACGGGTTTTTGGGTTCCTTATAGGTTCCTACCTTGTCCCCGGATTGTATTAAGGTTTCAAGTCAGCCCGTTACTGATGCTGAAGTGGACTCGGTTATTAGCCATTTGAAAACTACTGTCACCCCTGGTCCTGATGGCATTCCCAATGAATTTTATAAAAAAGCTGAACCTTTATTGTTACCATATTTAATGAAGGTATATAATGTCATCCTACAAGGCCTCTTGCCTATTCCCCTTGCATTTTCTAATGGTTATTTAATTTTTTTTTGTATAAACAGAAAAATGATAAAGACAAGTTGGACAACTGGCGTCCTATTCGTTTGTTCAATTCAGACTAGAAGATCTTGTGTAAGATTGTCTCCAATAGACTCTCACAGATTGCTGCCCAGGTAATTTATTCTATGCAGACTTGTGCAATTCCAAGTCATTCTCTTTGATGGGAGTGCCACACAAGGATATGTTCTTAGTTTAGATCAGACTAAGGCTTTTGACCAGGTTCCACATAGTTGTTTATTTGCGGTTCTGGCAAAGTATGGGGTACCTGTGGAACTGCTGAGTTGGATTAAGAATTTGTATCGGTCTGCCTGCACAACACCATTGGTTAACGGATTGCAAGGTCCCCATATCCCTATCAAGAGAGGGGTATGCCAGTGATGTCCTTTAAGTCCCCTGTTGTACGTTTTTTCTATTGATCCTCTGCTCCGGAAATTGAATGGGGAAGGGACCATTAGACATATCTCTGTAAAACCAGATCTCATATTTCCCACTGCTCTTGCTTATGCAGATGACATCTGCATTCTAGTAGCAGATCAAGCATCTGGTGAGAGGGCAATTAAGATCATCCATTCCTTCTCCCTAATTTCTGGATCTGAGTTAAATACCCAGAAGAGTGTGGGTTGTGCAGTCCATCTTCCCCCACAGATGGTACCTCCAGATATTGGAGGGATTAGTGTTCACTCTCAGAAAATTTTTATTTTGGGGGTTATTTTTGGCCCACCTGATGCGGCGGCATGTAACTGGATTTCATCTATGGAAGTAACTGAATCCAAAATTGTTCACTGGAAGCGGTTCCCTATGTCCCGCAAGAAATGGATTTTTCTGCTTAAAACGTGCATTTTGCCTATATTTTTATTGATTAGTTTTATTTTTCCCCTTCCCTTCCATCTTGAGGCTCGTCTTTATTATTTGTTTTTCCAGTTACTTTGGGGTAGAAGACTAAACCCCGTGAAGAGATCCATCACTTACTGGCCTATTAAACAGGGCGGTCTTCAGATGGTAAACCCGGTGCTGTTTTATTTTTCCATTTTTGTCCATGCTAATATTTTTCCAAGTATAGTCAGCCAGATGGATTGTTGGGCCCTTAGCTTTTCTTCCCGTTCTCAGTATTTTTTTGATAAATGGCAAGCCCCTGTGGGGAAACCATTTACCAGAATTCCAACTGGGACGTCTGGATACCTCACTGAAATCTTTAAAAAAGTTAAATTATGGAAAGTGTCTTATGATGTAGATTTGCTACAGCATAGAAAGCGTTTATATTGCTCCATACTGCAAACCATGTTCTTGGTGTCACCCTGTTTTGAGGTACCATGTGATACTCACTGTTTAACAAAACAATTGTTGGAAAGCAGGATTCTGGGGAAAATGTGGGATACCCTGTGGTTGTGTTGTCACAACAAATTAAATGTTAAGGGAAACCAAGCGCACAAGCACTTATCAGAAAGGTATTGTGTTCAGGACACGTGTACATGTACGCTTGAATTTATGTCGCATCTGTTTTTTGATTGTCCATATATTGCTCCACTATGGACTCAGCTGAGTCAGTCATGGGGTTTACCTATGTTCTCTGCTTTAACATATGCAGAGTTAGTTTATGGGGAATTTGGACCTGGTTGGAAAAATGTTTTCCTGGAACATTGTGGGTTTTGTTTGCAGTCTGCAAATGGTGTATCTGGCACAACTGATGTATGTTTGTGTTGCAACAAAAAATAGTTTTTTTGACTGATCTAAGGGAGCCCATCAGGAAGGAAATTTCTAGCATTTACTGTTCAGAAAAAAAACTTTACCTGCACCTTTAGTGGCATTTTGGTGGAGAGCATTATCTTTAATTTTATTTGAAGGCGCTACTTGAATGATGTTTTCTGAGGGGGTGTGAGTTGTGAGACTTCGTTTTCGTACTATTTTCTGTTTTTTCTCTGCTTCTGTTTTCACCTGTATAGCAGATATGGTTGTTTTTAATTTCTGCTCCCTGCCTATGTGTATTATAATGTAAGTATTTCATGATTTGTCTTGAGTTTTTGTTTTCTTATATTGTTTTCCAATAAAAAATTCCCCTACTCTTTTTCAATAAGTGCCATGGAATCTTTAACATTCACCTGAACTACCACCAATCCAGGCAGATGGGACCTCAGTTTAACATCTCATCTGAAATATGGCACCTCAGAAGTGCAGCATCCCTCTCATGTTGCACTACAGTGTCAGTACTGGGATATTAACCCAAGTGCCAGATGTGGGAACTGAACCCACAGCCCTCTGATCTCCGAGTCTCAGAGGTGAGTGTGCTACCTACTGAGCCACTAGCATTGCAATAGATACTTTAGTCCCCAAAAATACCTTTGGCAAACCGTAAAATGCCTGTCACATCAGGAACACCTAACCCTTTTTTCCCAAGTTTAGGTCTGAACACCCCGTGGTGTTCTGTAGAATACCTCCCTGCTA
This sequence comes from Neoceratodus forsteri, assembly GCA_016271365.2. NCBI lineage: Eukaryota > Metazoa > Chordata > Ceratodontiformes > Ceratodontidae > Neoceratodus > Neoceratodus forsteri. Next base: position 941,428,858 of record CM057450.1, read on the forward strand.
CAGGGTTTTGAGCTCAAATTTGAAATGCTGCCATAATGTCAAGTTAGCATTACTGTGTGACATTTAGAGCTATTTGTTTTGGAGCAATGACCGAATTCGGTCATATTCCAGTTAAATTTAAAATTACAGGCACATGCATGTCATTTACATTGTTAGTTAATACACCTGGAAAAGAAATAGCAGTTAGGCCACTTTTTGGGCAGGGTTCAATTATAGGGCAGTTTTCATAATTTTCAGAAACAGTTTTAGAAATTACAGTAAAGTAAATAGATTCAGTAATGAACATATTCAATTGACAGAGTCTCTTCATTGTGATGTTGTGAAAATGAAGGCAAAAATCAGAATTTGCCATAACGGTACTGTTACAGAGTCCAGCGTGTTGTAAGTGTACATTTTGGATTGTTAAAATTCCATTTGAAGTGATCTGAGTGTTTGGCCAACCTTTAACAGTTCCTTTGTGAAGATGGGCCACTTTAAGAGATTTAACATTTAAAAGTACATTAGAATCAGTGAATGTCCACATAATGTCCAGCTGCAAAACAAGGGGGTTAAGAGCAGTCACATTGACTTGTAGACTGCTATCAAAACCTTTATGTGCTATGCAATAAGATTTGGAAATTAACATTTTAAAAGGGGCCTAGGAAAGATGGCTGGAGGTCAAGGGATCAACCAAAAAGATGAAGTGGGGAAAACGTCTTTCCTTTCCAGGTTGAAATCTAGATTTAGTAGTTGCCGTATTGGTCCTTGCAAGAACAGATCCAGAAGCAAATGATTTGATACCTTTTAATGCTGTCACATTGAGGTAGGCCTCTATTTAGATACATGGAGTTGCAGTGTGTTACTACTCTTACTTCACACACATAATGAATATTAATTCCTCCTTACTTTTTATCTCTACCTGGGAGTGAGGTGGATTCCGTTCCACCATATTCAGATTATCTAGCCTGTTACTGTACATACAGGAGTATTATCATAGACTGTAACATATTTTTTTAACTCTGTACATATTGGGGTGCGAGATCTCATTTGCATGGGGGTCCTGGACAGATCTTGGTACATTAGGCTAATGTTGTAGTGATTTATGGAAATGTAGATATGTTAGACTTCTGGTCTTACTCACATACTTTATATTTACTTCTAATTACCTTATCCTGGGGAGGGTGGCAGGTTTATTTCATTGTAGTTGCATCCAGAATCCTTGGAAGTGTGTGTGTGCATATGTGTGTGTGAAAGCATCTCCTTAAAGCTAGTTATCCCCCTTCCCCCACACACATAATGGGGATGTGGGGTGGGGTAGGGTGTATTGTTTGTGGGAAGAGTAGAGGAGAGAAATTACATTTTTTATCTCTTTTTCAGATTTCTTAGACACTTCTGGTACATCAAGTTGTTGCATGCTCAGTGTATATTAACATCCATACATATCAGGCTATACGGACTTAATTCCTTGGTGGTCCACGACAAGAGTTTTTTGTTTCACACTAATACTGTCAATTTATATTTAAATTATCATTTATAAAGTCCTGTCACTACACTAGGGTTTTTTTGAAATTTATGGGGCATTTTATCTAGCTGTGGCGTACAGCAGGGTGACAGATCCAGCTAAGTTTTACACATCATAGAGTGTGCACTGATGTTTTTAAGAAAACTTTACTGGTAATTTCTTGTCTATAATGCATGCATTGAAACTTCTTTGGAGTCCTAAGACAATCTTAGTATGTCTTTAATCTGTGTGGAGGCTGCTTTTCAGTAATCACATCCTTATACACACTGTGACACCCATAGCTTGATTTAGGAGTCATCTGCTCCAGCAGTGTTATCTTATGTCAATTACATTTATATGCAGTAGGATTCTTTGTATGTGTTTTCCACCAAGCACCTTTGACCCTGGGAGACTCCTGGCTGAAGGTATTATGGAGCTGTTAAACTTCTCTGACATCACTTTCTGTATTTTTCAAATGAGTATTTTAAGCCAATGGGGATTTTTTCTGTTTTTTTCTGCATATTCTAGCTGTTAAAAGTATTGTTTTTTCTAAACAACTGCCATTAGGCTTCTGACGGAGGACTGGTTGGTCTGAAAGCTTAAGCACTTTGTTCTTGTTGTCACATCTATGTTGGTCCATTAAAAGGTATCAAATCAGTTGCTTCTGGATCTTCCTTTCCAGGGTCATCTGGATCTGGGCCTAGGATTGACTTCACCTGGACAGGAACTGAAAATGGACCAGATCTTTGTTCTGGTTCTGGGGATGGAACTGCATCCTTCTAGTCAGGGTCGCCTTCCAAGGTGTATGTAGACATCTGAGGATGGTCTTATGGTACTGGAACAAACGCCTACCTCTGGTCAGGTTGTTGGATCAGATCTCTTTGACCCAAGCATGGTAATAGAGTCACAAGTAAGTGGGTCTGGAATAGGCCTACCCAGGATTACCTTCCATCCATGGATTTTGGCATTTATTATTTTCAATATCTATACAGAAAATAATACAGAAAATAGGCCATCTGTTAAAAATACATTTCCCTTTCCCAATAAGTGGGGAAGGGGTCATACAGTTGTACACTTAAAGGAGTAGTCCACCCAGTTTGTGCAAAAAACATATATTATGTAGAGTGCTTTGATATGTATGTTAAGTCCTAGTTTGTCCTTCCCTCTGTCTGCTATTAGGAGTTTTTCCTAAATTAGCCTGCTAGCTGTATCGTAGTTTTATGACCCCTTGGGATCTCCATCACAAATGGGTTTATTAGCTTTCTTTCTCCTATGATGCACCTTGTCTTATGTGACCGTAATGTAGCCATGCCATTAGATTTAGCATATGTACAGCTTTAAAATCAGTTTAAAATCAGTTTAGCAACAGTAGAGCTTTGTAACTGTTCTTATCCAGGGAGCACACATGGCAACAGTTAGTTTAGCAGATACCTGAGAGCAAGCTAACTGGGGTTTCTGTATGATAACAGCTACTAAATAGCTCTCATTCACTATTTTTGTTTTCTATGTGCATCAGGTCTAGCTAGCAGGAATGTTTTAATTTCAAAACTTTTAATTTTATCAAACTACACATAACCATAAAAGCACAAAAACTGCCCAGATCATCAATATTACAATTAATAAAGACTCTAGCTGTTTTCTTACATAAACTCCACTCAGACTTCAAGTATTTGCTAAACTGTAACTGTAGGTATCAGCATTCTATTTGCAGTTAGTGCTGATTTTGCTCTGTGACAAGATTTTTAGATTTATTTATTTATTTTTACAAATGAAGTGTATGGTATGAAGCTGCAGCCTAGAAACTGCAAAATACTTTGAAGTCAGCTTTTCTCCTGTCTATGGTATGGCATGAAAGCAACAGGATGACAGTGACTGTTCCAGCTACACATTTGATTCCATTTTACAATGGTTCACTGCACTACACATTTAGTGTATCACATTTTTTTAAATAATGAAACAAATATTTTCCAAACTAAACAACTCACACATACATATTTTTATACCTTATTAAAAAGACACATCCTATTTGTAACAAAAAAAAACAACAAAAAAATAAATAAATGAAAGTGATGTCACAGAGGAAAATCAGCCCTAACTCCCAGTTCCTTCTAGTATAATGATGGTACCTACATTTATGATTTAGCAAATACTTGAGAGCTGAGTAGGTGTTAAGAAAACAGCTACAATCTTTACTAATTATAGCATTGATAATCTGGGGGCAATTTTTGTGATTTTTATTGTGTATAGTTTGATGAAATTACATTTTAAAATGAAAGCACTTACTACTGCTAGCTAGACCTGACACACACCGAAAACACAAATAATGAATTAGAGTGATTTAGCAGCTGTTTTCTTACAGAAACCCCAGTTAGCTAGCTCTCAGGTATCTGCTAAACAAACTGTTGCCATTTGTTCTCCCTGGATAAGAACAGTTTCAAAGCTCTGCTGTTGCTAAACTGATTTTAAAGCAGTACACATGCTAAATCTAAGAGCATGGCTACATCACTGTCACATGAGACAGGGTACATCGTAAGAGAAAGAAAGCCAATAAACCTATTTGTGATGGAGATCCCCAGGGGTTGTAAAACTACTATTCAGCCAGCAGGCTAATTTAGGAAAAACTCCTATTAGCAGGCTGAGGGAAGGACACACTAGGACTTGACATACATATCAAAGCACTGTACATAACATATGTTTTTTGCACATTCTGGGTGGACTACTCCTTTAAAAAAAAAAACTTTAAACAGCATCAACTGATTTGTATGGCACCATTTTCAGTTGACTGTGATTTTTTTTACTTAAATGCTCCTAGGTATTCAGTAGTGTGGGGCCTGCTACTGGATCTTGAGTATGTATCTGGTATGCTGCAAGTAAGTTTAGTAACATAGCACTATGAAACCTAAACATGTTGGTACTGGAGCAGAATCTAAATTCTGTCATATTATAGCTGGTGAGATTTAAAATCACAGGGATGTGCATAAATTGCACATTAATTACAAGGGTACCTGGGAGTGATAATGCAACCAGACCACTAGTTAGTCTCTGTTTCTGCCTTGGACATTAGGTAGGTTCTTCCTCTGTTGGGGGAACAATAGTTGGAAACATGACAGTGCTAACAATGGAATGAAGTGCACAATGCTGTCTAACAGTACCATTTGGAAATTGAACACAAAAATGTGGGTTAATGAGTGCAGTGTGTTTGTATAAACCCGTGTGTTATGCTTGGGCCTGGCATATAGACAGAGTACTATTAGGAGGAACCTGTGTATGTCTTAAAAAAACAAATTGTAAGCAACAAATGAATTATGTTTAGGCATTTCTTTTCTTTGGCTTTGGAGAAATGTTGGTATACTTACTTTATTTCTGCATCTGCCAGCTATGGCTCAGTCAGGTCCAGAGGGACTTTTGTTTTGTTGTTTGCAGCCACCATTGATGTTGCACTGGAATGGGGCATGATTCATATCTCCACCTATCTCCCAGAGCTCTTTTTTTGGTGAAAGAGGCAGCTCAATTATTGTAATAGTGAAAGGTGTTTGTGTGGGTTGGCCAGTGCTGGAGCAGAGGCCAGGCAATTTAATCACAAAAATGTTGGCAGCCAGGCAATTTAATCATAAAAAATTTGGCAATCTTATTTGCCAATTGGTCAGCACCTTAAAGGTGCATGCTGAATAGATACTGATGGGATGGCCCTAGAGTATCCCAATGTTTTTCAAAATTTAACATTACATTTTGAAGTAGCATACTCCAAACATTACCAGAGGTGATTTGTATGGTATTGAATGTTGTTGCCCCGGTAGGGTGGGTCTTATGTCTTGCTTCAGTCCCTGGCTAGAGTTACCCTTTTTTCCCTGATAGAAAAAGGAAAATAAAAACACAACATAAAGAGCAAGGTCTCTGTCTGATAGATTAGGAACTGATTTTTAAAATGTGGATGCATTAGCCTTATACTGGTGTATGCCTTCAGCTACCTCTACCAACTGTGCCATTGGCCGGGTAGATGATGCAGCCACACCTTACTTGATTCCTAAAAATTAAATAAAATTAAAAAATCAGAAAACAGAGATAGAAAGGTGTCCCTTTTTTTCTTGGTTTTAATTTACAAATACAGTCTTAGCTGAGTCACATAAAATCCTGTACATTTTATTTACATGTTAAATGAGTTGCACCATGCCTGTAACAAAAAGTGTTAAAACAAGTCAAAATGATTAGGAGAATCTCTATTGATCTTGGATGTCACTCCTAGATTGTATGCCCCCTGATGTGTTTCATGGGCACAGTAGATAAGTGAATTTGTAAACAACAACAATAAAAAAATAGAACATAGTTTTAATATTTTTACTTTTAGCAGTTAGAACTGTATAGCAAATGATCTTGCTTTCTTTTTGCTGTGAGCTGTCAAAATAAGTAGCTTGTTATAGATGCTGGGGCATTAGGAAATCCATGCCCCCCCCCCCCAATTGCCTTGATTAGCAAGGGAATCACATGTGAATAACACAGGGAAAAAAATAAATATAAGCCAGGGTGATGAACCTTTGTGAGGGAAGATTATGCACAATGGTTGGCATTTTCAAAAGATAATCCAAAGGGTACTGGCAGCAACCCCAGGAGAAAATGGCTTTCCTTGTTCTTTGGACAGAGGAGGAACATGAAGTGTATGCTTTGGTAAAAAAAAAATTAAAAAAAATCACTAGTTGATGTGTGTTCTTGAAACACTTGCATGAAAGGGAAAAAAGATATTGCTTGGCCAGAACAGGCACACCTTGCCCGAGCTTTTGAAGTATGTGATATGGGAATACAAAAAGGTCAAATGACTTGCCAAAAGTCACACAATATGCAAGTGGGGATGGAGGGATTCAAACCAAGGTTACCAGGTTTGTGTCTGCGTGCCATTAATAACTGCATTCTACTAGAAGTCCACAGGAGGCTGATGTCTCTCATGGCAAACATTGTATTTGGCAAAAAAAAAACACATTGCATAGTAAGCTGTAAAATGAAGTAGCCTATTAAAATGGATGGGGCCTTTTTGTTTTAAAACATAATGCTTTTTTTACATTTTAACCATATAAAACAAAATATAGGGAAAAACTGTAATAGCATTAAAAAAAATAGAGCTTTGAAAACTTTAGCTTTGGATAATGACAGGTGCGAGAGAACACAGCTGTGTTATCAGCTAGTTAGTTGTGCCTCCTGGCCTGGCTAGCTGCCATGACTGATGATGTGGTGTTAGGCTGTCATATCAGCCATAGTTTAAAAAAAAGAAACACATTTTTCTTTTGGAAAGCAGAGAAACAAAAAAAAAATTTTTTTAAACCAACAAAGGCATTTCAAGCTGTTATCAAACCACACTTGAATTGCAAGTTCCTTGCACGGACAATCTTTTTGCATCATACACCAGGCCATCACTAACTCCCTTTCAAGTACAGCTCAAACCAATTACAACATCCTTTAAGCACTTTCATTTCTTGCATGCAAACCAACCAATTCAATTTCCTCTCGAAACAAGTCCAATTATAAAAACAAAACAGTTTGTGAAGGTTCCGGTCAGTAACATTGTGGAACAAAATAAAGTGGAAAAAAAACAGCTTCAACATCAGTATTGGCAGCACAAAATGTAGCATGCCAGAACAATGCAGGCCACACGACACGCAGGTAGCAAACAATGTCCACTGCATGGAGACACTGCGCTAGAACCACAGGAGCCAGGAGCACAAGCCAGCATGCCATCTCCCCTGTCCTGTGTGTTGTGTGTGTGTGTTGCTGGGGACATGCTGGCTTGTGCTCCTTGCATTATACATGGCCATCCACATGGTGGCCATGGTCCACCTGTTCTCCAGTGGTTACCCCGGTGCACTGTCTCCATCACTCAGCATTCTGGGTGGGGGTATCCCAACATGTGGGTGCCTGTGCCATTAGATTACCACAGTAGGTGTCCAGTGGCCTGCTTCCCCCAGTGGTGGTTGCATCCTGCCCTGTTCCATTTCCCTGCACCCCTGTGCTGTTCCTGTGCACAGGTGCCTGCTGCTGTGTGTTCTAGTGCAGTGCCTCCATTCGGTGGATGTTGTTTGCTACATGTGTGTCACGTGACCTGCATTGTTCTGACACACTTCATTTTGTGCTGCCAATATTGATGGTGACACTGTTTTTGCCACTTTATTTTTGTCCACTTTATTTTGTTCTGCGATGTTATTGACCGGAACCTTGTCCGGTTCTCACTACTACTACTTGTCACTTTTTTGTCCTCAGCAATTGATTAAAAAATATTAATTTACCTCCGACCTGACTGTACTGTAGTATTACTGTTTTAATTTTTTTACAACGGATGGCTTAGCAGATATCCGACCACTGAAACTGAATGTTCTTTGTATAATAAATTTCTCATGTCCCCAATATTTGGCTGCGGTTACTTCACAGAGAAAAATGTAAATTCATTTCTTTATTGTATGTGTGTGTGTGGTATGCTAGCCTGGCTGTAACAACACTACATCTCACTTACAGTAACTGGGCTGAGATTATTATATTTTAATTTTTACATACTTTAATTACTTGGCACTGGTTGGCAGCAACTGTGGAACTAGGAAGGATGTAACTGTGTTTTATCAGGTCTTCAGGCGGCAGTAGCAACCTTTATTTTATGACTACACTGCACTTGACTGATGTGATGTGACTGATTGGCTGCCTGGGTGGTGATCAGCTTATGTCTTTCATTTCTGGTTTAAAGGACACCTAAACCATCTTTTTTTACACATTTTATTTTATAAAAAATTACTCTGTATGCTTGCAAAGGAGAGGCTGTTGTTTACATTTATACTGAAACTTATTTATTATAATAGGATAAATGCAGTTTCATAGCATTTGAAAATTATAAACACAGCCTCTTATGATAAAAAAATCCTGCTCTCAGTATCCTAAAATGGCTTCCTTGATGATGTCATATATGAGAGAGATGTCAGCTGTGCAAATGTATTCTAGTTCTACTAACCGTATTCAAATGCTAATAACTTTAAAATGAAAAATGATAGCGTAGTACTCATGGAAGTTCTTCAGCACAAAAATATCTGCAAAATGAGTGGTGTTTCATTTATAGATACATTTTATTTTTTAAAAAATTAGCCAGAAAGTAGCAAAAATAAGTAATTGTCACTTTTTCCAAAACAAATGCAAAGAACTACAAAACAAAAAATAATAGTATGGTACTGTGAGCATGACATTTGTTCAGCAGAAAAATATCTACAAAATAAGTGGTGTTTCATTTATAAACCTTTTAGTTTTTTTAATTAAAAAACAAAAAACTGTAGAAAATTATTTTTTTCACCTTATGAAACAAACAAATTCAAATAGTGTTAAAACAAAAAAAATGCTTTAGGCACAAAATTTGTTCAATACAAAAATATCTACTGAATGAGTGATATTTCATTTATAGAGACCTTTTATTTTTTTATAATCAGAAAAAAATGGCAGGAAACTGATGGGGTTAGGAGTAGGCCCTTTGATGGTCAGATGGATTGAAAACTGGATAGCTGGACGCACTCAGAGAGTAGTGGTCTGTGGGGAGCTCTCGAACCCTACAGAGGTTGGTAGTGGGGTACCACAGGGCTCGGTCCTGGGTCCAATCCTGTTTAATGCATACATATCAGACATCAGGGATGGTATAGGTGTGAAATGAGTCTCTTCAGGATGACTCCAAGATGGGAGCAGTAGTTGAGGGAGAAGAGGGAGGTTGGCCTGCAAAGGACCTGGACACCCTGGAAAGCTGGGCTCACACATGGAAATTAATTTCAATATCACCAAGTGCAAGTGTTGCATCTTGAGTGGGAAACCTAAACACATGTACACCCTGGGAGGGGGTGCTGGAAGCCTCAACAGGGGAAAAGACCTAGGGTCATGGTGGATACATGTATGAATAACACTGAGCAGTGCAGGAGGCAGCTAGCAAGGCAAACAGGATGTTGGGATGCATCGCAGGGGATCACCTCTAGGAGCAAGGAAGTGATTCTGCCACTGTACAATGGACTGGTTAGACACACCTTGAGTACTGTGTACAGTACTGGAGACCACACTTGAAGAGGGACATACAGCTCCTGGAGAGGGTACAGAGGAGGAAACAAAGATGATACGAGGCTAGGGGATTTGACTTACGAGGACAGACTTGAGGAGCTCTGCCTGTTTTCATTGGAGGAGAGGAGAGACAGGGGGACATGATTGAGGTCTTCAAGTACCTCAAGGGAATAAATAGGGTAAACATGGAGGATCTTTAGACTAAAGCAGGGAGGCATCACCAGAGGGCATGGTTTGAAGTTGGAAGGTGGAAGGGTGAGGGGAAAAGAGGAGGAGGTTTTTCACTGAGAGGTGGTGGACCCTTGGAATGCTTTGCCTGGTGAGCTGGTTCAGAGATCCACAGTGGAGAGCTTTAAGAGAGGGTGGACAGACACAGAAAGTGGATGTATCAGATGATGGCCTGTCCCGGGGGGGTGGGGATGGATGATAGGGGTTTCTGGAGCACAAGGGATGGGAAGGTCTCGGCACCCAACTAAGGATCTAGGTTCGAGCAGACTTGATAGACCATAAGGCCTAATCTGCTGGCAAACAGTATGTTAGTATGTTAGTATGAAATTAATTTATTTTTTCACTTTTTTGGAGGTATAGCATAAATGTAATATGTTACCTCCCTACTGGAAATATTGTTGATACTTTTTGTTCTCATGCTGATTGATCTGATGACATCACTTGTGGCTTCACCACTCATGATGTCATTGGATCAATTAGGACTTGAACAAAAAATATCAACAATATTTCCAGTAGGGTTAGCATATCCCTTGCATATGCTTTGCAAAAAACTCAGTTAATGCATCAGTTTGAGTTTCTAGTAAAGCGGCACTAGTATGTAAATGCAATGTTAGAGTTTTCAACACTAACTCTGCAATTTTTTATTTTTTTTATTTATTTATGTCTTTGATAACCGGATGGGTGCACTGATCCAAAGGACCATTTTCAGGCATAACCCAAGCCACAGCATGGTACATTAGGCAATATAGATGTGGAGAACAACAGTAAACACAGGCCTCAACATAAGATGCAGGAAATTACAGAACAAGGGGTCATTACATAAAGTGCAATTACATAAGAATACAAGGTGTCAAAGAAGGCCAGCATACAGGTCAAATATACATAGTCACAGGCCAGACAACAGGCTAAAATATAAGTCACAAAACACAGAGACCAAACATAAGTCTCATACATGATACATAAAGTGCAAAATGCATTCAGGTACACTAATAGTGAACAGGTCAACAAGCAGATTGGAACTCTGAAATCAAGTGTATTCCCCCCAAGCAGCCAAAGGGGAAAGGCAACACAAGCAACTGCAGACATCCATTATCAGGAAAGACAAACAACATACAACTCTTTCCAAATGACATGAGAGATATCCATCATCATGGTCCAGCGCTTCTGTAGCCATGGATACACATGTACACTTGCACACCACTTGGGAAGTGTGGTAAAAATTTCCTTTAGGATCACACTGTAAATTGTAGGCAAGGAATAACACGTGACAGCATGTGCGGCAATGCTAAATTACTGCACGTCCCAGGTGGGTTGTGAAGCATGAGGCACAACCGAATGTCCTCAACCATCTGGAAAGTGCAGTATTTGATTCCCATAGGATCACATTGTAAATTGTAAGTAAGCAATAACACATGGCAGGGTGTGCAACAATACTAAATTGCTGTATGCCCTGGTGGGTTGTGAGGCATGAGGCATAGCACAGTGCCTTCAGACACCTGGGAAATGTGATATAAAATTCCCATAGGATCACATTGTAAATTGTAAGTAAGCAATACACATGGCAGGGTGTGTGGCAATGCTAAATTGCTGTATACCCCAAGTGGATTGTAAGGCATGAGGTGCAGCTAGGTGCCTTTATCTGCCTGGGAAGTGCAGTATATAATTCGAATAAGATTACATTATACAGTGTAAGTGATTAATACCACATGGCAGGATATGTGGCAAGGCTAAATTGCTGCATGCCCCAGGTGGGCTGTGAGGCATGAGATGCAGCTGAGTGCCTTCAGTCACCTGGGAAGTGCAATATAAAATTCCCCTAGAATCACATTGTAAATTGTAAGTAAGCAATAACATATGACATGATGTGCAGTAATGCTAAATTACCACACACCCTAGGTGGGTTGTGGGGTATGAGGCACAGCTGAGTGCTATCAACCACCTGGGAAGTGCTGATGTCTTCACTCAGGTGTCAAAGACACCTATGCTGACATGAAAGTGCATGCTAAGGATGTAGGAAAGTCAGTAGTGGCTACTCTGAGGAGCACCAGGTGCCTGGCTTCTTTGCCTGGAAACAGATGTAACATTCTGATTTAAATGACACACATCTGAATGACACAAAATGAAGACAAAAAAGGGAAACAGCAGCAGAGTGAGATGTAGGTCTGGGTAGTATGACAAAGGCAGTTTTCATGTGCACTGACTAAAAGCAAGGAAGAAAAGGAAGTGTCACTGGGTGGCTGCATGAGAAATGCAGCGTGCCTGAGATCACTTTGCTTGATAACATAAAGTGGGAATATGCAGATCTGTGGTTCGCACTGTCATGGCGAGGCAGCATTGACAGAGCACGAGAAAACAGAAATGGAAACAGTAAGCATACAACAGTTTTTTTGTACCCCCCTTCATTTAGAAGGTGGGAGCTGGGAGCTATTTGAAAAGCAAACTGTAGTTTGGTTGATTGGAGGAGGGCATAAGAAGAAACAATATCAACAATATTTCAAGTAGGGAGATAACGTATTCCATTTATGCCATACCTCTAAAAAAGTGAAAAAAAAATAATTTCCTGCTGATTATAAAAAAAAATCTAAACAATATTTATAAGTAAAATGCCACTCATTTTGTAGATATTTTAGTGCTGAACAATTTTTGTGCTCAAAGTACCATGCTATCATTTTTAATTTTAAAGCTATTTGCATTTGTTTGTTGCAAAAAGTGAACAAAATTGAAATTTCAGTTTTTTTTTTTTTGCTAATTTAAAAAAAACCTAAAAGGTATATATAAATGAAACACCACTTATTTTGTAGATATTTTTGTGCTGAACAAATGTCATGCTCACAGTACCATGCTGTCAGTTTTCTTTTAAAATTATTTGTAGCTGTTTGTTGAAAAGGTGACAATTGAATTTGCTGCAGCTTTTTTTACTATTTCAAAAACCAAAACTAAAAGGCAACTATAAATGAAACACAAATCATTTTGTTGATATTTATGTGCTGAACAACATTCATGCTCACAGTACCATGCTATTGTTTTTCTTTTTAAAGTTATTTGCCTTTGAATATGGTTAATAGAGCTAGAATACATCTGCACAGCTGGCATCTCTCTCATATATGACATCATCAAGAAAGCCATTTTAGGATTCTGAGAGCAGAATTTTTGAATCAGGAGAGGCTGTTTACAATTTTAAATGTTATGAAACTGCATTTATCCTATGTTAATAAATGCAGTTTCAATATAAATGTAAACAGTAGCCTCTCCTTTACAAGCTTATGGAGTCATTTTAAAAAAAAACAAAATATGTAAAAAGATGGTTTAGGTGTCCTTTAATACATGTATTGCATGTAGATCAGTAGAAGTAGTCTTAGACAACATTACCATCTGTTGGATCAGGTAATGTACCATACCACAGTACACTGGGACATGCAATGCAGTTGCAGCATTAACATGTGTAGGATGGGTGGGCTCTTACTACTGCTCATTTTGATCATTACTTTCATTTGCCTGGTTTGCTCTGACTGGAACATCCATTAAAATAATACTTATAGAGCAGCATTAATAAAAAAATCTTAGCTGCCTGCAGTGCTTGGTATTGCTTTGTGGTACAATTGTACTTGCATCTGTCTGTCTGTCTCTCTCTCCCAGCACACTCACATCACAGGCCCGAGCAGGATATGCCACCAGTACAGGCCAGCCATGAAGCAGCTAGTAGTTATTAATTATTGCTTTTCTTTAGCGGTTTTACTGCAATTTTATACAAATAATGCATTAAATTATTTTCTTTCAGCCTCTGTGTTAATTATGACCAACTTTGGTAACTTTTATGCATTTTATCACATTTTTCAAATATTTATAAATAATCAGAAATAGTCAGAACAAATCAGAACTTCACCATGTTCTCGTTCTTATTTAATAAGGGTCAGAACTTCATAAAGTTCTCCCAGCCCTAGTACTTAGCTCCTGGAAAAAGGCAGACCAGAAAACATTTGACCAAAGATCAGGACAAGTGGCAACACTGATCTGTGGCTGCTAGATCCTGCCAAACAAACCTGATTGATTTCTTTAACTAGATCACAAAATCAGTACACAAAAGCCAAGCAGTTGTTATCTTACAGTTGAAGTTTAGCAAGGACTTTGACTATAAGCCCCATAGGAGATTAATCAGAAAACTGGAGGATCTGGGGGTAGGTGAGAGACCCTCTGAACGTGTAGCCAACTGGCTGAAAAAGTAGACCCAGAGGGTGAAGGTGGTGGGGAGCCCTCAAGCTCTAGGGAAGTCACCAGTGTGCTTGGTGCTTGGGCCTGTGTTGTTTAATATCTTCATTGTTGACACTGAGAAAGTCATGGAAGGCAGGATTTACCTGTTTGAGGACAACACCAAACTCTGTGGGAGGGTGGATACAGCAGCAGGGATATAGGACTTAAAAGAAGATGTGGCCAAGCTTAAGAGGTGGTCTACAATATGGCAACTCTGGTTCAATTCAAAGAAGTGCAACATTATGCACATTATAGCCAAGAACCTGAGGATAGAGTTAAGCCTGGTGGTGATCCTGGTAACTAAATCCGAGGAGGAGAAAGACATAGGGGCTATGATCACTAGTGACCTAGGGCACTCCTTACACTTCAGGAAGGCTACAGCAAAAGCCAACAGAATGTGGGGCTGAGTTACTGGGGGGAGATCAGTAGCAGGTGGGTGGAATTCATATTGCCATTATACAGATTGCTGTTGTGGCCACAGCTGTAGTATATTGTGCAGTACTGATGTCCCTACCTGAAGAAGGACATTAACCTGATAGAGATGGTCCAGAGATGGGCTATTAAAGATGATTAAAAATCAGCAGGACAGAATATACTATTAGAGGCTAGAGGACCTGAACATTTTCTCCTTTGAGGAGAAGAAGGGAGTCATGAATGAGACCTTTAATTAAATGAAGGGCATTAACAAAGTAAAGAAAGAGAGCCTCCTTAGTCTCAGAGGCAATGACAATATGAAGGGACATTGCCTTAAGCTTCATGGGAGAGGTTGAAGAGACAGTTCAGGAGAGATTTCTTCATTGGAGAGTGGTTGAAAGGTTGAATGAGCTCCATGAGTAGCTGGTCTCGCTAGAGACTCTGGAGGGCTTAAAAAGGGGGTGGGACAGGGAAAAGCATAAGATCAGGGCCAAAAAGGGAGTGGGCAGAAAGGGGGGGGGGTAGCAATTATGAAGGGAGTCCTTAATTGTTGCTTAGACTACTGGGCCATCTTCTGCTGGGACGTTTCTTATGTTCGTACGTTTGTACCTGTACCAAGGGTTGAAATAAAAGAGAGAGTCAAGCCAAGAATGTTAGACAAGCACTCTAGTTGGTAGCACATTGAATGATTAGGCTATGTCCGTGGTTCGATTAGCAAATGACAATCCCTTTCCCCTGCTTACATAAGCAGTTTAGTCTCAACCTGGCTTGCCTTAGTTGCTTACTCCTTCTCCCTCCACTCCTCTACCTCTGAACCTGTCTCTGTCTATGTGGCTTTATCACCATTTCTTTTGTCCTTGAGGAAACCTCTTTTGGAACCCATACCAGCGTTGGAAATCAAAGAGACAGTCAAGGCAAGTATGTTACACAAGCATTTGTCATTCACACATTGAACCACACTAAAGGATCATACTAAGATCTGGTGTGCCATTTGCACAGAGAAAGCCTTACAGCAATGGCAATGTTGGTAGCTGGTGCTGCAACCCAATCAAAGTCATTCCGTCAATCGGGATTTTGCAGCACCCACTGCCTTGCTACCACAGGGGTGTTGTGCTCTTTCCCCCTTACACCTCTGACTTGGAAGTGATTATTTTATTGACTGGGGGTGCAGGGGGCAGCCCCCTGTACACACCCAAAATGTGCCCCAGTGCTTTGACATGATGGCGATCAGGTGGGACAATTGCCGGATCACATGGTCACTGTTGGCATTGTGCTGTCAATGTTGTGTCGATCGACAAAATCGATGTCGAACTGACATGGTGGAACCCTAAGATTCCTACTAACAAGTGAGAATGGAAATAGGCCAAATGTACATTAGAACCATCCTTTAAGACAGCAATGACAGTGGTGAACAGAGATATTTAGGTTTACATCCAATCCTGTTTTGAAAAACAAAATTAAAGTAGCACCATTCACTAAGTCAGTTGGTGGCACATTCCATGGTCTGATCATCAAATCAGTGAAGTATCTGTCCCATTTTTGTTTGTGTAAAAGGAAAACTTCATCAGTTTCTTATTGTGACCTCTTATTACATTGATACTGTCCAGGCATTTCATACCCATCCCATTCATTATTTCAAGATGGTTTGCAATGTTGTACATTAGCATTAGGTCACCTCTTTGGTGCCTCTGCTCCAGAGTCTGTAGCCCCAATATGTTAAGGCTTTCTTCGGATGGTTTATCATGTAAGTCCTTAATTTCCCACAATTTCTGCCACTTGCCCCCGCTTGCATAGTATTTACTGTTTGTATTTACATTGTTTAATTTTATTGTGCATTTGTAGAGGTTAGTACTGCTTACAATTGTTTGAAAAGCATGATATCTTAATTTCATTTCTTTTTGTGTCTTACTTCTGCATGGTCTTACTGCCAGGTCTTCTAGAATCTTTTGTCTTGTTCTTTAACTGGTCAGTACCGTTTTCTCTTCTTTGCTTAGTGTGACATCTTAATGTTTCTTTACTAACTGTACCATACTTTGTATTGTTTTATTACTGGTCCACTAGACTATTATAACCTGCCACTCTTGTACTCTCTTGGGTCGTTCCTGTCAATTGGCCTTCAGTAAAACAGAAACTAAATAAATAAATTTTTCTGCCCTTCTCTGTACATATTCAGTCATTTTAAAATCTCCTTTTTGATAGGGGGTTCCCTTATTGGGGACAGTAATCGAAGTTAGGGTATACCTATAGTCTATATAGCAGTATGATGATCTCACTCCTGCTGCTCACAGATGGCCTGATTCTTAAGGCCTTCCCATATGATGCAAGGTGCTTGCATCAAAAGGAATGCCACAAAGTGATGCTTGCCCCATAATTTGCACCAGGTGCAATTCTCAAAGCAGCCTGTGGAAAACAGCCTGCTTGCATCAAGGAGGTCTTGTGCCATCTGTGTGGCAGAAAATGGGATGCGACATGGAACAAGGAGCCATACGCCAGGGAAATGCTGCAACATTCCCTATTTTGGAATTCACATACATGTGCATTGCAGACAAAATCGAACACCCACTAGACCAACCAGGGCTGGCCAAATGGTCCTTGTGCCACCTGCAGAGCCCTCCCTAGCTGGGAGGGAACATGTGCCATGGTCCCCCCCCAGCCCCGATCACCCCTTGACATAAACATATATCATTCCCTGGTGGTCTAGTGAACCACCTCCCTATCCCCAATCTCCCCCTTAAATAAACACATATCTTACTTAGAGGGAGGCTCTTGCAGCAGGCAATCACTAGTAGTACTAAGCTGCCAGGTGCCGGGACCACACAGAAACCTTTCTAGCTAGCAGTATACCACGGCTGGCTGACCATCACCAACGTCACTACGCTGATGTTGGCCTATCCTATAAAGGCTGGCTGTCTCCCACAGTCTCCTCCGGTTCTTTCCTGCCATCGATTCAAGCACATCAGACCACTAACACCACTGGAGCTACAGTTGACTACCATTTCCCAAGCTTTGTGCCTTTTTTTCCTTTTCTTTTAAGTATTAACATTGATTTTTCTGTGTTACCTGATTCAGATCTATGTTTTCTCAACCTGCCTCATCTTCCGACCGCTCCACGAAGTGAGCCTGTGGCAAACAGATTCCAGAAAAAGACAGATGTTCTGCTTGCATCCTGTGTTTAGGCCCCAGCCACGAGACTGAAGCATGCCAGTTTTGCCAGAAATTTAACCAGGCCACACAGAGACATTGCCTGAAAATTCTGGAGAGCCATCTCCTTAAGCAGAAGCTTGTTGCAATGGAACAGGAACTACAGGCCAAGGGGGCTTCCTCCTCTTCTCTTCCTGGTAAAGAGTCTAGCAGGAAGCATAAACACCAAGATGAAGACTGGGACTGGGCCTGGTCTGCTTCACACTTGTGGTCTCCCCAATAAGCCTTTGATCACATCTGGGTCTTTCTCCCATGGGAGGTCGGGCTCTTCGGCCCTGCCAGCCCTCAATCCATCCAGGCTGCCAGTGGCCCTGCCACCTACTCTTATCTCAGTGGCAGGTGGTGGCTCCTCGGGGCAAGGGACTTCATCTCCTGTCCCCCAGTCCCTGATGCTCAGGCCCCTTTCTTCCATGGGCTCTCAGCCAGGTGGCTCGGCTGGTGATGGTTCTTCGGGTGCCGGTCCCTCAGCCAACACCCTACAGGTCAAGGCACTGCCTGTGTTAGTCCCCTCCATGGAGGCTGGTTCCATTCCTTCTAGGCAGCATCCGCTGTGGGCTACCGGTGCTTCCCCATGTCTGGTCTTGCCTCAGCCTTCACCTGTGAGGACCCCTCCCAGGCAGTTCCATGTCATAATTTATTTATTTATTATTATTTATTTAGCTTTTGTTGACCGGGTAAGTGCACTAGACAAATCCTGCCTATTTTCAGGCACGACCCGGGGGAAGGGGATACAGATGAATGCCAACTGACCTTGAACCAGATTAAGCTGTTGGTGGTATTTTAGTGAATGAGGGAAATTTGGCCAGGACACTGGGGAAAATCCCCTACTCTTTTCGATAAGTGCCATGGGATCTTTAACATCCACCTGAACTACCACCAATCCAGGCAGATGGGACCTCGGTTTAACGTCTCATCTGAAAGACGGAACCTCAGGAGTGAATGTGTTACAGCAACCGCTATCATGGTGAGTGTACATCACTGAAAAGTAATTTGGTGATATACACTTGCAGGCGACCGGGCACACATAATAGATTAAATTATTGGCAGCGGAGAGGCTTTGGCTACCTGCCTGATTATGGATTGTCAACCCCAAGGGGGTGCATGTCAGGGAGGGGGGGGCACAGCCCAGGTTTAAAAGAAATTGTAAGTCCTGCAGCCGGGGGAACAAAAAAACTCTTCCTGTCCCCCAGCCACGAACCCAGGACCTGCTCTGTCAGAGCCAGCCACCCTACATACAACACCACATGGTTGGCTCAGCGGAGTAGGCACACTAGAGGTTAATAACCCTCTTCCCTATCCCTCCCCTTCCCCTCATTATTTTCCTTTTCCGCTCGCCCTTCCCTCCCCTCACAGCCGCAGTCCTAGCTACCCTAGCAGGTCACCCATGAAAATAGCACCATAATATGGGTCGTCATTTTGACGGTCACCAATATACGATCACTATTACCACTGGATATGCTCCCAGACTCCTGCAGCATGCACCCGCTGGGCTGCCTCCAGTGCTACCTCAGCCGAACCCAGCACCATCTCCCCCTCCAGCACCCGTGGGACCTAGTCTGGGGTACATGATGCCGTCTCTGACTGGCCTGATGCCAGGTTACTATTACCCAGCTCTGGCCTGCCTTCATCCTGTGGTCTACAGTTACCTTCCGCCAGTGGATATCAATGCCCTGTTTAGTTCATGGTGGGCCCTGGTGCAGAAGCAGAACCCAACACTAGTCAGTCCACTGGTGGCATCTTCCAGCCACCCTCCTGGGACTCAGCTGCCTCTGGATCCTATTAGACTGGATCCCAGTAATGATCAAATGATGGGCACCAGGTCCAATGCTGGTTTGGGTGGATGCCTGGACCAATGTCAGTCCCCAGAAAGTGAGCTGGATAATGACGAAGAGGACCCTGATTATTTGGACTGTTCATCTCTAGCAGGAGACTTGTCTGGGGAAGAGGAGCACCTCAAGGTGGTCCCCAAGTCTCCTCTTGATGAGCCCTCTTTCTTGGACATCCTGAGGCATATTCAAACCACCATGGGCTGGGAGAAGGAGCAGAAGGACCCAGAGCATTGCCAGATGGCCATTTACCTATATCAGCCTGATGCCCTTCCTTTGGTGGTCACTCCCTTGCTTGACTCATATGATGATGTCACTAGGGCAGCCTGAATCACACCTGTACTACCCCGGCAGTGCCCCAAAAGGCGGACCACCTCTACCATGTCCCCACCGGTAAACCCTTCAGGGGGCAGCCAGAGGCTGACTCAGTGGTTATCAATGTGGTCCATGACCACACCAAGAAACCTAGCCACCTCAGTGCTCTCCGGCAGCACAAGGAGTCCTCAGGCAGTTGGATCACCTGGGTAAGAGGGTCTATTCCTCAGCTACTCTGGCCATTACTTATCTAGTCCATATGGTCCAGTACCAGAATGTGTTGTTGGACCAGGCCAGAGACTTAGTTCTGGCCCTGCCTGATGATCCCATTAAGAAAGAACTTGTCCAGATTCTTAAGACGGGCTCAGACATTGGTAATCATGTCCTGTGGGCCACCTATGATGCTATCGATGACTTGGGCAGAGGAGCAGCCTTGGGCATTTGTCTCCGGTGCCTCTTTTGACTCAGAGTGCCCACCTTCACCTCGGATGTGCAGTCTAGCATTCTGGATGCCCCCTTTCAGGGTTCTGTCCTTTTTGAAGGCGATGTGCAGGACTAGATCTCCTCCCTCTAGGAATCAGGCCGGGCTCTCCTGTCTGTCCTTTCATTTTACCATATCTAATTGAATTCTGGCCAACAGTCAGATTTCCACTGCTCATCTCACAGGCATCCCTGCCCTCCTGCCAAGGGCCAGGGCAAGTGCAAACAGGCATCCGCCCCTGTAGCCAACATCACTAGGGTTCTCGGGTGGCCACCCCAGCCCTTCCAGTACCTGCTCCTACTTTCTGACTCCTTGCCAGACCCCTACTTCAGTAGAGGCCTTGGGGGAAGTAGTAGGGGATCCTTTCTCCCTCTACCTCGATGGGTGGGGAGAGACCACCTCAGACAACTGGGTCTTGCAGCTCATAAAACATGGCCACATTCTAGAACTCCTCGAGTGGCCTCCTGACAACCCTTCAGGCTACTCCTTCTACCCCCCCAATCATCTGCCTCTCATCTGGGATGAAATTCAAGCTCTGCTGCAAAAAAGAGCCTAAGAGCCCATCCCTCAGGCTCAGTGGGGCAGGGGCTACTACTCTCTCTTCTTCTCGGTCCCCAAAAAGATCGGGGATCTCAGTCCCATTCTAGACCTGAGCAATCTGAATCTGTTCATTGAGTATAAGCACTTTCTGAAGGTCACTCTCAGGGACTCATGCCCCTTCTGCACTGGGGGGGGAGGGACTGGCTCTGCTCACTGGACATGCAGAACACCTACCTGCATATTAAGATTTTTCTTTCCCACAGATGCTTCCTTCACTTCCATTTCTGGGGTGCCCATTTTCAGTTCCAGGCCCTTCCTCCCTCCCTCTCAGCCTGTCCTCATCCCCAGGGTTTTACCAAGTGCCTGACAGTGGTGGTAGCTGCCTTCAGGAGGTAGGGCTTCTGTGTCTTTCCCCACCTGGATGACTGGCCCCAGGGTAGCACATCAATTTGGCAAAAAAATAATACCAACGGCAATTTTAGTGATGGCAATGTTGTTGACAGCAATAATGGTGCCCGTAAAGATGGGGAAACATTGTTACAGTGACAAAAGTAATCACCCCTTCCCGAGGTGCTATGACCTCGGGGTAGGTTATTTTAGTAAGGGAGGGTGTGGCGGACAAATCCCACCGCAAAGGGGTGTGTGGAGGGCAAAGCCCCTCACGAAACAAGCATTTCCAATGATGTTGATGTAACGGTGCTCGCCCATATGTACGGGTGCCATAACTGTAGTCATTGTACTTTCATCACTGATATTGCAGTTGCTATTATTCCTTTGCTGATTTGACATGGAAACACTCCTAGCAGCCCCATCCCAGGAATGCCTTCTCCAGATCCTGAATCATACCTTCAGTCTCTTCCATGCCCTGGGGATCACTATCAATGTGCCAAAGCTTTGTCTAATACCTTGCCAGAGGCTACAGTATAGAAGGTCCATCCTGGACACGGCCCAGGGCATGGCCTTCTTGCCACAGGCAGGGCAGAGCATCTGATGGAGCAGACTCATCTGGTCTCCTCTAGCCATCAGGTCCCAGCCTGGGTTTTCTTACATCTTCTGGGACACATCGCAGCAACCACATATGAGGATTCCCCAGTGAACATTGCATGTCCAATGGAACCAGCGCATGGACAACCTGGACCAATTGGCCATGGTCTCCGATTCAGTCTCTAATCCAGTCTGATGGGTTCAATCCTGGGGGCTAGAGCCGGCCAACTTCTTTCGGGGTTCCCTTTGCTATTCCAACCCCTTGCCAGATACTGACATCGGATGCCTCGAGTCTCGGCTGGGGAGCCCACCTGGGAGCTCACCAGACTCAGGGAATGTGGACAGATGTTGAACAGGGCCTCTGTATCAATGTCCTGGAGATGCGGGCCATCCTGTTTGCTCTTCAGGCCTTAGAGAACTCATCTCTTCCCGGGTCTGCTCTTAGTGCAGATGGACAACATGTGCATGATTTATTACATAAACAAGTAAGGAGGAATGCATTCTTAACCCCTGTGCAGGGAGTCAATAAGAGTTTGATATTGGGCCACTGAGCATGGTCTGGAGCTCTCTGTTGTCCATGTTCAAGGCATCCAAAATATTCTAGCGTATAGCTAAAGCCAATCCCACTCCAGGGCTCATGAGTGGGAACTTCTGACCCCAGTAGTCAAAGATCTCTTTGAGAGGTGGAAGCATCCAGAGCAAGACCTTTTTGCATTCCCATCAACAGAAAACTGCCACTTTTCTGCTTACTCGATCCCAGGCCTGGATTTTTCTATCGAGATACATTGTCCCTCTCCTGGAATGGGACATTTCTGTACACCTTCCCGCTCTTCCTGCTCCTTCAGCAGGTTCTGCTGAAGCTTCAGATGGAGGGGGGCCGAAGTGATCCTTATAGCTCCCTTCTGGCTTTGTCAGATTTGGTTACCCTTGCTGTAACTGCTGGAGGTGAAACCTACAGTGCCCTTACCCCTGTGCACAGTCTTGTTCACCCAGGAGGGGGGGACACTGGTTGATCCAGATCTCAAATCTCTGCATCTCCATGTGTGACTCCTAAGGACATAGGCATCGCCCAGTTTGGCATCTCCCTTCAGGTCACTGACGTCCTGGTGGCTGCCTGTAAGCCCTCCACCAGGGTGACCTATGCTATGTCGTGGAAGCATTTTTCACTTTGGGCCACTTCCCACCAGTTGGATCCTTTCACCTGCCCGGTGGATCAGGTGTTGAAGTATCTTCTGTCCCTCTCTGATTCTGGATTGAGGTACTCCTCCATCAAGGTGCATCTTTCTGACATCTCAGTGTACCCTGTACCTGTTGAGGCACAGCTTGATGTATCCCACACTTTTCTGTGAGGCATTCTGCATCTCAAACCTCCCATTCAGGACCTGGTCCCTCCTTGGGACCTCAATTTTATGTTGGGGAAACTCATGTTGCCTCCCTTAGAACCGGCTGTGAGTTGCGAGTTGCACTATCTGTCATGAAAAGTGTTCTTTTTATTTGCCGTTACTTCTGCTCGAAGGATTTCCGAGCTTCAGGCTCTCATGTATAAGGAGCCTTATTTTGTTTTTCATAAATACAGGGTGTCTTTGCATAACAGTCCTAAATTTCTTCCAAAGGTGGTGACAGAGTTTACTTTGAATCAATCCATCCACCTTCCTGTTTATTTTCCAGAATATTCTAATCACGGGGAGGCTTTGCTCCATGCTTTGGATGTACATTGAACCTTGCATTACTATACACTAAGACTTTAAGGAAGTCTAATCAGTTGCTTGTTTCATTTTCCCCAAAGAGAGAGGGCACTCCGGTGTCCAGACAGTGTTTGTCTAAGTGGTTAGCTAATTGCATTGTTTTCTGTTAGCGTAAGCATAACAAGGAACTTCCATGAGTTGTTAAGGGCCATTTCTCCAGGGATATGGCTTCTTTCATGGCTTGTTTCAGGAATGTGTCCACTGCAGACACCTGGGCAGCCATCACTTGGAGCTCTTTCCATACCTTCACCAAACATAGAAACATAGTAACATAGAAGTTGACGGCATTTTTTTTTCTACCTTATGAATGTGCCATAAGCCTTTGCTCTGTCAATGGCCTATCTATTCATACTCACCTGTATTACTCCCTTATGCCTATCCCATGCCTGTTTGAAGCCCTGCACTGTATTCATATCCACCACTTCCTGAGGTAGGCCATTCCATACATCCACCACCCTTTCTGTGAAAAAGAACTTCCTCACATTTACCCTTAATCGGCCTCCCTCTAATCTCATGCTGTGTCCTCTTATCCTGCTATTTTTCTTATATTGAAACATGTTAGACTCTTTCACCTTGTTAATGCCGTTAAAGTGTTTGAATGTTTCAATCATATCACCTCTCTCCCTCCTTTGCTCTAGGGTATACATATTGAGCTCAGTAATAAACACTATATCCAGGACATTGCTTCTAGGCATAGTGCTAACTTCACCCTGGCTGTTCTCCAGGGCCTTCTGTCTTGAGCCTCTGGCTGCTGTGTCTCCTCCTCCTATTGCTTTTTCATTTGATTATTGAAACTGCTTGGGACTCTGTCCTACGGTCCTACTGGTGATTGCCTGCTGCAAGAGCCTCCCTTGAAATAAGATGGTACAGTTAATGTAAGAACTCACTGTAACAGTAGATCTTCAAGAGGAGCTCTTGCAGCATGCTCTAATTTTCCCTCCCTCCTTCCCCCTGCTCTCTGTCTGCCTTTCTCCTCTCCCATTCCAGTGAGTCTTCTGCTCTCTGTCTTTCTCTTTGTTTTGACCCTTGGGAAATCTCCTCAGGTTTTTCTTCCCCTACCCAGTCTGGTTCTCTGGTGGGAGAACTGAGAAGGGTGTGGGAGATCACCTGTCTTTGTAGGATAGGCCGGTGTTAATGGAGTGATGTCAGTGGTGGGTGGTCCACCATGGTACACTGCTAGCTAGAAAGGTTTCCTTGTGGTTCTGGTGCCTGGCGGCTTAGTCCTACCAGTGATTACCTACTGCAAGAGCTCATCTCAAAGATCTACTATTACGTTAAGTTCTCATGTAACTGTACTATCTTTCTCTGGTGGTCTAGTGGTCCCCCCCTCCCTATCACCAATCTGCCCATATAATGTGACATATATCTTTCCCTGGTGGTCTAGCAGAGCCCCCACCCCACCCCACCAGTCTGGCAGACAGTAATCCACCACCCAGCTCCCCCCATCCCATCCTCAAGCTGGCAACTGGCACAGCCCTCTGCTCTCCACCATGGCTGGCTGCTGACTGAGCTGTCAATAAGCGCATACTGTAGCAGCTAATTGTACATTATGTGCTCACTGACAGCTCAGTTGGTGGGCAGCCATGGTGGAGAGTGGATGGCTGTCCCGGTCACCAGCTCAGGGATGGGATAGGGAGCAGGGTGGTGGGGCACTGTCTGCTAGGGTGGAGTGTGGGGGGGGTCCACTAGTCCACCAGGGAAAGTTATGTTATATTATACAGGAAAATTGGGGATAGGGAGGGTGATCCGCCAGACCACCGAGGAAAAGTACATGCTACAATATACAGGCAGATCAGGGATGGGGGGGGGCGCTAGACCACCAGGGATGTGATTACTGTTACTGAACAGGGGATCAGGGCTGGGGGGTTGCTAGCTATGAGGGAATGCTTTATATGTTACATGAATATATATTATTTGTTACAGTTACTGTCCAAGGGTGTTTGCATTAACCCACCACTTGGTCTTCATCTGTCATAAGTGCTGCCTGTCTTCTCCTCAGCTTGCAGCAAACCTTCTAGATGTGCTATCTGTTTGGTGTATGGCCACGACTGCCGTAAACTGTGAGACTTTGCCTCCAGGACCCTACCTGATAGAGATGCAGGGTCCCTGGCGCACCTGCAATCGGTGCTAGCTGCTGTTGGTGCAGCTTGCACCAACCTTTGAGAATCGAGCCCAGAATGTCTTTTAATACCATAATTTTTTAAAATCCCAGAAGTTTCTCCTTTGAGTGTTCATATAGGCTTGTTAGTGTACTTTGTCCCAGCGATTAACACGCACTCTCTCTCTTTTCTGTTTTCTCTTTCTCTCACTTTTTCTTTCTCTTCACCTTCTTTCTCTTTTTTCCCTGTCTCTTGATTCTCTTTTCACTTTTTCTTTCTTGTTTTCTGTCTCCACCTGTATGAGTAACCACAATGCGGCTTCCTTACTCACAGTCTGTCTCACTTCTGTGTGCATCTAATGGCAGCAGCAACTGTTCATGACTTGTAAAGCCATTTGGAATACACACTGTATGAAAGGCACTACATAAAGTCCAATTTCCTTCTCTTCAATGTGACAGTATGGCTCAGCAGCTAGGACTCTCACCTCTGGATCAGAAGGCTATGGGTATAAGTTCAACATCATGAGCTGGACTAATGCTTAATGCTGGCATCTCAGTGTGGTACCTTTTTTGGAAGGGAAGAGAGATACTGCATGGATGGGGTGCCATCCTTTATATGTAAGCAATAAGACATGATGGGGTGTGCATTAGACAGTTCTAATGCATGGCTAGGGGGATGTAGTGAGGCACGAGGCCACAGGCTGAGTGTATCCAGTCCCCTAGCCGTGCATTAGAACTATCTAATGCACATCCCCGGAGTGGCTTATTACGCTTTATAAAATGGGCCTGTGTATTCTAAATGGGGACTTCTAGTTTTAGCTGTGCATTAAACACATCTAATGCACGGCTAACAACCAATCAGATTGCTTGAAATCCTTTGCCCATTTTATAAGAATTATTACCATAGTACTAACTAGGGTTGTCAAAACCCAAAGACGTTCTAGTTTTTGGTTTGGGTCTAGAACTCTTCAGGTAGTTCTAGGGTTCTAATCATCATTAGAACTCAAACTCTTTTTTGTGTAAGAATGGAGAGAAAAAGCAGTGAGATACTAAGAACACATTATATTATATAATTCCCAATAGCTAGTTTGTTTTCAAGACTGTCATCTCTTGCTTTTGAAATATCTGAACAAAAAAAGCATTTTATTTCATATTTAGAACCCGCCATACTTAGAACCCATGGGTGTTATAGTTCTAAATTAGAACTCAACCCCCTGGTTTCTAAAATAGTTTTAATCTTCTTATAACCAGTTGTGACAACAACCCTAGTACTAAGACAATATTTTGGGGACACAAGAGAATCAGGGCCCATCTTTCCCATACCTCCTGCCACACAGCAGCAACTGCACCCAAACTGAGTATGGACACACATGCAAGCTTTTGATATAATTTAATTTTTATTTTATACTGGAAAGGCATGTGAGCAAAACTGCCTGTTTTCACAAGCGTAAGCCAGAATGCTACCTCTACTCATACATGCAACCCTCAAAGACATTCTCCCTCAGGAGTGTTTCTACTTGTGCTTTGAAAGCCTGGGCTGTGCTATCTTCTCCAAAAATATGCTGAG
The DNA here is from genome assembly GCA_016271365.2 of Neoceratodus forsteri. Taxonomy (NCBI): domain Eukaryota; kingdom Metazoa; phylum Chordata; order Ceratodontiformes; family Ceratodontidae; genus Neoceratodus; species Neoceratodus forsteri. Next base: position 941,456,040 of record CM057450.1, read on the forward strand.
TAGGCTAGTCAATGTGTCAGCCATCCTCTGTGCACATTACTGCCTTTTGATTTTCCCCTTATCCTGCACCTCCACCAGCCAGCTGAGTGCATGTCCTCTACATATTCTTGCATTCGCCTACTCAAACGACTGTTTATTCTACACCATATTACTTTAGTATTCTCAACACCATGAACATGCCCCTCTCAGCCTTCTCTTCTTTATGCTCAATATACAGAATAGTGTATGGGTGACCATACACAACAAGATTGTGTTTCCACTGAGGGGATGTGAAGACATCATAGGTACCTTGACAGTGAAGCTTGAGAGGTCTCTATGATGGCATCACATCCCTGAAATGGAAACACAGACTTAGTCGTGTATGGTAAACCATACACTGTTTTATATAGTATATGGTTTATCCTATTGAATACTTCTCACTCTCCCGAAGTCCCAAAACCTCATTCTGAACGTCAGTGGTCCCACTCGCTCCAGCACCTCACCCTTGGAAAACTGTAAACCTTTGCTGCCTCACTGAATAACCATAGCATAAAACCAGACTGCTTTAAAAAAACAACAAAAAAATAAAATAAATAAACTTAAGAACCACACAACCATTCACGTCTCTCTATTTCAAAGCTGCCTCAATCACCTACTCACTAAGTGCACCACCATTTTTGGTTAACTTTTAAAAAAAAGCAGCATCTTTAGCCAATCACTGGTCACGTGCTGATGTAAAGGTTAAAAAGTTGTGTTATTGCAGTCGCATCAGAACGATACCACAACAACTTTTCTTGACCGTAACTGTACCACGACAAGAATATTGTCTGTTTAGAAATCCAACACAATAGGAGCAAACCATATACTATATAAGGAATGATGTACACATGGCCATAAACAACAACTGTTTCTTTCCATCGAGGGGTTGAGATAGCAGCATATGGACCTTGAGAATGAAGCTGAAGCGGTCCATGCTGTTATCTCGACCCAGAGATGGAAACAGAAAAGGAGTTGTTAAAGTATATATTTCTAGACAATAGAATGTGCAGAACATCTTTCAGAGCATGAACAACATCTTTTAGAACATACAGAACAACTTTTAGAATATGCACAACAACTTTTGAATAGCCACTGACTTCCATACACAATACACCCTAGCCGTATACTACAATGATTTCAATATACACGAGTCCCAATCTCTCCTAATGACTCCTGCTCCCTTTATGTTCAGGTTGTTGGCCATTTTCTGCATCCTCTCAATCTCTTTTGTGTTTTTATGGCTGCAGGGCAGAGCTCTGCAGATGTCTTGCTAACAGAAAAAGCAGCTCACTCACAGGCTCAAAACAAACAACAAAATGTTGAAGTTGAAGCATAATCACTCCTCCACTTTTGAAGCACTCTGCTGTCTTCATTCAGTAGCCAGTCCCAGCACTATTTTATCTTTTTTTGTGAGCTTGTAGCTGCCTGTCATTTCCACAATAGACCGACCATAATGGCCATCGCTATCTCAGTGCACATGTGCGAGTATCGCAGCCATACTGCGCATGCATGAAGGAGTCCACCATGCCCATGATGGCCACCATAAGCTCCATGCACATGTGCCAATATCATACATTACCTTGAAGAGCCAAATCAGCTGCTAATACATAATGGTATAAGGTAGGAGAATTTGTAAAGCAAAGGTGCTGTAAAACCACTATGTACATTAAGATGGTGTGAACTTTTTTTATATACAAAAGATTTTCCAGTGTTGCTGTGTATAAAAAAAAAGTTTGCATCATCTTAACGAGCATGGGGGGTTTACAGCACCTTTGTTTTCAAACTGTCCTGCCCCACATCAATGCATTAGCAGTCATTCCGGCGCTGACCAGAGTTTGCTTGTGTGCTGCTGTGACCACACAGATCCCAAGGTGTGGCTTTGAAATGGGTAGGGTCACTGCCCTTGCTCTGCTTCTTACCCCTCCCTAGTGCATTCCAGCATTGCATTTTCTTTATTGACTACAGCAGTACATTGCCTGCTTAGCTTCAGTTGACTTTCCACAGTTACCCCAGATCCTTTTCCTCAGTTTTGCTATCCCGTTGCACCAATGAACACCAACATTTCAAAACAGTATACAGGGTTTTTCACAACGACATTGCACTACAGTACAGATCACATGGGACAATACAATATATATTAACAAAATAACAATTAAAAATATCCAAGCATTAGGCTGTTTGGTGGCAGAGAAGAAGCACATTATGCTTCCATTCATGTGACCTGCGTTCAGGAGCAGATGGGAGCTTGAATCTTGCTGGCCAGGGCTGGGAGTAACGTTGCCAATGGCAGCATGATTCAGCCTGGGGAGGGTGGGGAAAATGCCCACCCCTGCAGAGGCCCCTTGCAGTGGCTGCTCCCTCCTGTAGGACAGGCTGCAACACCAGTGCTGTGTACAATCGAAGCCAATGTAGAATGTGGATGGTGCTATGGGTGGTAGGAGGGTTGGGACTTACAGGGCTCAAACACTGACATCATTGGTATTATGGTTGGCAGCATTCTTGGAACACTACACAAGCTGGGAAGTCCCTGTAGGACCTGAGGACTGAGAAGATGAATGTTGGGGGAGGGGCAGCTGAATTGAAGAAATGTCAAAGCATGTACATTCAGTTAAGGAACTTGCTGTTAGAGGTCTGAAGAGCAAAATTGGGTGATAGATAGAAGAGAGAGGTCAGGAGCTATAAGTGAGGGAGAAAAGATAAGTTCTGAGATAGGATTGAATATAGAGGAGAGGCAGTGAGGCAGTGAGAGGAAGGGGGGATTGCCTGGGTGGGGTGGAGGAACAGTGGGGCAAATTAAGAGATGGCATAGTGAAAGCAACAGATCTCTTTGCAAATGAGGGGAACAAGAACAGCTGAAAGAAAGAGACCACTGTGGTTCTCAAGTGAAGTGGCTGTTAAGATAAATGCTAAAAAGGTAGCATAGCATTCAGGAGGTACAAAGGGATGCAGAAGGAAAAGGATATGGAGGTGTACCAGGAAAAGCAGAGAGAAGCAGGGAAGGTGGTGAAGGACAGAAAGCTGAGGAAAGGACAGTCACATTTTTGAAAGGAAATAGACAGACTAGATGGTCCAGAGGAGAGCAATTAAAATGGTGATGGCCCTGCATCATAACCTCTATGAGGAGAGGTTAAAGGACCTTAATATGTATACCTTAGGGGAAAGGAGGGAGAAAGAGAGAGGGGATATGATAGAGATTTTCAAATACCCCACAGGTATAAATAGAGTACAAGAGGAATGCATTTTTCTAAAAAAAAATCCTTAAGAACAAGGGGATATGCTGTGAAGCTGGAGGGTGTAGATGCAGGGGAAATATTACAAAGTACTTCTTCACTGAAAGAGTGGTGGATGCCTGGAACAGCCTCCCAGTGGAGGTGGTAAAAAAAAAACAGTAATGGGTTTCAAAAACGCATGGGACAGACATAAGTGAATGTTATTAGTTGGGAATGGGGTGTGGGGGTACAGCTGGGGACCAAGTAGGTTCTGCGATATTGCAGTAGATGGGGAAAATGGGCAGACTGGGTGGGCCAAGTGCTCCTTATCCGACGGCAATTTCTATGTAATCTATGTAAAGGGGTAACTAATGGGGCAAGACCTCTTTAGATACATCAGCAATAAAAGGAAGACAAGGGGAGGAACTATAAGGTTAAGAAGGGTGGGGGGTGTAGAGGAGGATCAGGAAAAAGCAGATATTCTGAACAGATACTTCTGTCCAGTCTTCACAGTGGAAGGGGAGGTGAAGGACTGCATAAAAACATCAGAAACACTGAATGGAGGGAAGGAGGCAGACACAAGTCTATTCACACAGGAAAAAGTCCTGAAAAGACTTGGGAATCTGAAAGTGAATAAAACCATGGGATTGGATGAGGTACACTCAAAGGTGCTTTTGTTTTAAATTTACTATGCTTTTTGCCCCCTTGATGCGCAACCTGCCTTGTCAGCCTGTCTTTCCCTCACCCCTGTCACCCACTGTCCCTCAGACTTATCTTATGAGCCTACAGTGCCTTGCAGTTTGGTCCCTGTGGCCAACCCCCAAGGTTCCCCATGCCCTGGAGGAGTTTTTGCTTGAGTGTGGGTTGGGAGCCCAATGAGTTGATGCATGGCCTGCAGGGAGAGGAAGCTTCATTCTGCAGAATGGGGAATTTTCCTGGTTCTGTTCCCCTTTCAGTGGGTGCCTCATGGGCTTGGACTGGAGTGGACATCAGCATGCGTATACCGTCGAAACAATGAAATTACGATGGCGAACCCATCACAGCACCAATCTCGACAGGTTTCGAGATTGTCACTTTGATGGACCACTGGAAAAATTTCACACTTCGACCTTGATTCCCCCCATTTCAAACAAACTCTGACTCGGAGTTTGTTATATAGAAATGTGGGGGATGCGGGGGCACAGTCCCCTCATGGAGGGTTCACACCACGATGTCTGACAGGTGAAATTTCACCTGTCAACATTGGAGATGTCACCAAGCCACATGTCGACAACTTCAGTGTCAATGCGACTTGGTGGAACCATCAGCATGTTCATGCAACAATGTCCCCAGTCAAGAAGTTCTCATGCACTAATCACGGCTCCGCTTGCTCTGCCAGCTGTGGTCACGCAGGTGGCAGCACTGCAGTGAAGTGCACTGACCCCCCCTCCTAAGAGTCCTTTGGGATGCTCGATTCTCCTCCTTTGGTCAGCCCCCAATAACTTGGGTTCATATCTAAATCTTGGTCACTGATGTCATGAGTGGTAGTGCTACCACTACTTCGATGGGCTGGCCACTGATCAAAGGGTGGTGATGGAACTCAGGGAGGTACTGACTGCACCTCTGATAGCCCTGTTCAACAACTCACTAGAAACAGGGGTGGTTCTAGAGGACAGGAGGAGGACAGATGCAGTCCCACTTTATAAAAGCGGTAGCAAGGAGGAGGAGGCTAGCAACTATAGACCAGTCAGCTTGATGTCTATGGTGGGGAAGTTAATAGAGATGCTTCTAAATGAAAGGCTAGTGGATTATCTTGAATTCAGCAAATTACAAAATCTTACAAGCACAGATTCATAGTGGGAAGGTCATGTCAGATGAACCTGCTCAGTTTCATCAACTAGGTGATCAGGAATATAGAACAGGATTGGGCAGTGGATGTGGCCATAAACCTCAACAAGGCCTTCAACACCATACCACATAGGAGGCTCATAAGGAAGCTGGGCATTTCAGTGGTGGGTCCTAAGACTGTAAACTAGGTACAACATTGTTTGATGGCTAGGCGACAGAGGGTGGTGGTAAATGGCTCTCACTCTGGGGAAGGGAGAGTGACCAGCAGGATACTTCAGGGCCCAGTACTGGGACCAGTCCTCTTTTATATCTTTATAAGTGACATTGCAGAAGAGCTGGAAAGGGAAGGTAAGCCTCTTTGCCGATTACATCAAAGTTTGCAATTGGGTAGACACTACGGAGGGGGTGATGAGAATGTGTAAAAGACCTGAGAAAATTTGAGGAGTGGTCAAGGGTATGGCAGCTGGGTTTCAATGCAAAAAAGTGCAAAATCCTGAATCCAGGGCATAGAAACCCAGAGGTGGAGTATAAAATAGTGGGAGAGGTATTGACAGTCACTAAACAGGAAAGGGACTTTGGGTTAATTATCTGATGACCTCAAGGTGACAAGGCAATGTGGCAAACCAGTGCATAGGACTAGCAGGATGCTGGGGTGCATAGGGAAGGGTACCACCAGTAGAAGGAGAGAGGTGGTGTTACCAGTCTATAGTTCATTGGTGAGACCCCAACTGGAGTACTGTGTCCAGTGCTGGGATGAGACTACATCTCAGGAAGGACATAGACAAAGTAGAGGTTGTCCAGAGTAAAGCAACTAAAATGGTGCAGGGGCTGCATCAATACCCTATGAGGAGAGACTGAGGGATCTCATTATGTACATCCTGGAAAAGAATGTGTGAGTGGGGGGCACAGTAGAGACCTATAAATACCTCACTGAGGTGGATAAGCTACAGGAGGGGAGTATTTTTCAGAGAAGAAGGTGCATGAGAATAAGGGGCCATGCAATGAAGCTGGAAGGGGGTGAATTTAGGAGGGATGTGCAAAAGTACTTCTTCACTGAAAGAAGTGTGCATGCTTGAAACAGTCTTTTAGTGGAGGTGGTGGTGGGTGAAAACAGTGGCAGGCTTCAAGCATGTATGAGAAAAGCACAAAGGAATCTCAGTAAGAAAGCAAGGAGGGGCGAGGTAGCTGGAGATCAGGTAGGATCTGCTGAGAAATTATAGAAAAGGAAAAATAAGCAGACTAGTTGGGCCAAGTGGTCCTTATCTGCTATCTGCTAACAAATTCTATTTTTGTATGTTTCTATAGGGAAACAGTTCTATATTGTAGGGGCCAAATCTGAGACAATTCTGCCCCAAAATTGATCAAATGCGGTGGTACAGAGAGGAGGCAGATGCAAGAGATGTATGGGAAATTTGGTGGGGAGTGGAAATTCAGAAAACTGAGGTAGGAGGGAGACATCCCACTGAAGAGTTATTAGGAAGGACAATTATGAACTGGATTCTGAAGGAAACTGGAAGCCAATGGAGGTGTCTAAGAACAGCAGTAATATGGTTATGCTTCTTATTGGGTGCAAGGTAGGTGGGCATACTACTAGAGATGTTAAACCAAGATCCCATCTGTCCATTTCAGTTTGTCATTCTTTTTGTTTTCTCCCCTGTTTGACCAGACCCCTTTTACCTGTCCTCCAGCACCATCACTCTGGTGTCCTCCGGGACATACCTTGTCCTGTGTCTGTTCCCAGGGCTTACCCCCCTGGCAGGGCCAGTGGGGTTCCCCAACCCCTGCCATCAATCTGGATATGGTTTTGCTGGGACGGACCAGAATAGCAGGGTATGGGCCTGCAGGGGACTGGTGTCATCCTGCCGGTCGAACTTTCTCATGTTCTCCCAGTAGGCGTTGCAGATGTGTAGCACTATCATGATGCATGTTCCTGCATGATAAGCATCGATGGCTGCCACACCCTCGTACACATCTTGCAGCCATGGACTGGCTCCTCCTTAGCCTCCACTTGGGGTCAGGAGCATGCTGGGTTCCACATCCCCCACCCTTGGAGAAGGACAGCCTGCCTCATGATGCTCAATCCTCCTCCCTTGACTGATCTTTTGATGCCCTGAGTTTACTTCTTAACCAGAGTCATTGGTACTACAAGTGGTAGTGCTAATGCTGCACTGTCTGGCCTCATTTTGTCATTCTAACTAAATTAAAAGATCCCATCACAGTATTTGAAGGGTGCAAATGATATCCCTAGGGTCCTGGCTAGTGTCTGATTTGAATCCCATCATTACTTAAATAATGTTTGACCTCAATTTGACACTTTTGGGAAAACATTAAACAACATATAATTTAGTCCTAATTTATAGATTTTTTTGTATTTATATTTTATTTATTCTTCATCACATGGTTCAGTTACATGAAAACAGGAGTATTGCTACCTGTTGCTGATTTACTCTTGCTGTTTATTCCTTTGCTCAAGTCACAGTCCTCTGGGATATCACAGTCAGTTGCACTGCAGGAAACTGTGATATCACAATCAGAGGACTCTGACTTCTGAAAAGGACTAAGCAGCAGTAGCAAATGAACTCTAGAGAACAAGGACCCTGTTTCCATGCAGATTAACTTAATAATGGAGACCACTGGGAAGAGACATGCAGACAGTATGGAAAATATGTGCTGATCTGTGACTAAAGATTATGGGCTGGCTTCTCAAAGCTCTTTAAAATCCCACAGCTGTGGGAAACACTTGGTACAAGGGTAGGTTGCCACTTGCGGAACTGTAGTTTCTCCCACAGCTACGGTATTCTCAAAAGTGGAGCTGGTTTATGACTGGCTCCACAGTTTACAGCAGCTTAGGGCACAAGGTGGTAAACTGGGTTAGAAACTGACTAATGGACAAGAGGCAGGGGGTTGTGGCAAATGGGATCCAATCCAAGGAGAGGCAGATGACCAGCTGGGTACCACTGGGATCAGTCCTTCAACCAGTCCTGTTTAATGTCTTCATAAGTGACGTTGCAGAAGGGCTGGAGGATAAGGTCTGCCTGTTGGCAGACAACACCAAGATCTACATTATGGTGGATAACCCAGATGGGGTGGAGAAAATGAGGAGGGATCTGGGGAAGCTTGAAAAATGGACCAAGTTGTGGCAACTGAGGTTCAGTTCAAAGATGTGCAAAATAATGCACCTGGGATGAGGGAATCCTAGGGAGAGCTACAGGATGGAGGAGGGGGGTGGAGTTGCTGATGATCACCAGGGAGGAAATCACTAGTAGAAGGCAAGAGGTGGTGATGCCATTGTATAAAACACTAGTGAGGCCTCACCTAGAGTACTGCATGCAGTTCTGGAAGCCACACCTTCACAAGGACATTGATAGGGTGGAGGTGGTCCAGAGAAGGGCAACTAAGATGGTGCAGGGCTTGCACCATAAAACATATGAGGAGAGATTAAAATATCTGAACATGTACTCACTGGAGGAGAAGAGGGAGTGGGGGGGGGGCATGATAGAAACATTTAAGTACCTTAAGATCATAAACAAGGTGCAGGGAGGAAACATCTTCTAATAATAGGAAGAGCTAAAGAATGAGAGGACATGATATGAAATTGGAGGGTGGCAGGTTAAAGGGAAATGTGAGGATGTTTTTCTTCATGGAGGGAATGGGGGACACATGGAAATGTCTGCCACAGTAAGTGGTGGGAGCAAGCACAGTGGAGGGATTTAAACATGCCTGGGACAGGCATAAGGGAACCTTAGAGGTGGGAAAGAGTGATGATAAGGCATTGACCACATAGGGTCAGAGGGCATAATCAAGTGTAGGGCTTAAGGGCAGACTAGATGGGCCTGGCGGACCTTATCTGCTGACAATTTCTGTTTCTATGTTTCTATATAAATCCCCACAGCTGTGGAAAAATGGTACAGCCGGTGGGACCAGTCATAGCATCTTCCGCAGCTGTGGTGGGCAAGAATACCAATCTCTGCAGCTGCGGAGATTTCATTCCACAACAGGAGTTGCAGTTTGGGACTTAATACCAATTCTGTTGAGAATCCAGCCCCACGTGTTTCAAAGTAGTCTCAATAGTGACAGTCGCGTTAAGCAAGTCCCTTAAATTCTCTAACATTAACATCTCCCTCTCTTCCTCTTTTGTCTCTTTCTCCCTCACATTTTTCTTTTTTTAGTTTCCTTCTCGCTCTTTTTCTCTTTTTTCTTTCTCTCGCCATCTCAGTGATCATTTATACTGCCATTTCCTTAATTATTCTCTATCTCACTTCCTCTCTATGCTTGTCTGATGGTTGATACATTTATTCAGGACATCCAAAGCCATTTGGGATACAGTTCTTGTGAAACGTTTTACATAAAACACAGATTCCTTTCTTTCTTCTCCTTTCTTCCTAAGATTGCATGCGATGTACATCTACAAGTGTTTTTGTTTTTAGTTGTGATGATCTGTTCCTGGTGACTAAATGACCCCATGACAAACTGATCAGATCATGATCTTTGATAGCCAGTCAGAGGTAACGGAATGTTTCTGACTTAGAATAGCATATACCCTGTGACCCAAGGATGTAGAAAGTTTCTGCCTTAGAATAGCATATACCCTGTGACTCAAGGATGTAGAAAGTATGACAAATAACTCTTTGGGCCATTTGGAGTAGAAGAGCACATGAAAGGCACTCTAGAAATGAGCAAGTAATGCAGGCATATTTTCTCACACATTGCTGTTAAAGTCAAACAAGGCAAACAGAAGAAGAGGAGCACTAGAGACTGCTGTAGGGTGGGTAAACAGAATGTAGTCTGGCGGTCAGAAGGACTGGCAAAGATATTACTCATGGACAGGTTATGTACCTTTTTCTGACAGCTGGAAGGCCCAGTTAAGATGCCTCTCAGCAAGAAGATATATGGAACAGCATAACCAGCATTTTCTTCAAAAACCTATCTTGTAGAGCCAGCTAGTTTTAAAGTCTGTTGTCATTGCACAAAACCCAGCATTGTTCAAGTGTGGGAAACACCAAGATACAGTTTCAGGGAACAGTAGGCCTATTTGTGCTAAGATAAGATGCAGTGAATGGGCCCATACCTTGTCATGCACAGCTAATGGAGAAAGGAGAATTTTGTTATTTTATGTATTATCTTTATTAACACTTTGCTTAAACGGATACATATTTAAGACCTCTGTCTTATATCCATTGTGGCCCTGGCAATATAGTGATGCACAAGGGTTATATGTAGAGCTACATACTCATACAGAGGCACGAAGCAGCAACACAAGAAAAGGAAATGTGCATTTATATAGGACACTGTTTATTTTTATTTTATTTTATTGTAGAGAATCAGTTTTACAACCTTTGAGTCAAAGACTGGTATACAAAAAATTACCTAAATCAATAAGGGGAGACAACAATAAAAAGAAGAGGTTAGAACAGTGGAATGACAGAACATGTTAGATACATAAAAAATAAATAAATATACACTTGGGAGAGCAGACAGCTAGGCTGCGCTGGATTAAACTTGTGGAAGGTCCTAGCATAGGTAAAACAACACGGATTCAAATCGATAGCAAGTCATAAGTTAAGTAGGTAGAACATTGGTGTAATGATAATGGTTACAGTAGTCAAAGTGAGCATGACAGGCTAATATGTGGGTATATAGAGACCGTGTGCTGGGGATTTGAAAGGGATTAGCAGGGACCGGCATAGGGCAGAGGGGAGGCAGAGGCAGCTACAGGCATTCACAACATCGGCTGTCCATAATATGCTGGCGAAGAGCAATTTTAAAGTGCCAATGCCAGGGATCTTGGAGATGGTTTCAGGAAGGAGTTGAAACAGGAAGGGCTTGGTGCTGGAAGGATCTTTGGCATCGAGAGGTCCTTGCTCTGGGGACTATGAAAGTGGCCGTGGGCGGCATGGCAGTGACCTAGCAGCACGCTGCAAAGGACCAGAGACCCCAGGAGGGCAGAGTCCTGACAGGGATTTTTTGGCCAGAAGGCAGGTTTGATAATTCAGTCTTTCCTCAAGAGTGAGTATTTTAGCGGCAGAGTATAGTAAACAGGTGTGGGTTCTGCTGTGGGCACCGGTAAGGAGCCTACATGCTTTATTAATAGAGGTCTGAACTTTGGATAAGGCAGAGGCATCAGCAGCGGCATAGACAGGGAGCCCATAGTCAGCCAGCGATAATACCGATGAGGTGATGGCTAGTTTTAAGGCCGGTTCAGGGAGACAGTCTTTATGCCGATAGAGTAGACTGATCCTGGAGTTTATAGCAGATGACAGTGCGTTGAGGTGGGCATGGAAAGTAAGGCCAGAGTCGAACGTGATACCCAGGTACTTATAGGATGCAACCTGCTCCAAGAGGTGGGGCGTGCTGGTGGTGATGTGGAGGGGGAAGTTTCTGGCATTGTTTTGCCGATGGGCAAAGAGCACTGTCTAATATGATTGTGTATAGTGTGACAACCGTTACAGTAATATCAAATATAATATTTTAAATTTTACCTACTGTACCTTGTCATGTTTTATATGGTTTCAGAAAAGGTAGATATAATTGGTAGAACTGGAAATAATGGAAAGCTAATAAGCATAAAACCATCTGAAAGTAAACCTTTCAGATGTATTTAATTTTGTTTTGGTAAAAGCTAACAAGTGCTTTTTTAATAGACTTTAAAAAGTACTAGAGCGTAAGTCAGTCTGGAATGAACAGCAAATAAGAATGTAAAATATTAGTTGCTGCTATGACATGCATTCCCAGTTTTTCTAATTGATTTCTTAACCCCTCTCTTTCTCTTTTGTAAGACTGCATGGCATAAGCTAGCAGGCGCATTGGGACTACAAATGTAGGGGTCTGACCAAAAGTGGAAACAATAAATTTACATATTTCCTGATGGACTACTTTTGTGCGTGTCTACACCTATGTTCCTTCATAACACAACACATTGGATGACGTCCTCTTGTTTTAGGTGCCAACTCCACTAGTGTCTATTCATTACTCTTTAGTATAGCTGGCATCCCCAGTGGACTTCTATACAAATTCTGATTAGGAGACTTGCATGCGCTGAAGGCCAATGCTTGACTGTGGCAGACAGTGCAAGGGCAAGGGGCTCCACCTCCAAAAACCCATTCTCAGTGGCCACCCCATCATACCATGATGAACATGCACCATGGTGCTGCCTGCCTTACCTGACATCATCTGCTCAAGGCACACACAAACACACAACTGGAATTTCAACTGATGTCATCCCTTCTCCCTCTCGGTCATGCTTGAACCTAATTTTCTCATTGGGTTTTGTCATTAGTAATTTCAGGATTGATCCGGTCTTTTGGTCCAATCATCACATTGTGCAAATTCTTTGTGGGGTTCTCTTTTTAACCTCCCCAGTGGAGATGATCAGTTACCACCCAGTTCGGACCTTGGAGCTCAGAGTCTCCTGGCAGTACTGGACATCTCGGGCACCGAGACAACTCTACAGGTAATGGTAGTGGTAGTAGATTCTATTTATGGTGATCTTCCCAGAGACTCAGGGCAGCAGTACTAAGTATAGACAGCACGTAAAATAATAAATATTATGAATATGATCAACATAAAACACAACACAAAACAAACTACACACTAAAACCCACCACTGCCTATTAATGTCCAATCAATAGATAAGTCATGCTGCACATAACTCAGTGCTCGCACATTTTGCCAGAGAGGAACTATTAGTCTCCAAACTCCTGAAAGAATGAAAAGTTTTCAGACCCCTTTTAAATACCTCCACTGAAGAGACCTCCCTTAGAGCACTCAGAAGGGAATTCCATAGCATTGGACCTACTACTTCAAAAGCTTTGTCCCCTGAGGTTTATAAACTTGATCTGGGTACCACAAGGAGACCTTCCTCAATGGAGTGACGAGGGTGCGCAGGACTGTAGGGATGCTGGAGGTCACACAGGTAGCCTAGGTCCAACCCATGCAGGGCCTTATGAGTTAATAATCCAACTTTGTAGGAGATATGCCACTTCACCAGCAGTCAGTGCAGTTCTCAGAGTTCACAGGAGATGTGTGAAAAAATAGCTATTTTGAAAATTTGGGATCAAAAGTCTGAAAGTAGCAAAGTTATGCATGTGAGTAGAATAAAGTCAATGAACACACCTAACTCGGGCATTTTTAGTAATTTTGTCACCAAATTTTCAACTTGTCCTTTCCGGGACCCCACCTCATGAACACTGGCACAGTCATTTCATTAATCCATCCCAAAAGTTGATTTTGTGCAGCATATCTTCCATTCTGCACCACAGGAGCAAAAACATATTTTGGGCAGGATGTGAAAAATGACAGCTATACTGTTCATGAGGTGGTGTGAAAAAAATGACAATGTTGAAAATCTGGAGTGAAAATATTAAAAATTGCCGAAGTTGCAAGCGTGCATAGAATAATTTTGACGATCGTGCATAACTGGGGCATTTTTTGGTATTTTTGCACCAAATTTTCAATATGGGCCTTTTGGGACCCACCTCATGAACATGTTGCACTGTTGTTTTGTTAATTGGTCCCAAAAGGTGATTCCCTTCAGTGACCATGAAATCACCTTTCGGGACCAAGTAACAAAATGACAGTGCCAGTGTTCATGAGGTGGGGTCCCAAAAAGCCCATGTTGAAAATCTGGTGCAAATATACCTAGAAATGGCTGAGACATCAAAATAAGTTTAAAATGCCATTGACAGCCATTATACGGTACTTACCTTGATCCTTCAGTTTGCAGTTTGGCTTTGAATAGTGCAGATGTGTCCTGGTCCACAGAAGATGACAGCTGCCGACCTCAAGTGATAAGTATTGGGCAAGGGTAGGTGTGGGGTGGTGGGTTGCTCAATGTGAGGGTTGGGATGGGGAGACGATGAGGGACCATTTTCTTTTTTACTGGATTTTTTAAAACATGAAAAGACACCAGGGGATTGTTTTCTTTTTTCCAGGTATAATATTAATAAATAAACATTTTGGGACACTTGGGGTGGGCCCCCCAGTGCCCACAGTACTGGTGGTGGTGAGGGGGATATAATATACCTGGGGACACTAGAAAGGGCTCCCCAGTGTCCTGCCTTGGAAGGGGGTCTACTGCCAACATGGGGATGTGACAACCCCGTTGTCAGAAATGGACAGTTTTCTTGTGTTGGGGACACTGGGAGTGGTGGTGGGGGTCGTCTAGTGCCAGCGCAGGGATTGGGTGCCCTGTTGTTGGCAGTAAAACTTCTTTTTACAGCAATATTTCTATTTTTGGCTCACGAAGTAGGATCTTACTTCATATCTCGTCATACGAAGTACGATCCTACTTTGTATTATATGGATATGAAAGAAGAATTTCACCATTAAATAAAAGCCCAGTTTAAGGGCATTTTTCAAGCAGTAAAGTGCAAAATGCACCTTAGAGGTCCCAATAAGCAAGCTACATATGTTGGTTCCTCCCGAGGTCATCATTTTGGGGGGTTTCCAAATCTGAATATTTCAGGCAAACTGAAAACAAGATGGCGGCCATAAGAAAGAGGGATTTTCTTATACAAAGCAGTATTCTTCTTTCCTTTCAAACATCTATATTTTAATCCTTACTGAGCATGCTCAGAAACCATTTTTTTCTCATATTTAAATTGCAATAACTTAAAAACAGCTTATTATGTTTTCACCAGACTAGGAAAAGGCACATCTTTGAGGTAGTCCCTTTCTGCCCTAAAAAATTTAGACCAAATAAACAAACCATCTGGGCTGTAGGCAAGTAAAAAAAAATCCCAGCAGAGTTAATGAGTGAAAACATGTTTTTTTCACCTCCCCGTGACTTGGAAACCGCACATCTGACCACAACATAACTTACCACATCAAGAGATCTACCCAGCAGGAAAGTGCATGCCAAATTTTGAGTAAATCTGTTGAATGGCTACAAAGTAATTAAAGTACAACATTTTGAGTTTAACATTGACATGCCTACTCAAACCTAACTATAGGTGCACGACCATGCCCCTATAAAATATAGATAGATAGATAGATAGATAGATAGATAGATAGATAGATAGATAGATAGATAGATAGATATGTTTTTATTGATATTTAAAGAGCAACTGATGCC
The DNA here is from genome assembly GCA_016271365.2 of Neoceratodus forsteri. Classification (NCBI taxonomy): domain Eukaryota; kingdom Metazoa; phylum Chordata; order Ceratodontiformes; family Ceratodontidae; genus Neoceratodus; species Neoceratodus forsteri. Next base: position 941,471,166 of record CM057450.1, read on the forward strand.
TTTAGAAAAAACTTTTGAAAACATAATATTTAGACAAAAGTCAGTTTACAAGCAATATATTTTCTGTATTTCTCTGTCTCTTGTTCTTTCTTACAGTGAATATTTCTGTGTAAACAGGGCTTTAGTTCCTTAAATCATGTTTATATGGCCACTTTTGATCTTGCTGTAGTCCATGTCAGTACTGCCCCAACTTCCAGAGGCCATTACCTTGTGCATTTACATGGCCCCTCTCAGTGACAATGCAAAATGCACTGGAGAGAGACTGTGAGTCAGGAGGTGGTCAGCTGTCTGTTAGAGAAGGATGCTGGGATGCACTGGAGCTACATCATAGTGAGTGGTGCAGCCTATCCACACAGCTGCATACACCACTTGCTCCAACCCACATTTCCAAGATTGTAATTGCTTCAGCATCAGCACAGCTAACAACTTATCATGATCAGGTAAGTGTCCACACAGTCACTTTTGCACCAGAGCAACCTAAATGCTCAGATTGCTCTAGCACAAAAGTCACTGTGTAAACAGCCCTTTACACTTCATCCTGTGTGACTGCTTTATCCTTATCTGAAGTCATAATAATTGCTTATGACATCACATCACCTTTCTTGACAGCAGATAATGATGTCACAGAGAGTAGATTATGACTTCAGGTGAGAACTGAACAGCAAGTGTAGATGAATGCTAATGTACAAGGACCCAGTTAAATGCCAATTCCCTTAATGAAAAGGAAAAAGGGAAGAGTTACATGAAAAATATTTTAGTAGCAAGTTACATTTTATCTACTATTATGTTTCTCAGAATTTCCCTTGATGTGTAAGTTGTTCTTTAGTTGTATTTCTTTTTTTTTAAATATTAAAAATATTTTCATTTAAAACTATATTTTTTTCAATAGTTTAGCTAATGATCTGTTCTTTAATTAAAGGGCTTTGCATTGGTTCAGTGAGACAGTGGACAACACTTGCCATGCCCCCACCCACCAGTGTGGTACTTAAACTGTGCATACCCAAGCATCCTTCAGATGTTTGATTTATTGCAGCAGCTGCATGACTGCTCATTTCATCCTCCCACTTCCTCCCAGTCCATTCACCTCTTACCTGGCCCCTGCTGGCTCTAGTTGCTGCACTGGGCATCCTGCCTGCTGGTTTGGCAATGCTGCCTTCCTCTTCTCTCCAGTGTGTGCATTCTCCTCTTTGTGGGGTTCTCTTGCCCTCTTATCCTGCCTGCCTTACTTGCAGGTGACTGTTACCAGACTTCTGCCATTGACTGCATGTCCTTCTACTGCTCCATGCCACCCGAGTCACCACTCTTGATTTCCGGCTGTTGGCCAGTGCCACTCCTAAGTCTGCCTCCCGTTCTGTCCCTGGGATGTTGTGTCCCTTCCTCGTACAGAAGCCATTGGTTCCTGCTGCGTTTGTCCTCCTCACATCTTTGCAGGTTGCTTCATCGTAACTGTTGCCCCAGTCCTGTTGCTTGCTTTGCCCCTTGTTCTCCTTGTTGATCCTGGTCTCCTTTCTTTACTTTCTCTCCTGCCCAGTGTGCTTCTTGCCTCCTTCTTGCACCTTTTTCAGATTTTTCTTCTTACACTGGCCCAGATGTTCTCGACTGCTGACTTCTTGTGAACATTCCTGCCCTTCCCCCAACCCCTACCCTGCTGCTCTGTCCTGCCTTCTGTGTGCTGCTACCCCCCAAGTGCACTCAGTCTTGACAGGCTCTCCCATTCCCTTGCCCTCAGTTGTGTTCTGTCCATCCTTCCTTGCTCTTTTGGACTTCAACCTTATACACTAACTTTACTGGGCTATACTCTTCTTATAATACTTCCTAAATTGGCATTCACCCTTCTTCTCGAACATCACACAACCTATCTACATTTTGCAATCTTTATCACTTAACCTATATGGGCTCCACTCTTGTTGCTTCCCTTCAATTCAATAATCAACTTAATTCAGTTTTAGTGAGGATAAATACTATTGAGCAGTGGTCATTTACAATGGTGAGCTGTCAAGGCAGGCTTCAGATGACAGATGTACACATTTCTGACACAGACAGTGCAAGGTACAAGAGGTACAATGTACAAAGGCATTGTAGAGCTGTATTTATCAGTAGCATATTCATGAAGGGCAAGAGATGAACATGGCATGCTGCTCGTAAGTAGGGTATTGATCAGCAGCATACACTATTTATCTCTGCCCTTCAAGGGCTGTCTAGTGGGCCTTGCTGGGCTTTCAGGGTCAATGTGCTCACCTGTTTCTATGAAATCTGCATCTTGTGAGTGGTGCCCTTGCTGAGCAGCCCCATGCAGATTTACTAGGCAGCACCTCTCTGCATTCCCATCACCTGCTCCCCCATCTTGAGGGTAGGATTCTTGCCACAGGGGCCCCTTTAGCAGTGCAGATCAACTCAGCCACACCTCATGGTGTAGTGTTTATGACATCCTGCTTAGTCAGAATGGAACCTCTCCTTGCCGGAGGTCCTTGTAGAAGTATAGATGGACTTGGAAGGATGTCATAGCATTTTTTTATATGTTGTCTCCTGTGCTTTGAGGGTAAGCCCTTGCCTTGGACATATTTTAGTCCATGCAGATTGATTTGGTGCCTCCTCTCAATGCAATTCTACTAGCATCTGCCTATGGTCTACCTGGTTTTACTCTGTTTTCTCCTTCCTTAAGTTCCTCTATTCATTATCCTTAGTCATACGTCAGGCTTCCTTCTGAATCTGAGGTCAGCTAACAGCCATCCAGAAGTCTTTATTACTCTCCTGACCCCCACAACTTGAGGGCGTGTCCCTCTTGACAGGTGGAGGAGGCCCCTCTGCCTATGTAGATTGACTCAGCAGTTCTCACTGCTCTATCCTGTTAGAGATACAGAGCAGAAGCCTTCCCATCTAAATGGAGTTTCTAATTCAGCAATTCATCATTTGTTCCTAGTTACAGGATATGTGAGCAGAGAAAGAAAGTGGAGGGAATCCCAAGCTCGGCCATGTAAGCCTGCTAGCTCAGTGGTTGAGCACTGGGATGATATTCTGTGGGCCTCAGTTCAATTCCTCATTAGGGCACATAATTTATTTTTCATTCCAAATGCAATTTGTGTTTCAATTGCGTAGCTGTGGATAATACTATACCAATTGTTCCTAGGTGCAGGGTATACAATCAAAGAAACAACATGACTGTTTGAACCTCACTCAGTCATGTGATCTTAATTGCTCAGTGGTAGAACACCAGAGTGGTATTCTGGGGACCTGGGTTCAATTCCCAGTCAGGTCACATTATTTCTTTCTCACTACAATTTGTGTTTCAATTGATAAACAGGCCTAACACTGCACCATTATCTTATTGTAGCTTAGAAAATGGGCAAAGACAATTCTTTCTCCGATTGGCTGAGACACTTATTTGGTGGGCATCTATCAGACAATAGATGCCCACCAAATAAAAAGCCCTAGCCCAAGCCTGCCTGACAGCCAGCAAAGTATCTGTGTGCCCAGAACCCTGCTTCCTCATTGGCTGAAGCGCTGGGTACACAATTTCAAACTGCTGCCATTGTTTTCCCTCAGTAAGCAAGAAGCCCCACACCCCTTCACTCCTCCAAGCAGTGTACATAAACAATTTTAATTTAAAATCGCAGCCTTTTAGCACTCACTAAGCGACAGGGAAGGACTGATTAGGCACAACCCTGTTCACAACTCCAGTGCCCCATCCCAAAATTCTACCTTGATTAAAAAGGGAAAAAACATCAGGATAGAAGCACTGTACATAAAACTGACTGGTGGCAAGGTTACTAGGGTGAGACGTTCAGATCACCTGCAGTATTGCTGACACCCTTAGATTCATCTTCAGAATGCTTTTCATTTTTTCAGATATTTTTAATATGACTTGTATAACAGATTTTGTAACTAGTGACTGAAGTGATTAAAGATGACAGCCATTCATATTTGAAAAAAAATGTATTTCATTGATGTTACCTGTTGACAAACCCTGATCAACAGTCTGCTGTCTGTGTCCCCGCTACCTAGTATGGTACCCTACTTAAATAATCATCCATCTTACAAATAGCAAATGCAGCAGTACCTGCTGTATTTTGGGGCTCCTGTGTTTCCCTTAGTTTCCACATGCTGCTCTGAGCTGGTTCTCTCTCCACACACTGCTCCTCTTCACACTTCCTCCAAAGAAAGAAAACTGTAATAACGCAGTCCCGGTCCTCAGGACAGGCAGCGAGGACTGGGAAACTGTAAAACAACATAGTGGATTTGGTCCTGGTCCTCAGGATAGGCAGTGAGGACCGGGAAAAATTTAAAATTAAACAAAGTAGTTGCTTACAATCCCCAGACCCGATAGCGGGGATCGGAAGTTCTCAACAGAAACCCTACGATTCCAGTCCCCAGAGAAGGCAGCTAAGACTGAAAAAAAAAAGTAATCGCTGCACATAATGATTTGGTTCCAGTCCTCAGGGTAGGCAGCGAGGACCGGGAAACTGTAAACAAAATAAAAAAGAAAGCAGTGCAGACAGTGAGCAATGAGGCTGCAATGTTACAAAATAGCTCCCCTTACTGATGACTAGTGGACAAACTGCTGCAAGCATAAGAGGGACTACTTTACCAAAAAGGACTTAAAATTAAATGGCAGTCATTTTTTATAACATTACTTACATTTTTTTTTAATCCTATAAAAAAATGAAACATTTATCCCATTTTCTAAGTGCAATAATACCCTCCAGGGTGGGCAGTATTGGGCAATACTGTACCTTCTAGGGGCTATAAGGCCCTCCGCCTGCGGCATCCTGCCTCATTACGCCCCTGGGTGGTCCGGTATTGCCCAATACCGCCCACCCTGTCAGGTATTATTGCTTGCTTAATTGCTCCTAGTTGCAGGATATATAGTCAGGGAAGGAAGTGATGGGAACCCCAGGCTCAGCCATGTGAACCTAACATTAGGGCCATTTACACAGACCCTTACGCACCGCAGCAACTGAGCACTCAGGTTGCTGTGGTGCCTATGCTGTCATGTGGACACTTACCCAATCATGGCAAGTCATTCATGGATCCTCTCCCCAGGCCACTTCAGGATAGAGAATGTGTTCTGGAGTGAACAGTGTAAGCAGCCCTGTGAGCAGGCTGCACTGATTGCTGTAGCGTAGTAGGGGCCCTCCCAGCATCCCACCCACAGATTCACTACCCCTCTCCACTGCAGCTTCCATCTGTGCTGAGAAGGGCTGTGTAAACATAAAAAGTAATCAGCTCGGGAGGTCCGGGGAGTGCTGATATGGACTGTAACACAGAGCTGATTAACCATGTCAACATGCCTTCAGTGGTAAATCACCAAGATAATACTCTGGGGGCCTGAGTTCAGCTCCCAGCTAGGTCACATGGCATCCCTGTCTTCAGGCTGTGTCTCTTTTCTCTTTTTGGGGAGTAGCTGCTCATCTGTTTCTTCTCTTGCTCTTTACTTCCTAAGGTATCTTTGGTCTAAAGGGACCTCATCTTTATGACACCTCTGTAGCGGGGCAAAGGGTGTAAGTCAGCGTTACAGTCATGTTGCACAAGCATTCTACATACTACTTACCAATTTTCACAGTATCCTTCTTCAAATCATTTGCTTCCTACCATTGTTCCAATCCTAGCCATCCTTCACTATGTGCAACATGCATTCTGACATTATGAGCCTGACACCATTGAAGGAAACTTATGTATTTCTAAATCAGTGTTTTTAATCCTTTTGATGCTTTAAATTTTTATCAATAACATTCCATTCAATTTTTGTAAAGCAGCAGTATTTGTTAGTTGACTGACCATTCCACCATATATTTTTTAGCAGAAATGTATTGCTGACACCCTTAGATTCATCTTCAGAACGCTTTTCATTTTTTCAGATATTTTTAATATGACTTGTATAACAGATTTTGTAACTAGTGACTGAAGTGATTAAAGATGACAGCCATTCATATTTGAAAAAAAATGTATTTCATTGATGTTACCTGTTGAATGTACATACTAGAGTCATACTCTGGATACATTAGGATTGTGCTACCACATGCTTTCAGTGGTAAACAGCACAGCACCACACAATGGAGGGTATGTCACAGGGGTGGGAACTTCAAAACGAATGCATGAAAACAAAACATGGAAAAAAATGAGGGCATTGAAGTTTTTGCCCGAAAGACATTATTGCTGGAAAAAAAAAACATATGGTGACTAGTAAATAGTACACTTTAAATAACAATATATATTTGAGTAATTTATTTATTTATTTTAATTTTGCATGATACCTTTGAGCTGAGGGCTCTTTTACAAAGGTTCCACATCAAGGCAATGAGGACAATAAGGTACAAAACATAACATGATCATTACAATGGAACTTACAAAAAAAAAGAAAGACAAGTTAGGTTACAATAATAGCAGCCAAAGGCATTGTCAGGGAATTGAGTTGTGAGTTAATTATACAGTACAAGTCATAGGCGGCTCAGTGAAGCTTTGTTAGGAGTGGGTTAGTGGGAAAAGAGAAAGAAGAGTGGTGGTGAGGGGCTGGTATTGGAGCGAGAGAGGGAGGAGGGGAGAAATAGGGAGGGCATTGCGTTGCGTATGTGGTAGTTAGGAAATAACAAGGGAGGAGGAATGGAGGGTGATGAAAAGGAAGAGGAGACAGATTCATCCTATACCCAGTAATGGGGGGTAGGAGAGGAGGAGGAGGAGCTGAGGCAGTGAGGAGGGATGCTTGAGGGTAGTATGCCTGGAGGGGATTATAAGAAGCAATCACAGAAGACACTAGCCACGATGGTAATGGTTTTAATTTTATTATTGCTCTAAAATTATTTGATCAAATAAACATTTTTGGTATCCCTTGAGTGATATTATTTCTTTAAAGGAGTAGTACACCCAGAATTTGTAAAAATATATGTTGTGCAGAGTGTTTTAATTTCTGTGTGAAGTCCTAGTGTGTCCTTCACTCTGGCTGTTATTAGGAGTTTTTCCTAAATTAGCCTGCTACCTTTATGGTAGTTTTATTACCCCGGGGCTCTCCATCTTAGCAAGGATTGTTGCTTTTCTTGTACCTACAATACATCCTGTCTATCTATGGAAGGATGGGGTGACACCTGAGGACTGGAGGAGGGCAGATGTGATTTCACTTCACAAAAGTGGGAGCAGGGCAGAGGCAAGAAACTACAAACCAGTTAGTTTGACCTCAGTGGTAGGGAAAATGATGGAATCAGTTCTGAAGGAAAGAATTGTTGAGTACCTAGAGGCCAGAGGGGCACAGGACCCAAGACAGCATGGTTTCAAAGCAGGAAGGTTATATCAGACGAACCTAATAGACGTCTTTGACTGGGTGACCAAAGTAGTAGACCAGGGAGGGGCTGTGGATATGGCCTACCTAGAATTTAGCAAGGCATTTGACACAGTCTCACACAAAAGATTAATATACAAGTTAGCCAGCCTTGGAGTGGGTCCCAAGGTGGTAGCCTGGATAAAAAACTGGCTGGACAACAGGATGCAAGAGGTAATAGTAAACAGAGTCCACAGTGAAGAAAGGATGGTAACTAGCTGGGTACCGCAGGGTTCAGTAGTGGGACCGGTCCTCTTTAATGTCTTTATAGGTGACATTGGAGAGCACCAGGAAGGAAAGGTATGTGTCTTTGCAGATAACACAAAGATCTGCAACAGGGTTGACACACAAGGTGGGGTGGAAAGGATGAAAAGGGACTTGGCAAGGTTGGAGGAATGGTCAAATATATGGCAGCTCAGATTCAATGCAAAGAAGTGCAAAGTAATGTATCTGGGAAACAAAAATCCAGGGGAAGAGTACACAGTGGTAGGGTGGGTGAGATAATAACAACAACAACAATAGAAAAGACTGAGGTGTAATTATATCAGATGACCTAAAGGTGGGCAAGCAATGTGAGAAGGCAGTAAGGAAGGCTGGGGGGATACTGGGATGCATAGTGAGAGGCATCAACAGTAGAAAGCAGGACGTTGTTATCCATCTGTACAGACAGTTGGTGAGACCCCATCTAGAGTACTGTGTACAATTCTGGAGACCCCATCTTTGCAAAGACATCGACAGAGTGGAGGCTGTTCAGAGGAGGGCAACCAAAATGGTGCAGGGTCGGCATCAGAAGACATACGAGGAGAGACTAAAGCAGCTTAATATATATATACCCTTGAGGAAAGGAGGGAGAGGGGGGACATGATAAAAACTTTCAAGTATCTCAAGGGAATTAACAAAATACAAGAGGGTAGTATCTTTCAGAAAAAGAGATGTGCAAGAACAAGGGGGCCCAATTTGAAGACCGAGGGGGGACGGCTCAGAGGTAATGTTAGTAAGTATTTTTTCACAGAGAGGGTTGTGGATGCATGAAACAGCCTTCCTGAGGAGGAGGTTGTGGAGTCAGGAAAAGTGGGAGATTTCAAGAATGCATGGGACAGACATAAGGCAGTTCTAGTGGGGGGTAGGAGGAAGTAAGCTGTCGATTAACTAGAATCTGCAGCTTATCCATCAGGTAGGGGAATGGGCAGACTGGGTGGGCCAAGTGGTCCTTGTCTGCTGTCAAATTCTATGTTTCTATTTTTCTGTGTGACAGTGATATAGCTGAGACCTTAGATTCAGCAACAAGCACTGCTTTAGAATCAGTTCACAACAACAGAGATGGCTATATTTTAAAAACTATACAGAGTTCAGCTTGGTGCTACCCTGATTGTAAAGGTCTTTTTGTTGTGAACAATTGTGACACTGGTTGTGTATGTGTAACCTGTATGATTTTCAAGCTATTTACATTTGTTTGGAATTTCTACTAGAGTGTTCACTCAGAAAAAAAAGCATCTGCTGTTTGCAAGCACATCTGCACACATGCCAAATAAGTCTAAATATTTTGAAAACTATACAAGCTACACAAAAACAACAAGCAGAAAAGTTGTTCAGGACAAAACGATTTTTACAATGAGGGTAGTCACTAAGCTGAACTCTGTATAGTTTTTTAAAATATAGCCATCTAATTAACCAAATGTCCATGCTTGTTACCAAATTCCCCACTTCCGATGGCAACTATTTTAAAAATTGTAAGGAGTTCAGCTTAGTGACTGCCCTCATAGTAAAAATATTTTTGTCCTGAACAATTTTGCTTCTTGTTGTTTTTGTTTAGCTTGTATAGTTTTCAAAATATTGAGACGTGTTTGGCATGTGTGCAAATGTGCTTGCAAACAGCAGATGCTTTTTTTTTCTCTCTGAGTGAACACTCTAGTAGACATAGAAACATAGAAACATAGACTTTGATGGCAGATAAAGACCACTTGGCCCACCCAGTCTGCCTATGTCCCTACCTACTGGATAAGCTGCAGATTCTAGTTAACCAACAGCCTATTTCCTGCCACCCCCCCACTACAATTGCCTTGTGTCTGTCCCATGCATGTTTGAATTCCCCCACTGTTTTAGCCCAAACAACCTCCCCAGGAAGGCAGTTCCATGCATCCACCACTCTCTCCATGAAAAAAGATTTCCTCACATTACCCCTGTGCCGTCCCCCCTCCATCTTTAAATTGTGTTCCCTTGTTCTTACACATCTCTTTTTCTGAAAGATGCTACCCTCCTGAACTTTGTTGATTTCCTCAAGGTACTTGAATGTTTCTATCATGTCCCCCCGCCCCTCCTTTCATCAAGGGTATACATATTAAGCTCTCTCAGTCTCTCTTCATATGATTTCTGATGCAGACCCTGCACCATTTTAGTTGTCCTCCTCTGGACTGCTTCCATCCTGTCTATGTCCTTGCGTAGATGAGGTCTCCAAAACTGCACACAGTACTCCAGATGGGGTCTCACCAACTGTCTGTAGAGAGGGATAACCACTTCCCTTTTTCTACTTGTGATGCCCCTTCCTATGAATCCCAGTATCCCACTGGCTCTCCTTACTGACTTCTCACATTGCTTACCAACCTTTAGATCATCTGATATGACTATCCCCAAGTCCTGTTCCATTTTTGTTGTTGTTAGTACCTTCCCTGCTATTGTGTACTCTTCTCCTGGATTTTTATTTCCCAGGTGCATTACTTTGCACTTCTTTGCATTGAATCTAAGTTGCCATATTTCTGACCATTCCTGCAACCTTGCCAAGTCCCTTCTCATCCTTTCTACCCCCACTTGTGTATCAACTCTGTTACAGATCTTTGTGTCATCTGCAAAGAGGCATACCTTTCCCCTCCAGACCCTCTGCAATGTCACCTATAACGATGTTAAAGAGGACTGGACCCAGTACTGAGCCCTGAGGTACTCCACTAGTGACCCCCCCTTTCTTCGGAATGTGTTCTACTCACTATTACCTTCTGTGTCCTGTTTTGCAGCCAGTTTGCAACCCAGGCTACCACCCTGGGACCCATTCCCAGGAAGACTAACTTGATTATTAATCTTTTGTGCAGGACTGTGTCAAATTCCTTGCTAAAGTCTAGGTAGGCCATATCCACAGCCCCTCCCTGGTCTATTACTTTGGTCACCCAGTCAAAGAAATCTATTAGATTTGTCTGACATGACCTTCCTGCTGTAAATCCATGCTGCTTTGGGTCCTTTGCCCCACTGGCCTGTAGGTACTCAACAATTCTTTCTTTCAGAAGTGATTCCATCATTTTCCCTACCACTGAGGTCAAACTTACAGGTCTGTAGTTTCCTGCTTCTGCCTTGCTCCCACTTTTGTGAAGGGGAATCACATCTGCCCTCCTCCAGTCCTCAGGTACCACCCCATCCTCCCATGATTTGTTAAAAAGTATAGTCAGTGGTGTCACTAGGTCCTCCCTTAGTTCTTTTAGGATTCTGGGGTGAATCCCATCAGACCCCATTACTTTGTCCACCTTAAGTTTTAGGAGTTCTTTCAGGACTCTCTCTTCCATAATTGGACTGGTGTCAACCCCCCTACCCAGAGTGCTTCTATTGTCTGGTTTAGGTAACTCCTCCTCATCTTCTTTTGTGAATACTGAGCAAAAGTATTCATTCAGTATCTCTGCCTTTTCACTGTCTCCTCTGCCCACCTCCCTCTCCTTATTAATCTTCACTATTCCTCCTTAACCTTTCCATGCTCCCTAATGTACCTATAAAATGTTCTATCCCCCTTCTTAACTGAATTGGCTAGTTTTTCCTCAGTCTGGGATTTTGCTATTCTGACTGCCTTCCCCACTTCTTTCTGCTTTAATTGATACAGTTCCCTGTCGTGCTCCTTCTGTGATGCCTTATACTTTTTGAATGCAGCCTTTTTCTCCTTAACCTTCCCTGCCACCTCTTTTGAGAACCATAGTGGTTTTTTACTCCACTTTGTTGCCAAACAAATGTAAACATCTTGAAAACTATACAAGTTACACATACACAACCAGTGTCACACTCATTCACAACAAAAAGACCTCATAGTGAGGGTAGTCACCAAGCTGAACTCTGTCTAGTTTTTAAAATATAGCCATCTCTGCTGTTGTGAACTGATTCAAAAGCAGTGCTTGCTACTGAATCTCTGGTCCCTGCTACATCACTGTCACATGAGACAGGATGCATTGCAGTCACAAGAAAAGCAATAAACCTTCTTGAGCTGAAGATCCCCAGAGTTTGTAAAACTACAATAAAGCTAGCAGGCTAATTTAGGAAAAACTCCTAATAGCAGACAGAGGGAAGGACACACTAGGACTTCACACACAAGTCAAAACACTCTGCACAACATATGTTTTTACAAATTCTGTGTGTACTACTCCTCTAATATCTGGCCCATTTTAAAAACATTCCAATGCTGTTCAATAGGTTTAATCCTTTGTAGAGGTCTTGTAGAGTTTTACTTTGCTGGTGAAGTGCCAGCAAAGTTGCAAAATTCACCTTCATGATTACTTCACAAAAGTTCCCACTTTGCCATATTACATTGTGAAAAGTGGCCCTTTTTCAGGCAAAACCAGATTAAGTTAACGTGAAGCAGCAACTTCGCTGACAAATGTATGTCAGTTTGTGTAGAAAAAGGGCAATTTCACTAACTGAAAACTTTTTCATGCACTGAATTTTGCCCACTTCACTCATCTTTAATCACCTCACAAACATCTCAGCACCCATTTTAGTAATCCATTATCACCCTTGCTTTTACAGCCTGTGTCTGCGGAAGCTTCAGAAGATAACATTTAGTTTATCCTTTGTGTACCCAGGATAACCCAGCTGAGATGCAGCATCACATTTCCAGTAGGATACTGCTTCTGCTCATTTCTGCATCTGAGTGGCTTGATCATTGGGCGGTTAAACAACTTGCCTGTGGTCATATAGTATTTGACTCTAGCATGGTTTGAACCTGTGATCTCCTGGTTTCCAAACATATTCACTAGCCACTATAGACCCATCTTCTGCGGTATGTCTACCAAATCATATTAATTTGAAATCCAAATGTAACCATTAGATATGCACTATAAATTAGTAGCTTAGGGTCTAACAACAACTAGTGTCAATAATTTAAATATCTAAGGCACTCAAGCCATGTGAAATTTACTTGCTGCAGGATATGTATTTATTTTCATTTAGTAGTTTTCTTCCCTCTGCTCTGACGGAACCCCCCTGCAGCCCTGTTACTGACCTTCTCACGGACTTACCGGTTATCAATCACTTGTTCAGAACTGCAATAGGTGGGTAGCCTGCCATGTCATTCATGTGAGACCCTGTGGGGGGTACCATCCGTGGACAGCCCAGGGGCTTGTTTTTCCTCCATTTTCTCTCTCTGGGCTGTAGCACTGGGATGCATGCACCAAGCATGTCATACTACAGCCCTGTCCATCGTGCACTCTCACTTCACTGCCACCCAGCATCCACCAGATGGCAGTCTCTGCAGTGGGACCTGGTGTTCACCCTCCCTGAGAAAGGGAGAGATGCTGTTGGGTGTTCAGTCCTCCCTTACCTGGCCAGCCAACCGGTGACCCTAGCCTTTTTATTAACCCGTGTCACCAACACGAGGCGTGAAAGTGCAACCGCTCCTCCACTGGGTCAAACTGACAGGTTGTTTCTTAACACTTTTTGGGTCAGAAAAATGCCTGCCTGTAATATCTATGGATAAAACTAAAATTTAAAATAGTAAAAGTCTGCTGAGGTACCTAAAACATATGATATGCTGCCAAAAAAAAGATGTTTAAAAATTTGCAGGACCAACCAAACTGCACATGCAAATGTTTTGAATATCTTGTCCTCTATGTTTTAAAACAAACCATGCCCTAATGGACATGTATTTTCATGCTGTGTTTTCAAATATATCAGCAGGTGTTATTTGCTTGATCTCTGGGTTCATAGTCCTGTGCCCTGGCCACTAGGTTATGCTGGCTGCTGAGCTCTCAGATCTGCAGACATTCCATATGGATCATCAGCTGACACAGGGTCAGTCCTGCTCCTCAACTAACCCTGGAAAAGTTCTAGTCCAACCCGTCAACAGACCCTAGGTTAGAGCTGGCAGTGATCTGATACAGTCTCAGTTGCATAGGTGCTGGAACCTATGTGCAAGGGGGTGGCAGCCCCCCACCATGTTTGGCCATGAGCATTCAAAGTGCCCCTTTAATGCATACAAGGTCAAAAGGGATACAATCATGCTCTCCTTTGTAATTACTACAGCCTCCCCCAACACACACACACACACACACACACACACACACACACACACACACTTTTTCCCATGTTCCTGCACCCATGGTCAAATGACAGGAGAAAATACCATTGAATTTTTGCACAATTAGTGCGGCTCCCATTTCCACATGCTGCACATTTGCCATATTGCATTTTCAGCTGTGGTGCATAACATGTTGTATTTTTCACTTCTATTGAAGCAAATTCAGCTACTACAAACCTTTGTAAAAACATCCTTATAAAAAGTGTTTGGGAGTGGGGATCACAAAATCTGACACTAGGTGAAACTGTGGAACTTGCCCCATTTTGATTCTCTGGTGAAAAGGTTACTCTATATTTAAACAGTTAATAAGCCTAAACAAATGATGCGGATTATCTTGCATGCTGGATATTTGTTACTATGAGGAAAGTGAGAATGCTAGAACTGGCTTTAAGGCAGTTCAAGTGATGACTTCCCACATAACACAGTATGTCTCGGTTGTGAAAGGGACACTGTTACCATTTGTATGTTTTTTTAGTCCTGTGGGACCAGTGTGCCATTTTCAATTGGCATGTTTACAGATTTGAGAAAAGTACCTCTAACTGCCTTGTGTGAGTGTTTTTGCAGACTTTTATGAAAATATATAGTTTAACATGGCTCGAGTATGAAACACAATCCAGTGTGCACATTCACAATGTGCTTGCTCCAACATGGCTTCCCTGATCGAAGTGCTTGTGCATGCATGAGTTACACGATTTTTATGCCCCACAATATTTTAGTATATTTTGAAAGCACTCTTGTTTGTAAGCAGAGCCAAGCTGGTTGTGTCTGAAAATGAACAGTAATAACCTTATAATGAGCTATTTGAAATTCAAAGCCATGACTCAGGGCATGTTCATCAGCGTCAGCGCAAGAACTTTATTTGTTTAATTCTTGCTTTCTGTTAGTCCCTCTTTCCTCTTTACTTTCAATTTGTATTAAAAATGTTTTGCTGCTTGTATAACACCCTTAACAGATACCACCTCTTTCATAGAAGGCCTGTTTACATGGCTGCCTCCAACGCAGGAACCAATCTTCTCCAGTACTGTTGAAAGTGAATACATGGATCAATTTCTGTTTAGACTGCCATTCTCAGCAATGACACCAGCCATGCTGGAGAGGAGCCATGAGTGACAGGTGCACGGTCTGTTGCATGGCATCACCAGTTGGGTGCATCAGAGCAGTGCAGTATATCCACATGACTGCTTATGCCTCTCATTCCTGAATGCATCTCCATCTCCAGAGGCTGCAGAAGAGGAGCAGGTACTGACTTACCACATAGCCACATTTGCTTGGGTTGCTGTGGCACAAATGTGGCTGTGTAAACAAGCCGAGAAAGGCAGCAAGGTTGAGTGGTGATATCACCATATTGGAAACCAGGAGACACACAGGCAGCCTCAGTTCAAATCCCACTACAATCACTTATACAGTGTGTGACATTGAGCAAGTTGTTAAACCACCCAATACTTCAGTACACCAAGACGTACAAATGAGCAGGACCCCACTAAAAATGAGGTATGGCATCTCTACTGAGCTACCCTGAGTAAACGGTTTGTAATAGAAAAGAGATCCAGAGGAGCAGTAGCATACACCCTGTCATGCTATAAATATGTCCATTCTGTCGTTTGCTGTGTGTGTAAACTGAAACATACTAACATACTATTTGCCAGCAGATTAGGCCTTATGGTCTATTGAGTCTGCTCGAACCTAGATCCTTAGTTGGGTGCCGAGACCCTCCCATCCCTTGTGCTCCAGAAACTCCTATCATCCATCCCCACCCCAGGACAGGCCATCATCTGATACATCCACTTTCTGTGTCTGTCCCACCTCTCTTGAAGCCCTCCACTGTGGATCTCTGAACCAGCTCACCAGGCACTGCATTCCAAGGGTCCACCACCTCTCAGTGAAAAACCTCCTCCTCTTTTCCCCTCACCCTTCCACCTTCCAACTTCAAACCATGCCCTCTGGTGATACCTCCCTGCTTTAGTCTAAAGATCCCCTCCATGTTTACCCTATTTATTCCCTTGAGGTACTTGAAGACCTCAATCATGTCCCCCCCCCCTCCTCCAATGAAAACAGGCAGAACTCCTCAAGTCTGTCTTCATAAGTCAAATCCCCTAGCCCTCGTATCATCTTTGTTGCCCTCCTCTGTACCCTCTCCAGGAGCTGTATGTCCCTCTTCAAGTGTGGTCTCCAGTACTGTACACAGTACTCAAGGTGTGGTCTAACCAGTCCATTGTACAGCAGCAGAATCACTTCCTTGCTCCTAGAGGTGATCCCCCTTACGATGCATCCCAACATCCTGTTTGCCTTGCTAGCTGCTCTTCTGCACTGCTCAGAGTTATTCATACATGTATCCACCATGACCCTAGGTCTTTTCCCTATTGAGGCCTCCAGTGCCTCCCTCCCAGGGTGTACCTGTGTTTAGGGTTTCCCGACCAAGATGCAACACCTTGCACTTGGTGATATTGAAATTTAATTTCCATGTGTGAGCCCAGCTTTCCAGGGTGTCCAGGTCCCCTTGCAGGGCCAACCTTCCCTCTTCTCCCTCAACTACTGCTCCCATCTTGGAGTCATCCTCGAATAGACTCATTTCACACCCTATACCCTCCACAGTTGAAAGAAACAGTTGAAGAAGTTTTAGTGAGTCATTTAAATGTGATGATGTCTGGAGTCTTCCTTGGCTGAAAATATCTTGTTTCTTTATTTCCTTGTTGAAGAATCTTAAGCAACCTGTTTGCACATGGCGGACTTCTTTAGCCCACACTGAAAGATCTGCATTTGCACTTTATTCATCTAAAACCAGACATTGCGCTGCCAGCCTAGCAGAAATATGGTCTTAGCCAAATAATTCTAAGTCAGCATATTATGTCTGGTACCTAGATTTGATTTATTAGAATTTTCTCACTCTGATAAAACCACTTGGGATTAAGCATCTCATTAATGAGTAGTTAAGGGGTGCTGATGTGAGGCTACCATACAGCTATCCTACTGATTTTCAAGCTCTGATTTAATGCTCTCAGCAACTATCTTTCCTCCATCCTCACGTTTATGCCCTGTCTCTCTCTGCCTACTCCCACCATCATGCAAACCCTTGCTGCTTCATTACTCTCAGATGCTGTTTGTCAGCAGGACAAGTAGGGTTCTCATGGAGGCTCACTTTCCACTGGAACTCTGTTCTTCCACAGCTCCAGTGCTCCACTTTATGATAGTCCCAAAACAGACAAGCCCAAGGACAGCTTAACTGCACCAGTGGCTGCTCCACTCCCTTTCCAGCTAGGAGCTGACTTTAGAGCAGAACTGAGTACACCTCTGACCATTGCTGAAATCCACGCAGGTATTTATGTTCACTTAGTTAAGTCTGTCTCTTTGTCTCACTGTCTGCACTCCCCCCCCCTTGATTTGCCACTTGCCTACCTGATTCCTGATTAGTCTGCACTGGCCTCTGATGGGTTGCTGTTCAGTTGTGTGTTGTACCCCAACATGTGCATTGTAGTATATAGAGCTAAGTTATCTTTCTCCTCAATACACATTTGCATTTGCATTTCAGGCACAATTCATTTGGAATTCATTGCCAGCAAATATAAGAGAAAAAACATTTATACTTACTTTTCCAAAAGCCTTTTATTGAAACAGTTATTTTGTGCCTGTATCTCACTAAACCCCCAATTAAGAAAGTTTTGTCAGGTAATGACTTTTTTACTAACTTGCTGGCTGTGTTTGCACCTGATGGTCCTTAGCGTCACTGCACCGAAAGAGGCTGCAAGCATGTTCAAGTCTGTTCTGCACTGTTCTGTTACTTCTTTGATGCCATGCACATCAATCTGTAGGCATGTTTACATGGCTACTTTTGGGACCACTGCAGTTGGTGTCAGCACTGCCCTGACCTACAGAGGCCATTTCTTTTTGCATTTACATGGCCTCTCTCAGTGTTGATGCAGAACACACTGGAGAGAGACCATGAGTTGGGTGGTGGTCAGCTGTCTCTACATAAGGATGCTGGAAGGCACTGGAGCTGCATCTGAGTGAGTGGTGCAGCCTGTCCACACAGTTGCTTACACCGCTTACTCCAATTCATGTTCCTGGGATTGCAGCAGCTCCTGAAGTAGTATAGTGAACAACTTATCATGGTTGGGTACGTTTCCACATGGCTAATTTTGCACCAGAGCAACCCTAGCACTTGGGTTGCTCTGGTTCAAAAGCATCTGCATAAGTGGCCCTAGTGTCATCTCCTGCTGTAGTGTAAGACTGCTGAATGACACAAACAGATAGCTGGAGTTTGGGTGCAGTGTGGGGTGGCAATGGGAGCACAAGCACACAGTTCTCAGTAACGTAAAGAGTGCAGCGCTCACTGCAACAGGAAAAGGAAATGGCAGCTCAAAGATTCATGAAGAAAAATCAAGCAAATAAAGGATTAGAGCAACAAGATCACAGTAAGTAGAGCCATGATGACAACACTATAAACAGGGCCATGAGGACAACACAAGTGGGTATGAAAACAAATGGCGTAAGTTTATAAATTTAGTGTTTTCCTTTAATTGAATATTTTAACTGCAGCTGTAATTGTTTTTAAGAACCTTAGATTCTGTAACCATTGTCTTTATTGTTCTTCTATTATTATGTTGTACCCTATTTTAGGCTCCCCCAGACAATTATACATGTGACCTGTACGCCCAGGCTGGATGGCTACCACTCATTAGTAGAATACAATACCAGACCTGTCTGATAACCAAAAAAGTTCTCCTCGGACTCATGCCGCCAAGTGTGGCTAGGCTCCTTACTATCAACAGCAGCACCCAGCCGACACGTAGTTCTCAATACTGGACTTTCCAGGTCCCCAGGCGTCGGACCTCATTGAGTCAGAGATCCTTCTTGCACAGGGCTCCTCAGTGGTTCAACATCCTTAACAAAGAAACTCTTGCAGCTGTAATGTTGAGCCCCTTTAAAAGGCAACTACATCTATTCCTCCCCTCTACCACACAGTGTGACTGCCTCCCCTAAGCATTGCTCTATACCCCCACCCTAACAGTTGCTCTAACCCCCTTTTCCAGCCTTGCTTTCATGGCACCAGCCTCCCCCCTTTTCTCCCTATGCCCCCCGCTCACCCACCCACCCTCCCTAAGGACACACTCTTATCTGTGGCCACTGGCCCCTGTCCCCCTTGCTTTTTCCATCCTTGTCTGACAACGGCACCTACCTGCTGACTTCTTCCTGACTTCCTCCTACTGTTCTACCATGAATTCTGTTAAAAGCTAGCTTATGTTGTTCTACTTCAACACATTGACTTAGGCCTTAGTAATTGACATGTTAAGTTTGTAACCATTGTTCACCTTTGTGTTATGTCACCCCCCATCCTTTGATGTGGAACCTTTGTAAATGAGCAGTCCCTGCTCAAAGGTACTTGTAATCCTAGAGTTTAATAAATAAATAAATAAAATGGCGTTGGGACATATCCCTCTCATCCTGGTAAAATAAGTCTAAATTATGGCTGGGCAATGATGGGGTGGATCTGGATTTTGTTTGGATTTGCCAGATCTAGGCTGAGTTTGGATTTGTGTAAGCCCCCTCTCATTTGAGAGAGACTTGTGCTCCCTTTAGGGACCCCTTCCTTCTTACTGCCCCCAGAGCATATGGATTTGTTGGTGCTCTGGAGGCGCATTTTCTGTTAGTCGCCATTTGGTGGTAGCAGAGAGCAGGGTTTAGGGATATAAAAGAGGCAGGGCAGGAAATCTGGGTGGAGTTGATAAAGTGGGAGACTGACAGGCACTGCAGGGCAGTGCGGGGTGGGGTTCCCCCCCAGTGTGGGGTGGGAGCCCCCCTACTTTAGGCAGGCCGTGTGGGGTGGGACCCCCCCCTACTTTAGGCAGGCCTACTCTTTCAGTGACGATGTGTTGGGCCCCCTAGGTGTGCATCCAAGGGAGGGCCTTGTAGACAGGCAACTGTGGCTATTATTTGTGGGGTCCCAGGCTCTGGGAGGTGGAAGGGAGAATAGTGGAGGTGCAGGATAAGTGGGCCCCAGGGTCTGAATTAGGCCCCGGTAGATTAGTAGTGGGCCTAGGTCATTGGGGTTACAGCAGGTTGTGGCAGAGCCTCTGTGTCCTGGTGTGGCAAGGTGGCCTAGGCTCTCACTGGTGAGGGGGCCTGAGGGAGCCTCTACACTTAAAGGGCCTGTTTGAGGGGACAGGACTGGGAGCTGCCAGTCTTTAGCCGAGTGGGATGTGGAGTGCCCAGAAGGTGTATTTTCCCCCTGTGCTGGTTACACATATCAGGTAGCAGGATGGTTGGAGAAAAGGTTATGGCTGTGCAGGAGCAAGACCACACACCCTGTCTTACACCTTGATCCAGAACTCAGAAGGGAACTAGCGGTGGTCTGGGGAGACCTGGCAGATCAGGAAAGTGATCTGGGTAGACAGATTAAAGGGGGGTGTGGTGCGGTGGGTTTTGCTGGTACCGCACCATCCGTGTCCTTTAGGGTTGAAGTGAAAGCCAGGGAACAGGATGGGAAGAAGCTGTACACTTCCCCATAGAGAGGAAAATGGAAAAGCCCCAGTTTAATTAGTGAAGTGTCAGGTACTTACCAGTGCCAGTGGAACTGTCGAGCTTCATGGTCCAGGAGAATAGGCTACTAGGTTCCTGGGGACATACAGGGTCTGCTGTAGTGTGAGCTGGTAAAGACCTTGCTCTGCATTAAATTCTGTTAGTCTTTATTGGAAAAAGTTTAGCTTCATGGAGCTGAGAGTTGACCTTAGGTGACACATTGACCCAAGTAGCCCTGTCAAATCATTTGGGATCAGGAGAAATAAAGTGATTATGTTTTGGGAAAGAAATCAGGAGTTTGTCTCAGTCTGTAAATAAGGATCCAAATGAAATGTATGTTTTTTTAAAGATTTTAACCTTCCAGATGAGTTTATTTCTGGGGGGGGGCCTTAATTAATTCCTGCACCACTGTGACTTTGGGGTTGGGGAGATCTTAGTGACTGAAGAAAGAAGAAATCCAGAGCCGTGTGATCTTCAGTGGAATTTTGGTATGCCCTCAGAGTCTGTGACCGTGATCCCTGAGTTTTCCAGCCATTTTGAAGATGTCTTCAGGTAGGCCCAAATGTTTATTCCAAGCTTTGAACCTGTGGGATGTTTCTGGTGAGATTCCTGTGCTGTTTTGCCCCCTCCTCAGGGAAGATCAGTGTGCCTCTAGACATTGCAGAAGTGGTGGGCCACATGTGGAGGCCTGTCTGGGATGTTTCCTCACATCTCAATATCCTAAGAACCCTGTATTCCCTGGGTTGGAGGTGCTGGTGGGTTTCTTGCCTTGCGCAGGCCTTGTGGCGCATTAAAAAATTCCTTTGGTGGTGTGGGAGGTAGGCATAGAGTGAAGGTAGGCCTCAGCTCTCCTGGTGTGGTGCACACGCATGACTGGCTGGTCACATGATGCTTCTGATGCCTCTGATTGGTGATGGCTGCAGAAAGAAGAAAACAGATTGTAAGCCTAGCGCTATTTTGCAGCAGCATTGAGAGAGGTGTGGAGGTGTAAGAGCAAGTTGAAAATCGCATGGAAAGCTACTAGGCGAGCAAGCAGTAAGAGTAATCATTTTATTGACTGAGCACTGTAGGGAGGACTCTGAGTACATTTAGAGGAGATTGTGGGGTGGTTGTGTGGATGGTATCAAAGAATGTCAGGCAGGGGATTCAAAGTAGAGGAGGAAGCTTCCCCCCAAGGGGAGCCATTGGTGATGGTTCCTGACTCCTTGTTAATGTGGTTCTGGCAAGTGGGAGGAAAAGGACAGTCTAATGAACAGTGTGTAAGGTGTGGATTTCGGGGGAAGGAATTATGCGACTGCCCATGTGTGGGATCTGTTCAAGCTCAGCCCAAGGAGGCATTTTTGACTGAGCCGCACCAGTCTTCCTCTGGGGAACCCCCCTCCAAGTGTCTCAGAGGGGTCTCTTTCATTGTGGTCACTGAGCAGTGGGGATTCTGGAGCTTTTGAGAGACTTTCCCTTGGAAAGAGTGCCCTGGAAGGAGCAGCAAAGGCCAGGGGCACCTCGCCTAATGTGGTCGTTAAAGCAGAGGAAGAGGAGGGTGCTGTTGAGGAAGTGAAGTCAGGGATGATGGGGTGCACAGATGTCTGCCCTGCTCCCCAGCGCTGGCTGTCTACTGTCCTCCCTGGCAGAGTGAGGGACAGTGGTCTTAGAAAACCTGCAGGGGAACCCCCCAGGGCCCAAGGGGTCCCCGCCTCGGCCCCTGTCCAGAGGTAGCCCCCCGGTCTGGTCAGATAAGTCCAGGTCCTTAACTGTGGAAGAGCCCAAAAGCTTAAAACCCAGTGGGTTTGCCAATCCTCAATCTGTTGCACCCATTAAGCCTAAGGAGCATGAAAGGACTCTATAGGTATTGGATGAGGAAGTAGATGAGGAGAAGTTCCTAGGGAAAAGGTTCCAATTTGTTGATTTCCAGGTCTATCATGCAATCCCCTGGCCTTTCCACTGCCCAGTGGTCACCATGGCTGACCACACCTCATGACTCCCTGTGCACGCCAGGAGCCTCCAGACCCAGATGGATGGGTTGAATTGAAGTGTCCCCCTAAACATCACATATAGGAGGGAAGTATGGTTGTCATCAGGACACGCTTGGAGGACAAGCGTTCGAGACCTGCTGGAGTGGGGTCAGGCTGAGTGATGGGTCAGGAGAAGAGTGCACATCAAATACCCATCTCTGGGTTACCCATATGTGGTGGAGAGAGTTTGGGACATTATAGAATAAATGAGAGAAGAATGGGTATTCAAGGAACAGCTGGAAAGACAAAAACATCGACCCAGAGTTGGAGGTTTTCTTTCTCAAAAGATTTTTCAGAAAGCATGGGCAATGTGCCACACTGCACCATGGTCCAGACTTACCCTGTTTAAAAACTTTGCTCTGGTGTAGGACCAGACTGGGACTTGCACCAAGTACTATGTGGTGGATAAAGACTCTTCTGGGGACATCACCACTGAGCTGGAACCAGATTTCTACTTCCAACCTGGTGAGGGACCCACCTCTTAAGCCCCTGTTAAAGACTCTTTGGACTGTGCCAGGGTAGTTGCTCCCGGAGCAGGTTATGTGACTTTATGTCAATCTGAATGAATAATGACAAGACTGATAATTGTTTAATTATTTGATTAAGACTTCAATATAAATGCTAATAGTTTTCTTGTACTTAGCATGCATGGCTGGTGCAAGTGTGAGGGTGCATCAGTGTGTATGGTGTGTGAATGGTAGAATTTCTTTAATTATACATTAAGTAATCTGCTTCATTAAGTGGGAAGTATAATCAGAAGTAAGGGAAACTGTAGCTCTCATTTTTACCTCAAATTGTTTGCATGACTGTTTTTTATCTGTTTCTTTGAGCTCACATAATAGTTGTTATTCTAACAATTTAAGAATAATAGTTTAGCAATTTTCAGATATTTTTGGACCTCCTGGCACAAGTAAGTTTTAGTAAAGGGTTTTACATAGATTAGAGTAGGTAGTATAGGGAGGGTGTCTTTTGGGCCAAAGATCGGGTGGTTCCCCTTCTGGCAGACTGGGGAGATCAGCATTACTCAGTTTGTTGGATGGGGCCAGCCTGGGCCCCACCCTGCCATCATTCCCTCCAGGGAATGATTTACTGGGTGGGGGGAGAGTGTAAGCCCCCTCTCATTTGAGAGAGGCTTGAGCTCCCTTTAGAGACCCCTTCCTTCTTACTCCCCCCATAGCTTAGGGATTTGTTAGTGCTCTGGGGTGCATTTTCTGTTAGCCACCATTTGGTGGCAGAAGAGAGCAGGGTTTAGAGATATAAATGAGGCAGGGCAGGAAGTCTGGGGGGAGTTAGTAGAGTGGGAGACTGACAGGCACTGCAGGGCAGTGCGGGGTGGGCACCCCCCTCACTTTATGCAGGCACCCCCCCGCTTTGTGCAGACCAGCTCTTTCAGCGGTGATGTGTCGGGTCCCCTGGGTGTGCATTTGAGGGAAGGCCTTGTAGACAGGCAACTGCCACCATTATTTGTGGGGTCCCGGGCTCTTGGAGGTGGAAAGGAGAATAGTGGAGGTGCAGGATAAGTGGGCCCCAGGGTCTGAATTAGGCCCCGGTAGATTAGTAGTGGGCCTAGGTCATTGAGGTTACAGCAGGTTGTGGCAGGGCCTCTGCATCCTGGTGTGGCAAGGTGGCCTAGGGTCTCGCTGGTGAAGGGGCCTGGGGGAGCCTCTACACTTAAAGGGCCTGTTTGAAGGGACAGGACTGGGAGCTGCCAGTCTTTAGCTGAGTTGGACGTGGAGTGCCCAGAAGGTGTATTTTTCCTCCGGTGCTGGTTGCACATATCAGGCAGCAGGATGGTTGGAGAAAAGGTTATGGCTGTGCAGGAGCAAGACCATGCACCCTGTCTTACACCTTGATTCAAAACTCAGAAGGGAACTAGTGGTGGTCTGGGGAGACCTGGAAGATCAGGAAAGTGACCTGGGTAGACAGATTAAAGGGGGTGTGGTGCGGCGGGTTTTGCTGGTACCGCACCATCCGTGTCCCTTGGGGTTGAAGTGAAAGCCAGGGAACAGGATGGGAAGAAGCTGTACACTTCCCCATAGAGAGGAAAATGGAAAAGCCCTAGTTTAATTAGTGAAGTGTCAGGTACTCACCAGTGCCAGTGGGACTGTCGAGCTTCATGGTCCAGGAGAATAGGCTACTAGGTTCCTGGGGACATACAGGGTCTGCTGTAGTGTGAGCTGGTAAAGACCTTGCTCTGCATTAAATTCTGTCAGTCTTTCTTGGAAAAAGTTTAGCTCCATGGAGCTGAGAGTTGACCTTAGGTGACACATTGACCCCTGTAGCCCTGTCAAATCATTTGGGCTCAGGAGAAATAAAGTGATTATGTTTTGGGAAAGAAATCAGGAGTTGATCTCAGTCTGTAAATAAGGATCCAAATGAAATGTATGTTTTTTAAAGATTTTAACCTTCCAGATGAGTTTATTTCTGGGGGGGTGCCTTAATTAATTCCTGCACCTCTGTGGCTTCGGGGTCGGGGAGATCTTAGTGACTGAAG
The DNA here is from genome assembly GCA_016271365.2 of Neoceratodus forsteri. Classification (NCBI taxonomy): domain Eukaryota; kingdom Metazoa; phylum Chordata; order Ceratodontiformes; family Ceratodontidae; genus Neoceratodus; species Neoceratodus forsteri. Next base: position 941,495,804 of record CM057450.1, read on the forward strand.
ACAGAAGACATCCAGAGCCATGTGATCTTCAATGGAATTTTGGGGTGCCCTCAGTGTCTGTGGCTGTGATCCCTGATGTATTCCAGTAATTTTGAAGCTGTCTTCAGGTAGGCCCAAATGTTTATTCCAAGCTTTGAACCTGTGGGATGCTTCTGGTCAGATGTCTGTGCTGTTTTGCCCCTTCCCACGGAGGATCTGTGTGCCCTTAGACATTGGGGGTGGGGTGGGCCACATTTGGATTTGCAAAGGATTTGGATTCATCAGATTCAACCTACATGTGTAATTGAGAGAAAAAGGGGGTTAACAAGAGAAAAGTACCAGAAAATGTCAATGAAGTGACAGTAACATTAAAAGAGAGTCCACTGCCTGTGATATATTGCATCCTGCTGTTTAAAGTGTTAATTTCTGGCCAAAAATGGGATGTATTTTTTTGGTAACCAGGTAAGACCCACTAGGCACAAGTGCCTCTTTTCAGGAGTGACCCTGGGGAGGTTAAGTGACATGATCAGAGTAGCACAGTATGCAAGTGGAAGTTGTGGGAATCAAACCCATGTTTGCTGAATGTACCAAGCTCATTCGCAGCTTATTGCTCTGAACTCTAGGCTATACTGCCAGCCCTGAGCTGAGGTGAAGGGGCCAGGGACGTGGGGGGAGTTTTTTTTCTTTTTCTTTTGGTAACCGGGTAAGGTGCACTAGGCACAAGTGCCTGTTTTCATTGGTGACTCGGGAACACTGGGGAGGTTAAGTGACTTGCTCATGCTCAGAGTCACACAGTACACAAGTGGAGGATGTGGGGATCAAACCCAGTTCTGCAGGCTGTACCGAGCTCATCCATGGCTCATTACTCTAATCTCTAGTCTATACTGCCAGCCCCAAACTGAAATGAGGGGGCAGGGGGTGTGGGGGCATCTTCTTTTTTGTTATCTTTTTGGTAGCCAGGTAAGGCCCACTGGGCACAAGTTCCTGTTTTCAGGGGTTGCTCAGGAGTACTGGGGAGGTTAAGTGACTTGTTCATGTTTAGAGTCACACAGTATGCAAGTAGAGGTTGTGGGAATCAGACTCAGGTCTGCTGGATATATCAAGCTGATTCGTAGTTTATTACTCTTATCTCTAGGCTATAGCAAGCTGAGATAAGTGGGCCAGGGGCATGGAGGTTGTCTTCTGTGTGGCCACGGGGCTTGGACAATGTGGCCCCCCCAAAAAATGAAGTTGCGTCTTGGCACCTCTGCGGCTGCCAAGAGACCTGATACCTCCTGACTTCCCTAGCAGAATGGTGCAGCAGCTGTGCCATCTGCTATATACAGAGTTTGTGCATATGCGCAAACTCAGTGTATAGTTGAAGTGTGTGCTGCTTGGGCACCCTCTGATGTCTTCCCCAGTTTCCTAAGCCTGCCACACGACTGGGCCGCTGGGGAGTGTGAGATCCAAGCTGAGCCCCCTGTGCTCAGTTTGGGTCTTGCAACAACTGAGCCACTTGCGTTCAAAGGGGTTTGGTTTTCGAGGAAAGGCTTTGGCCCATTCCTAGTCTAAATTAATAAATAAGTGTGTGGAAACTAAAGTGCTTCTTTCTCTATATGAGAGATACGTGGAATATAACTGTACTTAAACTGTGCTGAAAATGTATGTTTGTACTCATGCTACAGTATATTGTGTAACCTAACCAGTACCTTTCCAAACTGTAACCAGATCCTGCTGCTACAGAAAACCACTGTAAATGAGTCCCTGACTCAATGGTGTAACCCTCTGGTGTGAATACAATTATTAGTATTATAAATAGTAGGTGCTCATATCATACAAAGCAAACTGGGTTAACTGATCAGGCTGTTGTAGCTCCCCAAATCACAAGTAATTTTATTATATTATTTATATACTTCTCAGTAGATACCATCATCTGCATCCAATGCATTAAATGTGTGCTGTCACCAAGTTTGTCAAAAAAGAAATGTGGTAGCCGTGTTAGTCCAGTCAACAATGTAGAGAAAAAAAAAACAAATATGTTGTAGGTGATACCTTTTATTGGACTAACAAAAGTATTTCTATGACTAGCTTTTGAGAGATAAAACCCTCTTCCTCAGGTAAAAGTGGTCACTTTGACCTGAGGAAGAGGGTTTTATCTCTCGAAAGATAGTCTTAGAAATAATGTTGTTAGTCTAATTAAAAGGTATCACCTACAACATATCTGTTGTTTTTTTCTCTACATTGCAGTCACCAACTAATCTGAGTCCATTGTAAACTCAAACTGCAACAATGTCTTCCCATCTGAAATATTCCTAGTTAAGGGGAACTTGCCATATGAGAACAAAAGTAACCAAGGGGGAGCTCAGTCAGGCTAACAAACTGACTTGTCAGTTCAGCTGGTGGAGAACCTGGGTGATATTTGAGGACTGGGGTCCAATTTCCAGTTAGGTCAGTCTGTTCTTTCTCACTACAGTCTGTCAACACATTGAGCCACCAGTGTGGTAACAGCCTCAGTCATAGCAGCCACACTGCTATGACTGGAACAATACGGAAGAAGATGCTTTGTGAATTACAGCTCACGTAGCTGGCCATTTGGATATAATTTAACATTAAGTCTTAAATTAAGGTGCAATGCACATGGGCAGTTTAACAGAACAGGTCCCCCTCGGGTCACAGTCAGTCAATTCCTAAACAAAATGAAGGTGCCTGAATTCAAATCTTACTTGGCCAAAATTGATTGGAGCTTCTTTGATGCCTTTCCTGATATTGACTCAGCCCTAGAATTCTTTGTCTCTAAGCTCACATGTGCTTGTGATAAATTTGCAGCCTTTGGAAAAATGCAAGGCAGGAGGAACACCATCCAGATGGATCACACCAAAGCTCCTTGCCTGCTTGAGGGAGAGGTACAGCCTGTGGGCTCTGGCATGGGAAACAGGGTCTCTTGTCCACCAGCAAACATACAAGGAAGCCCACAACAAGTGTTCCAGTATAATTAGAAAGGTTAAATCTGACTTTTATAAGAACCAACAGATACAGCACTGCAGCAAAGGCAGTGAAAACCTCTTTTCAAATGTTCATGGTGGAGGGTTGAAAGGGCCTTGATCCCACTGAAATTGATAATTACTTCAACAGTCTTTACTGACCTTAGTCCTGTCATCCCCACTGAACCTGCCCAGACTCTGACTTAGTCCTGAAGCTTGCCAGATGATGGGCTCTGACCCAGGGTACCATAAATTCTATTTTAAGCCTGTTTCAGTCAAAGACGCCTCAAAGTACATCAGTATGGTACTTGGCAAAATTAGATGTGAGAGTGATTCAGCTGATATGACACTTTTTGCTGTGTGGTAGAGATGTTTTTCTACCCCATCTCTAGAATTTGTAACTTTTCCCTGTGCTACTCACAGTTTCCAGAGAAAGTGGAAATCCACACTAGTTACACCGGTTTTCGGAAGTGGAGACTGCACTAGCCTTGCCAGTTACAGACTCATTTCTATTTTCTCCCACTGTCCAAGACCATTGAGAGGATAGTCTCTGACTAACTTGTCACATTTTTTGAAGAATAGTGTCCAGTGCGTACATCAGCATGGCTTCCAGAAGCTCCGAAGCACCAACATGGTACTTTTAGAATACACTAACTATGTTTGTGAGGCCCTTGACAATGGTGACCTTATCAGAGCTATATACAGCACCCTTACTAAGGCCTTCAGCTTCGTCAGCCATAAGTTTCTACTTAAACTCCTTGGCCTGAGTTTGTCACAAAACAGAGTTGGCTGGTTCGACAACTACCTCAGCAACTGCTCCCAGTGTGTGAAGATCGATAAACTAGCGGAGTATCTATTGGCATCCCCCATGGCTCCATCTTGCGCCACCTCCTATTTGGCCTCTTCATAAATCAACTGCACTTTGCCTGTCAGACAGCCAACATGTTCCTCTATGCTGATGGTGCAGTAATCTATTCCAAAAACCCTGACTTTGACAGCCTCACTATTGCTCTTCAAAGTAGCTTCAGGACACTGGAAAGCTGGTTCTCCAACAACAAACTGATCCTCAGTTACAAAAAAAACAAAAACAAAGACCAGGCTCTTCTCCAACCACCCACAGAAGAGGAAAGCTACGTTCTTTGTCATCCAAAATTGCCTGGAACAAAGCCTTGAACAGGTTGAGACTTTCAAATACCTTGGATTAACTCTGGATGACACCTTATCTTTTGCCCGCCATACTGACAATCTGGTAGCCATAAGGGGCTTTTACATGGGGCCTACTGGTACTGCTTGTACAATGATGGTGCTTTGTTCCATTTGGTCTGTTATGGAGTGGATCGCCTTTACACACTGGGATCTGTATCAGAATGTGCAGTGCAAATCAACCATAAAGTTACCCTTTTGTGCCATGAACAGGCAATCTACTCTGCAACAACCAGAAGAGCATGGCTCTCAAAAAAATTCCCTTTTGTCAAGGGACAGAAACGAGTGGAAGGGCACTTCTATATGGCCAGGCAGAAGGGAACAAAACCCTTCAAACCCAGGAAAGCAGGGGACATGTTTTAAGGGAGCGTTCACTTTGACTGTGGCATGGAACCCTTGTACACAGCTAGACAGGTAACGTTACAGTGTGTCTGTACTGGTCATTCTGATACAGACCACAGCGTGTAAAGGGGCCTATAGTTTGCAGAAGGCTGGGTGTCCTGTACTGTAACCAAAACAATCTCACTAGGGATGCTAGATGCCTTATAGAGGCCATCTCCATTTTGTCAGTTATAGATTATGGCCTTCTTGTCTACTCAGCTGCCTGTGACACAGTGCTAAACAGAAAAAAGGTGATCCGTAATAAGGTGTGCTGCTCTTTACTTGGTGCAGATAACCACATTCATAGTTATACCCTTTATACACTCACTAACTGGCTACCTTCACCCAGCAGAATAAAGCTCCAGACCTGTTTGCTAGCCAAAAAAGGTGCTGCTGGGCCTAACAGCCCCTGCTTTAACAAATTGCTTACACACTGTCTCCAATCATTACAACACCAGAAACATGGCCAGGAATGCCCTTAAGCCTCCTTTCTGGCATACTCAGCTGTGCAAGTGGTCATTTGCTGTCAATGCTGCTAGTTGGTTAAACAAACTGCATGATACACTGCTGAATCTCCCCAAGTTTAATCAGCTGAAGAGATTTTGTGGTTGGTCCTGGCACTCCAATGCAATTGTAAACCTCCCAGTATTAGCTGAAACAGATTTTCTAGTAATATAAAATTGTGGTCTAAACAAGGCCTGTAAGGTTTATTTTATTGCATAGCCATTTTATTGAACAGACCCCCCCTCATGCAAGTGTCATCACCTTTAGTGTGGAAACTGAAGTGGCCCTGTGCACCTTGCCAAACAATGAGCAATGGCAAAATCCAAGCAGTTATCATTGTCAGCAGCTCCGCAGGGGTGCTAGAAAAATCACTGCATTTCTCCCTTCCCCACACCTTCCCCTGAAGGTTAACTGTAACTTTATGGACCGTGAGGAGGCAAGTTTGACACCATGAAAGTTAGACCCAGCCGACAGCTGCAGACCAGCAATGAACAGGGAAGGGGTATAGAGAGGGAGAAGGAAACAAGGGGAGATCAAATTCACCTTTGAAGTTTATAAAGGAAGCAAGGCCCGCCTTTCACCATTTCCTGTGTTTTTAATGATCTGTCTCAGGTACATTCAGGCAGATGCTGCTTAAGAAAAACATTAGTTCCTTCCTTTCATTCAGTCACAGAAATCAAAGCAGTTTATTTGGTTTGTTTTTGTTTATTCACTGAGTAGGTCCACTGGTCCCCAATACCATTTTCAGTGTAGACTGAGCCATAAAGATGGTAACAAAATGAAGCAGTAGAAGAAACACAACACATACAAGACATAATATGCAGCCATGTTACATTGGTGACAGCAGGAAAATATAAAAGGCAGACCTGGTAACCAACTGAATGATGGCTGGGTTGAGCCTGATCCAAGGGTGCCGGAACATAGTAAAAGCTGAGGGGGTGGAGGATCGGAAGGGCACTTATGAGGGTTCAAAGGGCACTTTTTCTAAACTAGTTTTTGCCATACAAAAATAAAAAGTGGGGGGGCTGCCACCCCTTCCACTCCCCCCCCCCCAGTTCCTATGCCTATGGCCTGATCAAGGTATATACCTGGGAACAGGGTATATCCCTGATGAGCTGCCAGCCAGGAGAAAAAACAATATTGAAAAAAGAGGTTATGTGCGTCAACTCACTAATCTCTTGCTCAAAGGCTGGCCAAGTTATAAGCAGACAAAAGCAGTGTTTACATGGCGGCAGTGCTCTGACCTTTGAGCCACTCCATTCCTGATGTGATCTACAGTATGCTGTGGCTCAATTCTGTGTTTACACAGTCTGCCCTTGCGATGATGCAGGTTGCACCAGAGAGGGGCTTTACATTTTTGGGGTTGGATTGTTCACCCCAATGTAAGCAGTGATGTGCTGGTGATGCGTTAACTGCTTTCCTCACTTCCTTTTCTTGCCATGCATTCTGAACATAGGAAGAGCTGGTGTGAATGGGTCCATTGTTTAAAAAATGATGCCATGTTATTACTGCATGTGGCCAGCTCCACAGTGAGAAAACTCAGAAAACACTGTTGGGCACAATCTGATAACTGCTGGAACCCCCCAGAGTTCAAGCACTTATTCACATGCTGGTCCCTCTGCTGGACTTCCTGGTTCTGGCAGACAGAATCATGGGAGCAGTGGAGGAGTGTTGGAGTGGAGGATTTAGATTGGAGCAAGTGTTGCAGCAGGTTCACAGAGCACTATAATCTGTTCACTCCGATGAACATACCCACTCCTGAGCCACAGCAAAAACAGGATGTGAAGCACACCTAGGACACTCTGGTAAGTGTCCATACCACTGACTTTATAGTGCATCAACTCATGTGTATGGGTTGACGCCCTGCAAAGTTTGCAGTGTAAACATGCCTAAGGTTTCCAAAATAACATCATAGAAACATAGAATCTGTTGGCAGATAAGGATCTGAAGGCCCACCTAGTCTGCCCTATTTTCCCTACCTATAGTGCCACTGCAGACCCTATTCAGTCTCTGATCTCCCTCTCCTCCCACTGCTAAGATCCCTCATTGTTTATTCCATACATTCTTGAACCCTGTCACCATTTCACCCCATCGCATCTCAGCCACAGGGGTACTCCCTGATGTCCTTAGTGATCATTGTTTCACTTTCTGCATCAGGAAGGCCACCATTCCCCAATCAGCCCCCAAATACATACTCTACTGCTCTCTTCACAACTTGGACACCAACTCCCTATTGCTGAACCTATCTTGAGCTGATTGGTCCCCATTATATACAGCCCCAGATGTTGAGTCAGCTTATCGGTTCTTTTCAGATACCCTAATTAGTATCTGAAACATCCATGCCTCTCTAAAAAGAACCACAGTAAAGCACAACCACCACCTGTGGATCACGCTTGACCTCCTTGCCATTTGCAGAACTCAGGATAAGTGCTGGGATACCTACGAGACTTGACCCCATTCCATCACTTCTCCAAATTTACAAGTCCTACAAAAACATCTGCAACAAGGTCATCAAACAAGCCAAATCGAATTTCTTTAAATCCCAGCTGCAGGCTAGATCCAACTCCCCATTCAATTTTTGGAAAGTTCTCCACTCTCATTTAGACCCTCCTACATCATACGCCCCCCTCATCCTAAACCACAAAGGCCTGACTATTACAGACTCAGTTTCAATCGCAGGTACCTTTACCACTTTCTTTACAACCTGCTCTAACCATCCCATTCCCACTCCTGCAGGCCCACTGCCTTCCTTTTCTGACCACGGCTTCATCTACCCCCACCCCAATCCTTCCAAGAAGTCTACAAGGCCTTAATGTCACTCAACCCCTCTAAAACTAGTCCTGATGGCCTACGCCCCAAAATTCTTTGCTTATCTGCTCCTGCAGTATCCTCCCCCCTCACTCATCTCCTGAACCTCTCCCTTACCACTAGCACCATCCCCCAGGCCTGAAAATTGGGAAAGGTGCTCCCCTTCCATAAAGATGGTGACCCCACCTCGCACGGAAACTATAGACCTATTTCTCTCCTGCCTGCTCTCACCAAACTCCAGGAGTCTCTTATCTACTTGAGGCTCCTGGAACATCTGTCTTCTACAAACGCTTTCTCTCCATCCCAGTCAGGCTTCAGGAAACAGCATTCTGCTGTCTCCTCCCTATTTTGACTCACTCACCATATCTAGTCAGCCATGGACAAAGGCCTCGTCACTGCTGCTATCTTTGTTGACCTGGCAAAGGCCTGTGACTCTGTCTGTCACCCACTCCAGATCCAAAGACCTTTTTTCCTCTGGTCTGGCCCCATCCACCACACGCTGGTTAAAATCCTACCTCCAAAACACACAGCAATCTGTTCAGGTAGATAACGCCCTATCCCCTCCTCTCCCTATCCATACTGGCATTCCCCGTGGTTCCGTACTTGGCCTCATCCTATTTTTACTTTTTTATAAATGACCTCCCATCCATCTGTTTTCCCTCCAAAATCCACATGTACAGGGACAATACCGTGATTTCTGGCCCAAATGCCATTGATGTGGCTGCCCTCCTGCAGCTTATGGCATAAAGAACTTGGGTAGCAGAACTGCCACTGACAATTTTGTGCAAAAATATTAAACTGTTGCAAAGTTATTATGTTTTTAAGTTCCCATTGTAGCTGTATTATTTGGGGAAAAGGATTTGATCTCATGAAAAAGGATTGAGTCTCATGAGAGCGTTCCATTTTCATGAGACCTGAAATTCTTTTTTGTGAGGAAAAAATCCTTATTCACGAGCCATCTTGTTTTTGTTTTTTCATAAACTCAAACACCTGTGAAATACATACAAATGGAATTTTAGAACGCAAACACCAGAATCTAGCTAAACAGTCCCCATTTAGCTAGATTCTGTCCGTTTTTTTTTTAAATAATGGCCAGTAATATCTTTTCTGGTCACCCGAAATCTAGGGTGCCCAGCTTAGCAAGAGGAGCCTTCAGCTGTAGCTATGCAGCCCCGGTTTTCCCTGGTGTCTAGTGGAACTCCTCACTCTCTGATCACTGTCTGTACCAATTCCTTGCAGTCTAGTGGCCCCCCCACCTTATGATCACCGTCCCCTGCTGCTTTTCTATTTAATTTATATAGTCCAACACCGGGATGCCCACCCTCGGCGTCAGATGACCCCCACCTCCCACAGCCCATTGCTTTACTAATGTGCTGACATGGGGGGGCCCAATCCCCATGTTGGTAACCTGGTTATAGGAAAAATACTGCTTTCTGGCATTGAGCACCCGAAAAGGTTCCTTAAAGTTGGCGCACCTGACTGTCCCCATTACCTGCTGTCTAGTGGCCACCCAACCTCCAATCGCTGTCCCCTGATGCTTTTCTATTTAATGCATGTATTCTGACACTGGGATGCTCAGTGTCAGATGACATCCGCTCCCTCAGCCCATTGCTTTACTGAGGCGCCGACATAGCGTGCCCAATCCCCATGTCTGCATTTAGCTCCCAAGCAGTGTGGAACACTGGGGAACCCACCCCCAGTGTCCCCAAATCTTTATTTTACTCATGCACATCTGAAAAATAGAAAACAGTCCCCCAGCATCTTTTCAATTTTTTCTTTTAACCTGAAGAAAAAACATTCCGCGTTGTCTACACTGCCTTTTTCCCATCCCGCCCCTCCCACTGAGCACCCAACACCCCACCCCCCTTTACCCTATGCTTACCACCAGAGGTCAAGGGCTGTTATCTTCTGTGGCCTGGGACACGTCTGCACTCTTCAATGCCAAACCACTAACTGAGGAATAAATGTAAGTGCCATATAATGTATTTCAATTGCGTTTTGAACTTAGGTTCAAAACTTTGCCATTTTCTGGAATTTTTACACCAGACTTTCAACATAGCCTTTTTGGACCCCACCCATGAACACTGTCACTGTCATCTTGTTAATCTGGCCCCGAAGGTAATGTCGCATTTGCTGTGTGAAATCACTTTTCCGGCCTGATTAATGAAATGGCAGTGCTAGTGTTCATGAGGTGGGGTCCCAAAGAGCCTATTTTAAAAATTTGGTATAAAAATTCCAAAACGTGGCCGAGATATGAGCTTTCATTAAAATTTTTCTATGCACGTCCATAACCTTGGTCATTTACAATATTCTGAGTCCACATTTTCAACAGAGCCATTTTTTCACACAACCTCATGAATAGAACAGCTGTATTTTTTCACAGCTTGCCTGAAATGTGTTTTCACACCTATGGCATGAAATGGTGTTTTGGCATGGATTTGAACATTTTCACCTACAGGATTTATGAGGTGGGGTCATAAGAAGACTATGTTGAAATTTTGGGGTTAAAATTTGACAAAATGCCAAAGCTATGACCATTTGTTTCAATTTCGCTACGTCCACTCATAATTTTTGAAATTTTAAATATTTTGACACCAGAGTTTCAACATAGCCGTCTTATTACTCCACCTCATGTATGTCATAAGTGTCATTGTTCGAATCCTGCCCAAAATGTTTTTTTCACACCTGTGGCATTACAGTTGTGCAGCATTACGTTTTAGCAGGGATTCGAAACTTTTCTGTAATGCGTACATAAGGCGGGATAATAAGAAAGATATGCCGGCAATTTGGTCACTGTTGTCCCATAAATAGAAGCACAGGACCCTCTATATCTACATATATAAATTTATATACACTGTGCCCCCACAGTAGAATAAGGATGCTATTACACTATCTCAAAAAGTAAGGAAATAAGTTGCAAAAAAGTTGTTAATGCTCCAGTTATCATCAAAGTGACAAAAGTTGGGAAATGAGGCTTTAGGGTTTCCTTAACATCCCAACCTCCCAAACCAGGTGGGAGAGCAGGTGTGGGGCGTGCCTTGGGCTTCTCATGCCTAACGCTCACCCCATTCTCATAGCGTCTACACATCTAACCCTTTTCACAGATGGAATAGGGTGACTGTTAGGCTTGAGAAGCCCAAGGCACACCCCACAGCTGCTCTCCTGCCTGGTTTGGGAGGGTGGGGTGTTAGGGAAACCCAAATGCCTCATTTCCCAACTTTTGTCGCTTTGACTTTGACCCTAACTGGAGCATTACTGAAGTTTTTTGCAACTGATACATATTATAGGGGCACGATAGTGCCCCTACAGTTAAGGTTGGTACAGCCTTTTAGTGTTAAATCTCAATTTTTGCACCTTAATAACTTTGGCATTTTTCAACAAGACTGGTATGTGCTGTCATGTTGCCAGTGTCACAAGATGTGGAAACTTTCATGACAGCAGTTTTTATGGTTGTTGAGATATAAAGTGGTCAAAAAGCCAAGAATTAACTTTTTTTTCCATAGGATAATATGGAATTATATGCCCTCATCTACAGCACACACAGAATGAAAATTTTCTTTGACATTTTTAGGAGTGATGGGGTGTGTGCCTAGGGAGTGCCTTTAGAGGGGTTTGGTGAAAAAATATATTACCATATTTGAATTATAACGATTTTTGTGATAGATGCAGGACAGGCTGCTCTAACGGTAAATAACATTTACCATTTGAACAGTAAAGTTTGAATGGTAAATGGCTATTTACTGTTCTAACGGTAAATGTTATTTACCATTCAAATGGTTAATACCATTTACTGTTCAAACTTTACTGTTTGAACAGTAAATGGCCATTTACTGTTCGAATAGTAAATTGCCATCCCCTCACACCTGCCCGCGGAACTTGGGAAGTCATCAAAGACTTTACGGTGGGCGACTTTGGGGGAAGGGGGCACAGAAGATCAAGCAACAGAAGAACATGGCAAAAGAACTTGCTTATTAAGCAAGAGATGAGCACCTCTCTCTAGCTCTCGCTAAGCGAGAGACCGACTGCCTTGTTTTAAATCTCTCCAGCCCACCCACAAACTAAAGGCAGCCAATAAAAACTACTGTGTTGCATTTTGCAGCCCTGCCCCTGCCTGACTCCTGAGTCCAGAACTCCATGTCCCCCGATGTTGTGGCTGTGGTGCTAATCAGAACAATAGCCCCTGTGCATTTTTGGGCAAACAGACCCCAGAATCTGATTCCTCGGCTGCCATTTAGCTAAACACCTCTTAGTGTTTACCTAATGAAAGCCTGTTTTTCCCCTTTTACTGCTTCTAAGTGGAAGGGGGCTGAGGAATACTAATATTAAATATTTAAAGCTCTGCTGTCCCACCCTCCCATGTTCCCGGTTCACCATATAAAATAAAACAGACTCCCTCCCGTTCTGTCACTTTGTGTGCTGTCCCACCATCCATTCCCCATCCCTTGTATAAAATAAAACAGACTCCCTCCCATTCCCTTCCTCTGTGTGCTGCCTGCCCCACCCTCCATTCCCAGCCCCCCATGTAAAATAAAGCAGACCAATTCCCACTCCATCCCTCTGTGTGCTTGCTGTTGGACTCTACAATGCTGGTTTGAAAAATATTTTGCTGACCAACGCTAAAGCGATGGATTTATGTCGACCGCAATTGCGGTCAGCATAAATCCATCCATGAACACTTTGTTTTCTTTGGGGGACTTTGTCCACTGAACTCCACATGTGGGGGGCTCTGCCCCCTGCACCCCTGTACTAAATATAATCAACTCCAAGTCGGAGTTGATTTGCAAGACCCCAAGAAAGCAGTGCCGCGGTCCCACAGTGACAATACAGTGACCCGTCACTGTGTTGCTGTACTGTCATTCACAGTAAAGGTGTCGCTGTGCAATCGGCATATGTTGCTGTCCTACCCTCCATTTCCGGTCCCTTGTATAAAATAAAATAGACCCACTCCCGCTCCCTCCCACATTTCACTCTTCCCCTTCCCTTTCAGCTTGCCGACAGCGGAGTGCCCCATCCCCGTGTTGGCAGTAGCCCCCTTCCCCTCAGTGTGGGACACTGGATAGCCCACTCCCAGTGTTCCCAGTTATGTTTTACCCCCTCAAAATGTTATCAGACACTGGGAAGCCCACCCTCAGTGTCCCATTGATGTATACCACCTGTAAAAAAGAAAACAGTCCCCCAATGTCTTTTTTTCCCTGTGAAAAAAAAAACCTGTCCCTAATCGTCTCCCCACTCCCTCCCCATCCCAACCCTTCCACTGAGCAACCCACTACTCCACATCCCCCCTTGCTCTGTACTTACGATCGGAGGTCACCGGCTGTCATCTTCTGTGGACTGGGACACGTCTGCACTCTTCAAAGCTGAACTGTGAACTGAAGAATCAAAGTAAGTGCCATATAATGGCTGTCAATAGTGTTTTGAACTTATGCTGATATCTTAGCGAATTTTTTTGTATATTTGCACCAAATTTTCAACATGTTTTTTTTGGCACCCCTCCTCATGAACACTGGCACTGTTATTTTGTTACTCGGTCCCAAAGGTGATAATGCGGTCACTGTGCAGAATCACCTTTCAGGACCAATTAACAAAATGACAGTGCCAGAATTCATGAGGTGGGGTCTAAAACTCCATGTTGAAAATTTATGCAAATGCCTAAGTTACACACAGTCTTTGAAAATTTGCTACACACACGTGAACTTTGGCAGTTTTTATTTTAACTCCAGATTTTCAACATAGCCATTTTTTCACACCAGCTCATGAAAAGTACAGATGTCATTTTTCATATCCTGTTTGAAATGTGTTTATACACCTGTGGCATGGAATGGTGCAGGTGCTGCAAGAAATCACCTTTTGTGACCAAGTAATGAAATAACAGTACCAGTGTTCATGAGATGGGGTCCCAAAAAAGGCATGTTGAAAATCTAGGGTCAAAATTTCTGAAAAATGGCTGTGTTACGGGTATTCATTGCAATCTCATGATGCACACTTGTAACTTTGTAAATTTGCAATATTTTCACCCCATATTTTCAATATAGTCTTCTTAGTACCCCACGTCATGAATGCCACATCTGCTGTTTTTCAAATCCTGGCCAAAATGTGGTTTCACACCTGTGATGTAGAATGTTGCAGTTGCTCAGGATTATGTGTTGGCAGGGATTTGAAAATTTTCTGTACTGGGTACATGCGGTGGGGTGATAAGGAGGTTTTGTTGAACATTAGTGGAGAAAATTATTTAAGATTGCACGGTTATGACTATTTCTTGCAATTTCACTATGCCTGCTCGTAACTTTGTGTGTAGAAGCGCAGGGGTTGGAGGTCTCTGCAGTTCTACAACTTGATACATATATGCATCTATGGAGGATGGGGCGCAGGAGTCTGAAGGACTCTGTGCTCCCACCCTAAAGATGCTTCCAAAGCTACATACATATGTGCATCTCTTGAGGATGGGGCGCACACAGTAAATAAAATAGAATAATACATGGGGTGATGTGCTTAATGAAATTTTACACACACCTGAGGTGTTGGATGCTACAGAAACCCCAAGAGTGAAAGCTCAAGGTTTATTTAAGCATCCAACACTGAGGATATTATGTACAATTCAAGTTTCATACCTATTCTATATGATTGCTAAGAAGCATTTTTCGCAGCAATTAAAATGCAGACATAGTGCGGTGCTGTGCAGCCAGAAGGTGTTTTCCCCGTTTCTCCATGAGGTGGAGCTGTTTCTCCTGTGCTCTGATTTGCCTCTGGTTGCTTTTTTATATGATTTGGGTTGCTGTCCCCCCCCCTCCACATGGCAGTGTGTCCTGGTCACTGATCTCCCCGTACAGTTTGGCAGGGTCGGACTGGCCCACCTGGATACCTGGATATTTCCAGGTGGGTCCCCCTCAGTTGGGTAAGTGGTTACCTTCTGAACTCTGAAAACTTTTGCATTTATCTTCTTTTTTCTAGTTAAATGGTGTATATGGGACACTTATGATAAATTTAAGATGCAAACACAGAGCTAGTATATCAGATTGAAGTAGAATATTGATATGAGTGTGTCAGCCTGGGCCCTCCTCTATTGATTTTCCAGCTGGGCCCTTGTATCTTCTTTCCAGGTGGGCTATCTGTACCTCAGTCCGACCCTGCCGTTTGGTGTGATATTTAAATGTAATGGGAGAAGACTGGATGATGAACGGCAAGTTTGAAATGTTTGGACCCCCTGCTCTCTCACTACTACTCACTGCCACTTTTAACTGAACCTCTGCCCAGGAAGAGAAAGGGGTAATTGTTTGCCAAGGAAGGCACTTGGCAGAATCTTTTTAATTAATGACATAGAAACATGCCAGAAAGTTTATTTATTTTTAAAGTTAAGTGTAAAGTGAGTATTATCTGTGGCACAGAGCTTTTTGTGCTGTGATGAGTGTAAAACACCCGGTAGCTGCATGTGTGGAGCATGGGAAAGCTGACACTTATCCATCGTTATAACCTTCAGGTTATAATGGGGAATTATAACCAGGTTTCCCTATGTGAGAAAACACTCCCCAGTTATTATGATACTATTATACTATCTCAAAAAGTAAGGAAAAAAATTTAAAAAAACTACATTAATGCATCAGTTAAGATTAAAGTGACATAAGTAGGGAAATGTACCATTAGGGTTTCCAACCCTAACACCCCCGCCACCCTGCACAAATGTAGAGGAATGGGGCTGACATTGGCATCTTCATCCCTAATGCTCACCCCATTCTCCTATGCTGTGCCAGTCCAGCTTATTTTCTAATGGAATGGGGTGATTGTTAGGTTTGAAGATGCCAATGCTACCCCCCATTCCTCCTCATCTGTGTAGGGTCTGGATGGGGTGCTGGGTTGAAACCCTAACAGCACATTTCCTACTTTTGTCATTTTAACCCTAATTGATGCATTAACGTTATTTTTTCAATGTATATGTATATATATATATATATATATATATATATATATATATATATAGATACATCATCTTGCAAAAACTTTGTTAATGCATTAGTTAGGGTTAAATTGACAAAGGTAGGAAATGTGGCGATTAGGGTTTCCAATGCTACCCATTCTCCACCTTGCACTGGTCCACAGAAGGGGGTCTGTCTTGGAGCCATCAACCCTAATGCTCCATCCATTCCATTACACAATTAGGAGACATGGCTACAGAATAGGAGAATGGGGTGAGTGCTAGAGTTGATGGCCCCAAGACAGCCCCCCCACCTGTGGATCTGTGCAGGGTGGGGAGTGGGGTGTTAGGTTTGGAAACCCTAATGCCACATGTCCCTACTTTTGTCAGTATAACCCTAACTAATGCATTAACAATGGTTTTTTGCAATTTATTTCCTTACTTTTTTGAGATAGTATAATAGTATCCTTATCTTACTGTGAGAACTAGATGTGTATATGTATTAAGCTGTGGAAGCACAGGGGCCTCTGGCCTCTGCATTTCTAGTTACAGTACAACAGTCATGAAATTTTCACCATAGCCATGTTATTACCCCACGTCATGTACCCAGTGTAGAAAATCTTTCCATCCCTGCCAAAATGTAACTCTGCCCAAGTGCAATGCCAATCCACAGAGCAGGTACAAAAACACAGTTTGGCCAGGATCTGAAAAATGACAGCTATGACATATATGAAGTGGTGTAATAAGAAGCCTATGTTGAAAATTTGGGCTCAGAACATTTAAAATTCACAAAGTTATGAGCATGTGTAGTGAAATTACAACAGTCATATCTGTTAAATTTTTTTATAATTTTAACCCAAAATTTTCAGCATAGCCTTCTTATGACCTCATTACAAGTACCCAGTACAGAAAGTTGTCAAATCTCTGCCAAAACATAATTCTGCATGACTGCAATGCAATTATGCACCACAGGTGAGAAAACACATTTTGGCCAGGATTTGAAAAATGACAGTTGTTACATTCATGAGGTATGTTGAAAGTTTGGGGTCAAAATATTTACAATTCCTAAAGTTATGGGTGTGCATAGTGAAATTGCAATGAAGGGACATAACTCTGCCATTTTTAAAAATTCTGACCCAAAATTTTCAACATACTCGTCTTATGACCCCACCTCATGAACAATTTGACAGATGTTACAGAAATCTCACCAGAAAGGAAATTAGCGAGTGGTGAAAAAGGATTAAAATTGTTTTAAAAAAAATTTCTAGAGGCATACAAAGCTGGGAAACCACAGAAAACAGCTCATCAGCTCCTGATGAGCAAGAAACACATTTACATGTGTGTAACACACATCTCTGGGCAGAGTTATGATGTTATTTTCAAGGCAAAAACAAAAATAAGATGGCGACTCACGAAAAAGGAATTTTTTTCTACCGAACATGGATTGGCCCCTCAAGAAAAAGGATCCTTGTTTGTCAGGCCAAATTCATTTCTTGTTCCATTCCTCTATCCAAAAGAGTGAACTGAGCATGCTCAGAACCCAAAGTTTAAAATGAAATAACTTTGGAACAGATTAATATTTTTTTCACCAAACGAATGCAGACATATTCCGTGAGGCAAGCACTATCTACCCTGAAAATTGCAGACCAAAATTCCAAACCATTTGGCCAAAGTGTGATGAGAAAAAACACTGTGAAAAAAGGAAAATGTTTAATTTTTTTCACTATTTGCAGCATGAAATCCACAATCTGGCTAACATGCAGTTTGGCATATCAAGTGAGCTACCCCAGAAGACCATGCATACTGTATTTCATGGAAATCCATTGAACGGTTGCAAAGTTATTAAAGTTAAAAATTTGAGGTTTAACATTAAAGTGCCTCCTCAACCCTAACTATAGTGGTGCTACCTCACCACTATAATAAAATAGGGGATATGACATGGCCTGATTGAAGATATCGTATTTATCTTCACGATAGGCCAATGATAAAGCTAAAGCCAGTGACCGGATAGGGTCACTGGCCGCTTCGTCAGGTAGCATAAACTTGCAGACTGGATGGGCCTAGGGGCCCTTGTCTGCCGACAGTATCTACAGTATGTATCTGTGTACCTATGATATTATGATATCTTATGAGTGGCGAAGCAACAAGTGAGATATCTTGATGTCATTGGCCTTAAATGAAGATAAATATGCTATCTTTAGTCAAGCCATGTCATGTTCTCTTAATACAACATACAGTATGTTTTGGACAGTGGTGGATCCGGGGGGGGGGGTGAGCATACCTCTCAAGTGTCCCTGATTTTGCCTCAGAATTTGTCTCTTTCCCTCCTAAAATTTGTGTTTTTGTGGCTAAACAGTGAGGACTGTAAGCACAAAACAATGTCAAGCATTAAAGTTACAGACTTGTTCTTTTTTAGAAAATGCATTTTGCACTAAGCCCCATATTCTACCAGGTTTCTGCATGGATAACTCTAATTTTGATGATGTGTCCCTGATTTTGGTCTTTTGTCTGTGATTTTTTTAAGCCTTGTTCCTGATTTATGAGGCAGGAGGTTGAGAGATATGGGGGTGAGAATAGGGCAGGTACATCCCTCATTGTAACTTGCTTGCAATTGCTGCATATGTTTCATAATTATAGTCAAATGTCTTATCTGGTTGATCCTGCCATTTTCTGAATTTTAAATAACTTATCTGGTTGATCCTGCCATTTTCTCAATGTTTTCTGGTAGATAAATTTCAGTTTTCATGCTCTCATGTAGCGTGACTGAGCAGTGTCCATTGGGGCAAATGATGTGCTGGCAAACTCTTTAAGTGAGGCACCTTATCTTCAAAAAGTAAGTAAATGAGTTTTCCACCTTAAGTTTACTTAGGTTCATTTAAAAAGATATTCTGAACTGCAGAGAGATGGGAATGAGGGCAGAGCAAGTGAGTCATCCGCTTCACAGAAAGTAAACTGAAGTGTGGGTGTGTGCTGCTGTATCAATGGTCGTTCGGGCTTGCGTCTACTTTTGTGAAGCTGACAACTCAATCACTTTGCCCTCACTCCCCTCTCTCTCTGCAGTTCAGAGGATTTTTTTTAACAAACCTAAGTATACTTAAGGTGGAAAACTCATTTTATTTGCTTTTGAAGAGAACGTGCCTTACTTTCAGAGTCTGCCAGTGAGTCATTTACCCCAATGGATACCGCTTGGTCACGCTACATGAGGGCATGAAAACTGAAAGTTCTTTCACTGGAAAACATTGAGAACATGGTGGGATCAACCAGGTAAGTTATTTAAATAAACGTTTGTTTAAAAATTATGGCAGGACCAACCAGATGTGTGAGTTACATGGGGGGGGGTGTTGTATGTCATAGAGTGAGAGTCACACAGCAGCTTGCCATTGTAGGGGCAGATTAAAAATGAAATGGTTTCAACTTGTTTGAAAATGACATATAGGAACATGGAGATATCAAAGTATGACATATAGAAACATGGAGATGTCAATGATATCGCCACTGCCTGCCTCAGATACTACTTTTTATTCCTGCATGTATCCCAAAACATATGTTGTATAAATAAACATAATCTCTCTCTCTCTCTCTCTCTTATATATATATATATATGTATGCAAACCGAATCAGCACAACAGTTATGGACTTCAGGAGCATGGACTTCCACAAGATGAGAAGGATAGTGAGGGAAGAGATGGCGGGAACAGAGAATATGAGGGATGTAGAGGAGTTATGGGAAACTATTAAAGGTGGAGTGCTGAAAGCAATTCAAATGTGCATAAAGAAGGCAAGGAAGAGCAGAAAGAAGAGGAGACCACTTTGGTTTAGAAGGGGAGGTGGTGAGAGCGATTGGGGACAGGAGGAGGGCTTTCAGAAAATATAAGAGGATAAAAAGGAAGGAGGACAGGGAGGCTTATATTGAGAAGAAAAGGCTAGCAGGGCAAAAGATAAGGACAGCAAAGGTGGACACTGAGGAGAGAATAGCTAAGCAGGCCAAAAGGGGTTACAAAATATTCTTTAGATATGTGGTGGAAAAGAGGAAGGCTAGGCAGGAGATTGCAAGGCTGAGGGATGAAGGTGGGGTAAAACTGGAAGGGGACTGTGAACAAGTACTTTTGCTCAGTGTTAATGGAGGAGGAGGAGGGCGGGGGCCTGAGCTTAGGGGAAGGGGGAGGGAGAACAAAAGTGCAGATCTGAGCCTGTTCTATATAGAAAGAGTTAAGGAGGAACTAGGCAGACTGAAGGTGAATAAGACAATGTGGCCAGACAGGCTGCACCCTAGGGTGATCCTGGAGCTGGAGGAAGAGTTGGCCACCCCACTGATGGGGACTATTCAACTTGTCTCTGGTCTCTGGGAGGGTGCCAGAGAACTAAAAGAGGGTGCACGTGGTGCCGCTGCACAAATGGAGTAGTAGGGAGGTGGCAGAGAACTATTATCTGGTCAGCCTCATCTCATCTCAGGGGGGGAATGACATGGAGGCACTCAAAAAGGAGAGGGTGGTGGACTACCTGGAGGATAGTGGCTTGCAGGATGACAGGCAACATGTCTTCATGAAAGGGAAGTCATGCCAGATGAATTTGATTGAGTTCTTTGATTGGGTGACGCAGGTGGTTGACTGGGGGGGGGCAGTGGACATAACCTATCTAGACTTCAGTAAGGTCTTTGACACCAACCCCCATAAAAGGTTGGTGAGCAAGCTGGAAAGTATAGGGATAGGTGGGAAAATAACCAGGTGGGTGGAAAACTGGTTGGTGAGCAGAAGCCAGAGAGTGGTGGTAAACAACGTGTACTCTGGGATGGGGGGGAGATGAGTGGGGTGCCCCAGGGGTCAGTGCTGGGACCCCTCCTTCTTAATATTTACATCAGTGATATAGCGGAGTTGCTGAGGGCAAGGGTGTGCCTGTTTGCTGATGATATGAAAATCTGCAATAGGGTGGACATTGTGGGGGGGGGGTGGAGGAAATGAGGCAGGACCTGAGGACTCTGGAGGGATGGGCAGACATTTGGCAACTGAAATTCAATGCCAGAAAGTGTGCTGTGATGCATTTGGTGCAGGAACCAGAAAGCAAGATACACCCTTGGGGGGAAGATATCAAGGATACAGAGCAGGAGAAGGATCTGGGGATTATAGTATCATGTAACCTTAAGGTGGGAAACTAATGCAGCAGGGCAGTGGGGAAGTCCAATGGGTTGCTGGCATGCATTGGCAGGGGCATGACCAGCAGAAGGGGGGGATACTGATGCCCCTGTACAAAACACATTTAAAAGCTGGTGCCCAAATCCCGTGCATGTGTAGTAACAGCACTTTCTCACGCTGGTGCTGGATCTTGTTCCATGCTGCCACTGCGCATGCGCTGGAGTTGGGCAGCAGCTTTTAAATGTATTTTGCGTCAGAACAAGCCCTCGGTTTTTATTTGTAAACACCATCAAAGATTTGGAATACCATTCTGTTATGCATTAACAGTTTTTTAGCATGCCAATGTTAAAAATCTGTGGGTTGGGACAGCGCTCCCTGTAAATGCATGTTCTTAGTATGGAAAGGCTTCCGGGGCATGGAGATTTTAAGCCGGGACACCAGTAATGGAAATAGTTTGTGAATTATGAAAATTGGTAAGCTTACCACTTTTTCTTTTATTCGGAGGCATTCTACAGTCACCTCTTTACAATTTTGTGGTTGTAGAATGTCAG
This sequence comes from Neoceratodus forsteri, assembly GCA_016271365.2. Classification (NCBI taxonomy): domain Eukaryota; kingdom Metazoa; phylum Chordata; order Ceratodontiformes; family Ceratodontidae; genus Neoceratodus; species Neoceratodus forsteri. The sequence goes on from CM057450.1 coordinate 941,517,225, forward strand.
ATGGAAATTTAGCAGGAAACGAGGAGCAAAGTTGACAGTGCCCCTTTAATGTTATCGTGGCAGCACTGCACAAACACATTTTGCTATGTGTTGTTTTTTTTGTGAATTGATTGTGTCAAGCTGGTTTGTGCTATTGGCCTGAAATTTTCAGGGTTGCAAGACCTAGTGCCACAGAAGTGTCTTTCAGTAGTTTTGTACAGAACGATTCAACAGGCTCATAATTGCACCATTCTGAAGTTAAGAAATTTCCCCATAGGATAACATTCGGTGGTTGTTTTCTCTGTCCCTTCATTGTGGCAATGTAGATTATGCTATTGGGCTGAACTTTTCAGGATGGACAGCCCTAGTCCCACAGATGTGCCTTTCGGTGGTTTGGTATGAAAACATTAAACAGGTCCATCTTTACAGCATTCCAAAGTTCAGAAATTTTCCAATAGGCTAACACTGCAGCACCCATTACACCTTTCGGGGCCCGTATCTCAAAAATGGTTCAAGATATGGACTTTTCGCTGCAAAAATGCAGGACTAAATGCAGAAGGAAGCCATGAAAACCATGAAAATAGAATTTGTTTCTATCTTGTATGGTTCCTGAGATATTTTCGAATTAGTGTTCCAATTGATCATTTTCATGTGTGTAGGCCACTATTATGCCCACTGTGTTAGCAGTCACAGCGCTTTTCGGTGCTTGTATCTCATAAATGATGCAAGATATGGATTCAATGTACCTGTGTTGCGAGAACTACTCACTCTCATGATTAGAATGACACTTGCATTTTTTTTTTCTAGCTGCTATGGTTCCCAAGATATGGGCAAATTAGTGTTACAAGGGCTCCTTGCCTTACAGGGCTGCTGTATGGCTCCATACTTATCTGTAAGTGGGAGTGCAGGGCCTGGAGGGCCAGCACTCCCACAGACACATATTGTTATGCACAGCTGGGCAGCTTGGTGGGAGCGCAGGGCCCTTTCTACCAACACATTTCATTTACTACTTACATTAAATTTTTTTAAAAAGGAAGGAAATTCTTTGCAAAAACTCCATTAATGCATCAGTTGGGGTTGTTTCCACACTGGCAAATGTGTGTAAATTCCATGTTAGGGTTAACACCCCTACCACCCCACCACCACCACCACCCTCCACACACCAGCAGGCGTCAAGGTGTGCGTTGGTGTGGTCGTGCCTAATTCTCACCCTTTTGTCGGTGTGGAAACAACCTTAACTGATGCATTAACAAGAGTTTTGTAAAGAATATATATATATATATATATATATATATATATATATATATATATATATATATATATATACATTGTGCAAAGTCAGTGATGATCTTCAAATAGCTATGGACAATGGTTTCCTCACTGGTGCCATTTTTGAGGTCCTTTCCAAGGATTCAGCTTCATGTATTATTCAGTTCTCTTGCTCAAGGTCAAGACACTAAATCACAGCTAACTAGATGTAAAACAATTCAAAACCTAATTCAGTAACCTAACTCATTTACTGTCCATATAAGGCATTTGCTCTGACTGTGTGGTCTTAAATCTTGGGGTTTATCAAGGCCTTCCTCTCGTCTCCATTTTTGCTAATGACCTCCTAAAGTACAATTGAAAGTGTCATCTATAAATGTAGGCAGTTGACGCCCCACTCTATTACAATGCATTGACAATGTTCAGTGATAATTCAATGTGCACATCTGATTTCAGCACAATCTCCTGGTTTGTCAACAAGTGTCTAATTGTTAATATAAACAAAACTAATTCTCTGGTGTTTGTATCCCAGAACTTGTTAACTTGGTTAGTTGATCCACTTGTTACGATAACATCCAGACAACACTATTGGACAAGGCAAAGTATTCTGGGAATCTGACTGGATGTATTACTTCCATACAGTCAGCACATTGATCACATCTTCGCAACCAAGTCAACTTGCTCGGCAGGTCTGAGTACTTTGTCAGTGTTCATGTAAGGAAGCAGGTCGTCTCCCACTTCCTGCTAACTTACATCTACTATAGAGACTGCATATATTGCTATGCACAAAAATACAGAACAAAACAAAATTCTGCTGTCATCCGATCATTTGCAAAAGTTGCCATATTCATCTTCTCATAAAGATAATGTAGGTGACCCATCATTGTCTACTGTAAGACCAGCTTCACTGGCCAAGACACTCAAGCAGGTGTGACTGCTATTGACTTTCTTGTTTTCTTGTTTTGTTGTACAGCTGAACACAGGTGAAAGCCTTTGGTTATCTCTCAGCCACATAGCTCAGTCAAGCAGTGCCTACTCACTCCATTTAGCAGCAGCACTTCCTAATTCCCATGATAAAGTATGACTTTGGTAGAAAGGCCATTGCAGTTTTAGCACCAAACACCTGTAACAAACTCCCTATCCAGTTGAGGGATGCTTCTAGCATACAAGTGTTGATGTCCAGTTTTTCTTGTTCCTTTTGAACCCCCTGTACTTGTTTTGGTCCAGTATCTCCCCTCCTTGTCCATGATCATGCTATATACTAATGCTCTTGCTCTTTATTTGCTGCTACCCCCATTTGTTACTTTCTTTGATTACTGTTTGGTTGTAGTTACCTTTACAGTTTTGTTTTTGTTTTGTTGTTTTGCATTGTATATTTTAGCAGTGATGTAACTATTCTTGCTGGATTCATTTAACCTGTTGGTTGCTGCTATCCTCCCCATAAAACCCATGAAAATGAGCATTGCATCTCATGGGATTATCCCAATTATAGTAATTACAACTAAATAAGTAAATCAACACTATCAGCATCACTGGTGAAACTTACTGTGGTTTTACAAAGAAAATAGTTGTGGTGACATCCTTTTTTAGTAGAGTACACATTTCTAAAGCTTGGTTAAGTAATGTCAGAGGCAAAATCACTCCATGGTGTCAGAAATGCAAGGATTATAAGCATAATTTATGCATTCATTTCTGAATGCAAAGGCAATGAAACATTTGGGAATACATATTCTTAACAGACTCAGTCAACACACAAAGATTTTGCTTCAGAGTGATTTTATTTTCAGTTTTCTGACCCCCAAGTACATGCCACCAGCATTTGTGGCAATGAGTCACTTCATCAAGGAGGCAATGCTTTTATTGTAATTTTCCCCATCACTGCTCAGTTATGCTTTGCATAGTCAGTCTATAGTAAATAAAACTTCAGATAATTTTTATGTGAAATTAATTGTATCGTAGATATAATAGGTAGCAATAACTGTGAGCTTCTGTCCATATACGGCTACACTGGACCTTATCTTGCACTTGAAACTTTGCTATTCCTATGTAAACATACAATGCCTTGTAACCTGTATACTGTATCTAGCACGATTTATGTCTTTGGCATGTTGGCTTTTTTTAGACGTTTTGCCTTAACAGGCATCATTGTAAACAAACTCTGATCAATGATTTTTTTTTTATCCTAACTTACAAAGAATTGAATTATGTTGTGTTTTAAAAGCTCCAGTTGTGTTGAAAATATATTCTTAGAAATATTACTGATGAGTGGCATGGAAACATAGGAAAGGTATGAACAGATGAAAAGATGGGGCTGATTTCCAAAGATTTGTGTCATGTTTCTAGTGCAGTTGATCTACTTGCAAGATAACGGTGAAGACCACATAAAAGGTGGTCTAACATTTTGTCGCATATATTGCTAGTAACACGCAAACAAAATATGCATGTCAAAATGATGACGCATGTGTTATTTTTCACTGTAAAGTATGGACATTGTCACAGATGTGTCAAAACATTTAGAAAATTAGCAGCAAAGGTTCTGGCAAATTTGATGTGATGCAGGCTGTGCCCAAAATTGGGAACTACACTTGAGTTGTGTGCTTTGACAATCCAGCCCATGAAGTTCATCCAGGCTGCTTGGAACCATACCTTGAGATGATTGCCCTTTTATTCCCACCCCCATTTCTTCCCTTTAATAAGACCTACAAAACCATCTCAGACAGTTTTGACCCCAACAGTGGCACCCACATTGACTTGTCACCTATGTTGTTCACGGTGTACATGCTCCCCCAGGTGAGATTATTAGATGTAGATGTTACCCAGCTGTATATGTCCTTTGCAACTGGGATGAGTAATGCTGTAGTAGTGCTAAACAGATGTTTGGCTGAGATCCAAGACTGGATGTCCTCTAACTGGTTGAGACTCAGCCTCAACAAGACAGAGGTACTAGTGATTGATCCTGGTCACCGGTGTGATGTGGTTGCTATCGGATTAGGAACAGGGCTGTTTTTGGGCCCCACCCAGTTGGTAGCTTCCACAAAAGTGAAAATCTGGGTAGCATCCTTGATGACAGATTGACACTTGAGGCTCAGATGTCATCTGCCATCTGGAGCAGCTTTTACCACTTAAGGAATATCGCCCAGATTAAAGCCTGAATTCCGCCTGGTGACCCGCCCTCACTGGTGTACGCCTTTGTTGCATCAAGGCTAGACTATTGTAATGTTCATACTTCAGGGTCTGTGGGGGGATTCTCCATCGCTTGCAGCTGGTGCAGAACACAGAAGCCAGGTTGCTGACAGACCTCCCGGGGTCCTGCCATGTCACTCCACTCCTGCGTGACCTGCACTGACTGCTAGTGAAGTGAAGGATTGCCTTGAAGAAGGGCTTGCTCACCTAGGAGGCCCTATATGGTTTGGGCCCTGGTTACCTGAGTGACCAACATATTCCTGAAACACAGCGCTACTCCTGTAGTTAATGCCAAATGACGGTACTCCTGTCAAAGTATATTCAAACAAAAGGTGTTTTATTTTGTCAAGTAACAAAATAACAAAGTTAGAGTGTCTCTCACTTCACCAGTATACTACCTGGTAGCTTGGCTGGAGTGCCATCATTTGACATTTACTACAGGAGTAGTACTGTTTTTCAGGACTGTGTTAGTCCATTTGCATTTGACACGGTCGACCACAGTCTGCTCCTCACCTCTCTTGAATCGATAGGGCTAGATCCTACTTCTCTAAGTTGGTTCCCTGACTACCTGTCGGACAGATACCAACAGGTTAAGGCTGAAGGCGAGCTCTCTGATACCAAACTGTTACAAAGAGGAGTGCCCCAGGGATCCATCTTGGGACCACTACTAGTTGCCATCTATATCAACAATATAGATGTAGGCATCAAGGAGGCAGATATCCACCTATTCGCAGACGATACAGTGTTCTATCTAAGCCGTCCTACACCTGAAGCAGCATGCGCTAATTTACAAAAAGACTTTAACAGTCTGCAGCTTCAACTAGTCAGCAAAAAACTGCTACTTGATGCTAAGAAAACAAAAGTCATAATATTCTCCTCTGTTAACCATCCGGTCAATCTAGCTGTGTTTGGCTCCCCACCCCTCATCTCCACGATCCTGGGTGAGAATCTAGAGTATGTTACGAAATTCAAATACTTGGGGGTTTGGATAGACCACAAACTTTCCTTCGCAGACCACATGGAGGACCTGTTGAAAAAACTAAGACAAAGGCTAGGCCTCTTTTATAGGATAGGATGGCTATTGACTACAGAGGCGAAGAAGGAGCTAGTCCAAGCTACATTTCTTTCCCTGATTGACTATGTGGACTTCATTTACAGTAATTGCGCTGCCTCTTACCTTGGCAAATTGGATACACTTTACCATAGAGCCCTACGATTCATTACTGATCTTTCCATCAATACCCACCACTGCTCGATTTATACAGCAATGGGCCGGACTTCCCTTCAGTACAGGCACAACATGAATGCGGCGCTCTGGACCCTTAGAGCCATTAGTGGTAAACTCCCCCAGTACATTGCCAACTGCCTGACCCCTATAATAGCTGGAAGCTATGCTCTCCGAAGCTGCTCCCTGATTTCTCTGTTTATACTCAAGGTGCATAAACGCTTCGGAAGGGCCGCCATAGGCTTCACGCTTCCCTCGCTTTGGTATAGACTCCAGAAATTACTAAAATTGAGGTCCCCAGTTAGCATCGACAGGTTCAAAACCACTTATCATAATGGCATATCAGAAACCTGCAACTGCTTTACTCGCCCCTAGCTTATCTTACCCCCTCTACTCTTAGCACTTCTATATACCTTTCATGTGTATCCTTGCCAGATATGACTCTTAGCTCTTCTTTATACCATCCGTGTGTATCCTTACCCACCTTGACTGAAGGCATACAAATCTTATATTATTCTTACCCCCCATCTTGAACCACCATTCAAACCTGAGCCCATGGCATATTAGACTTTCGTGGATTGTAGTCCCATACAGCTTCACTTATGGTAAATAGCCATCAGCTAGCTGGCAGTCTCACCCCCGCGCCAGTTCACTGCATGCTCTCCTATACACCAGCAACCATCACATTTCTATACATAATTCACCATGACTCTCTACCCTTCCTGTGTTTAACATTACATGCCGCAATAGACCCCCCGTGCCTACTCTTTCCCGCAGGCGTACTAGCAAATAGTGAAGTACAACTGAATTTTGTGCGCTAATCCTGCACAAGCACTGCCCCATGCTGTTTTTTTACTGACCAATGTACTCTGTCATAGCTGCACATTTGTATTATTTCTTGTAGACTGTTATCTAACCTTGTGGTTCCATGACTGTACCCTCGCTTTGCCTATGCTCCCTGTCCTATCTGTGTATATGTATTATTTTGCAAACTGTTACCTAACATTGTTGTTCCAATGATTGTACTTTGTTCAACTGTATTATTGTTGTGTGTCACTGGTCCACCTTAAAAATCAGCTTGCTCAATGGTGTTCGCCTGGATAAATAAAGATACTGATTGATTGATTGATTGATTGGTTAGTTAATATTTGGATTTGCCTCCTGTATTACAGCTCACCCCGCTCTGCTCATGAACACAGGTTATAACCCTTTTTGGAGTATGTGACCAGTGGGCTGCCCCAAGGGTCCGTCCTCGGACCAATCCTGTTCTCCCTGTTCATAAACGAGCTACCCTCCGTTACTTCCAATGGGCATCTGACACGCTACGCCAATGACCTTGTTATCCTAGCTAGCTCTCAGCACATCACCTCCATCAACTCTCCGCTCAACTCTGATTTCGTCCTTATCAGGAACTGGCTTGTAGGACACAAACTCTCAGTGAACCTTAAGAAAACGCAGACCTTGCTCTTTGGCTCCGTGGCCAAAACTTCCTCCTGCATGACCCCCCTTAAAAATCAAAGGATCTAGTAATTCCCTTCTTCCCAATGCTGACTCTGTAAAATACTTAGGTGTCACTCTCGATCCCCAATTGGACCTCACCGCGCACATTCGGTCCCCGTGTAAAGTGTGTAATGCCAAGCTTGGCCTGGCCTATAGGGCTAAAGACTGCCTCTCCCCCACAGCTCGACTTGCCATAGCTAAGGGGAATCTCCTCCCTACACTCTTTCACGGGCTCGTTGCCGTTGCCCCTATCCCGTCCTCTAGCCTCGCCAAGTGGGACACCGCATACAATAATGCATGTCACTTCACACTATCGGCCACCCGCCTCACTCACCGATTCAAGCTATACTCTCGACTAGATTGGCTACCCCCTGAGAAGTTCTGGACCTATACCCTTGGCAACTTCATTGACAACATAGTTAGAATGGCCACTCCTGCCTCACTAGCCCTTCTGCTGAAACACGCCTCCACTGTCTACAACCTTAGGTCATGCACAGCTAAGGCCCGCAGGGTTCCCACGACCCACACCCTCACAGGCGATCGGGCCTTCACCGTTTATGCACCAAGACTATGGAACTCCCTCCCTGCTCGCGTCCGCGCCTCCCCCTCCCACCCCTGCTTCAAGTCCTCCCTATGGAACTACCTAAAAACTGAATCCACCTGCCTGTGTTAAGCTCCCATCTGCCCCACTCAGCGTGTAGTCTCTCCCATCGTACATCTCTGCTGCTGACTACCCTCCCCAGGCACTTACTGCTCCCGGTGGCATGGCTTCTATTGTTTGTTACCTGCCTTGTTGCTCTTGCCAAAAATTTCTAAACTATTATTTGTCGTTTACCTCTGTATCACTCTACGGCGGAGCTCCTTGCTCCTGTATGTTAACTCCATTGTATTACCAACTGTTGGAGCATGTGGTTCCTGTATGTTAACTCTATTGTACTACCAACTGTTGGAGCATGTGGTTCCTGTATGTAAACCTGATTGTATTACCAACTGTTGGAGCATGTGGCTCCTGTATGAAAACCCTATTGTATTACCAACTGTTGGAGCATGTGGCCCCTGTATGTAAATCCTATTGTATTACCAACTGTTGGAGCATGTGGCTCCTGGATGTAACCAAACTGTTGGAGCATGTGGCTCCTCTATGAAATTGTTGTCACATGGATACCCTGTAACTCTCCCGGGTTGCTCCTGAAAATAGGCACGTTGCTGTCTAGTGTGCTTACCTGGTTAACAAAAGCAAATAAATAAATAAATGTGTTACCTGAGTGGCCTCCTGTCTCCTGTCCGCCCAGTGCACTCACTCCTCTCCTTCACTGGGGGCCTGCTGGAGGTTCTCATGGCCTAGTTGAAAACTGCAGGAGATCGCACATTTGAGGTGGCTGGCCTGGCCCTGTGGGTCTAGCTACCAAGATCTTTGTGAGAGGCTCCATTAGTGGAGGCCTTCAAGAGTGGTCATAAAGACCATCTTTTTAGAGAAGCTTTCGGTAGCCAGCTATAGGCTACTTTTTATTGACATGCTGTCTTTACTGATTTTATTTATTGATTTTATTGACTGGTGTGCCCAGTTTATTTCCATTGTTGTTATTATGTATGTTTTCTGCATCTCTTCTTTTGTAAAGAGCCCAGTGCCTCCAGGAATGAGTGCTCAGGAAATAAACATTTTACTTACCTAATATTAGCTGAATAGTAACTAGTACATTTTAAAACATTTTTACTGAGGTGCATGCTGTTTCTCACAGCTCACATTGTACCAAAAGATTTGTACCAGCCTTTGGAAAACATGAATGAGCTGGCAGTATAGCCTATAGGTTAGAGTAATGAACTGTGAATGAGCTTGGTACATCCAACAGACAGATCTGGGTTTGAGTCCCACATCCTCCATTTTTAATTTTTAATTTATTTTTTGATGACCGGGTAGGTGCACTAGACACAAGAGTGAGTATTTTCAGGCACGACCCAGGAGGTCGACAACACATAGAGATAGAGGCACATGGAAATACAGTGTCAAAAAAAATACAATACATCACATATCATACATCACATATCAGAATGAAGAAGATTAGAACAATGAAGGTACCAAGGCACAGATGGTGTATTTATACAGATAGAACATAAGTGCCCGTGAGTAAACAGTCATAGTGATATAACATTTAAAGTGCAAGAAATCCCACAAGGTATCAATACAGTGCAGTGGTATCATAGATACATACAAAATCACACATGCCCCCACAATGCAAAGTACCATGGGCTGCATATCCAAATCACCACAGAATGTTATGCTGGTCCAACTCTTAGCAGAATTGCATGGTGCCGCACCATGCAATTCTGCTTAAAGTTGACCAGCATAACATTCTGTGGTGATTTGCATATGCAGCCCATGGTACTTTGCATTGTGGGGGCATGTGTGATTTTGTATTTTCTTGAAACTTGGCTTCCCAGCCAAATGCCCTTTGGGGTAACCCTTGCCTCAGTGTTTGTGCACAGAGGTTCTTTGTCTTATAGATACATAGATACATAGACAGTGTCGGCAGATAAGGGCCTATGGCCCACCCAGTCTGCCCATTTGAGCTTGTAAGTTCAGTTTGTTTTCCTAGAAGTCTGTTGCCCCTTACCCCAGACCTCCAGAATTCCTTTATGTCTATCCCATGCATTCTTAAATCCCGTGATTGTTTCAGCCCCCACCACTTCCTCTGGCAGGGTGCTCCACTTGTCCACCACCCTTTCTGTGAAGAAATTTTTTCTCATGTTTCCTTTGAATCGTCCTCCCTCCAACTTCATCCCATGCCTCTAGTTCTGGAACATCTTTTTGCTTAAAAATAATGTTTTCCTGCACCCTGTTCCTCCCTGTAAGATACTTGTATGTCTCTATCATATCCCTCTCTCCTCCTCTCCTCCAGGGAGTACATGTTCAGTTCCTTCAACCTGTCTTCATAGGACTTGTGATGCAATCCATGCACCATCTTTTGTTGCCCTCCTCTGAACCTTTCTAACCTGTCTATGTCCTTACGTAGGTATGGTCTCCAGAACTGTACACTGTACTCCAGGTGGGGCTTCACTAGTGTCTTGTATAGCGGAATTATGACCTCCTTTTCCTGCTGGTGATGCCCCTGCCTATACATCCCAGCATTCTATTTGCTTTACCTGCTGCCTTGTCACACTGTTTCCTACCTTGAGGTCATCAGAGATGATAACCCCAAGATCCCTTTCCTGCTTGGTGCATGCTATATCCTCACCCCCAACTGATATATTGTGCCAGGGTTTTGTGCCCCATATGCATTATCTTGCACTTCTTTGCATTGAATTTCAGCTGCTAAACCCTGACCATTCTTCAAGTTTCTGCAGGTCGCTTCTCATTCTGTCTACACCCTCTGGTGTGTCTACTCTGTTACAGAGCTTTGTGTCATCAGCGAACAGTGAAATTCTGCCTTCTAGGTCCTGCAGTAATGTCACTGATAAAGATGTTGAATAGGACCAGTCCCAGCACTGATCCCTGTGGTACCCCACTGGTCACTCTTCCTCTGTGGAGTGACAGCCATTTACCACCACCCTCTGTGTCCTGCCACCCAGCCAGTTACCTACCCACCACACTACTGTCCTGCCCACACCCATATTCCCCAGTTTGTGTAATAGTCTTCTATGTGGCACAGTGTCAAAGGCCTTGCTGAAGTCCAGATAGGCCATGTCCACCGCCTTCCTCTGATCCACCTCCCTAGTCACCCAGTCAAAAAATTCAACAAGGTTGGTCTGACATGACCTCCCCCTGGTGAAACCATGCTGCCTTGGGTCCTGTAGTCCATTGACAACCAGATGTTCCATCAATCTCTCCTTCAGTAGTGCTTCCATGATCTTCCCCACTACCGAGGTGAGGCTGACTGGTCTGTAGTTCCCTGCTTCCTCTTTGTCCCCACTTTTGTATAAGGGGACTACATCTGCTGTCCTCCAGTCTTTGGGTACCTCTCCCTGTTTCCAGTGATCGGCTAAACAGGATAGCCAGAGGTTCAGCCACCACCTCTCTTAGTTCTTTAAGGACCCTGGGGTGCACCCCATCTGGCCCCATTGCTTTATCAACTCTTATTACTTCCAGTTCCTTCAGAACCCTTTATCATACAGTCAACTGAAAACAGAAAAAATAACAGTTTTGGGAGGAGGTTGGGGGAAGGTAAAGCAGAGATATAGCCTAGCAAGAGCAAGGAAGAGAGAGGGGAAGGGATGAGAAGAAGGGGGTAGGATGGAAAAAGAAACAATTTCAACAGAAGAAAGGAGGGAAACTGCTGGGCTGCACAAATAGAAAGAGCCAAGTTCTACGGAGGGTTGACTAACCTTGTTGTTACAACGATTGTACTTTGTTCAACTGTATTATTGTTGTGTGTCGCAGGTCCACTTGCATACTGTGTGACTCTAAGCAAGTCATTTAACCTCCCCAGTGCTCTTGGGTCAGCCCTTAAAACAGGCACCTGTGCCTAGTGGGTCTTACCTGGTTACCAAAATAATAAAATAAAAAAAATGCATTCCTACCTGAATGGTACAGAGTAGATCAATCTTACTTGCACAGTTCTTACAAGGTGTCATTTATTTTACACTACATTTTATACTTAGAAACATAGAAACATAGAATTTGACAGCAGATAATGACCGCTTGGCCCACCCAGTCTGCCCATTTCCCTACCTGATGGATAAGCTGCAGATCCTAGTTAACCAGCAGCCTACTTCTTCCTACCCCCAACCCCTAGAATTGCCTTATGACTGTTCCATGCATACTTGAATTCCACCACTGTTTTTGACTCCACAACCTCCTCTGGAAGGCTGTTCCATACATCCACAACCCTCTCTGTGAAAAATACTTCCTTAAATTACCTCTGAGCCGCCTCTTCTATCTTCAAATTGTGCCCCTTGTTCTTGCACACCCTTTTTTGAAAGATGCTACCTCTTTGGACTTTGTTGATTCCCTTGAGGTATCACTTGGAAGTTTCTATCATGTCCCCTCTCCTCCTTTCCTCGAGGCTATACATATTAAGCTCCTTAAGTCTCTCTTCATATGTCTTCCGGTGCAGACCCTGCACCATTTTAGTTGCCCTCCTCTGGACAGCTTCCATTCTGTCTATGTCTTTGTGGAGATTGGGTCTCCAGAACTGCACGCTGTACTCCAGATGTGGTCTCACCAGCTGTCTGTACAGAGGGATAATAACTTCTTGTTTTCTACTGGTGATGCCTCTCCCTATGCATCCCAGTATTCCCCAGCCCTCCTTGCTGCCCTCTCACATTGCTTGCCCACCTTTAGGTCATCTGATATGACTACCCTCAGGTCCCTTTCCATTTTTGTTGTAGTTAGTATATCACCCCCCATTGTGTACTCCTCCCCTGGGTTTTTGTTTCCCAGGTGCATTACCTTGCACTTCTTAGCATTGAATCTAAGCTGCCATACATTTGACCATTCCTCTAACCTTGCCAAGTCCCTTCTCATCCTTTCCACCCCACCTTGTGCATCAACTCTGTTGCAGATCTTTGTGTCATCTGCAAAGAGACATACTTTTCCTTCCAGTCCCTCTGCAATGTCACTTATAAAGACATTGAAGAGGACCGGTCCTAATACTGAACCCTGTGGTACCCCACTGCTAACCCCCCTTTTTTCAGAGTGGGCTCCATTTACTATTACTCTCTGTGTCCTATTCTCCAGCCAATTCTTTACCCAGGCTGTCATCTTGGGACCCACTCCCAGGCTGACTAACTTGTATATTAATCTTTTGTGTGGGACTGTGTCAAATGCCTTGCTAAAGTCTAGGTAAGCCATGTCCACAGCCCCTCCCTGATCAACTACTTTGGTCACCCAGTCAAAGAAATCTATCAGATTTGTCTGGCATGACCTTCCCGCTGTGAATCCATGCTGCCTTAGGTCCTGTGCCCCTTGTAGGCTTCTTGACTAGTGCAAGTACAGGATTTTTTCTTGTATGATTCCATGGGCCAGATATTCAAAGCTTTGCGCTGGGCACAAACCGTTTGTGCAGGTTTAGCATGGGATTAGCGTGGGTCCACAATATTCAAAAGGCCAAACAGCATGCGCAAACTGCATTAGTGCTGGGCAAAATCATAATAGACACAAGGGGCAAACTGAACCTGAATACAGGTGCAATGCTATATTCAGCAATTAGCACCATGCAAAGTGGTTTTGTGCAACCTAGCGCAACCCTTTGTGCACTACAAATTACCGCCCAGGCTTTGTGTGGCATTTGCACGGCATTTGAGTGGCTTTGTACAACCCTAACTTACGAATATGACACATAGAAAAAGTCAGACATGGAGGAAACATGCTGCTCACTGATGGCACCACAATGATGCCAACATTTGCCACCAGTCCCAATCATGCCAGGCAGTAACTGATGACCCAGCCCCAAGTGGACATCATGGTAGTGTGGCCATACAGCACACACCTGCAGACCATACTTCTGTGGTGACCAACAGATGCCAGCACACACACACACACATATGCAGCACTGTGGGCATGGTGGGTGTTGAGGGGAGGGTGTACGGGTGGCCAGGCCTCATCACAGACCGGGTGCATCCACAAGGCTGGGAGACATCACGCAGTGCACATGGGCCAGTATTGGGAATATCACAATACTAGTGTGCCTATCTGATCATACATGCCCCCAGTCACATACCACACAGCTGTACAAACACCACAGCACACACAGCCGGTCATGTATATGTCACTGTGAGCATCCCATGCCAGAGGTGCAGCATCTGTGGGTCACACAACAGCATAACAGTAATGTCCACTGTCAGTAAACATCTGCAAGTTGGGCCTGTCACTGTGTACAGTACAGTGGTCATCACTGCCCTACACACCATAGACATTGCTGTGTCCCTCACACTACTTGGCCCCTTTCTACTGTAGTGTCTGCTGTGCACTGTAGCATGACCTTGACCTTGATACACAAGGAGGTGTGGAAAGGATGAGAAGGGACTTGGCAAGGTTGGAGGAATGGTCAGAAGTATGGCAGCTTGGATTCAATACAAAAAAGTGCAAAATAATGCACCTGGGAAACAAAAACCCAGGGGAAGATTACACAATGGGGGGGAGGTAGTAACAACAACAAAAATGGAAAGGGACCTGGGGGTAATCATATCAGATGACCTTAAGGTTAGCAAGCAATGTGAGAAGGTGGTAGGGAAGGTAGGGGGATACTGGGATGTATAGGGAGAGGCATCACCAGCAGAAAACAGGAAGTTGTTATCCCTTTGTACAGACAGTTGGTGAGACCCCATCTGGAGTACTGCGTACAGGTCTGAAGACCCGACTCTGCAAGGACATAGACAGGATAGAGGCAGTCCAGAGGACAGCAACTAAAATTGTGCGGGATCTGCAAGAGAAGCCATACGGGGAGAAATTAAAGGAGCTTAATATGTATACCCTTGAGGAAAGGAGGAAGAGGGGAGACATGATAGAAACTTTTAAGTACCTCAGTGGAATCAACAAAGTCCAAGAGGGTAGCATGTTTCAGAAAAAGAGATGTGCAAGAACAAGGGACACAATTTGAAGATAGAGGGGGGCAGTTCAGGGGCAATGTGAGGAAGTATTTTTTTCACAGAGAGGGTGGTGGATGCATGGAACAGCTTTTCTGAGGAGGCTGTGGGGTCTAAAACTGTGGGAGAACTCAAGAATGCATGGGACAGACATAAGGCAATTTTTGTGGGGGGTAGGAAGAGATAGGCTGTTGGTTAACTAGGATCTGCAGCTTTTATCCTGTAGGTAGGGAAATGGGCAGACTAGGTGGGCCAAGCGGTCCTTATCTACCATCAAAGTCTATGTTTCTATGACAGTTGCATGAGCACCACCACCACCTTTGCCTATGTCCCCTGGGGTACATTATGCTATATGGTACTGTATACATGTAGCCTGCAGCTACCATCATGCACTGCCAGACTGACCTACGGGTGGAGCTGTGGGACCCTGCAGTAACGCTTGGCAAACTGCATGCAAATCAGGGCATAATGAGATGCTAATATGGATGTTTGCTCAGAGACTACCTAAGTAGGCTCATTTGCATGTCACTTTTGAATATGGCAGGGTTTAGCTCCAAGCAAACATGTTTGCACCAGGCAAATGGCTTAGCTCCACGCTAAACCTGCGCAAAAGTGTTAGCATCGGGCAAACGGTTCAGGGAATATTATACAGTTTTGCACATTGTACTTTCACATGCGCTGCTGTCTGCAGCTGTACTGGATCCACGCATTTGCTGGCACACACATTGGCCACATAGTTCACTTCTACCTACCTTCACATCGCTGTGCACTGTGTTGCTGTTGTGATTTGCACTTCCTGGTTGCTATATTCAGAGCTGTCTTATTCCAGGGCTAAGTTTGCCCTGCACTCCCAGCTCAGTTTTCCCAGCCTCATTTGCATGCTATATTCAGAAGCTGTTTGCTCTGGGCTATTGCTTTTGAATATAGCAGGCTTTTGTGTCAATGTTAAGTTTGCCCACTGGGTAGGGCTAATTTTGCCCTGGGGCAAAGTTTTGAATATCTTGCCCCATGTTTGTAAAAACAGTACAAGAAATAAATCCTGTGCTTACACTAGTCAAGAACATGCAAGTATAATTATTTTGTACCACCTACATTTTAAACTTGCATATTACTTGACAAGCGTTAAAACTTACATTGGGATCTTGTAAAACCTTGTGTGTACTTGCCATTAACTTGCATTCATTCATGCAAAAAAATACAGTTTGTGTATCCGATAACATTTTTAGCATCCATGCAAAGAACTTAGTCATTTTGACACTAAATGCATTTGTCTTTTGGTTTTCTTCCGAATCATGCAAAATCAGTCACAAAGTTTACATTTTCTTTTCAATAAAGGAGATTATCACAAAAAATAGCAAATTTCCAACTTATGGTGATGTTAGTATGTTTATCTTGAACTATCTTTGCTTGGCAACAGTAGTTTGTAAGTAGATTGACTTTTGAACTTACTGCTAAATATATCCCACCTGCCTACATGACAGCTATGGCCTGAGAAGTGGCGCAAGATGCGGAGAATGGTAGGTTTATTAGGTTCTAGTGGCAAGTCTTCAGAAGGCCTCTTCTCCTAAAACATTTACTTGGTTTCTTTTAATCATGTTCTTTGACAGAGAAAAGGTGTCAGTGGTAACAATATGAAAATCAAGGGAGACAAAAGCAGATACAGAGATGAAAGAGAACAAAGGGGAAGTAGACAAAGGTCTTTCTTTGTCATGGTAATAGTAATGAAGTTGGACAGAATAGACCTAGACAAAAGGCTGTGTCACTGTAGAATTTACTGTTTCCTGCTATGATTCAGCATACTGTTTTGCTCAGCTGAGCTAGGTAAATAAGGGAACTACAAAACCAGTTTATTAAGGGTCTATAATCCTTCACCATTCATATTATTGCTGAGTATTTGTTTTGCTAAGAAATATTTTATGTCAAATAAGTGGAAAACAGATAGGTATTATCAGTAGCAGAACTGGACTTGGGAACTCTCAGTCTCAGCAGTTGATGGGGGCCCTAATTATAGGGAACAGAAGCTTTGTAAGCCACCAAACTTTGAAATGTTATGTGTTTTAATTTATTTAATTCCCTGTGACCTGTTGAAACATCACATCATGGGGCATTACTGAGTTGGGCAGAGACTCCCAAAGATGCATAATAAGAACCGTAGGATCCAGCTTTCTCTTTTTCTTTCTTTCTTTCTTTCTTTCTTGGAAGGCTAGGCAATTCTGCCTATTTTCAGCCTCCTCCCAGGGGAGGGGATACAGATGTAAACTGACATACGGAACCAGCGTGATGCAGTAAAGTGGAAAGCAACAAAAGGCCTGTTCACACTAGGGGCTTTTACATGGGGCTGACCAGTAACGCTCCTTCCGTCATGGGCTTTGTTCCTTTTGGTTTGTTGTGGAGCGGATCACCTTTACACACTGGGATATATACAGGACTGGTCTAGCTATGCCAGGGCCCTGTGTGAACCTCCTTACTGGGACCCCATAGCAGAAGTAGCGAAGCCCCCAAGGAACATCCTCATCCCTATCATGACCTCCATGTAGCTTCATTTTTAGCTAGTTTTGTGCCATTTTTGCACTTTGCTTAAATTAGTTCATACAGGCCAACTGAACAGCTGAGTTTTTTGGGGGTCCCTCTGCTCTTGGCACCCTGTGTGAATGCACAGTTCATAACCCCCTAAGGCCGGCTCTGGATCTGTACCAGAACATGTGGTACAGATCAACCATAATGTTACCCTTTTGTGCCATCTACAGGGGATATGCTCTGCAACACTCAGGAGACCATGGGATTCCCCTTTGTCAGGGGACAAAAATGAGTGGAAGGGCACTTTTACATGGCCCAGCAGAATGAAACAAAACCTAGCAAACCCAGAAAAGCAGGGATCACAGAATAGGTGACTGTTCATTTTCCTGCAGAACAGTTCGCATGTACACTGCAGTGGGGTAATGTTGCAGTTGATCTGTATTGCTCGTTGCGATACAGATCAGTGCATGTAAAAGCACCTACTCTCTGATCTGCATCATTGAGAGAGTTGCAGATGAGTTGCATTGGTACAGGTCAGGCCGTGTAAACATTATGGGCAACTTTGCAGGCAGCAGCAATGTGCTCTGATGTGGTGCAGAGTGGCCTATCTATTCCCCTTGCAGACTGTCAGCCCCTGGAGTAACTACACCTCCTGTAGCACTCTCCCCACTTCCCTTACTGTGGCAATCCTATTTGGGGATTCTAACATAGCATGATTACCCCTCCTCCCCTTATGTGGTTTCTATCCCCCTTCCCACTGTATCCTATGCGTCACCGCCATCCTCTCACGCCTTGCTCACCTACTGTCCCCAAACATTCTATGATGAAGTAATTATGTATGTACACAATCTTTGCTATCTAAGATGTATTCCCAATATCACCTATCCGGTAATGTTATTTTTATCATACTATTTTATTGCATGATATGTCTTGATATGTTGTCATAAATTGTAATTGGAATTTGTTCTGTGTGTCCAGGACCATCTTGCAAATGAACTCTCTCAATGATGTAACTGCCTGGTTAAATAAAGTTTGATTGATTGATTTATTGATTGATTGATCAATCACAAGGCCTGTTCACACAGCCAGTTCTGTGCCATTGTTGGTGGCGAACAGCAGCAAGATCATTGCTGCTGTGCACATCTGAACACCACAGTTTTGATGTTTTCGGGTTGTGTTTTGACCATAATCCCTCTTTTCTTGGGATCGCATAGCGGAGCGGGTGTTTTGTGCCATTTTGCGTGGCTGTCTGAACACCTGTTACCACTCACAACAATGCGAGGTGATTGCTGTAATTTATGTTGATTTCTGGAAGACTGTGGCAATGCAGGAAGCAAGCCTGCAACTCTCCACAACCGTATCGTGCGAACGCTGGTCAACAGCATTACAGATACAGTAGTGGACCCAATGGGGATGGCAGCAGTCAAGGTACTTGCCACATAAACAAGGCAAGTGTTTTTGTGGGTTTGTGTACTGATGTAGGCATTTTTTGCTGGCATGTCAACATGCCACTCCACCTGCATGGGTACACCCTAGTGACACATGATGATGTGTTGTGCTGTCCCCCTTCCTTGCAGCTACAAATACCGATTCCTTTCCCATTTCGTTTTGGCCCCTATTCCAACCCTCTGCTGCCCTCTCACCCTCCAACTCTGATTCCCTTCCAGTTAGGTTTTGCCCACCCTCTAACCCTCTGTTGCCATACCATCCTCCACCTCTGATTTCCTTCTTGATAGGTTTTGCCCACTGCTCCAACCCTCAGCTGCTCTGCCATCCTCCAATCCTGATTGTAATTCCCATTCGCTTTCTGTCACAGCACCTCTCCTCTTCAGCTGGAGGAAGAACTGCTGAAACACCAGAAGAGAGGGAGGGAGTACTGTACAGAGCGCTGCAAACAGCTGCCATGTAAACTCATGGTGGCAACAGTGCAAACAGAGGAGATGGTGAACAATGCAGCGTACAGCGCACTGCTCACCCTCATGTAAACATGCCTAGCAACAGTTCAGGGACATCAGGACAGAGTGTATTAGGACAAACTAGGAGAACTCAATATCCACTCAATTGAAGAGAGGATGGTGAGATGCACTCAGTTGAGGAGAGGATGGAGAGGAGGGAGAAAGGGGATGTGATGGCAATCTTCAAGTAACAGATAGGTATTAACAAGGTGGATATCAGAGACCTTTTTTGTCTTGATGAGAAAAAGACCACAAGAGGGCACTGTTACAGACTGGCAAGAGGACGGTTCAAGAAGGAGGTACAGTAAGGAGTCACTTCTTTACAGAGTGGGTAGTGTCTGGGTGGAATAAGCTCCTGTCTAATGTCAGTAAGAAGACTGTGGTGGTGGGGTTCAAGAGAAGGTGGGACAGGGTAAAGAAAAGAGAGACAGGGTTGGCAGGGTGGGGGACAGGGTGCACTGTAATCTCTAGATCAGGGGCTCTGCAACTGAGCAGGCTTGATAGACCAAACTGACTTTTTCTGCTGGCTAATTCATATGTTCATGTAAGCTATAACATACAGCCAAGGCACAGCAGTGACTAACCTTGTTTGGGGCCCCCAAAAACATAGGTCAAACTGTGCAGTACAGTACTGGACACTTCCTGAAACAAGCCAGGGGAGACCCAAAATAAGAATGACAGCCAGACTGGCAAATCTCAGGTAAAAACAAATTATCTTTTAAAACTGACTTTACATCTGATAACAAGTTAGTTTCCCCAAGTGAATATACTTTTTTCCTGCTACTTGCAGTCTCCCTGACAATTGTCCTTGGGCTTCACCTTGGTCATTTCAACTTATATTGTTTGTGTATTTGGATTGAAGGGTGCTGTGTGTTAGCCAACAAAAACACAAAGCCAGCAAAGTAGATTTTCACAACAAAGTATTTGGGACCAAACCTATGGCCACTATGTGCGTGCACAGGTGCTTAAAATATTTATCATGTTGTAGTTTATTTGAATCTTTCTAAATGCAAATAAGTTCACCACTGTTGTAAGTCAAGAGAAAACATTTTTATGTTGTCTTGCGCATGTGCAAGCAACATCTTGCGGTAGTAGCACAGTGAGAGGTGTATCAGTGTTGGCAAATGCAGGGCATACTTTAGTAGGTGTGTCCCTCATTCCCCAATTAACCAGCATACTAGTGCTGATGCAAAAATTATGAAAAGTGCCACCAGCTTGAAAGAAATGTGCTGCTGCAATCAGAGACAAGCTCATCATGCAGCGGCAGAGATGACACGCCTCCTGTATGTGCCTTTCTTGGTGAAATATTTCAGTAAACATGGTGGTGACTCCTGCCACTGCCACACAATCCCCAAACAAAGCCAACATCAGAGGATCAGAGGTGCAATCCCCATATTGGTATGTACCCCACCCTCCCACATTGTGTGGCACACAGGGAGCCCACCCCAGTGTGCCACCACTCACACAAAGCTGGCCGTGTTGGCATGTTCCTTTCACCACCCCCATTGTGTGACACACTGGGAGCCCACCCCAGTGTGCCCAACAAACCATCCCACGATGTACAGTTCCATTTTTTTTCCCTGAAAAAAAGAAAATGGTATCTCTTTGTCCATGGCACCCACTTCCCCAACCTACATTCACCCTCTGCGCACCCCCCTCCGCCACCCCCACCCAATACTGATGTTTTGGAGGTCTGGCGTGCAATCTTCAGTGGAGCAAAACTGCAAAATGAAGAAATGTCGGTAAGCTGTATAATGGCATCAATGGGGGAAGGGTCAACTAAGGTGGATATCTAAGCCATTTTTTTTTATTTTGGCTCAAAATTTTCAACATGGGGTTCTTGGGACTCCACCTCATGAATACATGCACTGTCATCTCATTATTCTGTCCTGAAAGGTGATTTTGTGGTCACTGTGTGGATTAAAATATTGACAGTGCCACTGTTCATGGGATGGTGTCCCAAAAGGCCTATGTTGCAGATTTGGTGAAAAAATTCCAAAAAATGACTGTTTTATGAGTGTGCATTGTGCATCTTCGACGCACGCTTGTAACTTCTACAATGTTTAATATTTTTACTTCAGATTTTCAGCATTTCCATTTTTTCATACCTCCTTATGAACAGTACAGCTGTCATTTTTCACTTCCTGCCCAAAATGTGTTTCACACATCTGGCAAACCATGGCGTGGTCGCTGTGGGAAATCAACTTTTGGGACAGATTAACAAAATCACAGTGCCACTCTTCATGAGTGGAGGTCCCAAAATGCCTATGTTGAAAATTTAGTTAAAAAAATTCCCCAAATAATTGCGTTACAGGTATGCATTGCTCAGTTTCTTTGCATGATCGTGACTTAAGTTTTTCATATTTTCACTCCAGATTTTCAACATTGCCATTGTTTTACACCTCCTCATTATCAGTACAGCTGTCATTTTTCGCATCCTGCCCAAAATGTGTTTTCGCACCTGTGGTGCCAAATGGTGCAGCCGCTGTGCAAAATCACCTTTCGGCTAATGAACTGGTAGTGCCACTGTTTATGAGGTGGGGTCATGAAAAGCCCATGTTGAAAATTTTGAGTGAAAATACCAACAAACACCCGGAGTGTTAGGGTTTCCACCCATAATGACCCACCCTGTAGAGACTGACAGGCATCAGAGTTATGACTTTTGATTGTCGGCTGTAATGCTCATGCCATTCCACCCCCACCCTGCAGCCGTGACAGGCATCGAGGTGTGCCTTGGACTCTTCAGCACCAAAGTTCACCCCATTCTCCTATACTGCACCTATCTCAGCATATTTCCTTATGGAATGGAGTGAGCGTAAAGCCCGAAGACCCCAAGGCAAACCACCACACTTGTCAGTGTCTATAGGTTAAGGTGAGGTGAAATGGCATGAGCATTATGGCAAACAACCCCAAAGCACACCCAATGCCTATCAGTCTCTGCAGGGTCGGGGTGGGGTTGGCTTCAGTTCGGCACTTCACTGCCATTCCTAGTATGCATCTCTCTAGCTCCAGCACTACCAATGCCAATGCCAGCAAGACAACATTCGGCATTGACAAATGCTTGATTTTCTTGTATTGGAGCAAAGAGCCACAGACAGGCACCAGGAACAGGATTAGCTTACAAAGGCAACCAGTTTTGGCATTATGTGCCCTGAAATTTAATAGTCAAAAAATGTCAGCAACCTATAGCATCAAAGCTAATATTAGGACCCAAATCCTTCTATTAGAAAGGCATAATGGATCTACTTTTAGCTGTCATAATGCTAATTTTTTTAAATCATTAACCCCAAAAATAGAAGAGCTTTTTACAAAAAGCAGCTGAGCTCAAGGTCATCATTCAGGCCATAAGGGGTCATGGAATTCAACAATATAACCAAATGTGTCTCTTGCTGTGCTGGCCTGTTTAAGTATACACTCCCTTCTATTTAGCAAAACTTGCTGAATCCCTGTACATTGAGGTGCACTTCCTGAAATATGATTATCCTGAGAGCAATGTTTCAGTACCACATTTTACATAGTGCTAACACAAAATGCATTCTATTCACTGATGCATTCCTTAAAATGTGTTTTAGGCATCCTAGGTCAGTTTTACTGCAGGTACATTTTGACATGTAGATAACTTGCTCTGTCTTACAGTTTATGAAGGTATTAATAAGGAACAGTTTTCCCGAACTGGACTGTCTGAGACTCTTACCCACCACAATGCCATTGCACCGATTACATAGGAGACATCTGTAACATACAAACCTGTCAGCAGATACAGGCCATACAATCTATCAAGTCTGCCTTTTTTTTTAGTTGTTTAACCAGGAATAACCCACTACAGGAGCCACCTGGGAGCACAAGGAAGTTAAGTGACTTGCTCAGGGTCACACAATATGCAAGTGGAAGCTGTGGGATTCAAACCCAGGTCTGGTCTGCTAAATATCACCAGATTTGTAGCTGAGAGCCTTATACCACTGCGCTATAATGCCTCCACCCTTGAGATTGCAGCTAGCACACATACCTTGAATTTATTCCAAAAGGGATTCTGCACACACTTTCTTATTATATTGCGTGCACCAAATTTTAGCTCATGTTGTCTCCCCTTTTGCGTGAAAAAATGGAATATTAGTACTAAAGGGTCACTGTGTGTTCTGCATAGAGAGAATATGCCAGTGTTTAAAATGACATTTCTTAATGCAGAAGCTGGTTGGCCATTTGTAATGCAGCATATATCCTGCATTCTTCCCTCTCTGTCCTTTGATGGGTACAGTAAGTAGTTCTGATGTATAGCAGCTGGCTGCAGATATAGTACATAGTCTCTTATACAGTACTAGCTCTCATTTTATATCACCTTTCTCTGAACCTCCCAGCCATAAGTATTGCTTCTTCAGGAAAAAAAGGTTTTAATCACTACAGAGTTCCAGTTTAAGCTCAGAGAACTGACCTTTAGGTATATTTTTAATGGCATGTTTTGGGCAGCTTGAAGAGAGGCAAGGATATAGTTTTGGGGAAAATAAAGGTAAGGGAGTGGCAGATGGAGAGTAAGGGCAGATTGGGGAGGGGGACCAGGGTCAGTAGCTTATGCTGAGAACCCTGCACTATGAGTAGACTAGATAGACCTAATGGCTTTATTCTGCTGGCTTTGTTGTACATTCATATGTTTGTAGAGATGAAAGCTATTAGCCTGTAAAATGGAGTTCCGTTCTACAAGTTTCCTATAAATATTGGTTAGCAGATATCCTTTTGCTGACTTTAAATACAGAAAGGTCTGAAAGGTTTACCTTATGTAACTCCTAGGTGGCACTTTACCAAGGGCTACTACCCCTGCCTGTGTGGCTAGTCGCAGGTTAAGGGGCCTGGGTACTGAAACGGGTACCTTCACCCAGAGAACAGGGTCGTTGGTAGCAAAGCTAACCTGGGTACAGCCCTCCGGGACACTGTAACTCCCCCCTTCCCTTCTAGTGGCCTGGACAATGTACAGTAAACACTTTCACAATAAACCTTGTTC
Organism: Neoceratodus forsteri; assembly: GCA_016271365.2. Lineage (NCBI taxonomy): Eukaryota > Metazoa > Chordata > Ceratodontiformes > Ceratodontidae > Neoceratodus > Neoceratodus forsteri. Next base: position 941,541,364 of record CM057450.1, read on the forward strand.
ACCACACAAATCCCCACTCTGGCTGCACTTACCACCAGGGCTGGTTCCTCTAGCTCAACCCTGGAGACCCCCTGTAAGACAAGGTTATGCACAGCAAATAACAGCACAGCACTTGTGCCACAAACTGGAACCACAGTCAGGTTAAATGCAAAAAGAGTTAGATCTGATTTATTTAGGGGACTTGAACAAGGAAGGGGTGTAATCAGGTTAATTGGTTTAAAGGCTAAATCAATCAGGCAGTCATGCATGCACTTCAGAGTCCCTATACAGTCACACACTCTGGGTACCCAGGAGGGATTAAAGTAGGCTAGCCTGGAACGTTGCCCGGGATAGGCTGGCATCGCAGCTGGTTGGGGCCCTGTGATGGAAGAAAGTAACATGCACAACCACTCACAATTTGTAATCCAGAGCCAGATGGCTCAGATCGTGACCAGAAAATAACAAGTGAATTAGATGGCAACACTTTTGATTTAACTGATGTTGCAGGGAGCTACCCTGGTGTTTACTCACGGTACCCAATACAGGACACAGGAGGGATGAAATTGAGACTGTAGGTTGATGAGCTGGAGTGGCAGGAAAAGCAGGGCCCACACGAATCACCGAGGCATCGTTCCTGTTCAAGGTGTTGAGCAGGGGGCTGATCCCCAGGCAGGTCTCTCGTCGATGGTTTTCTCTGTGGTGTGAGTAATCTGGCTGGGCCAGTGTGACAAGGCCCAGACCGAGGAACAGTTCAGATACGAGTCCGAGAAAGCTGGATGCAGCCTCCAGCAAGCAAGGCACGGTTGAGCACACAGTGAGGAACCAAATCACGATCCACTAGCAGCACACAGCACATTTATAGTAAAGCAATCACCACTATACCAGGCGGATGACAGACCAGTAACAATCACAGAGTCTCTGAGGAAAACCGGGAGTTCAGCAGTAAATGCAGGTCCTGACAGGCTGATCGCGTTCAGCAAATCTTCAGTCTTCTTCAGATTTCCAGCCTGATCACCAAATCAGTGGCTTAAATCTCTCACAAACTTTGGAAGCCATCCAGTTCTTTAGAGAGCTCCCTCACAAGGGACAGCAGAAGGCAGGCCAAGACTCAGCCCTTCCACAGTTCTCCCATGTGAGCTATGCAGCAGCTACTGCTCAAGTCTCTTGAGCTGTTCACTCTTTCGCTCCCCAACTCAGACTGACTCCTCTGCAGCAGCCTGGGACTTTCCCCAGGATCCCAAAAGTCCAGTTCGCTGATCCATCAGTCAGTCAATTCAAGGGCTCTCCTTCAGGTCCATTTGGGCGCCAAAGTCTCAAAACTATAATTCCTACAGAATTTTGCTCCCACAAAACCGCTGGGGACAGACACCATTTTAGGATCCCCAAACGTACTGATTGTTCCACAATAGCTGTCCAGAACCAAGATGGTGGTGCAATATCAAAAATGTCCATGCTGCAAAAAGGCAGGTTAGACAAACTTCCATAACATTACTATTCTAATAGTTGCTCAGCAAATAATAATAATAAATTTATTTATAAAGCGCCTTTTAGTTATCAAGGTGCTGTACAAAATAGAACAACATAAACAATAAAATTCCGTATAAAAAAACTCAATAAAATCCTCAATATAATCAATAATTTCAGATAGAATAAAATAAATAAAATAAAATAAAATAGAATTAGTACAACTTCTAACAGGGCTCCCTCTGCACAAATAGCAATGGCAGAACGGAGTGATTATCTGCCAGCCCCGGACGGGACTCGAGCATAGAAACCATCAGCCCCCTCCCAGATTAACTAAGCACCACGTTATAGGCAGTTCTTAAAGAGGCAGAGCACAGAGGCATTAGGGCCCTCTCACACCAACACTTTTAAATGCTAAGACACAGGATACCAGCCTGGCCATGGGCATTTAGGCAAGCCCAAGGAAGACTTTTCGGGAACCCCCATTTGTAGGGGTGGGGTTACACTTGTTTATGTCTGATTCCAAGTGAACTTAATAAAGTGATGATGGAGTTCATGAACTGATGAATGCATAGAAGTTTATGCATATTTCCTGCCCAAATCAAACTTGTGTCATCAATGTACCTTCTAATAAAGATAAAGGGACACTGTCAACTTTGCAGAGTAATATCAGGTTATGTGTGACCAGTTTGCCTCTCTCTCCTGCCCAAATAAAATATCATCAGTGTACCTTTTCATGGCACACATCTGTCTCTTTCTTTGAAACACACTCTCTTTTTTTCCCATAGCTCACTACTAAGTTAGCATTTGTTGAGGCAAACCATACGCCCACTGCAACACGTTTGTTTAAACCACTTGTTTCCAAACATAAATACACTGTTTTTGAAGGTAACTTCAATTGGATTGCTTCTGGTGGCAACACTCAGTCATATAACAAAATTTGCAGGTTTGCCCTGTCTGCTCCTCGCCTTACCCACCACTGCCTGCTATACTCTTCTTTGCATTGGTTGCCCCTCGATGCTCTTCGGGCCCATACACTGGGCTGCTTCATTGATTCCGTGACCAGACATCCTCACCCTGCCTCTCTTGGGGCTATGCTTAACCCAGTCCTTTGCTCTCGCTCTCTCTCTCTCTCTCTCTTAGATCCTCAACCACTTCTCCATTCGCTATCCCACACTGCTCCACTAAAATAGCGGAACAAGCATTCACCCATTTTGCTCATAAATTCTGGAATTCCCTTCCTATCCATATAAAGCATTCTCAATCCCACTCTACCTTCAGGAAGGCTCTTTTCTCTCACCTCTTCGCACTTGGCACTTGTAACTGCTCATAGCTAATTGTTCGCATTTTGTTCTACTTTGATCACCCTGCCTACTTGTTGCTCTGATATGTATGTGAAATATCTGCATTGTCTTTTAGTTGGCCCTCCTTCATCCCTGCGAGGATGATTGTGTCTACCTTGTATATTCCCAGTATAACCCTGCGTGGATAATTTGCTGCACTTTGTACTTGATCTGTGACTATCAACTTTCCTTGTTCAGATGTATTGTATGTATTTGTACTCTTCCGGGTTGTGCCTGGAAATAGGCAGGCTTTTTGCCTAGTGCATTTATCCAGTCACAAAAAGCTAACAAAATAAGACTGAGAATGAACTCTACAGGGGGAAATTATTGTCTATGGTGTAAAAGCGTGGTAACTGCTATTAAGCATTCTTCACTGTGACTAATTGTGTTAAATGTCACAGGTAAGTAATATGTCATTTTCAGTGCATGTTAAGTCTCCCAAGAGGCTTATTACATTTCTAGTATCTGGAAAGTAACTGGTAGTTCATTAGCTTTGTTCTGTAAAAACAAGTCAATGCTGTTACACATGGGTTCTGTTATTGATCCAATAGCCTAAATGATCAGCCATCCTGAAGGGTTTAAGGTGTTTTATGGACCTTGGGAAGCACATAGAACACCAAGGCTGCAGTACCCTCTGTGTTATGAAAATGCAGTTTCTTCTTAGTGATCTATTCAGCCTGCAGTGCTTCCTTAAATATACTATCATTGCCATCCTTTTTTCATACAGCTTTTTCCCCCTTGGATGTGTGGGCAGGCTCCTCAGCCCAGTTCCTGCCTCTCCTGGCTGGTGTCCACCTCTATGGACTCCCCTGAAGCAAGGATCTCCCATAGATTTCCCCTCATGGCAGGGCAAGGTGGCAGAGGACAGTCCACCCAACCAGTGATTCTCATCCAGATAGGCTCTAGGTGTCAAGGCAGTGGTGCAGGCTGGGGAAGGTGCACAGGGCTTCATGTAGCCCTCACGTCCATTTTGTTCCCCCCTTGCTGCAGTGGCACACAGGTGCATGGAGGCTTGCATGCACTACAGAACTGTGGCTCCTCCCACTAATGCACTGCCACCCAGCCTCCACCAGTGGCAGCCAATAGCTGAGAAGACATGCCTCCCCACCTGAGGAGAGGAGAGCAGTGTGAATATCGCTCTTTGTTTTGTACTACTATAGCACCTATTTACTTTGCTGGCTTTATGATGAATTTATTATTTCTACTTAGACCCTCTAGTGCCTGTCTTCCTCTATATGACAAATTATAGCTTTGTAAACTCCAGTCTTTACCATTTGAGAACAAATCATCTACCTCTTTTTCCACACAAGAGTACTTTCTTTCATGAATTCATGCCTCTTATTCAGAGAGCGCTTCTTAAGCTGAAGTCCCATGGAGGCCGAATGATTCTGATAGCCCTCTGTTGGCCTTGACAGATTAGACATCCATGGCTGCATCTAATGGTAATCCAGTGGCAATATAACAGCCTCAGAACATATTGCTGAGGACAGACCTGCTGAACCAGTTCCATGCCAAGCAGGTACATCCAAATATTTGGTCACTGTAGTATATGGTAACTTACCCTAGTAACATTGTAGAATGGTTTAGTCCACATCCCCCTGCAGTTTTGGGCTAATGATATGTCTGAGGTGGAAACTGGGTTTTAGAAACTACACGAGCAGATTTTAGTAGTAGTTCTGCTGAGGCCTGCTTATCTATCTAATGTATGTTTGTTGAATAAACCTCAGAGCTGTTAGAAGTTACTTATGGTGTCCAGTCATTCCCAAAATCAGCAATCCTGTAAGAAGTAACTAAAGTGAAATATTATATGGTGTCAGAAGTGAACTTGCAGTGCTGCAGTTGCAAGAAAGAAGAAAAGTTTGTGCAGCCAAGAAAAGAAACAAAAGACAGTATTTGTGAGTACCTAAAGCTTACTAAAGGACTGCATAACAAAGTATTTTTGGCAGTATGGAGCAATTTAAGCCACCTCCACCACTATTGTTGACTGGAAACCTTGCAGAAAACTGGAGAAGGTGGGCACAGAGATTAAGTCTGTACTTCACAGCCACGGGATTAGATGATAAGTTGGAGGAAATGAAAATTGCAGTCCTGCTATACAGGATCGAGGATGAGGCCCTCGAGGTGTACAATACCCTCAATATAACGTATGCTGATCCACAAGCTAAAAAAGCAGCTGAGGTTATGGAAGCATTTAAGAATTATTGTTCAAGGCAGGATGGTAATACAGGCCGAAAACCAGACCGCCAGCTACCAACACATGAGACACGTGCACAAAAATCAAACACATGTGGGAGGTGTGGCAAGGGACATGCGCCAAAGGCTTGTCCAGTGTATGGACAAGAATGTCGTAAATGTGGTGGCCTCAACCATTATGCAAAAATATGCAGGTCCAAAAAGTCCAACAAACCTCATGAGAAAATGACCAAAGGAGTAGAAGCACTAGTTGTGGGTGCTGTAAAAAGAAAACAAAAACGGTGCAGACACAAGTACCAGATGAAGGGTGGTACGCTACCTTGAAGATAATGGGACAGCCAGTTAAGTTCAAGTTGGACACTGGGGCTGAAGCCAATATACTGACTAAAGTAGTGATTGCGCAGTTTCCATGCAAGGTACAAATCAAGCCGACCAGTACTATCCTAATGGCATATGGAAGAGCACAAATTAATCCTGAAGGGGAAGTGATGCCAAAGTGTAAGACACAAGACAGAGAGGCCAATCTGCAGTTTTATGTCAATAATACATCGGGAGCTTCCCTACTGGGTCAACAGGCATGTGTCATCCTGGATCTGATTCACAAAGTAAAGGTGCTTAAAACCAAGCCACCAAGCACAAAAGAGGAACTTCTTGCACAATGTAAATTAGTGTTTGAAGGCCTAGGAGAATTCCCAGGAGTTTACCACATATATACTGACCCAAATGTTACTCCTGTGATACATGGGTGCAGGAAAGTCCCATATGCAATCACAGACAGACTAAAACAGACACTGGAACAACTGGAGCAAATTGGGGTGATTAGCAAGGTAAGAAAACCTACAACATGGGTAAATAGACTTGTAATTACTGAAAAGAAAAATGGTGAGATCAGGGTGTGTTTGGACCCTAGAGACTTAAATAAAGCTATCAGAAGACATCACTTCTCCATCCCCACATTGGAGGATATTCAGCGTAAGCTTGCAGGTAAAATGTTTTTACAATTCTAGATGAAAAAGATGGGTACTGGCAGATCAAATTAGATGACGAATCTGCAGACCTATGTACATTCAACAGTCCATGGGAAGGTACAAATTTCTGAACTTCCTTTTGGTATATGGTCTGCAAGTGAAGTATTCAGCAGAGAAATGCTGAACACTTCGGAGACATACCAGGTGTTTTTGTAATAGCTGAAGACATGCTTATAGCGCAGCTACCAAGGAAGAGCATGACAATACTTTGAGAAAAGTAATGGACAGAGCAGTGGAACTCAATGTAAAGTTCAATAGTGACAAAATACAGTATTTGGTGAGTGAGGTGAAATACATGGGGCACATCATAACTGAAAATGGGCTACGGCCTGATGAAGCCAAAGTAGAAGCAATAGCTGAGATGCCCCCTCCCGAAGATAAAAAAGCACTACAGAGGCTGTTAGGAATGACTCGATACTTGGCGCAGTACATTCCGAATGAAGCAAACCTCACTGCACCACTAAGGCAGCTACTCAAAAAAGATGTCATGTGGCGGTGGCAGCCAGCACAGAAAGAAGCCTTACAAAAGCTGAAAGAGACTATTTCTTGTGCACCAGTATTAAAATTCTTTGATCCAAAAAGAGGACATTGAAATCCAAGCAGATGCATCTAAGGACGGACTAGGTGCTTGTCTACTACAAAGAAACAGACCAATAGCTTATGCATCTAGGTCATTGTCCAGTGCTGAAAGAAACTATGCACAGATAGAAAAAGAGTTGCTAGCGATTGTGTTCTCTCTACAAAAATTTCATCAGTATGTTTATGGAAGGTCAGTGAAAATACAATCAGATCACAAGCCACTACAGTCCATACTGAACAAACCAATTGGAAAGGCTCCAGCAAGATTGCAGCGGATGCTGTTACAGATACAGAAATATGACACAGAGGTAACATATACTCCAGGAAAAGATATTCTGATTGCAGACACTCTATCCAGGGCAGTACCAAGAAAACCAGCAGAGGAAGACATTGATCTAAGTAGTGAAAAGGTCATATACTCAATCCAAGCAACAGAGGCACTGCCTGACAGCATGTTAGAGGGGGCTAAAACAGGCCACACAGAGGGACAGTGAGTTACAGTTGCTTAAAGAAATGCACCTCAAAGGATGGCCTAACAGGAAAAAAACAAGTTGGCATCAAACTTCAGCACTATTGGCCCATGAGACACAATATATACATAGAAAATGAACTCATGATGGTGGGTAAAAGAATCATCATACCCAAAGAGCTGAGAACAGATATGGTACAAAGACTTCACACAGCACATCAAGGAATACAAAGGTCGAAGGCACAAGCCAGAGCTGTGATATATTGGCTAGGCATGAATCGAGAAGTAGAAATGATGGTTGAAGCATGTGGATCTTTTCAGGAACTCTTACCCAGCAACCATAAAGAGCCGATGTGTCCACATGAAATACCTGACATGCCATGGTTAAAGCTTGGAGCAGACATTTTTGACTTTAGAGGACACTCCTACGTAATAGTAGTGGACTATTTTCAAAATACCCTGAGGTTCTCAGAATGCCTGACAAGACAGCAGCTACAGTTATTACAAAATTGAAAGCTGTATTTGCAAGACATGGAATTCAAAAGAACTGGTAGCGGATCATGTACCATTTGCAAGTCATGAAATGAAGCAATTTGCAAAGTTGTGGGAGTTCAAAATAACTCATTCCAGCCCAGGATACCCACTATCTAATGGTTTAGCTGAAAGAATGATCCAGACAGTAAAAAGAATCTTCCTGAAGTCTATGCAAGGTCAGACCGATCCACATCTCGCATTGCTCAGTCTTAGAAATACACCAGTCACAGGACTGAACTTTACACCTTCTCAATTGTTAATGGGCAGAATGTTGAGGACAACATTACCAGCAAGTGCAAGGGCGCTGCGACCTGAAATACCAAGGATGCACATAAATGTCTGAAAGACTACAGAAAAGACAGAAACAGTATTACGACAGGAATGCAGCTCCACTTACTCCATTCAGAGAAGGGGAAAGGGTATGCATAGAGACTTCTAGTGGGTGGCAACCTGCTACAGTGGTAAGAATCCGTGATGAGCCAAGATCCTATAGTGTGATTACACCTGCAGGACAGCGATACTGCAGGAACAGGAGACACCTGAGGAGAGACCGAACAGTTGCTTTGGAGGCTGAAGAGCAACAGGCAGATGAGTCAACTGAATCCGTATTGTCACAAACAGTGCAATCCAGGGACAACAGCCAGGAACAGGACACTTGTCAAGAGTATGAGCAACCTGAGATGGAACCTGTTGTTTTCAATGACACTTTGCCAGAAAGTCCTGAGGCTGTACCCAGTGTGCAGTCTACTCGAATGACCAGAAGACGGTGTCTGCTTAAAGTTCCTGAGAGGTTTAGAGATTTTGTTATGACTTAAGTCAGTGGTAAAGACTTATTTTAACAAAGCTGAATACCAGTGACTTTAGACCCTAACTCATAACAAAGTAAGACTCAACCATTATGTTAATATTGCTTGGTAATTATTTGTCATTGATATGCAAACCGAAATCAAGGTAATTGCTTTCTTTTACTAGAAGGGGAGATATAGTATATGGTAACTTACCCTAGTAACATTGTAGAATGGTTTAGTCCACATCCCCCTGCAGTTTTGGGCCAATGGTATGTCTGGGGTGGAAACTGGGTTTTAGAAACTGCACGAGCAGATTGTAGTAGTAGTTCTGCCGAGGTCTGCTTATCTATCTAATGTATGTTTGTTGAATAAACCTCAGAGCTGTTAGAAGTTACTTATGGTGTCCAGTCATTCCCAAAAGCAGCAATCCTGTAAGAAGTAACTAAAGTGAAATATTATAGTCACTACATCCTCAAGCTTGGCTCCTGAAGAGGTAGACGTAACAGGTCTGGGGTGTCATAATGAGATACCCAAGTCCTTTTAACAGCCTGGTAACCCTCCACTAAGACAGCCTATGGTGTTAACTAGTAGTGTCTCCTTCTGGTGCACTAAACATCCAAACATCCTTTCCACTGCCCTCCTGAGCAAGATTTTGATATTCTTTTCACATTTAAGAGTCTGGCCTCTGTTACTCTTCCCTTAAAAGTCACTTGTTGTCCATCTTTGCATATCATAGCTGTTAGGTTCCATAACCCTGGTCCAACATTCCCTCTTTTCAGAAGGTTCCTAAATGGAATTCTCCACTTGTGACCCCCATTGAGAAACCTGTTGCCAACTGGTATCTCGACTGGTATCTCAACCTAGTCTTGGAATGCTCTTTCACATGTTCTCTGAAGCAGCGGTGCCATGTAACATGAAGTATCTGATCTGGAAAAACATTTGTCTAGTGGCCATTACTTAACTATGCAGTGTCCAAGTTTCAGGCCCTAGTGATGGATTCTCTTCACATAGGTTTCCACGAGGACAGAGTGGTTATCCATGCCACATACTTGTTAAATTTCTGTGGTGCTTTGAGTTCCATCACAATCTGTCCTTGGTACTTCCAATGTTTTACCCTAAAACAGTCAATTGGGGGAAGGGTTGCTCCATTCTCTCAGTGTCAGAAAGATTCTCAGCTTTTACCTGGAGAGAACCAAAGGCTACAGGCAAATGTCCCAAACATTTGTCTCTTTCCACCCTATTCAGAAGGAAGTTCCTATTTCCAAACTGCCTGTTGAAATGGATTGGTGATTGACTTTAGCACTGCTACACACTAGTGGGACAGCAATTGGAAGGGGTTATCAAAGCTCATTCCACTCAGCAGTGGATGTCTCAGTGGCTTTGCTTTGCTCTGCTCTGTCTCACAGAAATATAGGTCTACTACCTAGTGTAATGTGTATATCTTTATAAAAGTTACACCTTGGTTGTTCACTCCAGGAGGCATCCATGTTTTGGGTTGGCTGTACAGTTGCTCTGCTTTCCTTATAATTCCTGCAGCCTCTAACCTACCTGGCCTGGAGATGTTATACTTCTGGTCACTTGACCAAGGCCTGAGGGGAGGGCCTAGGAGAATCACCTACCGGGTGTCCTTCTACATCTGAGAAGTGTCCTGATCTGTGCCGATGGGGGACACCCCAGTTGAGGAGAGGGAAGCTGCACTGGTCCCACAGGGTGATCCTGGTCCTCACCAGTGCTGGTGACTTCCAGTGGCACCAGAGAAAACTCCACCTCTTTCAACCCCAAGTTGGTCCCACCTATGGTACTGGGCTCTGGATTGGCAACAGTCTTGAAAACATTGTCATTCTTGTCACCATGACAGTCACTGCCCTTGATACTTGCTCAGTACTGAATTTGACATTGTGCCTGCGGCCATCATCCTCCTCAGTGTCATGAAAGACACCAAAGTTGGGGATGACCTCCAGGACTGCATTGTCATCAGCACCTTCCCTGGAGCTGGACCCAGGACTGACACTATTGCCATTGCTGCCTTCCACCATGTCCAGAGTTGTTACCTTCCTTACTGTCACTAGTGACAACATCAAAGCTTAATATGGTGACTCCCATTTATAAATGAGGGTTGTAACCCTGTTAAAACTATGTTTGAAGAATAGAACCCTGATTCTGGGTATGCACTTCAGCGCCAACATAGATGCGCATGAACAGAATCAGGGATCTAGTCTACAAGCATTGTTTTAACAGGGTTACCAACCTCGTTTTTAAACAGGAGTTACCAAATTAAGTTCAGCAGTTACTACTCTTAAAACCCGCCTTAACCCCATGGTGTATGAACATTTCTAAACTCATCCATGATCAAGTGTTCTGGCACTGTGGCAACATGTTTCTCTGTAAATGCACGAAAGCATCTGGTGGCTGAGGATGGAGTTGGTCATCTGAAAAGGCTTTATATAGAAACAAAACAAGATATGGCAATAATATTAAATTCAGGCCAGGGACATATACAGTATATCTCATAGGTATGCAGTGAAATGACAGCTGGCACATTTTTGAAATTGGGATTTTAAAATCAGCAAAAAGCTGACAGTGTCCCTTTAAATTATTCAATTTGCAATTAGAATTGGTCATGGAATCAAATAATTTCAACACATATCTGTATGCTTTTTTCTAATGTCTCCAGGCTCCATTTTTGAAGGAACCTTTGATAAAGTATGTATCATTTTATTATTATGTAAACTATTTTTGTATGGCCTCCAGTCTCACAGTATATTTGACAATGAGGCTAGTTTGCCATACTGGGCACGCATATTTAAAAATGTCATTCATTCATTCATTCTGTTTTACCAGGAAAGACATTCTAAGCTGGTAACAGCTCATTTCTAGATGTGTCCTGGGGAAAGGGGGAAAGAATGAGGAGAAGTGTACCAAGAACAATAAATGCAAATACACATCATATAACTATCATTAAATACAATTAATACAAATATGTAGGTAAGAATTACAAATAACAATTATACAAGAACGTAGATTCTGTGTAAGTAAAACACAATGCAGTACAATAAGGTGCTGGAGGAAAAAATATTTGCAATGTACAGAAGGCAATACTGAGTTAAGGGAGGGGGGGCCAATGGTTGTGAGAAAGGGAAGGTGGACAAGAGGACTGCACTAGTTCCGGTGCAGCGCGAAAGGGGGAGCGATTGAGAGCAGGGGCAGGTGGGGTAGAATAGGTCTCATGACTGATTTATATATGATTAACAACTTGTTTGTGGTTTATTTAACCCAGTTCTTTTTAGGGTGCCACTACATGTTTAATCACTTTACTACCAGTCTCTCATTGCTTGTAAGGCATTTGGAGATTCAATGTGTATGAAAAGCACTATATATTTTTTTCTTCTTCTTCTTCTTCTTCTTCTTCTTCTTCTTCTTCTACTTCTTCACCAACCATTGCAATTTCAGGACTACTTATTTCAAAATTTTGTTTTCTTTGGTTTTCATATTATTGGTGTTAGTGTAATTCGCACCAGATCCAAACTGTTCTAATTTACACTTGTCATCTTGTAGCATTGTCCACATACACATATGGTTTCCTTTCATCTCAATATGATCCAACATCATATAAGAAAGGCCCAGTTTAGTGCCTTGAGGGACCCCTCTGTCCTATTGTCTCCTATTCCAACACCACATCACCTGACATTATTCTTTTTTTTCCTCTTTCTTCTAAAAATGAGCCCACACATCTTAGTGCAAGATCAACATTCAGCTACATCATTTTTGTATAACTATGATTCTATCAATAACATTGAATGCTGCTGAGAAGTCTATTAAAGCAATGTTGGTGGTATTTCCTTTTTCAGTTTCAAAACGCAAGTCATGAAGACATTTGACAAGTACATGTGTGGTTGACTAATTCTTAGTATCACCATATTTGTTCTTTGCCCCAAACAATCTTTAAAGTGGAATATTCAGCACTAAGAGCCCCATACCCAGGTGTGGGGCTGGTCCCAATTAGAGATGCAGCAAAGTTAAATTCCGTCTGTGAAGTGAATGCGAAGTGGCCCAGTTTGTGCTACCATTCCGCTATGCAAAGTGCCCATTTAAAAGCCTCACTTCCCCACTTCGGGTTGTAATTTTGACTTTGTGTTGCTCACTCCACCTTACTTTGCTTTAAGGCAGAGTGAGAATTCACAGGCAGCCCACACACATCACATGGCTTACATAGTGTAGGTCACATGCTTCAGGCAAGCAGGTGACTAAGGCTTGAAAGAGAGCTTCACTTTCGCCTTATAGTAGGAGAAAGAGGTTGTGTGTAGAGATGCAGCGAAGTTAAATTCTGCCATCAAAGTAGATACGAAGTTGACCACTTCACGTTACTTTATGGCTATGTGAATTCCAATGAAAGTGCTACTTCACCACTTCGCTGTGTGATGATGGTGATAATGACTTTATGTTGCTCACTCCGCCTTTAAGGGCGGAGTGAGAATTTACAGGCAGCCCACACACATCACATGGTTTACACAGTCTAGGTCACATGCTTCAGGCAGGCAGGAAGTGAATCATGCTTGAAAGAAAGTTTCATTGCAACAGTAGCCCCTGGCTCCAATGACACCTGGGCCCCACCTCGTCTCTGTCTGGTCCTCCCTGAACCTCATCAGTGTGAGAGTTCTTTACTACACTGCCTGGGGACAGCAGTGCAGTGAAATGTAATCTGTGTGGCGTGGAGGTGCACTACAGCCCCAAAGGAACTCACCTTGGCACAGATGGTCAGCACACCCATCTGTACAACCACCACTGTGTACAGTGGCAGGCCAAGGTTGCAGAATAGGGCAGTAATGCAACTGCTGGCCCTGCTGGGGAAGAGGGGGCAGCACGGTGTCCACCTATGCATGGTGGTGTGAAGCAGGGGAAGGCCATGGATCAAGCAGCTGCTCTACCACCACAACCTGCAGCAGGTGACGGTGGCAAGCCTGTCCAACTACCTACCACATAGGCTGATTTGGGCCTGATGTGGAGTGAGTTGGAGGCTGTTCACCACTGTCTTGACAACACTGAGCAGCAGCTAGAATGAATTGAGGGGCACCAGCTACAAATTATGGGGATACTTCAACTGCTGCTGTCCTGTCAGAACGTTGATTTTTTTTGTCCTCTTACCCACCACCCTCTGTGTGAAAAAATAGTTCCTGATATTGCCCCTGATCTGTCCCCCCTCTATCTTCAAATTTTGGGCCCTTCCTCATGCACATCTCTTTTTCTGGATGATGCTACCCTCTTGCATGTTGTTGATTTCCTTTTGGTTCTTGATATTTTCTATCATGCCCCCGGTCATCATCATCATCAACAAGAACCGCTACATCGCAACTTTTCTGAGGAGGGGAGGATTTAACACCAACAGACCCAGACATGGCCACCTTGACTTTCCTTTTCTCCAGTTCCCAATCAGCATATCATCAGAGCTGAAAAAAGAATTTAACTGCTGTGATTCATGAAGAATGCGATTTGTCTCGTGATGAGTGACTGGTGTGACATGACTAATGAACTGTATGCAAATACCTACGGCTGTACTTCCCTGACCTGTACCACCCAAACACCCTGACTTGAAAACGCATATTAATGAGTATAATGGTCAAGCCGAGATACTACAAAACAGGGTTACATGCAACTTACAACCCAAAAACTTTGTTTTGTAATTCGTGAATCATCGTGACCATGAAGATGAAGAACACGATTTGTATTGTGAGTGACTCATGATGATAGCCCTGCCTTAAAAACGAACATTAATGAGTACAGTGTTCACACCAAGATATGCAGCACATGGTACTCTGAAGGGAAGCCAAACAAACAACTGTGACTTAAAGTGACTTACCAACTTCCCCCGATGTCACGTTTGCAGATCACCTTCCCTTCATTGAGTGATGCAAAGCTCAGCTGCCCTGAAGTTAAGTATTAAATACATTCAGATGCTTAGTTTTTTAACATTTTTGTGCCACAGTTGTCTCTGCATGTTTTTTTCTTTGTGTGAAGTTTGTACATCAGCAGTGCATCCACATTCATGAGTGACATCAGCACAGGGAAGGTGTTCCCACTGCACCTTTCTCACTGCTTGTTCATTCATCTTTCCTGGACCCAGCCTCAGTGAGTGCGGATCCAAAACTGAACTGGCAAAAATTACAGCACTGATGACTGAAACTGTTTGTTATACTGGCAGCTGAGGCAGATACTTGCTTTTGGGATTGCAGAAGTGGTAATTTCTCCCGATTTTCAATTTTACTCATCTGACTAAGCTCTGTGTCCTAGGTCCATCAATTCTAGGAACATCGCAATCTACATTGCTTGAGTACAGTGTTACAGTTTTAGTAAGTGCTACAAGTACAGAATTATAACAACAAGTCTGTATAAAAAATACATTTTTTTAGCTGAGTGGAGCTGTAATCTGTAGTGTATTGGGACACAAAAGGACGACTTTTGAACTGGGCAGATCTATAAATTGTAGTAAGCGTTTCAGTATTGGTACATAGAGGTCTGTGTTAAATGGATGACTTTTTCAACAGTTCAGAATTGTAATGTGCAGTAAGAGTGTAAGCACTGAGCTGCACAGTCCAATCCCAGGAGAACAGTGCAATAAACTGTGTATTTTTGGCAAGTGCTGCTTCCAGTGTGATTGCTTCAGTAAACTGCCTTTGCTATTGCATTTCTGATTGTCACCATCATTATAGACAGTTTATATTTTTTCCTGTGCTCCTGTGTTTTCTTGGGCTCATTTGATGTTCTCATGCAAGCACCATGTAACACCCCTGCAAATGGGGGTTCCCAAATGTCTTCCAGGAGCTTGCTTGAATGCTCCAAGCCTGGATGGTGTTCGGCATCTAAGCCATTTATCTGTGAGTGCTTTTAGAGCCTCTGGTACTGTCTCTTTAAGAGCTGTCTGCCTGCAGACATAATTAATTGGTTGGGGTCTGTGTGTTTCCCTGCTTGAGTCCCACTCGAGCCGCTGCCAAATCGCTCCGTTTCTGCCGTCACTAAGTGGGCAGAGTGAGCACTTTTCAAAGATGTAACTGTTTGCCAGAAATCATTTAGAGTAATAACGAAAATACAGTTTGTCTAACCTGTTTTTCTTTGCAGTCAGAACTGTGTTTGCCTAGTCCCCCATTCTGATTTTGAACTGCTGAACTGGACCAATCAATGTAGGGGGACCTTTGAAATGGAACCTGCTGCTGGCAAATTAGAACTTGGACTCTCATTGTGGAGCCAGCCACCTATGTACTATATGGCCAATGCTTCTGGGAATTGTAGTTTGGACTTCAGCGCCTTTTTTCCACCAACAGGAGGAGTTTACTGTGAGTGACAGCCAAACCAGCCAACTGAACCGGAAGGAACTCAAAGGAAATGCCCGGCCCTGTCTACTGGAAAGATCAGATCAGTTTGGGGCAGTGAAGAGACAAGGAGCTGTGAGCTTCTGCGCTGTATAGTTCCACACAGTAAGTGCGCGTAAGGCCTTAAGTTTCGGTCGGCAGCTTGTGCAAGTGCCTGTTTGGACTGAATCCGACCTGTGAAGAGAATCAAGGATATCTGAAGAGTAGAAACCAGGCTCACCCTGTAGAAGACTGGAGGAATTGCTGAATCGCGCTCGGTCTGTCAGGAACTGAATCTGCTGTGTGTTCTCCTGGGTATTGTGTAGTAATTGCGATCAGGATCGAGAAGCGGCCTGCCTGGTATAGTACTTTCCTTTTGCATATAAATGTGTGTAGTGCTTGTGGGGAATCGCATTTCAAATCCCCTGTACAGTGAATTGAGTGCATGAAGCTGGAAGTAAACCCCAGCTTAATCCAGACTACATCCATTTGCTCTAAACTGCAGTGGGGTCCAGTCACAAGGACCTTGTCCATATGGTCTGCTCCTCCTGGCAATCCCAGACAATCAGGCTTCCATCCAGTTCCCAACCTTGAGTTTGTGAGTACAAAGCAGGGTAGCTCCCTGCCTTCTGTTTATCAAATCACAAGTGTGTCATCTAATTGTTGCTTTTTTTTTCATTTCTTCACAAACTGAGCTCTCCGGCTCCGGATTACAATTGGGTATTGTGCAAGTGTTTTTTTCCATCACAGGGCCCCATCCAGCTGCACCAATCCTGGCTGTCACCTCCCCTCTTCCTAGGTACCCAGTGAAAGTGACAATTTGGGACTCTGAATATGCGCACAGTACCGTGATTATTAATGTGTTTAACCTAATTAACCTGATTTCCCCCTTTCTTGTTACAGCTCCTTAAATAGATCAGATCTGTTGGTTTTCAGTAAAGTTACACTGACTGAGGTATTTGTTTATGTTAAAGTATTGTACTGTGGTTTTTGCACTGTATCATCTTGTTTTACAGGGGTCCCCAGAGTCCAGTCGACAGAGCCAGTCCTTGGGGTAAGTGTACATTGTGGAGATATTCCTAATGCATTGTGTGGGCCACTAGTGGGAACAAAGGGGGGTTACAGTGTCCCAGAGGGCTGTGACCAAGTTAGTTTAACTACTGCAAACCCTGACCACTGGGTGGAGGCACCCGCCATTGAACCTAGGCCCCTCAACCTGTTAGTAGTTAAGCAGGCAGGGGTAGTAGCCCTTGGGTAGCGCCACCAAGGGGTTACAACCGTAACACTGATCACCAAAGTATGCTTAGATGTGCATGAATAAAGGGACATGGTGCACTGAATTGTTTCTCCAGCTTGCCAGCTCCTCGCTAAGTTTATAAATGAATGCAATAAAATCAGTTATATACTGTACATAGTTATACTTTACATAGTTTACAGTCTATCTCAAAATTAAACACTTAGTTTTTTAACATTTTAACATACAGTCTTTATTTATAATTAGGATTATAGCATCATCGTATGTGCTCCGGAGCATCTGCAAAGAAGACACTGCAGTTGCCATCCTCTCCCGACACTGTGGTACCAATGTATGGCTTCTATGGTGTTATATTGCAAAGTGTGCTAGTCAGTTCAGCATACTTTTGGAATAATGTCTGAACCAAAATATGGGCTACACAGCAATGAATGCAGGGAGTCTACACAATGCACCATGACATTGGTAAGGCATGGGAGACAGTATAGTGCAGCATCTGTTGTATTTGCTGTACACTTTACACATGTGCATCAGAGATCCACTGTAATGGAAAAAATGGGAAAACACAAATGGCTTGACACAGCTGAAGTGGTAATGAAGTATGGTGACATAAGTGAGGAAGAATTGGTTCAAATACAGTCTAACACTTGAGTACCTACCGCAAGGATATGTCCCTTTTTGTAGTGGACCAATCAAACGGTACTTAGGCTATCTAATCATACATGTGGTCTCTTTCTCCATGAGAAGGGTACTGGCAGTGTCATTGTTAACCTTGGGGGGGGTTGGGGACGATCACCGACTGTACTGTGTATTTTTTGCTCAATTCATAATGCACCTGGAGGCACACATGTAGCAGCAATAAGCCAATGCCAGGATGGTATTACAGATACTTATGCAGACACTAATGACAGCTGCAGTTTGTACAGTTCCTGAGAGCTTAGAGGTAACACAAAGCTGGTGCAATAGTTTGTAGTTTTAAATTTATAACATGCCATAAACAGGGGAACCGGTGACTTCAACACGTTACTCAATCACTGATACCTCTAAAGGGGAAAGCACAAGCAGGCCCTCCACCCCCAAACACACACATACAAAGAGAAGAAAGCTATAGCATAGACCAATTGGCACTAGGGCAAAGACAGACCCAAACAGTATAAATAATTTACAGATAATAAAAGTTATTTGCTGCAGCATTTTTCTAAGTGTATGTGTGCAGCTGGGGGGTTAGGAGTGGTTGGGGTACAAGGTGCCTGCTTGTAATATCCACCCTGTGCTCCATCAGAGCGAGTGACTGATAAATCAATTGACGGGCGGTCACTACTAACTAGTACCAGGTGAGGAATTCGGAGAAATTGGATTTGGACAAATTGTGAGCCATTTATCCTTCTCAAGCAATGCCACCAGCCTCAGTGTCAAGCTAGAGTGGCCAACAACTCATTCGCATAGGGAAAGCAATCCCCCCCCAAAAAAAAAGAAATATAAAAACCCAGGGTACTATCACTAGCATTTTTTGGGCAGATCGATGCTGGGAGTAACAGAACACACACCTTACCTCGATTTTGCACAGTGAAATGACAGCAATGACGAGAACCAAACCATAGCACTAAGTAGCAAAATATAACATTAACAGTCCATGTTGCTAAGTCTGCTCTCGCTGCTGTACTACTAAAGGAGCTTAATATGTATACCCTTGAGGAAAGAAGGGAGAGAGGGGACATGATAGAAACTTTCAAGTACCTCAAGGGAATCAACAAAGTCCAAGAGGGTAGCATCTTTCAGAAAAGAGATGTGCAAGAACAAGGGGCACAATTTGAAGATAGAGGGGATGGCTCAGAGGTAATGTGAAAAGTATTTTTTCACAGAGAGGGTTGTGGATGCATGGAACAGCCTCCCTGAGGAGGTTGTGGAGTCAAGAACAGTGGGAGAATTCAAGAATGCATGGGACAGACATAAAGCAGTCCTAGTGGGGGTAGGAGGAAGTAAGCTGTTGGTTAACTAGGATCTGCAGCTTATCTGTTAGGTAGGAAAATGGGCAGACTAGGTGGGCCAAGCGGTCCTTATCTGCCGTCAAATTCTATGTTTCTATGTTTCTATGTTTCTATGTTTGTACTGGAATGGATCGGGACTACTGCTGTGACTGCCTGAGCTACTGCCCACATCATTCTCGCTGCTGTCATAGGGTCATCCCTATGGGGATCTACTATGCAGCGGCTGTCAAATTGTGGCACTATGTCAGTGTCTGAAAGATCACTGTTAGTGCAGGACAACATAATGCTTTCATCATCAGACCCTGAAAATGAACTGTTTGACATTGCCATTGTCATACTGCATGCTGCGACCAAGAGCTCTGTTATCAAGATGGAATTGCTGTGACCAAGAACTAATTTTAATTGCAGAGCACAGATCTCCCTGTGGTGACATTGCAAAGGTAATGAGTGTCAAAGGTCACCAAATACAGGCTCCAATACACAAAATGACACTTCCTGGTTTGTGAGGGTGAAAACCTGATTTAATTTGCTAAAATAGGCTATGCATCTATCAAAATACATTGCAAATCAGTTCTATATGCAGTCACCTTGCAGTATATGTGTTCATATATCCAAACTTGGTAAATCGCTTTAAGTTACAGATGGAGATTGGGCCCTAAAGAGATGCAAACGCACAGACAGATTAAGATTGTGCTGCACACTCAAGAGATGCAGACTTAAAGGCACAACAACACCTTAACCAGTGCTCACAAGTAACAAATCCAAATCTGGAAAAGAATACTTTTTGCCAGTTGGGGGGGCGGCAGTGCACTGCAGTAACAGTTCACCAACAAGATACCACAAAGCAGTGCAAAATAATGCAGGTGCAGTGGATAGCAGGTTCACACTGCTGCAATTACTGTGTGGCACAATAAAATGTGTCTGATTTGATGGCACACATCACGCACACACTCACGCACACACTACAGATAATACACAACAAATTGAAAACTTCAGTAATATAACCAGATCTTTTAAACAAACTGAAATTATACACTGCTGCACCACAGCAGTCAGCACAAAAATGTCAAAAATTACTGAAAATATTACTGTGTACAGTACATTAACACAGTTATACAAGAAAAATATTATCAAAATAGAAAGACTGACTTTCTCCTAGTTTACCTACCTCCCTCCACCACAGATACGCCCCTTCCCCAAGCACACTTCAAGTGTCTGTCACTACACAGACTGAATATTCTAAATTAACATTTGAAATCCACACACAAACAATAAACACTCAATGATATGAGCACAGGAGGGTTTCCTACAATCAATGTACTAAATTTTGAGCAAGGAAAATGGCTCAAAAAGGCTTTTTGAATGGCTTTTAGAGGGTTTGAATCTCAAAGCTCTGAGAGCAAACTGTCTCCAGCTTCCACTACACACACACTACACAGAACTGAGGCTGTGCAGACAATTTAAAGCCCATGTGACCTGCAATCCCATGAATCACTGCAACATTCTCCGTGGAGCTCACCAACAAGGGGAAGTGATGTGAAGTACATTGATTTCAATGTACTTCAAATTAAAATTGGTGCAGGAGTGGTTGGGGAAAGGCAGAATAACGCAAAGTCATTGTTTCCAATGGACTTCGCGTTCTTCATTATGACACGAAGTACTCCGCTTCGCGTTTCAGATTATTTTGCTGGTTCTGCCTTAATTCACAAATCGACTTCCAAGCTGACATTTTCTGTAACTACGAATCTCAGAATCTCCTACAGCTGACATCAGGGGAGGGCTGCAGCAATGAGATATTCAATAGCCTGCAATGCATGTTAGGTTTTTTATAAGTGCTGATCTTTTGTTTGCTGGTCCTGCTGTCCTCCTTGAGCTAAGTACAGTCTTAGCTTCAATTGGGGAACAACATTTTTAACCTACTATATCTAATGTACTTTTTAGATGTTTTGTTCAATCATTTTCTTTTCTTCAGTTGTAGAAAGATGATAAGTTGTCACACAAATTAAAGGGTTTACTACACTGGTCACTTTCTGTATATTCTCTCAGGGTTCCAAGTTTTTGTTTTGTGGCAAAAATCCATGACTATCTGATCTTCCAGCCACAGAGCCCTTTTACAAGATCTGCTCTGTTGCGAGTCATGCAGAGCAACTAGAATGTTTCCTTGCTTGCCATGTAAACTCAAGTCACACTGAATTACAGAGTAGCATTTGCTGTCCTGGCATACTCTGCTTTCCTGGGTTTACCATTGCAGTTTTCCATTGTGTTGCCTGTATATCCATGGCACTCCCATTGTCCTTATTTTAGGATTTTGTCTGCCTGATAGGCTGCCAGATGCACATGTGACCTAAGGATCTTTTTTCAATCCTCTCACCAAGCCCTGTCTGTGTCCCTTCCTCCATCGTTTTTTTTTATGTGCATCTGTTCAGGCTGCAGCAATCTGCCAAGCTCCCATGCAACACAGCAGATAAGGTAAATATATTGAATTATAATTATTTATATTTAGCAAGGATTGCACAGACAGTAAGAGATATTTATAGTAGATGTAGGTTTTCATCCTTACAAGGCATAATTTCATACTTATATACCTTCAGAGACTTCTAAACATCAGGCCGTCTAAGAGAGTATCCATGCGTGGTCATTGGTTTAAGCATTCAATTAAATAATAACCTGTTTGTCTAGCACAACTAGGTTATGGTACTAAGGAACTGAAATGGTATGTGGCTTTAAATCCTGTATGGCTACGGAGGAGCTCCTCCCTCACGAGTGAGGAAATTCTCGTTCCACACTTGCAGCCGCTGACTCAACGGCTGCCTACGTTGGGCACAACAAGCACTTCATTCCAAACTGCTGTGGCTGTAACTCAGCTTGTCTGCAACCTCTACTTCCTTCATGCAGTGGAGTATTTGTGTTGGTGCCTCCAAATAGCTTATTTCCCTTGCCCTCACCTAGTGGTAGGGAAACTAGGCTATGCTGTCTGCTTTCTCTCTCTCTCTCTCTCTCTCTCTCTCTCTCTCTCTCAATAAATAAAGGGAAGCCAGAGGATTTCTGGCCACATACCATGAGCCGCTTGCTGTCAGCACTCTGGGCCCTGTTTCAGAGGTGATCCTCAGTAACTCTCCGCCCTCCATTAATCTCCATGCTTGGGGAGGGCAGACGAGGGTTTTTAAAGATGGCACCGTACTTAGTTCTCCACCCCTCCATCTCCATTTCCTAGGAGGGTGGACTGGTGAGACTAGCATGCATGCAATGCTAGGTCCATGCATGCACAGTGGCAGGCTGGCGCATGCCCAGTAGCTTAGTACATGTGCGTCTAGTGGCCGCACGCCATCTTGGAAAGGGATTCTCGGGGCAGCCACCATTTTATCATTTTTGCTATCCAATGTCATTTTAAACAGGTGTGTTGTCATAATCAGAGAGACTGCCCTATACAATGGACCTTAAAGGGACAACAACAAATTTTGGAATATTTTTAAAAATATAGGAGGCAGTCTTCCTATGAAGGCTGCACATTCCGGTGCTCTTCTATGATAACTGGGCAGCCACTCTCTTAAAGGGGCAATGCCTTGAGAGGGCAACATTTACATAAAGATCATATAGTTCAGTAAGAAATGATGGCCCTTCTTAAAAGGGCAACATATACATATGATATTGCACCTTATTGTTGATGATGAGACTAGAAGTTATTCCATGAGGCAGAGTTTATACAATTCCCCTTCATCTATTTTCAGACATCAAAGACAAGGAAATGCCAGTCCTGTGGCACCCCCATGCCACTTCAACAGAAAGGCATAAACTGCCCCTCCTGCGAGATCAAATCATTTGATCAAGAGAAGGAAATACAAGATTATGCCACGGCTTCATGCTCCCAGCCCAGACAGGAGTGGCAGGTGGACCCAGCCACCGTGGTTCTCCAAAAAGCAATGGCAGCCATGATGGAGAGCCAACAGAACTTCATGTTGAAAGTGCTAGAATGAATAGAGGCAATGGCGAATCCCAGGGTGATCCTGGCTCCTCAACCAAAATCCACATCAGCTCAGAAAAAGGGAAACCACACGCCACACATCCGTCAAGCTTCTAACCTCACCCAACCAGTTATCGAGGACCATGAGGAGGAGGAGGAGGAGTCTGAAGGCTCTCACAGTAGCGAGCTGGAATCAGACAGCGAAACTCAAAAGGAACCCATGCCAAAGGCACAAAAAGTTTCTTTCATTACCTCAAAGTTTTTCCCAGCAGACAATGTTCTGAATCTGGTACAGTGGGTAAGAACCACTCTAGGGTTCGAGCAAACAGAGAAGCATCTGGATAGCAAATTGGACCCATTGCTCTAAATGCCTCCAAAGAGGAAAACTTCTTTCCAATCTGCCCAGCCTTGGACAACCTGATAGCAAAGGAATGGGAGGCTACGGACCCCACCAGAGTTCCAGAGAAGCGCTCCATGGATATATTATATCCAATACAAAAGGACAGGCAGAGAACGTGGTGCACAGCTCCTAAAATAGACCCTAAGATAGCAGAGCTTAGCAAAGGGACTGCATTACCTGTAGAGGGCACTGTGGCTTTGAAGGACCCAGTGGGCAAAAAACTGGAAGGCATGCTCAAGAAGGTCTTTGAGATGTCAGGTCAGGTGGTCAGAGCGGCCACTACAGCAGTCTATGCTGCCAGAGCTCAGATCAAACAGCTGGACAAAATAAGTAAGAGACTACCACCCAAATCCCAGGAGGCAGAACTACTAAATTATACACTCCAGGTGGCCAAATACCTCGGGGACATTTCTATCAACTCGCTGAAGATGAACTCCAGATCAGCAGCAGTAACAAACTGGGCAAGGCGCTCACTATGGTTAAAACTATGGGACATTGAAAATGAGTTGAAGGCCAGGCTTCAAAAGCTCCCTTTCAAGGAGGACGAGGAATTCCTCAGGAGAGGTCAGAATCAATCAATCAATCAATCACTTTATTTAACCAGGCATAAACACCATTGAGCAAGCTCATTTTCAAGGTGGTCTTGGGCATTAATACAATACAGTACACTTCATAAGATTACAATTATGGTGAACAGTGGTGCAAAAAAAAAAAACATTGTGAAGGTGCCAGTCAATGTGGGCCTATACATACCGGTCAACATAATTAACATGCAAAGGTACATAATGATAAGCTTTACTGGAATGAAAAGAGACAACAATTCCATATAGTCTGCGATAAGTAAGAGCTCATACCTAAATGATAAAAAATAAGGAGATATTAAGGAATAGGGTAGAAATTGGGGTGAAAGAGTAGGCAGCCAAGAGGGAGGCCAGGATAGGTAAAAGGTAAAGAATAGGCAGGGCCATCTTGGATTAAGGGAACTAGGCTTGCAAGTCCTAGGTTTCTGTTGTTAGGAATGTGGGGTGGATGAGATACTTAGGTGTAGGATTTGAGAGTTGCACCCGGGGCTTAGGGGTCATAGGCATCTGAAACAGTTGCATGATTCCTTCAGATAATCCACTAACCCTTTGAGAACTGAATATGTGTGAACGTATATAGATTTTGGATGTATATATACGTCCACAGTCTTCTAAGGGTTAATAGAGCTTTGAATGTAAAAATGCTTGGAATTGAGGATAATTTTAATGAGTCTTGTATAGTGTTCCAAAGTGATGGAAGTGAGAAGTTGATTGCTGCTGAGCCAAGGGTAGTTTTCATTCTAGGAATCTGGAAGCAGATTATGGAGAAGTGTCTCAGGCCATAAGAACCTTTAGCTCATTTGAAGAGGTTCGAGATGTATGCAGGGAGGTTATCAGATAATGCTCTAAAAAAACAGAGGAGAGCATTCCTTTTTCTCCTAGTTGAGAGTGAGATCCATCCCGAAACCTGGTATAGACGACAGTGATGTGTACCACGGGGTAGATTTAGGATAAATCTTAAAGCCCGGTGGTAAAGGGTGTCCAGTTTGTTTAGCATCGTTGATGGGCAATGACTGTAAAGGAAGTCAGTGTAGTCCAGTATAGGTAGGAATGTAGTTTGTACTAGTCTCATTCTGGCTTCTAACATAAGTAAGTGGTTAATGCGTTAAAATAAACCTAATCGCTATCTTAGTTTCTTTGAGGTTTCATTTAAGTGGCACAGAAAGTTAAGCTTGTTATCCAGCCAGAACCCTAGGTATTTAAAGGTATCAACTACTTCAAGGGGTTCATCTAAGAGTGTTCGGATCTGTGTGGTATGTGGACATCCGGAAGTAGACTTTGGTGAGAGAATCATTTCTTTAGTCTTTTTCGCATTGAGGAGGAGCTTATGAATGATAAGATTGTATTGGAGGGTGATGAAGTCTTTCTGTAAGCACTCATAGGCCGAATCCAAGGATGAATTTGTGGTATAGAGTACAGTATCCTCTGCGAATAAGTGCACATTGGCTGTGCCTAGCTGTGAGTCCAGATTATTGATGTATATTGCAAAGAGGATAGGGCCCAAGATGGAGCCTTGTGGGACTCCTTGTAACAAGGATTTTTGTGGGGACAGATCTCCTATGGCTTTGACTTGTTGTAACCTATTGGTTAGGTAACTTGGGAACCATTTAATGGCAGAACTATCAAGTCCGATGTTAGTGCAGTAAGCATGATGGTATGATCCACAGTATCAAAGGCCTTACTTAGTTCAAGGAAGAGGGCAAATACATGCTTCTTAGAGTCCAAGGTCATTTGCCAGTCTGTAGTTACTTTGACAAGAGCCTATACTGTACTGTGTTTGGCTCTGAAGCCGGACTGAGCCGGGTTTAGCAACTTTTGTGAATCCAAATGTTCTCAAAGTTGGATATTGACAATTTTCTCAAGTAATTTAGAGAGGACGGATAGTATAGAAATAGGCTGGTAATTGTTCAGATCACTCAGATCCCCAGTCTTAAAAAATGGTAGGATGTGGGCAGTTTTCCACGAGACAGGTAGCTCACCTTGAATCAGAGAGATGTTGAATAAGTGTGTAATGGGGGCGGCCAGATAGGTATGGCCAAGTTTTAGGAAGTAAGGTTCAATATTATCTGCACCCACACTCTTTTTTGTATCCAGAGAAAGGAGGAGGTCCTCCACTTGCTTGAACATTATTGTGAGGAAGCTGAAGGGGGTGGGATGCGGTTGTTTATGGTTGTGGTTATCAGTGAAGCCAACAGTGTAGTCTCTTGCCGGGCAAAGTTTGCTGATAGGTGAGGTGTCAAAGGTAAACCCCGCAGTGGCAAAGTGATCATTAAACTTCTCTAGTAGATCAGCTTTGTCTGTATAGGTGGTACCATCAGACACAATTTTGTTTGGAAGGGGTGTTGCAGTGGACTGACCTTCGACTTCTTTGAGGATGTTCCAAAATTTGGCAGAGTTGTTTTCTAGTTCTTTTTGGAAGTACCTAGCTTTTTCTGACCTAATTAGCTTGGTACAAGCATTCCTAGTGGTACAGTATGCTAACCAATCGGCCTTCAGGTGGGATTTCCTCGCTTTTTTCCACCAGTAATCCCTATCCCTAAGTGCTTTCTTTAGGATGAGAGAGAACCAGCCAGGAGTTTTATTTTTTGATTTGATCCGTCTTAGTGGGACATGTTTGTCTTTTAGCCCCAGTAAGAGGTTGTGAAAGATGTTAAATGCCTCGTTAAAGGTGGGGGCTAGATAGAAATCCTGCCAACAAATGTTGCTTAGATCTTTCAGGAAAATATACTGGCAGAACTTTTTCAGGCATCTTTTCAGTTTGAATTTGGAGGCTGTTTTTATTTGGGAAGGATGTCTGATGCAGGCAGTAGCACAATGGTTGTTTATATCATTGAAGAATACTCCAGTATGCGAGATATTGTGAGGTTTGTTTACTAGCATAAGGTCCAGGAGGGTGCTGCGCTCAGGGTTTTTTCTGTTAGGTCTGGTTATATCAGTCGCCATTTGTAACAGACCATTAACATCGCATAGGTCCTTCAATTTCTTAGAGCTGTCATCATTCCAATTTAGATTGAAATCCCCCATTAGAATGCACTCAGTATTAGCAGAGTCAAGAAGGTTTTGAAGGTGTGGCAGAAGTGCCCAGCCACCAGACAGCGGTCGATAGCATGCTGCCATAAGGAGTCATTTCTCGCTGGAAAGTGACAATTTTAGAGCCAGGCATTCAAATTCCTTAGCCTTTGAGGTACAGTCAAAGACTGTGACTGTAAATTTGCTTTTGACATATATTGCAACCCCTCCCCCTCTAGTCAGTCTATCACAGTGGTAGATGATATATCCGGGTACGTTGATTGATTTGTACGGGGTCGAGGGTGTGAGCCAGGATTCAGTTATCATGAAGAAATCAGGAGATGCATGTAGAGCCCAGGTCTGTATAGAGTCAATCTTCTTTAGCAAACTACAGGCATTGATATGGAGAAAGCTAATCCCTTTATATTGAGAGAGGTCGTAGAGGCGTCCAGAGAAATAGGAGGGCCTGTGTTTAATTCAACATTTCCCAAACAGAGTAGGAGAAACAGTAGTAGTAGTTTTTTAAGGTGGTGTCTTAGCCTGCTAAGTAGTCTTTTGTTACTCCTTCTAGCGAACATTGGTTTAGTGGTGGCTGTGTTAAGGGCAGGATTGCTATTTGCTAGGGATAAAAATAGAGATCTGATAGGGCCCATACCATCCTTGGGAATTGCACATGTTCTATAGTTATGGCCTGGTGGGAGGAGGGGCATGACCATAGAGGAATGTCCCTGATGTAGAATGCCATGGTCTAATGTGGGAGGCTATATCTTGGTAGATGATAGAGGAGGGAAACTGGCTTTTGTCCGAGTTGCAGACCAAAATTTTGGGTAGAGCATAACTTAGTAATATAAGGCAACTATAGAGAAGGATAGGTGCAGATGGCATTCTTAACGTGGAGATATTTCCTTTTACAAGTATTAAATACAGGATTTGCAACAGTTCCTTGAGAGGGCCAGGAAAATGAGTGGTTCCTGTGGGAGGATGGGGGACCAGTGAAAATTAAGGCCTAGATAACTAACGAGGTGTGGCTGGCAATAGCCAGTAGGAGTGAGCTAGAAAGCCGGGGTGGGGTTTATGTGTAGTTAATCAGGACCAGGGGTGGGTGGGTGCGTGGACAAAAAAATTGGCAGCTAGGGCTCCCTTCCTGGAGGTAATCAGTCCCTGAGGGCAAGTCCGTTCCTGCATTTCTGTGAGGGGCTGGTGGCTTCACACCTGGACTGTGGGTGGCAGTCTGGCAGGTCGGGTTTGTCAGAGAACCACGGCTGTGGCTCTCAGACCACCTGGAAAGAGAAGGCAGAGGAGAATTAAATAAGAAAGTCAGAGGGGGTGGGGCTGCTCGTGGAGCTAAAAAGAAATGCAGACTGGCTTAAGGGGGGGTGTTGCAGACCAAAATATTAGGCAAGGTGCCCCCAAGTCTGAGTGAGCAATAACAGGGCTATTTAAAGATAGTGAGGGTGACAAAGATGCTGGATACCTCCCATCACACAGAGGCCAATCCCAAGATTTCAAACCCAGGCAGGAAAGGAGATATATAATAAATTTAGGGCTATGCCCATAGTTAAATGGGGGAAGAGCTCCTCCCCCTCATCCTATTTAAACCTGCAGCTGCGCATCCACCCTGCTTAGAGCGAGTCGCACTCTACTTCAATCCGGCCTGCTCATGGATTCTCGAACTTGGAGTTTACTAGATGGATGCTTGCTCTATTCACCTGACATGTCACGTCTCAAGATGTCTTCAGTTCAGTTCTCCATTGCTATGGATTGTGTTCTACAACTTTGGGGTTCAGATTAGCCAATTAAAATATTTAGGATTACTTTCCTTTAATATGCCCAGAAGGACGGGCAGGTCAGTTGCAATGGGTCCTCAGAGGTTTCCCTCAAAGGGGGTTTTTCCTCTCCTACATGCTGCTGGTCACACTCTCCGGAGCTGGAGGAGGTGATCATACTGTTACTCATTTCCTGGGGATGTCGTCCTACCAGACTCTTTCAACAGTTGGATACAGAACACTCGTGGATATCTTTATTTTTTTGAGGGGGTTTCATAATACTGTCTAAGCATCCTCCTTACAGGTGGGATACAGAGAAAGGCCAAAGGAACTATCAAATCATAACAAGTGACTCATCAGTTCAAGCACCTAAGCACTTTGCATACTACCCAATTCATACGTACCATAATCACTGACTTGCTCATGTCTATGCTAAGTACCTAAGCACGAATCATTCCATACTACTCGCACCTTAGAAGCATTTCCTGCTTACTGGTCTGGCCTCTGTATCCAAGCACTACCTACAGTATTCAGCTACAGTATGTAACATAAGCAGTAAGCTCTGAACCACAGTTAATTCCTTTTGAGATAGAAAAAATGCACCCCAGAGCAGATATAGTCCCCATCACAGGGGCTCGTCAAACTACAGAGGTAGAGATGGAACCCCCCCAAAGGCACGTTCACAGGTCAGAGAGGAAAGAACAATAGGAAATCAAATTCATGACTACTCTCTGCTGGCAGAGAGCCACCCAACACCACCTCCCCAGTTCATTCCAGTCAATCAGGACATCCCACTAGGAGGGAGACTTCAGTTGTTCACCATCACCTGGGCAAGAACAACACCAGACAAATGGGTGCAGGAGGTGGTAGCCCAAGGGTACACCATAGAATCAGAGGAAATACCAGCAAGAGAAAGGCTAATAATATCCTCAGTGTCCAAAAAAGATAGCAACCACAGAAAGTCCAAGAGGTGCTGAACAACCTGCTGCAAACAAGGGCAATACAACCACTACCAGAGAAAGAATACAGAAGGGACATTTACTCAGTCTTCTTTTTGTTGCCAAAGAAGATGTGGGACCTCAGGCCAGTTCTGGACCTGAAGTTCATCAACAGATTCATCAAGACAAAAAGGTTCAAGATGGAGATAATAAGATTCACACTACGCTCAATGGGCCCTATGCACGAAGGGGCAGAGGTATGCAGAATCCGCACGTACCCCTGCCCACATAGCTATGCACCCACGGATAGGTGCATGCCGGT
This sequence comes from Neoceratodus forsteri, assembly GCA_016271365.2. Classification (NCBI taxonomy): domain Eukaryota; kingdom Metazoa; phylum Chordata; order Ceratodontiformes; family Ceratodontidae; genus Neoceratodus; species Neoceratodus forsteri. Next base: position 941,571,298 of record CM057450.1, read on the forward strand.
GGTATGCATGACCGCCAGCCACCTGTCCGTGGCCATGCCCCCCTGGTGTGTAGGACTCCACAGGGCAGCCGGGGGCTGGGTCACAGGACCGGCCCAGCACCCAGTTGGTTGGCCGGACCAGAACCCACACTGGATCCCTTGCACAGCTGGACACGCATTGGCAGCATGCCCTGTGAAAACCGGATGGCCGGTGACAGTGGCAGGGGAGGGAGGGCAATGCCACCGGCCCTCTGGCGACACCAATTAGCACAGTGGGACAGGGGTATGCTGCCAGGTGGAGGGGGTCAGGGTGCCCAGCACCACAGTGGTGGGACTGCCAAGGGTTGCAGGGGTGAGGGGTGGCAGCCCTGTACCCATGCCTGTACCCCTGTATGGGGTGCCCATGATGTTGGGGGGTCACCAAAGGCACCTCTGTGTGCCGGGGAGGATGGGTGGGTGGCATCCAGCATCCCGGTCCTGCAACCCAGGAGGGTAGGTGGGCTGTTCGCCCTGTCCAGCGGGGTGTGCATGGGGCATGTAGGGGGTTTATGGCTGCATCTCAGTGGCATACTCAGTGACCCCCTTTGCACCCCCATGGCCAGCCCTATGTGCCTTATGCATGGCACATAGGTGCCGGCCTGCCTCTCGCCTGCCCCCGGCACATTGCTCCATGCATGGCTGGGGGCTTGGGTGCACCCATGCTGCATGCCCCCTCTGTGCATCCCACATTGGGGGCATGTAGCGTGTGGAGTGGTTGCACACCCCAGTTGCACACGTGTAGCCACTCTGTGCGCTTCGTGCATAGGGCCCAATAAGACAAGGAAACTTTCTTACCTTAATAAACTTAAAGGACACCTACCTCCATATTCCTGTGCACCCAGCTCACAGGAAGTTTCTGAGATTCCACACTCTGGGTCAGCAGTTTCAGTACAGAACACTGCCATTCGGACTAGCATCAGCACTAAGAGTGTTTACAAAGGTTTCGGTGGTGTTGGCAGCAAAACTCTGGGAAGAAGGGATTCACATAATTCCCTACTTGGATGACTGGCTCATTTGAACAAGGTCGGAAAAAGATTCAGTAAAGGCAACAACACAAATGGTGCAGACCTTGACCAATCACAGATGGGTAATCAACACCGCAAAGAGCTGTCTATTACCAACACAGTAAATCGAACACCTGGGAGCGGAAAGAAATAAATACAAAAGAGGGCAAAGTCAGGCCGACATCCACGAGGATAACCAACCTAATGAGCATTGTTCATAAACTGCTGAACAGCCCAAGACCCACCATAGCACTGCTATCTCAGGTACTCGGAGCCATGTCTTCATGCATTGATCTCAAACCTTGGGCGTGATGGCACATGTGCCCTCTGCAACATCTACTCCTATGATACAGTTCCCCAATGGAGGAGAACATGCACTGCATGACAACGCTTGCAAAAACAGTCAGAAGGTGGTTGCACTGGTGGACAATCAAACATCACCTAACCAAAGGCAACCCACTGGATGTGACAGATGAGATAACCATAGATACGGATGCCAGCCTGTGGGGATGGGAAGCCTCAATGGGATACAAGTTGGCACAGGGCAGATGGTCACCATTAGAGAAGAGGCTACCAATCAATGTACTAGAAATGAGAGTAGTTTGGAATGTGCTGATAGTGTTCCAGCCTTACATAACTGGCAAATTGACTATAATTTGCTCAGGCAATAGGGCAACAGTGGTATACATAGCCTAGCAAGGGGGCACCAGGAGTGCTGCACTGCAGAGGGAAATAAGCTAAATTATGAATTGGTCACAGAGACATCTGAATCACATCACAGCCATTCACCTAGCAGGAAAGCTGAACACAACAGTGGATTGGCTGAGCAGGGAACAAATCCACCCAGGGGAATGGCGACTCCACTCAGAAGTGTTTTAAAAAGTCCAAAAAAGATGGGGCACAATGGCCATGGATATAATGACATCCAACAAGAACAAGCAGTCAGAGAAGTTTTACTCGAGCTTCAGGGAACCACAGTAATTGTGTGTCAACTCCCTATCAATTCCATGGACACACGACTACTCATACATGTTTCCCCTCTACCACTGATAGACCAGGTCCTATCGAAGACATATCATTCATGGAGAATAATAATCCTCATAGCACTATACTGGCCCAGACAGGCATGGTTCTCAACAATAGTGGCAATGGCCATGGACAGTTGGAGGCTACCAACATGCCCGGACATCCTGACCCAGGGTCCAGTGACCAACCCCAATCCAGACAACTTACATCTCATGGCTTGGCTCCTGAAAGGGAGACACTGCTGAACACAGGATACCACAGTTCGGTAATTATCACCATGCTACAGCCACGACATAGCACCACAACAACAATATATTCCAGACAGTGGAATGTATTCACTACCTGTTGCCAATCAGATGGAATAGATCCAGCATCACTATCCATTATGAACATCTTACTATTCTCCAGCAAGGTCTGGAAAAGGGTCTTGCACCATCCTCCCTGAGAGTGCAACTTTCTACTATAGGCGCCGCCATGGGAACAACAAAAGGGACAAACCCAGGATCACACCCAGATATCGTAAGATTCTTAAAGGCAACTAATAATTTGAGACCAAGACATAAGACGACCCTCCCACCATAGAACCTGACCCTGGTACTTAACGCACTCATGAGACAACCTTTCGAACCAATGACAGATTATAATTAATGGGATGCATTTTTTCCCATTGAAAAAGTCATGTATTAAATGCCATAATACACATATGTGTATTATGGTATTTTTTTAATACATGGCTGTTTGTGTCAGATTGTCGGTGGTACCTGAGAAGAGCGAGATGTCCGGATCCCTTCTGTGCACTAAGGTTCCCCATTTTTTTTATTTTAAAAATAGCTTTGGTCCCTTATTGGTGGCACCCTCAAGGGAAGCCGCATGCTCAAGGCTGGACGAGACAGGAGCATCGAGAGCAGCAAGGCCTCCAAGTTGTCCCTCCTACTGCTTGTCTCCAGTGCCCCTCGCCAACCAGCCTCTCTTGCCTCCTCCTTCTCCTCTAACTTCACCCCAAGCCAGGGCAGAGAGTAGATGGTAGCACCACTGGCCAGGTGCTGATCACCTGGATCAAACTAACTAAATAAACAAAAACTTTTTATTTTCGCACTGCAGAGTGTATGCAGGAGCAGATGGGAGTTGGCAAAAAAATACAACCCCTTAAATTATATAAAACAAAATATGGGATGCAGTGTATAAATTCGAATTTAATACACACCCTAGTTGTTGGATGGCTACCATAAAGTTTATGTGCCATCCAACAACTCAGGTGTGTGTATTAAATTCTCATAACACACTGCACCCCATACTTTATCCTATATTTAATATTTACTGGCTCGGTCAAAAACAGTCTTCTTGGTAGCAATATGTTCTGCATGAAGAATAGACAAATTGACCGCACTGTTCTGTAAAGAACTATTCACCATGTGTACACAAGATGGAGTATCGCTCAGAACAATTCCTTTATTTATTCTCAGAGTAAACTTACATTTCCATAACAGATTAACGATAGATCTACCAACCTTCTATGAGGAACACTCAAACACAAGAGAAGGGACCCTACACTTGCTTGATGTGAAAAGAACAATGAAAGTGTACATAGCAAGGACAGAACCATTCAGAAAAACAGAAAGGCTATTCATTGTGACAATCGGACACAAGAAGGGCTCAGGGGCAACAAAATCAACCCTGGCTTCATGGCTCAAAAGAACAATCACAGAATCTTATATGGCAAGCCACCAGGTACCACCCATGGGAATCAAGGCCCACTCTACTACAGCAGTAGCAACTTCATAGGTAGAAAGGAACTCCACAACAGCCCAGGAAATCTGTTCAGAGGCAACATGGTCCACATTTTTTGCTATATCCTGCTGCTGTACAATCAAAGTGCAGTGTTCACATGGATGCAGCCCAACAAGCATGTCTTGGTTTCTCAGATGGCTGGAAAACTAGCAAAAATGATGGAAGAACCACAAGACTTCTGCAGGGCTGCTGTGTGCATAACCAAAAGGCAGCAGTACAGATGGAGCAGAGTGAGTGGTTGGAAACTGCAGTGTTGTGAGTAGGGTACCATACAGCAAGCATTTGTCAATGTCGAATGTTGTCTCACTGGCATTGGCATTGGTAGTGCCAGAGTTAGAGATGCATAATAGGAATGGCAGTGAAGTACTGAAGTGAAGCCAACCCCACCCCCGCCATATAGAGACTGACAGGCATTGGGGTGTGCCTTTGGGTCATCAGCTATAATGCTCATGCCATTGTACCTTACCCTACCCTGTAGACACTGACAAGTGTTGTGGTATGCTTTGGGGTCTTTGGGCATTATACTTATCCCATTCCATAAGGAAATACGCTGAGGTGGGTGCAGTATAGGAGAATGGGGTGAACTTTGGGGCCAAACAGTGCAAGGCACACCACGATGCCTGTCACTGGCTGCAGGGTAGGGGTAGGGGTGGAATGGCATGAGCATTATAGCCGATGATCCCAAGTCACACCCCTGATGCCTGTCAGTCTCTACAGGGTAGGATGCTACAGTTGGAAACCCTAACACCATAGGCGTGTGTTGGTATTTTCACTCCAAATTTTCAACATGGGTTTTTTGTGAACCCACCTCCTGAAAAGCAGCACAATCAGTTTGTTAGCTGAAAGGTGGTTTTGCACAGTGGCTATGCCACTTGGCGACACAGAAACAAAAACACATTTTGGGCAGGATGTGGAAAATGACAACTGTATTGTTCATGAGGAGGCGTAAAACAATGGCAACATTGAAAATCTGGAGTGAAAATATGAAAAATTGGTGAAGTCATGAGCATGCATAGAAACTGCGAAACACATGTCTGTAACCCAATTATTTTTGGGAGTTTGTTAGCCACATTTTTAACATAGGCATTTTGGACCCTTCCCTCATGAACAGTGCCACTGTGATTTTGTTAATCTGTCCCAAAAGCTGATTTCCCACAGTGACCACGCCATTGTGCGCCACAGGTGCAGAAACACATTTTGGGTAGGATGTGAAAAATGACAGCTGTACTTTTCATGAGGTGTGAAAAATTGCCAGTGTTGAAAATCTTGCATGGAAATATTGCAAATTTGCGAAGTTACAAGAGTGCGTGGAAACTGCGCAAAGCACGCTTGTAACACAGTAATTTTATGGACTTTCGGCAGCAAATTTTCAACGTAGGCATTTTAGGACCTCTGCTCATAAACAGTGTCACTGTCATTTCCTCAAACTGTCCTAAAAACTGATTTTGCACAGCAACCGCGCTATTCTGTGCCAGACATGCAAAAACACATTTCGGCCAGGATATGTAAAATGACAGCTGTACTGTTCATCAGGAGGTGTGGAAAAATGCTAATTTTGAAAATCTGGAGTGAAAATATTACAAATTCATGAAGTTACGAGCGTGCGTGGAAACAGCGCAATGCGGCTAAACAAAACAGCCATTTCTGGGATTTTTTTTCTAAATTTGCAACATAGGCTTTTTGAGAGCCCCCCATGAATAGTGACACTGTCATTTCGTTACTCGGTCCCGAAAGGTGGTTCCGTGCAGTGACCGAAAAATCACCTTTTGAGACTGAATAATGCTATGACAGTGACTGAATTCATGAAGAGGGGTTCCAATAACCCCATGTGGAAAATTTGGTGCAAAATTCCAAAAAATGCCCGAAATATGCACCAAAGTTCAAGAAACCCTATTTATGCCATTATACAGCTTACCGGCATCTCTTCAGTTCGCGGTTGGCTTTGAAGAGTGCAGACATGTTCCCAGTCCTCCGAAGATCATCACACCAGACTTTGGAGGTAAATATGGGGGGGGGGCAGAGTACTCAGAGGGCAGATTGTGGGATGGGGCAGGGAGACCGTGAGGGACTGTTTTCTTTTTTTACAGATTGCAAATAAAACAAAAAAACATCACAGGATGGTTTTATTTTTCAGGGGATTTGGCACACTGGGGTGGGCTCCTAGCGTGCCACCTAAGTGTTTTATTTGGGGGGATGCTGTAGCCAATGGGGGATTGGGCACCCCCATCGGCACACACAATGAAAGTGGGGTGGGCAAGAGCTGAGGAAGTTGGGCCCTTGGAACCTGTTATAATAAGTGTATTATGCCGACGGAGTGAGGCTCCCCATCTGCACATACATAGGGGCAGGGCCTGCTGACAGGGGATTGGGTACCCTGAATCGGTATTATGGCAGGCAGTGCCGCCATGTTAAATTAGTTTTCACACCAGGGAAAGCACGTCAGGAGGTCTGCTGCATATGACGAGCTTTGCTCACATTGCAGCGGATCTTTCCTTAGATGTGCTCGCCACATTATGTATGCATGGTGTGGCGCCAGCATGCAGGCTTATTGGGGAATGAGGGATGCACCTACTGATGTACGGCCTGCATTCGCCCAACAGTGACCATGCCTCCAAATCTACTACTACAGCAATATGTTGGCTGCGCATGCATGAGCCAATATAAAAAGGGCCTCCAGAGTCCAACCTGGAACCTACTGAGCCAACTGACTGCTGAGGTTAACAATTCACATAGTCATGTTGCCCCAGTGAGAACAACGTTATGATGAGGTACACAGTTGGAAACAATTGGGTATAGTAAGCACAGTTGAACTTCTGTGCTGTTCTACATTGAACTTGGACACTAACCAAAACTGATTACAACTTTATAAGAAGTGCCATTTCTTAACTTAAGAATAGTTGGGGGGGGGATGATACAGGGCTGTGGGATGTTCACACTGCTCCATAACACGCTCCTGGACTTGATTATGGCCTCTTTTTCTTCACATTGCATTTCCAGGATTAGATTAACCCTGTGTGTATTGTTATCTTTTGTTTTCAATAAAGCTTATTCAATTTGAAAAAAGATTTAATAATAGTGTTTCAAGATACTATTCAAGACAAACAGAGGCATCAACATACAGCATCGATACTTTGTAAATTTATAATTCACAAAGCAATAGCAAATTAGATGTCATTTCAATCAATGCCTTTGATTTAACTAAATATTTATCTGCAAATGTGTTTTTTGAAAGTGGACTATTTACCCACAAATACTGTTTTTAAGAAACCTTTATGCAGGAGATTTATAGTTTCTCTTGGATTGTTACGATTTGAGACATAGCAAAAAGGGGAGTCTGTTTACTGCATCTAACATGCAGTACCTGTTAAGTGTTACTGCATTGTAAATTGTTACGTAAAGTAATTACAGCTGTTCCAAGAGCCATACAGTCTCTTGCTGACTGTGGGAGAAAGTCTTGCTTCAATTTCAGTGGCCACTTTCTTCGCATTTGAATCAAGCAGCAGTCGTTGTTATGACTGAAGGGAGAAATCTGCCCTTTGTTGTAACAATTATAGCTTGGGTAATGTTCCTGGTCTCCTTTAATCAGTTGAAATAGACAAGCAAATGGCAATAGAGGAAGAACAAAAAAAGATATTCGTACAAGTGACTGAAATGTAAATGGAAGTTCATTCTCGTGAATGACACTTAGGATTACAGCACTTGATGTAAGTATATTCGTTTCCCTCACTCAGGCTTGGGATTCTTTTATCCTCTACTCTTGTAGCTAGACTAGAATATTTCTTACCGTTTGTCAGTGATTCTTATAAGATTTCAGAGGCCATTTCTCAATTGTCATGTGGATTGCTAAGTGGACACTTGCAAACCCATCAAGCTAAGCTCTTTAGGCACAGTTACACAAACCTTGCTGTTGCTCTTCCATCTGTGCTGCTCACCCACCGCTGCACCCACACCACTACTGACTGTGGTTTACACAGCAAGCAGTGTGTACTGATCTGGGGTCAGTCTGCATGTCTGACTGAACTTCTTCATTTTGTACTACATTGCCACCAGGACAGGGAGGAATTTTGTGCTAGTCTGAGATTTACAATGTACCAGTTTAACATATAGAAAGAAGCAGTGCTGTGTGCAAAAGGTTGTTCTGGGCACAGATTCGGTGTGTTGAAGGGCAGTGTGAACCGCCAGTTCACTAAGGAAGGTGTGATTCTGCAAGGTTTGTATGTGGAACATGAGAACTATCTGCTGTATTTCCTTGTACACTTTTTAGAGCTTGGAGTCCCATGCCACAGGAAAAAAAGTACAATGGGTACGATTTTCAAAAGACTCGCGGTTGTCTCAAGGGACTTGCGGCAGAGAGTTTGCATCAAACCTGTGCCACAGTGCAATTTTAAATAGAAGCTTGCCGCGACTCTCCTGACACAAGTCCCTTGTGGTGCTGCAGCAAAAGTAGGCTAGCTCCCCCCAGTTTAACTTGCATCCATGGGAGAGCCAGTGTACGGGGCTTCTGCCACAACTTTGGTGCAAGTTGCCATAAAATGAGGGCATAGAAACATAGACACATAGAAATGTAGACTTTGATGGCAGATAAGGACCGCTTGGCCCACCTAGTCTGCCCATTTCCCTGCCTACAGGATAAGCTGCAGATCCTAGTTAACCAACAGCCTATTTCTTCCTACACCCCGCAAGAATTGCCTTTTGTCTGTCCCATGTATTCTTGAATTCTCCCACAGTTTTAGACCCCACAGCCTCCTCATGAAGGCAGTTCCATGCTTCCACCACCCTCTCTGTGAAAAAATACTTCCTCACATTGCCCCTGAACCACCCCCCCATCTTTAAATTGTGTCCTCCTGTTCTTGCATATCTATTTTTCTGAAAGATGCTACCCTCTTGGACTTTGTTGATTCCACTGAGGTACTTAAAAGTTTCTATCACGTTCCCCCTCCCCCTCCTTTCCTCAAGGGTAAACATATTAAGCTTCTTTAGTCTCTCCTCGGATGGCTTCTCTTGCAGACCCTGCACCATTTTAGTTGCCCTCCTATGGATTGCATCTATCTTATCTATGTCATTGCAGAGATGGGGTCTCCGGAACTGGATGCAGTACTCCAGATGGGGCCTCACCAACTGTCTGTACAGAGGGATAACAACTTCCTGTTTTCTGCTGGTGATGCTTCTCCCTATACATTTCAGTATACACCAGCCCTCCCTACTGCCTTCTCACATTGCTTGCTAACCTTAAGGTCATCTGATATGATTACCCCCAGGTCCCTTTCCATTTTTGTTGTTGTTACTACCTCCCCCTCCCATTGTGTAATCTTCCCCTGGGTTTTTGTTTCCCAGGTGCATTATTTTGCACTTCTTTGCATTGAATCCAAGCTGCCATACTTCTGACCATTCCTCCAACCTTGCCAAGTCCCTTCTCATCCTTTCCACGCCTCCTTGTGTATCAACCCTGTTGCAGATCTCTGTGTCATCTGCAAAGAGACATACTTTTCCTTCCAGTCCCTCTGCAATGTCACTTATAAAGACATAAAAAGGACTGGACCCAGCACTGAACTCTGCGGCATCCCACTAGTAACCCCTCTTTCTTCAGAGTGGACTCTATTTACAATTATCTTCTGTGTCCTGTTGTCCAGCCAATGTTTTACCCAGGCTACCACCCTGGAACCTACTCCCAGGCTGGTTAATTTGACTATTAATCTTTTGTGTGGGACTGTGTCAAATGCCTTGTTAAAGTCTAGGTAGGCCACGTCCACAACCCCTCCCTGGTCTACTACTTTGGTCACCCAGTCAAAGAAATCAATTAGATTCATCTGACATGACCTTCCCACTGTGAACCCATGTTGCCTTGGGTCCTATGCCCCACTGGCCTCTAGGTACTCAACAATTCTTTCCTTCAGAAGTGATTCCATCATTTTCCCTACCACAGAGGTCAAACTGACAGGCCTGTAGTTTTCTGCCTCTGTCTTGGTCACACTTTTGTGAAGGGGAATCACATCCACCTTCCTCCAGTCCTCAGGTACCACACCATCCTCCCATGATTTATTAAAAAGGGTAGTCAGTGGTTTCGCTAGTTCTCCCCTTAATTCTATTAGAATTCTTGGGTGAATTCCATCAGGCCCCATTGCTTTGTCCACCTTTAGTTTTAGGAGTTCTTTCAGAACTCTTTCTTCTGTGAAAGGACAAGGATCGACCCCCCCTATCAAGAGTGCTTCTGTTAATTGGATTAGGCACCTCCCCCTCCTCCTCTTCTGTGAATACTGAGCAGAAATATTCATTCAGTATCCCTGCTTTGTCACTGTTCCTCTCTGCCCACTCACCATTCATTCTATTCAGCCTCACTATCCCTCCCTTTGTCTTTCTATGCTCCCTGATGTACCTATAAAAGGTTTTGTCCCCCTTCTTAACCGAGTTGGCTATCTTTTCCTCAGTTTGGGCCTTTGCTATTCTGACTTCCTTCCCTGCTTCCTTCTGCCTTAACTGGTACAGCTCTCTGTCCTGCTCCTTCTGTGTTTTCTTATACTTCCTGAATGCTATCTTTTTCTCCCTGACTTTCTCCGCCATCTCTTTTGAGAACCATAGTGGCTTTTTCTTTTGTTTTGATTTATTTATTTGCTTCACACGAAGACTTATTGCCTCTGTGATGGCAGTTTTGATGTTTTCCCATTGTTGCTCCACCCCTCCTTTTAGCCTGTTTGCTAGTGCTTTTCTAAGGCAGTCTCCCATCTCGCCAAAGTCAGCCCTCCTGAAGTCCAGTACTGTCACTTTTGTATGGCTTAACTCTGCAGCTGAGTTTATCATGAACCACTCTGTTTGATGGTCACTTGTTCCCAGATGGCAACCCACTTCTAGATCTGAGATCATCTCACTGTCCCCATTTGAGACTATGAGGTCTAAGATTGCTCCTTCATGAGTGGGTTCCGAAACTAGCTGTCTGAGGCATGCCACTTGTAGGGCATCGAGAATGGCCCTGCTCTTGGATGTGGCTGCAGCAAATGTGCTCCAGTTAACATCTGGCATATTCAGGTCTCCCATCAACAGTATCTCCCCTTTCTCAGCCTTCCTAAGAATGCCTTCTATCATATCCTTGTCCATTCCCTCCCCCTGACATGGGGGTCTGTATACAACCCCAGTGCAGATTGTGGTGCCATTTCCAGTCTCTAAGGTGACCCACAGTGCCTCCTTTCCTCCCTGTTTACTCTTTTGGTCAGTTGCTTTTATCCTTTCCTTTACAGTTGCAACTTGTATCCATGGTTATAAAATTTGGCGCATGTTGCAACTAACCCTCAGATGTAGGAGCAGCAAACTTTGAGGGGACACATGGGTTGGTCACAAGCTCTGCATCCCCATTTGAAAATCGGGTACAGTAAGTAAATATTTACTATGGTGCTGTCCTTGGTTTGGAAAATGTGTAGGTCAGTTACCACAGAAGACAGATAGTCGTCATTTAGTACTTCCTCTTTGCCTTCCTCTTGACCCTAATTACACGCTATCTATTGGCTACACCCAGGAGAGGCAGAGGGAGTGGCATGTGATACTGCAGAACTGCACCTTTAAGGTGGAGCAGCATGTTTACATGCTGGCAAAAATGCCTGCACCAGTAGAGCTCCCCATCAAAACACTAGGGGCTTTTACACTACCAGATCTGCACTGGTCCCAGTAGTGCAGATCAGTTGCACTGGTGCAGATCCAGCAGTGTAAAGAATGCTCTTAGAGAATTGTAAGCCACTCCGTTGTGGCAAAACCTATTCCCTGGTTTGTTGGGAATGTGGAGTGGAGTGCACCAGTATAGGTGTTTTTTGCAAGCATGTAAAAACGCTGCTTTGCCTGCACTGGTGCACTTCTAATCACTAACCCTTCCACCAGAAATGCCCCCAAAACACCAGATGCCCATCTGGAATTCTGCACAGCTGCAGCATTTAAAAGAAAAGGGCAGGGTGCAAGTGGAGTGGAGCAAGCCGATTCAAGACAGCAACGCTCCAGGCAAGTGTGATGTAAAAGCAGCTACTGATCACACTTTGCTGTAACAGAGCAACCTACAGTGCTCCACAGGTTGTTTACTTGACCTGATCTGCACCAGTGCAATCTGTCTACACATTGTGTAAACTGGTCTTTTATGACTAGGTGGGACTGGGGGCCAGGGCTAATGTACAAAAGAATGGCAGCTCTCACAAACCTAGTCACTGCCTCTTGCACATCACCTGGCTAACCTCCTAATAAAGGGGATGCTGTCTCCAACAGGCATATATTCAGGGTTATCCAACTTAGACATACTTTAACACGATCCTTCGGCCATAAAGCTAGGAGTTCATTTCATTCCATTCTGCAAGGAACTAGGAGCACTCAGCAGAGGCCCTAAGGCAATATCCAAAATCTATAGCATATTGTTCCTCTGGAAGTTTCCAGATAGCTTTGGGCCAACCGGGCTTTGGGAATCCTTTTTCCCAGGCCAGAATATTGACTGGACAACCATCTGGTATACTTGTCATAAGTTAATCAAACAGGACAGATTAAGATTAATGCAACTTTCTATCCTACACAATGCTTACTATACACCTTGTAAACTGGTTAAGTTGGGGTTAAAGACCACCACAGTATGTGTAAGATGTCAACAACAGGAAGAGACGTTATTTCATATTTTCTGGACATGCCCAAAAGTATCCCCACTATGGCACAATATTATGCAATTTACGGATCCCCTTTTAGGTCTTAAGGATTTATTTGTTCCTGAAATTTGTCTCCTAGGAGACCTTTCCGGTATTAAAATTCATAACCGGAAGTATCATATAACACTCATTGCCATGTCCGTCAAGAAATTCGTATTATGACATTGGCTTTACCAACAAGAAATCTCCTATAATGAATGGTTAACAGAAATCCTGGCAAATTTACGTACCGAGAAAGCCATTGCTAATTTGAATAATACAATAAGTAGGTTTAAAAAGATATGGGACCCCCTTTATGCTCTCTACTCACTATAAGGTGGTTTATATGTTATGTATGTATTAGTGGGTCATGAAGTTAACCCAGATAGGATAAATCTTAGCATGGTACATCATTCTACCTGTTGCCCTAGTAGGTGAGGGTGGGAAAGGGGTGGGAAGGGACGGTAGGGAGGATTAAGGGAGGGGGGAAGGGCAGATTTAAGAGTAACTGGTGACTAATGTAAACGGTCTCTATGTATGAATATCTGCTTTGTTTATATCATTGGTAATAAGGTTGATAAACTTTAAACTGTGAAAAAAGGGGATGCTGTGTTGTGATCAGGTGCAGTTCTTCAGAACTCTGGAGATGGCCAGACCTGGACCAAGGCACTACCAATGGCACAAGGGGATATGGTCATGCTGGCATTTGGGAGGGTGAAAACACTGAGCTACCAGGGAAGCCACAGTCTGGGGGAGTGGGTGAGGAGTTCACTGGATCAAAAGACACCTAACCAATGTGCTAGCATGGGGCAATGGGCCACTAGGACCCTTTTTAGGGTTGAGGGGCACTTCCAAACTGGATGCCAGTGTGATGCTCATTGCGACTAAGAGCAGCATTACATTGTCGATGTGTCTGGAAACATGCTATGCTGCTACTCTGTTGCAGAGTCATTACAGGCTGTTAGCAGCTAACAGCTGGATTCAAAATTTGCATAGTACATTTGTTGCTGGTGGGGCTTCTCCCTCCATCAGCACACCTTTGTGTATCGCACTATCAGGTGACAGCACAATGATGCAACTGTAGTCCATCTGTTTTGTACCACCCCTGATAGCATTTAAGAATGGGGAATTGCCTTTTCCTATTGAGAGCCCTGGAAGGCACTGACTGTGGTGCCTTATCTATCCATAAAATGCTTGCAGGATCAAGATTTGAAATACCAGTTTGATTTCTTGTTGTTTTTTTTTTCATTTTCTTTGGTAACTAAGTAATGCCTACTATGCACAGATGCCTGTTTTCAGGGGAGCACCAAGTGACTTGCTTAGAGCTGTACAGTATGCAGGTGGAGGTTGTTGGAATTCAACCCAGGTATGCTGGATGTAGCAAGCTCATTCACCACTTGTAGCTCTAATCTCTAGGTTACATTGGTTATTTTGGGATGTGGGTATGAGTCTAGCAGCAGCTGTTTTTATTTAGGTGAGTTCTAGAAATGTCCAGGGGTCTGTAGTCTGAACAATCAGTCCCCATCTAAATCTTGTCTGAAATGAGTTACTTAACTGTCCCTCCCCCCCCATACATACACTAATGCATACAGCTCTACAGGCTTCTTCCAGTAGTTTTCCCCTTAATGCAGGGTAGTAAATAGTTGGTATAGCAAAGCAAAATGCTATGCAGAACAGAAGGTAATGCTAACCATTTCCAGAAATGCATAGCAGGTGACTGCTAACAATTTTTTTTAGTGACTATATGGTACAGGAGGCTACATGAATTGAACTTTTTTTTGTTTTGCTAATCAGTCTGTGCCTTATGCTGTGCATTTTTTTATAGGTGATTAGCACTTCTATGCACAAAAACTACAAATTAATTTTTTGGCTTATCTAATACCCCTAATGCTGTACAAATCCTATCCACTGAAATTAAAATCAAGCCTAAACATGATTATACAATGGCAAGAAAGAATCCTGGCTTCTGATTGGTCAGTTGGCCATCACAACATCCTTGCAGATTTTTTGCCTTTGTTATCCATTCTTCTCTTAAGAAACAAAAGTATTTTTTACACACTAACAAAAATATTCTTTAAAATTATTATTTTTTTTAATTCTGTAAAAACAACAAGCCATTGTGTAATAGGAATAATGCCCTCCAGAGTGGGTGTTATGCTGGGATAACATTCCTTCTCAGGTGTTGGATGCCCTTGGCTGGTGGCCTCGGGTCCAACAACCCGACGTGGGATGTTATCCCAGCAAAACTCCCACTCCGTCAGGCATTATTCTTTTAGTATGGCCCTGTCCACACTGATCTCTCTTTGAAAAACGTTTTTAAAAATGTTTTGTGTTCCATGTTCAAGCACAGTTGTCAGTGCATCCACACTGTATACGACAACCGTGCCTGCCCACTTTAGTTCCCAGGCATGCTTGCGGCAATACCAGGCACCACAATGCATGCTGGGATACTTGCGAATGGGCATCGTTACAGATCGGGATAAAAGTTATATCAATAGAATCAGGAGCTCTGCGTGAGGTTGGGGATGTAAGTTTTTTCTGGGCAGCAGTACAAATGCCACATATACGTCAGAGGAGGCTGCCTTTAACCTGCGGTAAAACTTAGTTCACATCCACAATACAGTTAACAGAGAGTAAGGCAACCGTTTTGGGCTGAAACCGTGCTCAAAACCTGCTCCAATCAGGTTTCGAGAACAGTTTTTAAACACAGTTTGTAGCACAAGTGCGGACACGAACTGTGTTTGCTGGTCTTATATATTTCAGTTTTGTTTACCAGGTAGGCGTACAGCTATAAGAATGACTATTTTCAGGCATGACAAGGGTTTTGTAACATTATGGACTGCTGATAATATTTCAAGACCACAAGTGTGGACAGAGCCTATGAAGCTTAACCAGTTTATCCATTTTGTCACAAATATTATAGGGCTGTATAAGGGTTGAATAATATTTCCTGAATACCATGACTAGTACTGCTCCTAAATATTATGAAGCCCTTCCCAAATAGGTGGCTATTCATATTCAGGAACTACTATGTGGCAAATAAAAAAATGAAAAATGTCCACCCTTCTTTCCTTATTTTTCAGTGTCCCACCCTCCTCATCCACCCCAAACACAGCAAAAATATTGTGACCCCATCCCCCTACCCTCTTTCTGCACTCCGATCCCACCTTTCTTCTCACAACATTGACAATATTTGTAATATCAATTGCTAAGATCCCACGGTGGATGCCCAGCACAACTGGCCTACCTCCACAGCTGGCCGCTGTCTTCATGAAATAAAAGCACTTGTTTGAGATAAACAAAGTGTGTCTGACGTGATCAACTGGTTTTACTATTACAGAGAGCAACCGCATTCATTACATAGAAGTTGGCTGGCCGTGGAGGAGGACGGGTTGTGCCAGTTGCCTTCAGAGGCAAAAATTGGGTGCTGGTGAGGAAGGTGAGAATCAGGTGCTACCAGGATGGGGGGATGGGGAGACATTAGTGTACATGTTACTTTGTTTAGCACAAACAAGCACATTTGTTTCATGGAAAAGGTGGTCGGCCATGGAGGCGGGTAGGCTGTGCTGGTCATCTGCCATAGGACTAAACAAGTAATATTACAAATATCGTGGGTGCTGGAGGGGGAGGAGAGGATTGGGGTGCAGACAGCAGATGGAGGGAGGAGTGGTCACCACATTAATTACTGTGTTTCGGCAGAGTAAAGTGGTAGGGTGGGGCATTTAACAACAAGCAGGGGTGGGAGGAAGGGTGTTTATTTTTTTTATTTTTCACAAAGCATGAATAATGAATACCCAAATATTTGGCTATCGAATACCGAATATTTGGCTGACTATTAGGGAAAAGGTACAGTATGAACACTAAACTGGACAACATCATGTGGGAAGAGTAAATCTGGTACAGACTTTTGTAGAGGCTCTAATAGATAAAGTGGAGGAGTGACTCAGAAAAACTAATATTGTTGTATTGTAGTGTATTGAAATGTATTGTACTGCACTATCTCTCCCTGTTTTCCCCAGGGTAGTGGCTGAAAAAGGAACATACGTCTCAGCCAAACTTACCCAGTTATCAATCAATCAGTCAGTTAATCAATCAATCAATTAATCAAGCAATCAATACAAAGTGTCTGGTCATACAACAATCCAATTGGTTAAAGAAATCAGCACACGCGATAGTAGTTGGAGGTGCTTGAGAATCAAACATACTGTCCGTATATTTATTTATTGATAAATTTAGCTATTTATTTAGTTATTTATTTTTGTAAAACTGTTTTACCAGGTAAGCCAACAGAGCCCAGGACTCATTTCCAGTTGTGACCTGGGTGGATGGGGGGAGGGAGAAATAGGGAATGACTATCAAGAGCATATAATCCTTACACATTGAGTCAATATCATAAAACATATATCAGAACTGAGAGAATAAAGTCAATAGTGTAGCACATGCACTCAAAATGGGAGAATAGAGTAGGATTACAGAGTGCAAGCAGTACATGGTACATGAGTTTTCGAGTCGCACCTGGACCTAAGCCCTGGCTCAGTGTGTCTTTCCCGGTTACCAAATGTTTAAATAAAAAACTAAAATAAAAAAGGGTCTTTTACATGGTGCATTCATTAGGAGATACAGTGAGTCAATTGGGTGGAGAAATCAGATAACCACTATAGTCTTCTGGGAAGGCTCAGCAATTGCACAGATAATACTGAATTTGTATGGAAGAGATAGAAAGTGAAACTTGTTAGTTTTCCTAAGCTAACTCTGTGAGGTTGCAGTTACAGAGCTTCTGTCCTCCATGGCTCCTAGCATGTAGGACCTGTTGTGTGTGTGTGTGGGTTGGGGGGGGACTGGGTAATGGTGCAGGGGGTAGTACCCTGGACTTGTCTGGGGGTATGTGCTAGGCAATGAGGACAGGCCACCGGTTATTTGTAATGGGACTTGATCAAAGCTGTTTTTGCTTTGGCATAGGGAGGGGCATCACTTTGAAGGGTAGATTGTTCCAGATGTTTGGGAGCTGGTAGCTTAGGGAGGCTTGGCCTAGGCTGTGCTTGTGTCATGGAAAGTGGAGGTGGCAGATTACCTTAGATCTGAGTGAGTAGGAAGGATTCACAGATGGGAAGAAGAGGACAGACAGGTAACTGAGAAGTTCATTTGTCAGTACTTGACTCCCATAATTGCAATGTGCATTGCTTGACTCCACCGGGGCAGCCTAGCTCGTGTACATGTAACAGTTGTGAGTATGGGGTGGCATCACAATACAAACCTGCCCAGACCATTAAAAAGAGTGGGCACCTGTGTAGACTATGTCTCCATAGTCCAGTAGGGGGAAGATTGATTGCTATACATGGACTCCTGGACGTCATCTACGGGGATCACCAGATAATGTATTTATGTGACTGGTTTAAATATATATTTCAGCATTCAGGCTCAGATGAGTCTATATTGTCTTACAGAATGTCTACTGTGTGATCCTGAGGTGTCCATTACCAGAGGACCTTCCCAGAACCTTGCTCCCAGTTACTGATGGTTCAGAAACCCAGGATAGAATCCTAATGCTGGCATGTGTGAAAAAAAAATTGATTTTGGTGGATAGGAAAAGTGCATTGTTTCCCTCAGATGTTTCTTATGCTACTTGGCAGAGGAAGAATGCCATTAAAAGGAAGCTTTGGGAAGCTGAAATTGCTTCTCCCACTAGCAAAGCTGAGGATTGCTTGGGACCACAAGACCTACATTTTAATGACCCCTCAGATGCTGGAAAATGAGCTCAAATGATTCCAGAGGGGGCATGACTTCACCAGAAACAAGATGGCAGCTTGATCTAGTTGCTATTTAAAGTGAGTACAGGAATATCCGTCTTTGTCTGAGTAAAAGGTGGTCTAACACAAAAAGAGACATTGTGTTTTACTGCTCCTGCGAATATAATGCAAAGTGGGCAACTTTGCATTCGTGTAGTATTTTGCGAAGTTTCCATATAAAGGTCCAAATCTGCCTTAATGAACTTCACGTTCCAACTTTGTTTTAACTTCTGGTTACTTTTTGAAAAGTGAAGTTTGTGAGAAACAGGCCACAGATCACATGTCTGACTTTCTGCAGGTTACATGATAGGCAGGCAGGAAGGGAATCAGGTAGGAAGTGAGTCAACTAGTTTCACTTTGACTTTATCATTGCTAGAGCAGCAGCAACTGTACCTGATTGATACAGTCAAAACAGTTTAAATAGAAATCCTTTTCTGCTTTTAATCCTTTTTTTCAGATTCCCATCTTTATTTTCAACTACCTTCATCCCCTTAGTCCACCATTTTGTTTATCTGACTCAGTTAATCTGTTTTTCTTTTTTTTTAGTTACTAATACTTTTAGTAACTTTAGATTTTGAAATGGAAAGAGTTTCACCGAGTGGTGTTCCTTGGGGCCCAAGGATGTGAGGTGGCCATGGGCGAGCCATCTGGCTTAACCGCAGTAATGCCCCCCCCAAAACAAAAAACACTTCCAGTGCCAGGAGAAGTGTGGTGCCAGAAGCAGCAGCTGCAACAGCTCCTCCTCCTCCTGAGGTTAGTGGTGCCACCCCTTCAGCAACAGTGACTGGAGAACCCCCACAGCAGCCTGAACAGCTGCAGCAAAAACAGCAGCAGCAGCATTTCCCCCTCCCCCCACAGCAGAGCAGCCTAGCATATCTGCCCCCCCCCCCACTGCCTGTGTCTGGTTCTCTCTGGAGCTTGCCAGTATGGCTGTTTTTCAGCACACTGCCAGATGAACCAAGTGTGGTCAAATGCACCATCTGTGGGATGCTGGTGCATCATGGGAGAAAGGGCAGCCTCTTATGCATGAGTGGCCAAAGAATGCACATGTCTGTGCACGACTGTGCCCAGTGGGAAGCCAAGCTTGAGGAATTAAGAACCACGGCTCCAGCAGGGGAGAGTGAAGTTCAAGAGGGGGGCAGTACTGTGTGAGGTTTCTCACCATACTGAATGCAGCAGAAGGGGGGAAGGCTGAGCAAGTGGTGGCTCATACATCGGCATCCAACAGAGCAGCAGCAGGCTCTGAATTGCAAGCCCCAGCCACACAGGTGGGCCTGGGCATCCTGTGGGCTGAGGTGGAGTACTTGCAGAATGATTTGGATCAAGTGCACCTGCAGATATAAAAAGTGCTCTTGGACCAGGGTAAGATGACAAGCATGCTACGCGTGCTCAGTGCTATATCCCAGCCCCAGTAGCTACTAGCGGCATACAGTTTTCTTTTTCTTTCTTTACATTTAGTGTCCTTTCTGTCTAGATTTTTCCTCACTGTCCTCCCACATCCCCCACAAAACAAACAAAAAAAAGTATGAAAAACACACTAAAATAATCATAAAAGATTACCCCCCAAAAAATATTCCTTTCCTCCACTTTTCCTTCTTTTGTTAATTAATAATCTTCTGACATACAGAATAACTTTTTTTTTTTCTTATTAGTGTTTTCTTCCTGTGCTATGTTCATTACCATTCAATACTATTTTTTTTTTGGTTCTGTGTACTGTGTCCACCCACAACTAAAATAAAAAAAAACACAAAAATCACCTGAAATGAAAATAAAAACCACAAAAAAAATATTCTATCTTATGTCAAGGTAGCCAGCTTCCATTGCTATCCAGCTACATCATTCCGCATGTGGTATTAGTGAAATTACTTTTTATATGCATAAATGGAAAGTCCTGGCCCCAAGTCTGTCAGAAGCTGAGGTCATGCTGTTAGGTGATGGTGTTGCAGTGCTGTGCAACTGGAGAATAACCACATGAAAAAGTGTTCACACAAGCCCCACATATTTTTTACTGTACTCCAGAAAATTTACAGAGAGAGTCATAATTGTGTATAAGTGTCCCAAGTGAGAAAATGCTTTGCTGGCGCTAGAGATGAACGAAGTCCACGAAATTTGCTCCGCAAATGAATTTGCGGATTTTGCAGAGTGAATTTTGTACTTTGCCAAGGAATTTCACACTTCGTAGTAAAAACACACAAATTTCACTGCAAAATTCATGCAATTCACATGCGGTGAATTTCCATGGGTTGACCAGAACTCCACGAATTCTGCATATTCTGTGAAGGATGAATTTTCAGCACCTCGAGCAAAATTTGCAGGCAGTTTTACTTCGCAACATCTCTAGCTGCCGTTCATTGCTGCTATTCACTAAAGAAATTAAAGACCTTTACGAGAATGAAATGGAAACATCTTGTGGTGATGATAAGTGGGAAAACCCTCAGTATACATAATGAGAGGTTTCAGTGACAGTTTCAAGATCTGCTGTTCCCTATCAGTGGGAGTTTGTGCAACTGCTGCTGCTGATGTACAGGGGGTTTTGCTGAATGCTGATAGCCACAGATGACCACGGGTTGAAGTATAATTTGATGTTCTGCAGGACTGCAAATGTCTTCTGCTGTGTTCACTGAAATATGCTGCCCATTGTGTGTGCATTCACACCACCAATGGTAAGTTATTGTAAGTATCTATTCATGTTTGTTGAGAGACAGGGCCCTTTAAATGTGTATTGAATCTTGTTGGTTGTTGTCTTGTTGTTCCTTTGAAGGGAATCATGATACATATTAAATGTTTCTCCTTGAGCTGTGTGTTGGCCATGATAACATTCACATACCATACATATGTGCCGCCATCTAATGTGGTAAGTAATGCACATTTTTTTTTCGTACACTGTTGTGGTTGACTAACTTCTAACCATTTCTCATTACTGTTCTTTTGGTTATATATTCAGGTCATATAACCACATTCATAACCACTCTGAAGCAACCATGCTGCTGCAGATGGATTCTACATATGTCTGCTTGTTGACTTTAGCAATACTGCAATTGCAAGACATGAAAAATAAGTATTTCTTTTGTACAGGGGGTTGGGGATGCCTCATTGGAAAACAATTTTCCTTAATATGTTTTTCTTCTTTCAAGGTCTTTACTGTGTCTGAAATGTTGTCTGTCTTCAGATTGGGACATACTGCAACACCGCGATGTTACCTGCAAAGAGAGGAAGTCCAAAATATTTAGAGTTCATTCCAGTAACCTGTCCACTACCCAGCGGTGCTCTTCTTGCCTTTTGTTATATCCAGATTCAAATATACATCTACTACTAAATGCCTGTGAATAAAAGAATCAATTTTAGTGACCCTCACTGGACCTGTGTCTTACAGTTCTGACCAAGAATACACATTGTAGACTCCTTGTATACTGAAGTGCACCAGTCTTCTGTGTTGAAAAAATAGAGATTAATTGGCCTGTACTTGACCACTGTTGAATGCTTCACCCCTGCGAAAAAACACAAAATAAAAAAAAAGAAAGGAAAGGAAAAATAAAGAGGAAACCAGACAGATACTTAACTATACATAAAATAATTTATATAGCCGCACTGCAACGGCATCATTGGTGCAATTACAGTACAGTACAACCTTGATTATCCGAACCCCGATTATCCAGATCTCCCTGTTATCCAAACTCTGAAATTGTCCCCCAACTGTCATATACCTAATGTTATGGACCCACCATTATCCAAACTCTCGATTATCCAAACAAATCTGATGTCTCCCAGGGCATTCGGATACACGAGGTGGTACTACTTTGTAGCATTTAGGTCTTAATAGTTACAAGTTAGAACAGTCACCTTTGAAGAAAAATAGAAAGTAGGTTGATTCTATGTGGCCATAGTGGCATAGTGTATACCTGTATAAAAATGGAAAAATGGATAACCACACAGTTAAAGTCAAAAACGCAGTAAATGAGATTCATACTTACTGTAAATTACTGATGATCTTGAGTAAAATTTGGTTAACTGTGTGACTGATGGTACATTGCTGGCAGCAGTCAGGCTTGCGGTGCAACACTTTCAGGGAGATAACCAGAGAGGAAAAACAACATTAGAAATTATTGCTCACTGTGGTACAAGTACTTTGATGTTACTTGTTCTCATGTAATCTTGTACTGATCATGCAGATATATTTGAAAAAAATCATCTAACACAATAAAGTAACTTTTTGAAAAGAATAGTCCATCATTACTGAATACTGGAATCCCTATTAATTCTAATTACCTTATTTTTAATTACACAACTTAAAACAACAGTGCTGAATTTGCAGACTTTATTTCAGGAACATACAACTAAGAGCGATCCTGACAATAAAAGTAAAATTTCTGCAAAACTGACTACAGTACTGAAGTTAGACAATAAGAAATAAATCAATGCTTATTCAAAGGACATGAACTCACCATGGAATCAGAAAATGAGTGTGTTCTTATAAGCCAGTACTGTACATAGCATGAGCAGGACAAGCCAGATGATACTTTCCTGATGGACATTGCTTGTTGTATTTGTAGTTGATGTCCTATCATCCTGGCTAGCTACAGTTACTTCTTACGCTTTGAAAAGACATGCTCTCTGTCTCTCTGTCTCTCTCTCTCTGTCTCTCAATAAGCTGGGTGGCTGGCTGGGGGTTCTTATATTATGAAAAGGCACACTCTCTGTCTGTTTTTCTCTGTCTCTCAACAAGCAGGGTGGCCTGCTGAGGGGTCTTATGCATTTCAGTGGCAGGATATCTTTCAGTCAGCATGATGTCAGTGGCTACAAATTGACATGTATTTAGATGACTGCAGGTAATGACTGCACATATTCTGGGAACTATGATGAGAAAAGCAAGGAAGGCAAAGGTGAACTATAATGACATGTCATTATAAAACTTATAACAGGAAAAAGTACTTTAATGCCAATTTTATCTTTATGCACTTTCACCAATGTCTTCATCCTCGTCAATGAGGAAGCAGCCCTCGCAATCCTCAAGGCCTGAGTTGTCCCCACTTGGAAATTCTTTTTCCATGAGCGCATCATCAACTTCAATTGAACACCATTTGATGCTGCCACCAGGATGGTCTGCTTCACCCTCATCAGCACCATCACCATCGTGACTGGGTACAAACATAGATGTGCTTGTCCTACTTGCAATATGACCTTCATTCATTTTGATAAATGTCAGCATGCCAACATCTGCAGGTGATAGGTTAGTATGATGGTCACGCACAATGGCTCCTGCAGAACTAAATACCCTCTCCACACTTACATTAGAGGGTGGGCAGGCAAGGTACTTCAGTGCTATTGATGCCAGTGCTGGCCATTCATTCACTTTGACACTCCAGTACACCAGAGGATCGTCCAATATTGTCAGATGCCTGTTTTCTGCTAAATAGGCCTCAACGATGCTCTGTGCTGCCTGCAATCCTGATGAATCATCCAACTGTTCACCCCCTTCCTCTAGGTCACAATCTCCAACTTGGGACAAGGCATCTCAAAGTGGTTTAATGGGCAATTGTGCGGCTGATACCAGTCCTGATTTTTCAGCCACCTTACAGGAGGCACTGTGGCCACAATGACCTTCAGCCTGGTTATGCTGTGAGTTGTAGAACTTTGCAAATAACATCTGTGCCCCATGAACCAATCTGACCAGCTGTTCAGTGAGATTTTGAACCTGATCATGCCCCCACTCCAGTATGGATGCAATGCCATGTTTGTAGTGTGGGTCCAGCATTGTGGCTATTCCAAATTCTGGAGATTGCTGAATGGTGGCAATGTGTCTATTGCTGTCTAAGATTGTAATCACGTGTTTCAGTAATGCACAGCTTGACCTGTCTCCGGCCACATCAAGGCTAGGCTGCAGATTCAGCAATGTCCACCTCAGCACCCGTAGCAGTGGGATGGCTTGACAAATGGATGCAGCGTCACCACTCACTGCCTGTGTGGCATGTTCAAACGGCCTCAAAATTAATATTACTGAATCCATGAGTTGTCACTGCTCAGCTGTCATAGACATTGATACCCTGGAACTATCATGGCTTGTGTGCATCACAAGGTACTCTGAGATTGCTTTGTACTGCTCGTATAAGCACTCTACCATATAAAGTGTGGCGTTCCATCTCGTGACAACTTCAAACATGAGACGGTGCTGAGGGAGGCTGTTTTGGATCTGCAGCTGTCTAAGTTGGTCACGGGCCTTTCCAGAATGTGAAAAGTGGGCACAGATGCAGTGTGCAATAGTCAGCATTTGCTCAATTTCAGGGTACTGCAGAAACTCCTGTACTACAAGATTTAGACAGTGAGCCATGTAGGGAACCCTCATAAACCCGCCATTTCTGATACATTTGACCCATTATCACTTGCTATCAAGCCAGCTTTTAGGGACAGAGGGTGCAGCCACTCATCAGTTTCTGTCAGTAGCATGCCCAGCATGTTTTCGCCTGTATGCAACCCTGCTACACTCCACATCGCTAGTGTGGCATGCTGTCTAATACCATGAAGGTTGCACCACCACAGTCTGACTTATTACAGTTCTTTCACATACCAGCATCAAAGACTACCCCAGGTAGCTGTGCCTAATGTGCTGTAATACACAGATAAGAACTACCTGCCATTTTTCCACTTGTCCACATATCCATACTTAAATGGATGTACGGTGATGCAGAATGCTGAAGGGCATGTCGTATGGACTCTGTCACAATCCCATATAACTCAGGCACAGCACAAGTGGCAAATTATTTCCTGGCTCGGATCTTCCATTTGGGACATACGGTGCCACAAAGCATCAGAATCCAGCATTCTGCACAAAGAGGAATGGCAAAAGGTCAATTGTAAGCATTTTTGCTGTGGCAGTATTGAGTTCACGCACAACTGCATAATTTAGCGGTTATTTACTGTGCTGCTCAAAAAGGCTCTGCAACATGGCTTGCATTGTTCAGCGTTTTGACCAGGACATGCCAAACATCTGTGTTCTGTGAACTGCCATGGATGGGGTGGCTTTAACCTGGGGTAGGTGCACAGGTGACAGTCCAATAAATGATGTTATTTTATGTGTTTTAAGCACAGGGGTTGATGTAGTAGAATTATTATGTAGGCTTGCAATACTGACACCACCTCTGCTACTGGAACATTCAAAGTCATCCTCCACCTCGTGCCTGTAGTAATCCTCTGGTGTTAATTCACAAGTTTTGCCTACATGGCTACTTACAGTGGCTTGGGAAAGGGATACCTTGCTCAGTAAGGCTTATGAGGGTGAACACCCCACTACAACATAAGCTTCCCTCTGTCCCCCAGTGCCCAGGTGGCTACCCTTTTTCCCATGCCTCACACACACTTGGCAAAGCTGGCAGATTACCACTGTTTCATCCTTTTCATCTTGTATGAAAAAATCCCAAACTAGGGATTTGGCTGCCCTGCGTTTCACATGACACTGCTGTGGAATATGGGACTGCAGTTTTTTGGGAGGTGACATGGAGGGTGTGATGCATGATTTATGGTGTAATGCAAACTTTGACTTGGACTGAACATCACATTTTATTACCTTGACTTCAGGGTCAGCCCCAGACACAACTACATCAGAAGAACTTTGAGGGGGAGTGGATTTACAAAGAGATGGTTCATCTACAGCCACCTTAAATTTCTTTTTCTCAGGTTCCCAAATAGGGTCACTAGCATCATCCTCCACAACTTCACTTTAAATGCTATCCTGTGGAGATATTACAACCTCTGCCTCACTCTGACCATCCACACCTTTTTCATCACCATCGGATTCTTTGGCTGCCCTGACATGAGGAACTGTGGACACATGAGAATGTGACTCACGGTGATCAGGCTGCTGCTCAACTAGTGTGGGGAGTGGGACATTAACTACCCTCAAGTCTTCTGACTCCACAACATTTCTCCCCCATGATAACATTTCCTAGGTTGTAGCAATACTGCTGTTGTATCAACAGTGCCATCACTGTCTTTACTACCAGTGCCACAAGCATCTCCAACCAGCACTAATGCCACTGATCTGGCTGAGAAAAACTTAGCCACAAAAATCCCTGTACTTGCAGCAACTACTACCTTTCCCCTCTTCTGCTTACTACTACCACATCCACTTCCATGAACAGACTTAACATTGCTAGCCCCTGATGAACCTGCCTCATCATCAAAACCTCTACTGCTACCATTTGCAGGCACATATGCAATACTCTTCTTGGCAGTAGCACCACAACTAGAAATCACTTTGCATGACCGTCTCTTCACAGGCATTTTTTATATTATACAGACAGTCACCAAGAAAAGAAACACGTGCACCACAAAAAGTGATTTTTCCGGTTTTAAGGGTTGCTGTAACAAATTCAAGAGAATTCACAAGACAGTACAACGCAAAACATACAGCAATAGGTACGTTTGTTTATTATGTCTGTTTTCATTCGTTTAAATGCTCTAATATGTACTGGAGAGAGAGAGAGACTGTTCATGGTACTATGGGGAAACACATAATAGTAGTACAGTGACAACAATTTCAAAAGACTGCAGAGAGACATGTAACAGCAAGGCTATATTTCTTCAGTTTTGGGTGGGTGGGAAGCCAAAAAACAACAATACAGACTTCAAGACATAAAAAGTGGCAATAAAGAGATATAGCACAGGCAGAAGACCTTAACCACACTCTTCACACATCCATTAGTGGAACAACAATATCTTCTTTTGGGGAGGTCAGTAATATTTCAGCAGTTGCTACTGTAGCTAGAAGCAGGAAACAATAATACAGACAGGCTCAGAAACTAACAGTATTGCTCTTACGGTGGTGCAATAAAATGCATATGACTTCACGGCACACACAGACTAATGGTAACACACAGAAAGTTTAACAGTTCACTGGCCCGGTGGTGTTGAGGGTTGAAGTGCTGGACACCATACCAGTGACCCTGGGTCAGGAGTGACCTCAGTGCTGGGGGTTGGCTGGGTAGGAGGAGGATTGAGAGTCCCAGGACTGCTCTCCTCCTCCGGGAGGGTGGGAGGGACAACTGCGTGCAGTACTGGCTCCTGGTGGGGCTGGGGGCTGGTGCAAGGTGTGGTCTGCCATGGGGTCAGCACAGGCTGACACCGGATGTGCCGGGTATGGACGCATGCACAGAGAGCCATTAGCATCCTTGCATGCCTGCGCTGGGGGAGAAACTAGAAAAAAAACCATACCAGTTCCACACACACAAGGAAGGCAGGATCTGGTGCCACTGCATTGGTCACACCCAAGCAGCTCCCTTGGTGTGTCTGCCCTCTGGTCTTCCACTGCGAGAAGGGGTAAGTACCTGCTGTGATGTGGCCAGGAAGGGGCTGGACATAGGGGTTCCAGAGCTCTGGCTGCAATTGGGGCAGCGGCAGAGGTGATAGCTCGATAGATGGGTGGGGAAACCATAGGTACAACCATCCCAGCTGAGGAACCAATATAAAAAAAAGAAAAAAAAGAAAGTTTAACAGTTCAGTAAAATAAAACATGGTCTTCTAAACAGACAGAAAAAAATGCACAGGAAAGTGAACAGCACAAAAGTATTAAAATTTACTAGAAGTATTACTGTGCGTAATTGTGTACACAACTGAGCACATCAATACTAAACAGTAGCCAACAACAGTTGGCAAGACTGCCTTTCACACTGTGTTCTGTGGATCTCCCTTCTACACCACAGATCTGCCCCCCAAAGCACACTTCTGCACTATCTGTCAGTACAGACACTGAAAGTACTAATTTAAGATGCAAACTTCACACATAATCAATAAATAATCGATGATACAGAGACACAAAAAAATAGTACACTTGATGTACTAAATTTGGACTCAAATGACCAAAGGTAAATAGGTTTTTGGAACGTTTTTTGAAGGTTTAAAGCACACAGCTTTGACAGCTAACTAACTCCAGCTTTCCACTACACACACTATGCTGCACTGAGGCTGTGCAAGCCCATATAGAGCCCATGTGACCTGCCATCCCATGAATCATTGCAAAATTCACCTTTAGGAGCAAAAGAAAGGCATAGTAATGCAAAGTCCATAGGTTTCAGTGGCAACTTCGCATTTTTCTCAGGAATGAGAATTATTCACTTTGCAATGTGGAGTATTTCGCAAATTTCAAATTCTACACAAATACTCTACATAGCGAAGTTGAGGGACTTCTCCCATCTCTAGAGCTAAGGCTTGGCTATTAGTACATACCTTTTTTGCAAAAATCGGGGCTGAACTTGGTTACCAAAGCCTTGTTTGTATTGAAGTGCTGACAACATGGTGCCACCACGGGAAAACCAGCCAGACTCGGGAGATGTCAGCAACATGTTTAACAAACTGATCGAACAAATGGCCAAAATAATGATGGCCTTCCAGCAAACCACTTCGGCCATTCAACAACTGCAGGAGTGCCTGTATCATACAGAACAGCAGGTACTGATGCACGAAACGGCCCTAGGGGAGCTGCAGGCAACAACTAGAAAACAGCACACCACCATTCAACTACTACTGCAGAAAGTCAATGATTTGAAAAACAGCAGCAGGAGGAATAATCTTCACCTGTGGGGTTTCCTGGAGGGAGCCAAAAAACAGGATGCCATACAGTACCTCCATCAGGTCCTGTCAGCAATGCTTGGGATGAGCAAGGGCTCTGCCTGGATACTGAAAGGGCCCACAGGACATTTGCACTGGTGCCAAAAAAAGGTGACAAGCCCAGGGCCATCTTAATAAAACTGCTACGTTACAATACAAGACAATTTATCCTCACAAGATCCCAGGAGATGGGCTGCCTAAGCTGGCAAGGGCACCCGATTTCCATCTACCAGGATTTCTCGAAGGAGCTATCAGCCAGATGGCTGGAATATACAGCAGCACAATGTTAAATGTAAGCCCTGGGCCTCCAGTACTCCCTTTGATACCTGGCCCGATGCATATGGTACACAGTGGGACTCTCCTGCTATTTTCGACACCAGTGGCCCTGGACGACTTTCTCAACAAGAACTGGCCAAGAGAAATGTGGGCCCCGGGTCATAGTCCAGCAAGACAGAAGAGCCCCATGACCTTTGCGCAGGCTGACATCAATCCAGATTGTGATCCAGAGGAAATGGAGGCCAAGGTGGGACAGCAAGCAGAAAATGACTGGGCCTTGCTGCATCGGAGCAGAAAAAGGCATTGCTTACCCTACCTCCTACCGTGCCTCTTATTTTTGCTCTCCTATGTTTCCTTTACTCCCTAGTATAATAATGCACTTCTGAGTGTTTGCTTCCCTGTCCTGTTCATCTACAGGTCCTTGAAGCTCATTTTCTCTGAACCAGCATAGTCTATTGTCAAGTATGTTAACCTATGCCAGCTACAACTACTGCATGCAATTAGCATGTAGCTACTGACTGTAACTTGTACCATTACCATTTTTTTGAATTTTAACATGTTATCACTACTCCTGTACTATCTGACTTGGTGTTTTTATGTTTCATCATGTATTGCACATAGTTGATCTTGTACTTTATTGACCTCATGTTGAGGTGTGTTCAAAATTTGTACATCTGTATTTTCTGCATGCTTACTGCTGTTTCTGTACTTTTACTGCTGTTGAATTTATGTTGTTGCCATTCTGGTGGCCTAGGTCATGATAAAAATGGTCCCTTGGATCAGCCCATAAAGATCCTAAAAGGCCCCCATCTCAGAAGAGATCATCCCCAGGCCAGATATGACCAAAGTGCCTATCGAGAGACCCACAAACAGCAGATAGAAGAGACGACAGCCTTGGTGCGGTACATAACTGTAAACAGATATGCAGCACTCAGGCCCGAATCACCAGGAGCTCCAGACAAGCCATGGGACATCATGCCAGTGCCTGCAGAGGAAGAACACCCACAGGTCACTCCTAGAATCGAGCCTCAACTCAGCATGCCTTTCCCAGTTACCAAATGTTTAAATAAAAAATAAAACAATAAGATGGCAGGACCACCAGGAGGGGACTGGAAAACAGAAGAAAAACTGTTGCAGCCTGAAGAGAATCGGACCAGAAGAGCAACACCAGAGGATCCTGAAGTCAGATCAGAGTCATCCAGCTCATCCCTGAGTCAGCGGTACCAACAAATGGACACAACAGTACCAACAGACCTGGTGGATTAAGTAAGTATCCAATTTTAATGTAATTGCCTTATTCGGGACAGGATGGGGAGAGGGTCAGGGAATATGGCCACTTGTAGTGTAATAATACAGATTTTAATGAGAATTGCTTCCAAATAATGTCCCCGTGCAATCTCATGCTAACAAGCTGGAGGCAGCTAGGTCACAGACCAAAGTGTGTCACTCTCCTCCTTCCAGGCTGATAAGGCAGGCAGCCTGAGGGTATGTTGAGATATTAATGAAGAGTAAATGCTGTTGAGGCACTTGCTAGGGGGGAACAACAAGAACTGCAGTTGTCAAGGGGGAGTCCCCCCGACACACTGTTTCCTATTTGTTATATGCTCTGTATTAAGAAAGAGAGTAATAGGGGGTGTTGGGGGAGGGAGTAATGAGGTTTGGTAGATGTGGGGTATTATCCAGGAAATAAATGGAGCCTCACCCCCTCACTGAGACTCCACATGGCTGCAACACAGTCTGGGCTGGTAAATAAAGTGGGTCTCCCCCAGCCCCCTTCCTCCTCCTCATGCCGGCGCATACGTGCATAGCCATAACATGGTCCCCAGGGTAAGAATGGTGATGTAGTGACTGAGCACTAGCCTTTACAAGGGGTCTTGGGAAGGATCAGGTTTAACTGTGATGTAAAGCCTGACAACCCTGTACCAGGGGCATGGAGAGGAGATGAATCCCTCTCTTCAGTTCCCCTTCATCCCTCTCCTATCCTTCACAGTGTATCCCTCTATTTTCACCAGAGCAGCATCCTCATATGAGACTCATTTTAGAGTGCCTGAATACTTGCTGGTGTGGGGAGAAGCTGGCTCTAAAATAACACCTAGTTGTCACCCTGTATGTCAACCCATGCAGGTATAGCGACTAGGGCAGTCCCTTCAAGAGTGGGCAAATATGGGAGCAGATAGCATGCTGTCCCACACAACTGTGCATACCACCTCCCCAGGATTTACTGGGTGGATCTTGCTCTATGTTTACAGGCAGATGAGCATAGATATCTGGTGCCTTCACCTGGTATCACTACAAAATCCTGATAATGACAATCCTGACATTTGAAATACCGAGACCAACATCCCAACTCGCTGTTTACCTGACTGAGCACCATCCTGACAAACAAAAGCCCGACATTACAGCTTGCCATGACTCGGAGTTGGTTATATTATTTTAGGGGTGTGTGTGGGATGGGGGGGTGAGGGGAGTGGAGACCCCCGCCCACCTACAAACAGAGCATAAGTACCGTGTTGGGCTTTTGTTTATCGGGATGGTGCTCAGTCAGGCAATCGGCAAGTTGGGATGTTGGACTCGGTATTTCGAATGTCAGGATTGTGAATTTTAGGATATTGTCATATATCCCTTCACCTCAGCACTTATGTGTGCTTTGTATGTAGTTTAACAGGGTTTATGTATACGATTTTAGAGATATGTAAGGAATGGTTTACAAGGTTGATTTTCTCAATAGCAAAGCAGTGCATGCCTCAAGAACCCAGGTTTGATTGAAATGTTGAATGGTCCAAGAGAATTAAGTAGGGGTTATGCATGGCAAGTAGGACTAGAGGCCCCCATACCTGTAGAAGTATGCAACACAGTTTGCTTTGGCCTGCCTCTCCCCAGGGACCCTGTAAAGGACACTTCGAGGGACTGGTCCAGACTTGATGTGAACATGTGTCCCTTGCAAGTAGAAAAGATGGGCCACTGCTTAGGTCAGGCATTTCCTTTAGTAGACACCCTTTTTCCTCTACCACCGAATATTTAATAATCCTCCTTCCAATGACCTCGCTTACTCTCAAATATGGCTAACTTAACTTGTATCATGTGGAATGTGAGTGGTCTGAACACACCAGTGAAGAAGAAACAGGTGCTTTCCCACTTGAAAAAAATAAGATGCAGTTGGTCTTGCTGCAAGACACCAAGTTCAACAAAAAGGACCACAAACTCCTAAAGAGGGACTGAGTAGGTCAGGTAGCACATGCTTCAGCTCCAACCAGGAAGAGAGGGTGACAATACTGCTTCACAAACAGTTAAACTGGTCTCTCATCATGGCCAAAGCTGTTCCCCAGGGCAGATGGATCTATGTGAAATACCAAATCCCCACTGGCCATCTCCTAATTGAAATATGTACACCCCAATGAGTCTGACCCAGACTTTTACCACCAGGTGGCCCAAAATCTACTCAACATGATGAGTGTGGGTACCCCCACTATTCTATGAGGAGATTTAAATTTGGTTTTGAACCCAATGACTGATAGGAACTCCGGGGATGGGGACTCACATGGGAAAGGGCACATTGCCTTACAAAGCCTGATGAGTGATTGGGGCCTAACTGATATCTGCAGGGTACTGCACCCTCAGGCAAGGGACTACTCCTTCTACTCCCCATGGATTACACAAGCCGCTGTAGCCTCTGAAAATTCTGCCTAAAATAATCTCGGACCATGCCCCAGTCCAGTTCACTATACCGTGGGCCCCCGATTTCTACATCCTGGAGACTAGACCCAC
The DNA here is from genome assembly GCA_016271365.2 of Neoceratodus forsteri. Taxonomy (NCBI): domain Eukaryota; kingdom Metazoa; phylum Chordata; order Ceratodontiformes; family Ceratodontidae; genus Neoceratodus; species Neoceratodus forsteri. The sequence continues at coordinate 941,604,196 of CM057450.1, forward strand.
TCCTAATGAGGGACCCTGAGTTTGTCACATGGGCCAGGGGCAAAGCCAAGATCTTTTTTACAGAGGGGGGGATGGCACAGGGGTAATGTGAGGAAATTTTTTTTCACGGAGAGAGTGGTGGATGCATGGAACTGCCATCCTGGGGAGGTTGTTAGGTCTAAAACAGTGGGGGAATTCAAACATGCATGGGACAGACATAAGGCAATTATAGTGGGGGGTTGCAGGAAGTAGGCAGTTGGTTAACTAGAATCTGCAGCTTATCCAATAGGTAGGGAAATGGGAGGACTGGGTGGCCCAAGTGGTCCTTATCTGCCGTCAAAGTCTATGTTTCTATGTTACTCCCCAGTGCATGGGATATATAACCACATGGATTTCTGAATCACTTCCCCATGGATCACACAAGCAGCTGTAACCTCCAAAAATTCTGCCTAAAATAATCTCGGACCATGCCCCAGTCCAGCTGACTATAGCGTGGGTCCCCCCCGACTTCTACATCCTGGAGACTAGACCCACTCCTAATGAGGGACCCTGAGTTTGTCACATGGGCCAGGGGCAAAGCCAAATATTTTTTATTTATTTTATTTATTCAATCTTGGATTACAATACCTTTGAGAGGGAGACCGCTCTTTTACAAAGGTTCCACGTCGTAAAGGGTGGGTATACATACATTGTAGGTTTAGGAGTACCTAGCTAGGTGAGTAAACATAGACAAAAATACATTGCAAATAGGAAACAGAGATGGTTGTAACACTAGGATAGTTCAAGTAACAGTAGCAGCCTAAGTGGCATTGTCAGGTAAAAGACAGTAAGCAGCTATCCAGAAAGGAGAGTAGGGGCGGAGGCCATGAAGACTATTTGGGGAGGTGGGAGGGGAGAGTGCAGGGTATTGCATGGCAAAAATGGGGACATCTTATTTCAAGAAAACCCCATTAGAGATACCACAGTCAGGAACACGTGGGAGGCGGTCAAAGCCACCATGAGCGGTAACATTATAGGCTATATGGTGGCCAGAAGTCAGCACTGGGAAAAGCGACTAGATGTACTGGAGGGGAAACTGAAATCAGTGGTTGAGGAGCACAATCAGCGTACCTGGCCAAACCCCCACTGCCCCCCTAGGGCAGACAATTCTGGGTCTCAGAATGGATATCAGCTCCCTGCTGCCCCATAAAGCTGAGGTGTCAATCCTTAGGTTAAAACAGAAGTACTGTGAGGGAGGAGAGAAGGGGGGGGGATGGTACTGGTGTATAGGCTGAGGAAATAACAAATGGAGAGGCACATAGCAGGACTTAAAGATGTGGAGGGAATAGTCTGCACATCCAAAGAGGACCTGAATAAGGTCATGGAGACCTTTTATAACTCCCAATATACCCCCTCGAGGGCAGTGACTCCTCAAGAAACCAAGGAATTCTTAAAATCGGTGAATCTCACTAGCATCTCAGAACATCAGGCAGAGATATTAGACACCCCAATATCCACCGAAGAGGTACTGGAAGCATTACTCTCACTGAAACCAGGGAAAGCCCCGGGGTGGGGAGGAGGTTGGATGGTTATACGGTCAAGTTCTGGCAAGCCCTAACAGTCACAATGTCCCTTGTACTGCAGTGGGTGTACCTGAAGGCAGAGTCAGAGGGAATAGTTCCATCCACAATGCGTGAGGCAGGGAAGGACCCTACATCCCCCAGTAGTTACCACCCCATTTCATTGATTAAATGTGGAAAGTAAGATCTTCCCTAAAGCAATAGCCCATAAACTAAACCCCCTACTAACCCAGCTTATTCACCCATCTCAAGTGGGCTTTGTCCTAGGCAGATACAGTGGCTAGTATATTAGGACACTGGCAAATCTGGCATATAGGGACAGAAGTCTTCTAACTCCTGTGGCAGCAGTAGCCATTAACTTCAGGAAGGCCTTTGACTAGCAGGAGTGGGACTACCTCCATGCAGTCTTGGAACACCTGGGGACTGGCCATTGGTTCAGAATCTGGATAAGGTTCCTGTACAATTCCGCAGTGACCCTACTACTAATAAACTCCACCTTGTCACCCCCTTCCAATTAGGGAGAGGCATGAGGCAGGGTTGATCCCTCTCCCCCATTTTATTTGTGTTGGTGGTGGAACCTCTGGTGGCCAAAATCAGGCAACAGAAGGGGATACTAGGAATTCCAGTAAGCCAAGAGGAGTATAGAGCCCTCATGTACGTGGATGACTAGTTGGTAACTGTCTCAGACCTACCCAAGGCCCTCCCCTCCCTGCTGGAGACACTTCAGACCTTCTGTAGTCTGTTGGGCCTATGTATCAATCAGACAAAAACAGAGGTACTCCCGTTCAACTCCCTCTGTACCACTCAAGCCCTGGGTACCACTGGCATAAGATCAGAGGGAGGGGGAATTATTTACCTGGAAAGTAAATTTACACTGACACTCTCCAAGTTATGGTACTGCAACCTCCAGTCGCTGATACTGGAAGTGGGAGATGACATGAACAGGTGGAATAAATGCCACCTCACCTTGGCTAAGAAAATTACAGCAGTTAAAATGATCATAGCCCCCAAGATCTTTCACACACTGGCACACATACTGGTGGCCCTCCCCTCTAATTGGGGCTCAAAAATAGATAAAGCAGTGGGCAGATTCCTGTGGGAGGGAAATCCCCCTAGATATAGTCAGAACAAATAGAGGGCCCACTGGAGGTCGGGGAGCTGGAGTCTCCCCTGGTTCGAGGGTTATAAGTGGGCTTTCCAGATGACACAGACACTTCAGCGGTTCAGGCCAAAGAGGGGACACTGCCTCAGTGGGTGGACATAGAGACAGAGGTTAGAAGGAAGTCCTATCTTTCTCTGTTAATCTAAAACACCCCCCAGACCCAGCTGAAATCCCACCTCACTACTGGTTCCTCCCTACAGTGCTGGGCCATGATGCAGAGATGACTTGAGGCAAACTTCACCCCACTTAAACTCACCCTAATATGGGGGAATGAGAACATCCTCATACACTGACGCCCAGTCCACTGGAAAGATTGGGAAGACAAGGGTCTATATAGAGTGGAAGACATGCTAGCCCCGCCACCACAGGGGTGGATACATTTTCCCAACCTACAAACTCATTGGGCACTCCCAATCTCAGACTTCTGGAAATACCTGCAGCTCTGCAGTGCCATACAGGCTTACAGCAGAAGGAAGCTGCAGGGATGCCCACTGCACTACTACCCATATCGCTCTCCAATACCAAAGGTATTGCCAGTAAGATATACTCCATGTTCAGAGACACCTTATCTAATCAAACTGAGGCATCCAAAAATAATGGGAACAGGCCCGCCAAACTAACATTACAGATCAACAGTGGAAGGAGTGCTGGCAGAGTGCCCATAAAAATATTGAAGATGCAAAGAGCAGATTGATACAAAAAAAAATACTGCAGTCCTGGTATTGCACCCCAGTGGTACCATATGCGGCTGGAGTTCCAGGCTGCAGTCTATGCCTGAGGTAACATGCACAGGCTTCAGACTACTACACATTTTCTGGGAATGTCCAAATATACGAGGGGTATGGGACCACATGTGCCTTAAGGATTACAGTACAGAGCTCAGTAATCTTAATAATCGACTACGGCCTGACCATCTACAGCTCTGCCTCTGCCACCGCCCTCAGGCGCATATCCATTGCACTAAACAAAGCTTGCCATCTCATAACTGGCACCCATCACCTCACCCACATGTGTGTTCTTTATGCACAGACTGGGTGGCTTCAACTTTCAAACCGGATCAAGTACCAAACCTGCCTTATGGGAAAGAAAATAACACTAGGCCTTGCTCCCCCAGGTGTCCAAGCTCTCCTCTGCCCAGCGCAGACTACTCGCATCACCAGGGACTCTGAATCATAACTACTGCATATCCCATGTTTCCGTACCACACAAGGGCAAATATCCTTTGTGCAAAGAGCTCCCAACTGGTTCAATGGTCTCAGCATTGACATCACCTCAGTGCCAAAGCTTGGTCTATTCAAATCCAGTCCCCATCACATCCTGTCTGCATCTAGCTCCTGGGACTGTCATTCCTAATTGTTCTCCCCTCTCCTCTTTGCTCTTTCCACCTAGCACTTAACCCTCTCCCCCCTCAACTCCCTCTCCCATACACCTACTCATCCTCCCCTCCTCCCACCCACCTTCCCTACCCCCTTGTAGCACTTTAATTTATATTTGACAAGTGCCTATGGCAGCACCCCACTAGTGTGTCTCTCTCTTCCATACCATGTTAACCCTATTACCAGACCTCCTTCTTACATTTTTACCACTGTATTGAGTGAATAAAACTGTATGTACAGTAACTGCCTGTAACCCACTGTTGTACTGTTTTTCAATGTCTTGTTTGAATTGTACCTCATCCGACATGGAACCTTTGTAAAAGAGCCTTGGCTCAAAGGTACTAGTAATCCTAGATTCAAATAAATAAATAAATAAACATTTGGGAAATATGGACTTGGCTGCTTCATAAATCTATTCCCAGATTCCACTACTCCTACTGGGAATTAAATCAGAAGCTGCACACCAAAGAGGACAAGAACATAGGTGGTTAGCCCTCCTGTCCATGCAGGCCAAACACCTTATCCTGTGCAAATGGAGAACCCTAGAGGTCCCCTCCACTCAAGAAATCATGGTCTCCCTGCTCCGAATTGCATCCATGGACTGGCTCTCCCACTTGGCGAGTGACACAGTGGCAGCGCATGAAACGTGTTGGACACCTTTCCTCTGCTACGCTACCCCCTAGGCTGGGATAGAGTGAACAGTATGTAGCATGTACACTGTGCTGTACGCTATTACATAATGAGGAGAAATGTTAACCAGGATCTCAACCTCTGTATGTATACTCCCTGTGCATAAATAGTTGCATAAGAGTGTGTAGATAGAATAGTGGTGCTTTGTGTTTTGTATTTGTTTAGGGTGAAGGTTGCCTTGTAACATCACCAGTCTCTTAAGAACCATTGCAATTCCCATTTGGAGCACTGAACCTTGACTCTCCATCTCACCCACAAAGAGGATAAGACATGTCTGTATGTGAGTGTTCATTTTCCTGTTTAATATGTTGTACTTATGTGATAAAGGTTGTAAGTTAAACCAGCAACCTCCATCCTAAATGTTCAATTATTTTCCTTTGTTTGTATATAATTGGAAATGTCAATAAAAACTTTTATTATAAAAAAATGAAATGATTCTGGAAACCCGCAGTAGAACAGAAGCAGAGTCGGAGTTTGAACAGGAGGAACTGACAAAAGCATAGAGGATAGCTTGAAGTGGACATTGCTTTATATGGCATAAAGCAGTGTTTCTCAAGTGCACCCACCATGACTCCACACAGCCACTGAAAGGTTTTTGTATGGCCACAGAGCTGCCAAGAAGCTTACTATGTCTTCTAAATGTACTGTGCGTGAGTAGCATTTAGTGCTGTGTGTTAGCCTGCCTAGCCTGTTAGCATAGAAGCTTGATTACATGTAGGTGGGTATTGCCTTGCTTTGGAGGGGGCAGGTTTGAAATTGGCATGAGTTGAGCATGATTAGCATAAGGTAACATGCTGGTTACCTGAGATTTTTTTTGTTGCTGAGTGAGTGTGTATGCGGCAGCATTGTTTACCACTGGAGAAGGAAGGAATGTGAGAGTTTTCCATTTGTCCATTCATTGTTCCTGAGTCTCCCTTCCCTAGTCCACAGTGAAGCAGTGGTAGCAAGTTGCCCAATACTAGCTGCAGACTATGGCTGCAATCCTGGTTCAGTGCTCAGGGCCGTGACCAATCCCATCCCTGATCCAGCATTCCAGCATCTCACTCCGATTACCTATTTCGCTGTCCTGACACAGGAAAAGTTAAGCAAGTAAAAACTTAAACCTATCTCTCATGCTTCTGATAGTAATCCATTGCTACTGGTGGAGGGGTTATGGTTTGAAATCTATATTTAATATAAAGTTTCAATTTTGAGTGGTTTGCCGTTTGGGAGGGTTGTAGAGGATAGAGTGAAATGTATCATCCACCAGCAGAATTCTGGTGAATTTACAATTTTGCTTTCATAAAATTTTGTGCAATTGGCATGAAAATTTTGTGAAATTTCACTAAAATTGTGTGTACCCCCCCCCCTACAAATGGGGGTTCCTGAAAAGTCTTCCTTGAGCTTGCTTAAATGCTCACTGCCAGGCTGGTGTCCTCCGTTTTAGCAGTTTAAATGTATTGCCAGAGAGTGCTTGTATAGCCTCTGTGTACTGTCTCTTTAAGAGCTGCCTGGGTTGCAGTCATAATTAATCTGAGAGGGAGCTCTGTTAGAAGATGTACTTGTTTGCTGATCATTTGTTAGAGTAGTAATAATATTGCAGTTTGTTCTAACCTGTCTTCTTTGCAGCATGGACAGTTCTGTTTTTGTTTCCATCATCTTGGTTCTGGACTGCTGAAATGGGCCAGTCAGTACCTTTGGGGACTCTAAAATGGAGCCTGTCCCCAGGGGCTTTGTGGGAGCAAAATTCTGTAGGAATTGTAGTTTTTGCATTTTGGCGCCAAGACAGACCTGGAAGGGGGAGCCCTTGTTGTGACTGACAGAAGAATCAGCCAAGTGAACCTTTTGGATCCTGGGGAAATTCCTTGGCTGCTTGCAGCTAGTTTCAGTTTGAGTTGGGAAGTGAAAGAGGTAACAGCACAAGATATTCGAGCAGCAATACTGTGTGGATTCGCGTGGGAGACCTGTGAAAGGGCTGAGTTTTGGCTTGCCTGTCTGCCTGCTGCCCCTGAAAGGGAGAAGAGAGTTCATTCAGACTGAATCCAAATTGTGAGGACGATTTAAGCCACAGAACTGTGACCAGGCTTTAACCTGAACAAGACCGAAGATTTGCTGAATGCGATTGACCTGTCAGGATTTCCAGCAACCTTTGAACTCCTGGTTTGTGCAGAGACTTTGTATTTGTGACTGGATAGCAATCTGCCTGGTACAGTAGAATTTCTTACATGTAAACGTGCTGTGTGCTGTTAGTGGGTCATGATTTGGTTCCCCACTGTGTGCTGAACTGTGTTCTGCTTGCTGTAGGCTGCATCCAGCTCCCACAGACTTAATCCGTATTCATCTCTATTGGGCCTGGGCTTTGTCACACTGACCCAGCCAGACTACCCACTGCACAGAGAAAGCCATCGATGTGAGACCTGCCTGGGGATCAGCCTACTGCTCACGCTTTGAACAGGAATGACGTCTCGATGATTCGTGTGGGCCCTGCTTCTCCTGGCACTCCAGTTCAACAACTTGCTGCCTTAATTTTGTCCTGCCTGTGTCCTATATTGGGTATCATGAGTAAATATCAGGGTAGCTTCCTGCAACAACAGCTAAACCTAAAGTGTTGTCATCTGATTGCTTTGTTGTCTTTTCCTTTATAAACAGAGCCCTCCGGCTCCAGATTACAAATAGTGTATGTTGTACATGATGCTTTCTTCCAACACAGGTCCCCAACCAGCTGCAAGCTGGCCTACCCTGGGCAACATTTCTGGCTAGCCCACCGTCTTCCTATCTGGCTACCCAGAGCGTGTGACTGTGTAGGGACTCTGAAGTGCATGCATAACTGTCTGATTGATATAGCCTTTAAGCAAATCAACCTGATTACGTGCCCCCCCTTGTTTAAGTCCCCTGAAAAAATCAAATCTAACTAGCCCTGGTGGTAAGTGCAAACAGTGTGGGTAATTGCATGGTAAATAAGGGTCATTGTGAAAGTGATTATTGAATATTGTTAAGGCAACTAGAAAGGAAAGAGGGGGGGTTACAGTGTCCCGGAGGGCTGTGCCCAGGTTAGCTTGACTACTAACAACCCTGACCTCTGGGTGGAGGCACCCATTTCAGTACCCAGGCCCCTTAACCTGCTACTAGCCAAGCAGGCAGGAGTAGTAGCCCTTGGGATAGCGCCATCTAGGGGTTACCTGTAATTTCAGCTATTTACATCTAAATTAAACAGTATTTGTCCACATTACACCAGAATTGGTATGGTGATTTTCCCAAGGTCCATACAGAAGTGTACCAAGTTTTGCATCTGAGTTATAAGCCTCCAAACTTTCAGAAATTTTAAAAGCAGGTTTTAAAAGTAAGTTTTGAAAGTACAGCCATGACATTGGGTGTGCGCAAGTTACTGCACATGGCCAGTGTCACCACTACACTTTTAGACAAGTTAGGGTGCTTGGTTTTAAAAATGAAATACTTCACCAAGTTCAGCTTTCTTTCTGCTATCACAAGCAGCATTTAGCTGAACTCAGTCAGAATAGACTGAACCCATCCATGGATGAGTCTATTGGGAGCTCGCCCCCCCCCCCAGTTTACAACTGTGAGCACGTTTTGAGTGTGCTTTGGTATCCGGCAGCTGCAAATGCTAGTGGACCAATAGAGTTACAGTCTTCACTAAAATAGATTAAAACGGCAAATTAATTTGAGTCAGCCACTCCGTGAATGTCTTTTGAATCCAATTATACACTACTACAGGAGTATGCAGGCACCTTTCTGAATAATACCAACGGCTGTAAGTATAAGGCAGACAGTGTCCCTTTAAATTACTATTATATAATGCTATGATGTGTGCATGGAGCACTTGCTCTTTCTAATCACTTCTGAATTTACTTTTTACTGTTTGGTGCTACCTTGGGCAGACAACAGGAACAAAATGGCCAGTTTGCAGACCTGGAAAAGAAATGTAAAGTACACAGTCTCATCATTAATTAAATGTTTAGCCGGCAACATCTGTGGGTTGGGAGTTCAAGTTGTTCGTATGCTGTATGACTGCTCATTGGTGTAGTTCAAATTCTGTCTGTTCCTTTTAAGAGTTTCTTTCTGGGACACACAGGTGTTCCTTCCTGATGCACTTCACTGGTTGTCTTAGAGGGGGACAGAAGTGCTGGGATAAGCTGTAGGACGCAAGCAGCAGGTTTTACTGTGACTTTTAACTGTAGTGTGCTGCAGAAGGCAGTTGCACTTTGCATTTTGCACCATTGGTAGTGCCTGTGTTTTGGGCATTACAGTGCCTCCCATTGTTACAAGGGGCCTGGAACTAGATAAACACTTCTTGCGAGTGTTCAGGAGAGGCTGGTTGTACAGCTGCCTGGTGTTGGCTAGTCTGCCATTTTTTCAAGCATGGAGCGGAGGCGATGCGGGCAGAAGCCAGCGGTGTCTGTCAGCGTCAGTCGAGTCAGAGAGGTAGAGGGCCATAAAACATAACAGAAGTAGTAAGTATCTACATCATAGCAATTAAGTGTGGGGCACTATTCAGAGTGTAATGGCAACATATATGTAACCCTGCAGGGAGGAGAAATAGGGGTACAATGTACATTATGTTTGAAGTTTAGGGTAACAGAAATGATTGACTTTACAAATTTTGAATGTGGGCAATGCCTTGAAATAAAGGAACTAGAGGCTAAAGTCTTGGGATTAGAGATGATGCTTAAATGTAATCAAATAAAGGATAGACAACTATGAAATGAGGAGTACCAAAAAGGAAATAAACATACAGGGGGATGTAAAAGAACAAGGGATGTAGCAGAAGACATTGAACCCTCAGGAGTGGAAACAAATAAAAAGAAAGGAGGAGGGGCAATGTTATTTTCTGTACCAACAGAAAACTCCTGTGAACCACTGGAGACATTAATAGAGGGAACAAATTCAATGGTGGAGCAGGAAATAAATGTGGAACAAGAGGTGGAGATTAATGGGGTGACAGTGATAGAATATAATCTAGGGAATCAAGAAGTCACCAGTAATAAACATAATGTGTACGGTGGCCCTTTGCCCGACACTGACGGGCGTAAACATCGGATAAAGACCACTAAGAAGGCAGTCGCTGTAATGGTCTGTTTCACATGTCAATTTTTCCTAATGTTTTGCCTCTTTCCGGACCAACTCCGACCTGGGTTGAGAATCCTAAAGTCTGAGTGGTGTGGGTAGAGCCCCTGCATGAGGTGTGGGGCACAGACCCCACAAGACACTAGAGTTAGGCGGCACAATACCTACATCAGTACTGTGCCATCGCTGTGCGGGAGGTTGGCAGATTTACTGTTGACCTAACTTGGTGCTTCCATGTGTATATATATTAGCAGACTCTATTATTAGATTCACTGATCATGTGACAACAAAGATAGATAAGCTGACAAGTATTAGTAGCTTCTTTCCAGGGGCTGGAGTAAGGGATATGATTACTATAGTAGATGATTTAATAAATAAAAAGATACCAGCAAATTCCACCATATTGATCCACATAGGAGCTAATGATATAAGAAGTTGTGCAATTCAGGACATCTTTACTGCAATTCAAGTAATTGGAAAAAAAGATTCAAGATAACGGGTGCAGATTAATAATTTCCAAAATCTTGCCGATGCTCAGGATGAATCAGTACGTTAATAGAAAAATAAAAAATATAAACAATTGGATTAGACAATGGGGTTTAATAAAGGGTGTTGCATGTATTAGAAGTTGGGAGATTTTTGATAGTCAGTATTATTTGTATAGTCATAATAGATTACACCTGAGTAGAAAGTTGGTGACATATTGGGGTTACAGTTTGTGGATGGAATTAAACAGATGTTAAACTAAAGAATGGGGTGACATGGGAATACATGACTGGGATGCATCCAAGGTTTGTTAGAAACCTGAAAAAAAAACAAATAAAAAGAATAAGCTTACTGAAAATAAGATTTCCATATCTGGGGACAGAAATGCAAGGACTGATAAAGCTGCCCGTCATCAGGAGGGTAAGGAAAAGGGATGCAAAAATAGAGCTGAATTTTGGATATTATTAGCAAATGTAAGAAGCTTAAGAAATAAAACTGAGAAGTTAAAAAAAATCTCATATTGCAGCATAATGTGGATGTGTGTGCATTAACTGCAACATGACTTAAAGACAAAGATTGGGGGGTTACTATTCCAGGATGGTTCACGGACAACTCATCGCTGTTAATTTTGTTGCCGTCAAGTCGTAGCGAATCACTGGCAGCGGATAATAAATTGCCATGGTCTATCTCGTCGTTATAATTTCATAGCTCCATCTTTACTGTGACCAGATGTCCATGATTTGTGAGGGAATTGGGAAGAGGAGGAGAGGGGAACCACACACACAGAATCGCATGCACTAGTATTGTGATCAAATGGCAATAGAAGTCCCCAGAACAAACACCAACAAAACTAATGGCTACAATTTCGTACCTGCATTTGTTTTACCTGATCTGTAGATGAGTGCAGCAGTACAGCAGACATAGGAAATTTGTCGCAGACGTTGTAAAATTGTCACTCATTTGATGACATCATTTCCTTTCTATTAAAGACATGACTGTCATTGTGCTTACAGTCGCTGCTATCCCAATATGGAGTATGTGGAATCACAGAGAGGAAAGCATAAGTTGTGTCTAGACTACGTTTTGTACACTTGGGAGAAGGAAGGGTCAGATGGAAAAGTTATATGGCACTGTGAGCTTCGTACATGCAGGTCGTGCTTGCACACCAATGGTGACTCTGTACTGAAAGCTCCAACCGAGCATAACCATGCTTCCCAACACGGTCATGCAAAAGTAGTAAAGACTCGAAGCAGCATGAAGCGAAAGGCTGCTGAACCTAAGAAGTGCACACGCAATGTTGTAATGCAGGCACTGGAATCAATCGATGTGAGTCATGCACACCTCCTGCCTAGTCAGGAAACATTACGAAGAGATGTCCGCAGACAGAGGCAATTATGTGGTCTGTCTGATAATGCGATTTCTCTGTTTGTACAAACAGTAAATGGTGAGGAGTTTCTCAGAGTTAATGAAGAAGACATGCTCATATTTGTAAGTAAGTCTGATCTTCAAGTACTCAGGGACCACCATCACTGGTTCTGTGATGGCACGTTTAGCATTGCACCTCAACAAGATGACCAGTTGTATACTGTTCATGCACTGGTCATGGGTGTGAATAGACCTTGTGTGTATGGTCTCTTGCCTGATCGCAGTCAGGCAGTGTACAGACAATTGTTTGACCACCTACTCCAATTACTAGGCGGGAAAACTTGTCCTGTAAGCATCATGACTGATTTCGAAATGGCAGCACTTAATGTCCTGAAAATAATATTTCCATCAACAGAACTGTCAGGTTGCAATTTTCACCTCGGTCAGGCTATGTGGTGGCGTGTGCAACAGGAGGGATTGCAGCAGCATTATATACATTATATACAAGATGCTGAATTTGCACACAATGCTGGCATTGGCATATGTGCCAGTGGAACATGTTGAGAACTATTTTGAGGCACTACAAGATGATGCAGATTTTGAAGATCTGGAGTGCTTGATCGATTATTTCAAAGATACCTACATTGGTAGGTTAACACAAAATAAAAAGAAAAGAAGGCAAGCACGGTTTCCAATATCTTTTTGGAATCAGTACTCCAGAGTGATAGAAGACCTACCATGAAGCAATAATGCCATCAAGGCTTGGCACAATGTGTTCTCACGTACTGTCAGCATTAGACACCTGACTAGAAAAAAGCTTGCTAAAAAGCTCAGACAAGAGCAGCATGCAGTATTGCTACAAAGGTGCCAGATGGAGCTTGGACATGATGTGCCTCGGAAAAAGAGCAAATACGCATGGATGCAAAAATTGTACAAATCTATCTGTCAAAATGTGTCCTCTCGGTCACCCAAAAAATATTTAATTGACATAGCAGCGGTGATTGAAATTAACGTAGCTTGATTTTAATTCCCCTTTTTTCATTGAATTTAATAAATGATATTTTAATGATGCATCTAATAAAACTAAGCCCCTTTTGCCCTTGCTTTTAAAACTGTTGTACAAAAAGCACCATTACCCTTGATTTTAACACTATTGTACACGAAGCACCTTTACCCTTGCTTTTAACACTGTTGTACACAAAGCACCTTTTCCCTCACTTTTAAAAGCCCTCTAACTAATTCGAATACTGTAACATAGTCGGTTACTATGGAGTTGCTAGCTATCATGACATGTGATGACATCACAGCCAATTAACTGACAGTAGGGAAGCAGCAGGGGATCTGGCAACTGGGACATGAATGAGGGAGACCAACAAAACAGGTAAAGTTTTAGGTGTTAGTGCGACCACTGTACGGGCGACGAAAATACTTGCACGATGACTGTAATAGCATCTACTTTATGTTGCTACTAATAGTCTGCTACAACTTCTCTGTGATTAAATGTCCGGGGACTAATTGTCCATACCCCTTCCAAGATATACAATGTTTTGTAAAAACCGGGTTCATAAGAGTGGTGGGGGAATAGCCATTTATGCATCACATGACACTAAGGCATATGAAGTAACATCCCCAAATATATCATGTGGAGAATTAGAACTCTGATGGATTAGAATTAAAACTGGGGTTAAAAATATTACAATGGGGTGGGGTATACTGGTCCACAAATTTAAATAGAGAGGAAAATGAAGCTTTTCTGGCAGCAATTAGAGGTACAGTTATTAATGGTGATTATATGTTATTGGGTGATTTTAATTTCCCAACTATTGATTGGGAACTACAGCAAGGCAATACACTATATGAAAATTATTTCCTTGAAATCATGGCACAACATGAATTAGAACAATTTGTCCATCAAAAGACCCGTGGAAACAATATACCGGATCTAGTTCTGAGTAAAATAGAAGCAGAAACGGTCACGATAAGTACTGATATGCCAATGGCATCTAGGGATCATAATGTTATACACATAGAACTAGACAGGAAAAGGGAAAGAGTTCAGGGTATTACTATGGTTAAAAATTATTATAAGGCAGATTATGTATCAATGCAGAAATACTAACAAGAATGGAATTGGGAGATGGATTTGAAGGACTTGGATGTGGAATCTACATGGCTAAAATTAAAAACTCGGATAGATTATTGCTTGGATACATGGGTACCAGTGGTAAGGAAGTATGATACAGAGGAAGGATACCAGCTCAGTGGAATAAGGGGATTAGAAATGGTATAAGAAGGAAGAAGAGAAAGTATTATCAATATAAAAAGGATCCTAGTGATGAAAATTGGATGGCATATCAAAAGCAGACAAACAGGATTAAGTGTATGATTAGGGGAGCCAAAACAAAAGAAGAAAGAAAAATGGTAAGTGATATTGTGAAGAATAAGAAACATTTATTTGGCTACATTGGGTCTCTAAGAGGAAACAAAGTAGGGATAGGACCATTAAAAAAGATCAAGTGATATTAACTAGTGAAGGGGAAATTGCAGAAGCTCTAAATAAATATTTTCTAAGTACATTTCAAGCTAAGGAAAAGACCAGTACCCTGGAAAAATATCCCCCTAACTCACTCACACACTGAAATAATCTGTTCTATGGTGATGGATAAAATACATCAGTTAAAAATAAATAAATTCTATGGGACTGGATGGTATAAATCCCATGATGATAAATGAGTTGAAATATGGATTAGTGGAACCAATTACCAAACTGTTCAATGACTCCATTAAACAGGGAAAGGTGATACAGGAATAGAGGGAAGCATTGGTGACCCCAATTTTTAAGAAAGGGGATAGATCAAAAATGGAGAACTACAGGCCTATTAGCCTGACCTCCATTCTGGGGAAACTTATGGAGGGGTTAGTGAATGACCAAATATTTGAACATATAAAAACACACGGGATGATTGATGTAACACAACACGGATTTAGTGGTGGTAGGTCCTGTTTGACTAATCAATTATCTTTCTATGAATCAGTGAGTGAGGCACTGGACAGGGGGGATGGCAGTGGATGTGGTGTTTTTAGATTATGCAAAAGCTTTCAATTCATTAGATCACAGTATATTGATAAGGCAACTGGTAGCCTTGAAAATTCATCCGAATGTGGTATCATGGGTGGAGTCCTGGTTGATCGGTAGGAAACAGAGGGTCTGTATTAGTGGATATAGCTCCAGTTGGGGGGCAGTTACGAGTGGTGTGCTGCAGGGCTCGGTCCTGGGGCCCACACTGTTTAACTTGGAGGTATCAACAATGCATGTCTCAAATCATGTTTGGATGCAAAATATGCTGATAACAGCAAAGTGGGGTCTGTTATCGACAGTAACAATGGGGGCAGAAGTTGCAGGAAGCACTAGATAGCTTACAACAATGGGTTGTAGTACACAAATTGAGATACAACCTGGAGAAATGTAGAGTTATGCATCTGGGACAACACAACCCACGGCACAAATATGTGATGAATGGGACATATCTTATGGAAACTACTCAAGAAACAGATCTGGGGGTTACTATAACAAGGGACCTTTCTTTTGATATTCATACTAAAAATAAGGTAAAACAATGTAATAGATTGTTGGGCTGTATAAGGAGGAACATAGCTAATAGAAGTTCAGATGTTCTGCTGATACTGTATGCCTCTATTGTGAGACCACATATGGAGTACTGTGGCCCCTTTTGTGCACCTCAAATACAGAGAGGACAGACTCTCATGGAGGGGGTACAGAGGCATGCAACAAAACAGGTTAGTTCACTAAGATTTAGGGAGTGTGGGGAAAGGCTGAGTAAACTGGGTCTGTACTCTATGTACTATAGGCAATTAAGAGGGGATTTATGCCTTGTTTATAGTGCATCTAGAGATGCATATAAATGGGAAATGATTTGTTTAGTTTCACAAGATAATAATAGAAGAACTAGGAGTCATGGATTGAAAGCAAAGGGAATGGTTAATAAAACAACTAAACAGAGTAGATGGTTTTCCTAGAGGGTGGTGACTGTATGGAATGGGTTGCCAGAGGCAGTGGTGACTAGTGAGAGCATGAAAGCCTTTAAACAAAGATTGGATGCATATATGGGGAAAAGAAAATATGAGTACCACTAATTAGGTGGCGAGCTATTAAAGGGTCATGTAGACCTCCTAGCTTGTAGTTATCTATGAATCTATGAATTTATGAACAGTTCCTGCCATAGTTGGAAAGTCCATGAAGAGATCTTGTAAATTAAATATTGGGCTCCTCTGTGACTGGTAGCAATCCAGAGATATCAATGATGATATTTTCCCATATCGATACTACACTTCTGCAGTTTTTAGACCCTTGTAATGTCACTGATGATCAAGCTGTGCTTGACAATATTTAATGGACCATGCCAGCACACAGAGAAGTTTCACAGAGATGAAAGTTAGAACCACAGACAGTGCTAACCCTATCCTCACATCCAACAGTTCCACACGGGAGATGCCAGTTGAACAACAGGCCACCACAATCTACAGAAAATTGGAGAAACTGGTGATGAAAGGCAGGTGGATGTACTGGCATGAAGTTACTTTAGAAACTTACCTTGAAGTGAACTGTATTCCCAGGGGATTAAGAATTTTAAATAAATCAACATATGGGACAGAGCATAATGAGTTCATAAAACTGTGGAGGGCAAATATGGAGGAAGCTTCCTTTAAGAATATACAGTTGATTTTGAATTGTGCTGCACCGTTGATGGGGCAATTAATGCAAGATATATCAGAGACTGAGTCCTTGCTTAAACAGCATGCCAACTCAGAAGAATTCATTAAATTTAATAAAATGCTTCATGATAAAATCACCCGATACAATGTGCAATTAAAGAAAAAAAAAACAAAGGAAATTCACAAGGGATGAAAATAACGATAAAATGAATCAGGTCTATGATGGGCAGGTGCACAAACATAATAGAGCAGAATCCAATCAAATTAAGCCCATTCTCAAGAAATCTACTTCAATGCATAATGAGGAAATCAGTGAAGGAACTGTGTTAGATTACACCACCAGCCCCTCTGACACTGATTGCTCTGAACCAGAAATGTTTTTAGCAGAAGAGGAGGAGGAGGAGGAGGTTACAGCCTTCCTCAGACTACAACAGTGAGGCACAGTCAGAAGAAAACTCATTTTAAAGAACCCTACCAATGCAACAGAGGAGGACAAGGGGGGGGGAGGGTGGCATAGAGGAAGAAAAAGGGTAGGTCACTAATACAGCAGTGTCTCAATGTATCTGAACCACCACCCCCTCCGGATCAGGTTCTTATACCAGTCATTGACATTTTGAACTATGATCTCACAGAGGTGGAAATTCATGTTTTGAGTAAAGGACTCTTATTTGTTCCTTTGACTGATATACATTTCTATGCCAGTGTTATTGATTTACATAGATTTTCTCATAATTTTAACTCTTAAATGTCTGTATACTGATATAAGCAACCATGAGTCTACACAGGAGCCTTTGGAGAGGGGGGAGGGTCTAGTAATTTGCAACCTGAATCACAGTTGTGCCCTGTTTTCAATCCTATTGTCTCAATATTTATTAAAAAAAAAGTGTGACTATGATTTAGAACAATTAAAACATTTCACTCCTTCTCTGAGGTCACAGATATTGAGCAGAGATGAGAGAGATACTTTAAAAACTTTAAGTGAAAATAGAGAAATTGTTATTTGACCTGCCGATAAGGGCAGGGCAATAGTAATTTTAAATACATCTGATTATTTAAAGGGAATTCAGGAACAACTGAGTGACACAAGAGTCTACAAAAGAATCGATAGTGGTCTTAACAAGGTGTATAAAAATGAAATTGATACACTGTTGAGCAGAGGGTTTGTGAGAGGTTACTTTATCTGAAACAATGTACAGGGCTTTTACTGTGGCTAACTCCCTTACTCCCATTATCTATACCCAAAATAAAATTCACAAGAATGCTCGAACCCTCCTAGGAGACCCATTATCTTAGGAGAGGGTTGGATCATTGAAACTCTTTCTATGTTCCTTGATGAATACTTACAACCATTAATGACGAGTCTCAGATCCTACATTAGAAATTCCACTGAGATTGTGAACATTATGGAAAATCTTGATATGGAGGAGGGGTGTTTTTTTGCTATACTTACTGTATCTTTTTATTCAGTCATTCCCCCATTCTGAGGGTCTGGCTTCACTTGAATATTTTTTGGACACAAGGGATAAAGTGGATAGAGTTGGTATGGCCACTTGGTATTTATTGGAACTTGCCAGACGTGTACTGGAGTAAAACATGTTTATACATGAAGGCAAACACTATCTTAAGTTAGAGTACAATTGGGGCCACCATGACCCCAGCTATGCCAACCTTTTTGCTGGCAAATGGGAATCCGCATATCTGTATGACGCCACCACAAATCCATTTCTTCAGTATCTGGATTTGTGGTGGTGTTTTATAGATATACTTATTGTTTGGAAAGGCACTGTTTCACAGTTCTCTAAGCTTTTGGTTTGGCTGGAAAGAACCAGTGATTTCCTTAAATTTAAACATATTATACATCCCTCTAAAATCACATATTTGAATCTCCGTATTTACAAAAACATGGAGAGTAAGATTTGCACAACGTTGTATCAAAAACCAATGGACAGAAATAGTCTGCTACTGTTCAATAGCTGCCCCCCATGTTGTGTGCAATACTCCAAAGGGCCAGTTGATACACACTCTTAGGAACTGTGCTGAGGAAAAGGAGTTCATTGATAAGAGAGCGCAACAAATCAGAAGATTTAGAGAAAGGGGTTACAGTGCTGGTAGCATAGCGACAGCTATTCAACATGTAAAAAGTATTACTAGAGAAAGTACTTTGTCCCCCAGAGTGAATGAGAGGACAAATCCCTGGGAATGCCCATTTGTAACAATGTTCTCCTCTAGATGTCATTCTGTGAGAGAAATCATTAATAAGAACTGGGGTCTCTTGAACATAGAACCTAAACTTGGGGTGGTTGCTAAAAAGGAAATCATATTGTTTTTAGATGTGCAAAAACAATTAGGGGTTTGGTGGCTCCCAGTACTGTACCATGCAACACACAGGGAGATAGTTGGTTACCCCCCCCCCAAGGCACCATTAAATGTGGGAAATGTATGTATTGTCCATACGTTCATTCAAGCAGGGAATTTTTGAACCCTAGCACTGGAAAGATTATTTCCCTTAAGGATTTTATCACTTGTGACACCATGGAGTGATTTATTTATGATTGTGCAGCTGTGGTTCCCACTTCGTGGGATGCACCACTAGGAATTTTAAAATCAGAATAGGAGAACACGTCTGGGCCCTACAAAGGGGGACAAATCATATGCCATTGTAAGACATGCTTAAAGTTTTCCTAATATTGTACATAATATTCTTTTCATAGATATGGAAAGGGTGTGTCTTGGTCCTCAGGGAGGGGATATAGAGATCCTGAAAAGTAGATGTGAACATTTTTTGGATCCATAAATTGGAAGCCCAGGGTGAAAATAGTTTAAATGAGCATTTTGAACTCTCAGCGCTTCTGCCCAAATTGTGATTCTTAATATGTAACTGGGAATGGCAATCCCTTGTGCTATGAATTTAGGTGTTTAAATGTTTAAATGTTCTGATAATATATTTTATAGTTAGTGGGGAGGGATGTTGGCTTTGGTCTTTAGTGAGTTTCTCATTTTCACTATGTTGTATGCCTTGTGTTTTATGCCTGTATTTTATCTTGGGGATTTTAGAGTTTCTAGGAAGCCACAGTCTATATATATTTAGTCTTTTTTTTTTTTTATGAATTGGGCATATATTCATTTTCCGTTAATTGGTAAATTAATTTATAATAACATTTTCTAAAGCGAACCTTTTTACAAAATAAATAATAACGGTGTGATAATAATTACCCAATAGATACTCAGTGGTTTTGTTTTCCCCTCCATGTATTTACCTGGGAGTGTAATGCAAGCATATCAACACTAAATTTAAATTTTTAAATGTGTGACATGGTGTGTGTTCATTGGTTCATTGCATGAATTTGTAATGCAAGCACACTATTTACTGACCACTTTATTCAGTGGTTTCTCTAAGTCTGAGGAAGCTTGAATTCTTCGAGTGAAACGTCAGCTTTTAGGTGACTGCCCACTGTGATTGTACTGCTCCGGTCCAATGTTTTTGTTTTTTTTTGTATTTTTTCACAGTCTCTAGTGGTGTTTTGGTGTTTGTTTGCACATTATATACAATAAGCTGAATTGTTTGATTAACTCAGTTTGGTGTGAGTACTCTTTTGCTTCGGGTGCTATTCATTCAAGTATTTGGCTTGACACTATTGTAGACAGGGGAAGCACTCCCAACCAATCAGAACTTTCCAATTCCTCTGTGTATAAGACACTATTATTCTGTGAAGTGTGTCTTACACTCAGCTCCCCTGGAAAGGGGCATGTTTAATGCAGGCTTTTTTTAAAGTTTAATATATTTACTGATCAATCTCAATCAATAATATATAATATATGGACTAGTGTGTGGGCAACCATACACAACAAGCTGTATTTACACTGAGGGATTGAGATGACATTCTAGGGACTTTGAGAGCAAAGCTCGAGAGGTCCTGATGTCATCTCAAGCCTAAAATGGAAATGCAGCCTTGTTGGTGTATGGTTGCCCATATACTATTTTGTGTTTGCATTCCCACTTGCCGTAGGCAGTTCACTCAGCTGCGAAGTCTGATGGACTGTCTGAAGTGCAGTCTTCTTTGACTCCTGACCCTTGAATGATTCATGGCATCAGTTGGTTAAAAAAAAAAACTGTCAGCTTGGTATGGTTTGGAACCGTGGAGCCGACTATGAAAGTCCATGTCCAAACTGTCTTGGTGAACCACTCAGTAAGTGTCGCTGCCATGTCTGTTTGGATTTTTTTGTGAACAAGACTATTTTGTTCAATCAGGTGGCAAATAGCACAGCGCTTCATGAATATTAGAGAATATGCCCAATAACTTTTAGAACATGTACAACATCTTTTAAAATGTGTACACTTGAGCAGCTATTAATTTTCATATATAATAAGCCCAAATCATACTTTAACACTGAGGGTATCAGAACTGCTCTTCATTTCTCGGTTCCCATACCCCAAGAAAGCATGTGAGTCAACTTTAAGAGTGTTCTTGGCAGCAGTATTAAGATACAGTTTGGTTAACCACAGCTTGATCATCAATGACATCCCAAAGTTCCAAAAATGGTGGCAAGGTAACATCAGTATGAGACAGACTTATTGATGGATATCACAGGACTTCTGCCATTAACAGAGGAGCCCAATAGTTAATTGAAAAGATCTTTTTGTGGGCTTTCAAACTGTGATGGCATGGTTCCTAGTCATATATCTTCCTGTCTAAGTTTAACTATACAGCTTAAAGGAGATAAAAATCCTTTGGATATTAAGATATTGGGGAACAAGGAAATCTTAACAAAGCTGTACTGATCATACTGAAGTGACTTCTTAAGGTTGCAAATAAGAAAGCCTGATGGGCAGGTTAATAGGTACATATATTGAAAAAAATTGCATGTTGCCCATTCACATTTTTAAACCAATAAAAATGGCTTTCTAGAATTTTTAGGCATATTATCAAAATTTAGAATGGATGCAACATCTAATGATTCCCCTAAATATTCAAGGGGGGATTTTCAGAGCCCTCCTGGGGTCTTTATGCCATGATTCCAGTGCAATCCTCTGATTTGCACTTGAAAGTGCCACATTTTTGGCCACACTTGCATCGTAAAGGTGATGCATGCATCACTTTTGTGACACAAACAGCCATAAAGCAGTGAAACTGCCACAAATCCAACAACAGCATTAAGAATAGCATTCAAAGGTTTTATTGCATTTGGCATGATGCAGGCTTTGTCTAAAAGATGGACTTATGCCTGCATCAAGTGGTTTGAAAATCCTGCCCTCAGTAACTTGCTTTTCATCAGCACAAGCTGTATTGTATTTTTTTAACTAAAAAGACAAAGCTCACAAATGTTAAAGCTTTATGCCTATTAGTAAAAGGTGTTTTGGCATAAACTTCAGCTTTGCAAACAAAAAAAGCTGCAGTACCATATGCCAACATTCACTTTGAAAGGAGCTTCTTCATCTTATTAAATTACTAGTGAGTCAACAGTTTATTCAGTAGTGTAGTCTTGTGCCAGCATTCATTTAATCCCCATTTTGGTCTGACCATTCATATATTTTATTTTTATTTTCCTGTCTGGGAAGGTGCACTAAATTGAGAATGATTTCTAGGTCTGAGCCCAGAGCACATGGATGTTAAATGACTTGCTTAGGGTCAAAAAGTATTCAAGGGGTTGTTGTCAGTTTTCAGACTCAGATACTGGATCTCCAGGTTCTCAGCTTCATGCTCTAGTCTATAGGCAAGCTATAATGGCTCTT
The DNA here is from genome assembly GCA_016271365.2 of Neoceratodus forsteri. NCBI lineage: Eukaryota > Metazoa > Chordata > Ceratodontiformes > Ceratodontidae > Neoceratodus > Neoceratodus forsteri. The sequence continues at coordinate 941,626,339 of CM057450.1, forward strand.
CACCTGTATATGTGAACCTGTAAAGGGTCTTTCAGATGAGACATTAAAAACCAAGGTCCTATCTGCCTGTTCTAATGGTTGTTGAGGTGGAGATTACAAATCCCATGGCATACAGTATCTAGAAAAGAGTAGGTAAATTTCCCGTGTCCTGACCAGATTCCTCCATTCACCAAACTACAAACTTCTTAACATGGTTTAACATCAATCAGTTCTTTCAGTATCTTCCCCAGCCAGCCACACAAAGGTTCGACTCATAACTCCACTATGAGCCCTAATATCTCATGCAGTACTATCATTTACTTATAATAAGGATGCAAAGTTTAAAGACAGTGCCCCCATAGCTTCTAAAATATAACCCATTACTGTCATTGTTACATCTTTCTAGGAGCATAATTGATGTAAATGTTTGGAGTCCAAATTTGGATTTTTCTCTAGGATTAAATCAGAGTGTGTTACATATTCTACTGCTGTGTTTAATGCTATCCATCTTTCAGTTAATGATTTAAATAGTGACACTGGATCAATAATCATTAACTTACCATCATTTTGTTTAGTAACTTTATTTTATTTATTAGAAACTGGTAACTAGGAAAAGCACACTGATCCAAGGTTTGTTTCCAGGTGTGATCCAGGGAGGGGTACAGAAAGAAAGGGATGGGCAAACAAATTTTGCAACATGACATATAGAATAATACATGGGCTGGTGTGCATTATGAGAATTTAAATACACACCCTAGGTGTGTGATGGTCCATTAACCCCAATAGTGAAGCTTGAGGGTTTTACTCAAGCATCACACACTGAGGGTGTGTATTAAATTCAAGTAATCACAGTACCCCATGTTTTATTGTATATCATTTCTGGCCATCAATTATCCCCTCCCCCCACCATGGCAGCTGAAAGCAGGTGTTGGAGCTCTGCCCTGTGTAGAAGTCTGCCTTCAGAGTTCAGCCCCAGCTCTTATCGTCAAGGACTGTAGCCCTATCTTTCACAAATAAACAGTCTGTTAACACCCCCAAACTGAACTTCCATCATGTTCTCTTACTTTTTTTTACTCAGTGATGAACATCATTAGTGAGTGCAACCACTTCCAGTTTACAGTTGATATCATGTTTGTATGACTACTTTTGGTTTCTTGGATAGGAGGGGGATAAAACTCTTCTTTGCAGGTCAGTCAGTGTTAAAAAAAAATATTATTTAGTGTGATCTGCTGCCTTGCTGACTCAACAGTTAGAAAGTGCCAAAAAGACCACCATATGAGAGAATCCTGTGCCCAAGACAGAGAGTCTGGGGAGTTCTGGTGATGTCATGAATAAGGAAGCACCTTGATTTCCCAGCTCTGTCTCCAATTGGGCTACTAAACCTCCATACTTAACTGTTTGCACCTAAAACCAACACACAACTGTAGTGGAGGATGAGTAATGCTTTCTGGAAGAGGACAATGCGCTCCATTACCTGTGGTCTCTATGGATGGGGAGAATTTTTGGATGGTGGATTGGACAGTGAGGGCTCCCAGGCTTTTTCCTGCTGAGGCTGCTCCCAAACGGGCTCTACAAATACCAACATTCTGCAAAAAACAAATGGCTTTGATCTTGGCACTCAGGGAGTTCCATAAGGAAATGTGCCTCACGACCACAGCTTTACGTACAGATATTGGGGAACTGGAAAAAATGATGGATAACACAGAGGAGCAGGTCTCAGACTCAGATGCCCACCTAGATACAGGACTTGCAAAACAAAGCTGAAGATGCAGAATCCTGTAAACTGGAGAAAAAGATCTGTATTTATGGTCTCCCAGAAGATTTGGAAGGCCTCAATATTATCATGTACTTCCAACTGCTGTTCCAGTCGGAACTCTCTCTCCCCCCATCTACTACACTGGAACTTGAGTGGGAGCATGCACACGGGGTGCTCGGCCCCAAACCCACTGCCCCAGGGGCCAGACCCAGATCAGTATTAATGAAGTTTCTCTGATTTCAAGAGAAAGAAAGCATATTAGACCTCACTTGGCAGAATAAAATTATAAAATACCTGACCTCCAGGCTCTATGTCCATAATGACCACCCCCCACCCTGACAGTCCAAAGAAAAAGCTTTACTCGAATAAGAAAAATACTGAGGACCAGCAACTAATATTTTGCACACCCTACCCTGGAGAAATGAATGCCTTCTTTGAGTAGGAAGCCCAAACCCTTGACTTGGAGGAAGTGGTTACCCAGGAGCTGAGATGGAGGAAGATTGAGCTCCCAATGCCACAACCAAGAGACACTGCCCCTACACTGGCCTGCATACTGTCTCAGAGACTCAGAGTCCCAATCCTCCCAAAAAGAGTTCTACAGATAAGAAGGAGCAGCACCCCTACAGAAAATAAGGTAGGATTTGCTGAACACTAATAACACTGATGATCTTGTACAGCAATCTGGTTCCCAGAATACTTAAGAGCACCAGGGGATATCAGATATGAGTAACTGCCTTGCAAGTCATGTGCTTCCTAATAGTAATAACCCAAATGGTAACCACAGGTGGCTCAACATTGATCTCTATGAGTGACTGCTGCTGTCACCCCTGCCTTCTCTTCCACCTCTCCCCTCTCATCCTTCTCTCCCTTCCACCTGGAAATAGTTGCCGTTTGTTTGGTACCTACCTTGACAAATGCAGGGTCAGATCTCCTCCATGGGTCCCTGGGTTCTCTGGTGCTAGAGTTGTCCCCATGGTCCTCCGGTGGCTCTCGCCTCCCACTGTAGCTCTCAGTTTTGGGACTAGCATGCTGATCCCCCCATGAAGTCTGGTACAGCATATGCCTAAAATAAGCCAGCACCCAATAAATGTATTATGGCGTGCGATGTAGGGCAGGTGCTATAGAATTCCCATGGGGGCCATACTTGAACATGCAGTGGTCTGGTATTCCAGCCATCTAGATGATGCCTCACAATGTCTTTCAACGGGGAAATCACTTTCACATCCCTTACCTGTTCACTAGGGTGTAGTCGCTCTTGCATGTGTTCATCTTAGTTTGTGGAGGTCTCCCACTCTGGTTTGACATGCAACATACAAGGAACATAAAAGTATCTGCTTCTGGGACTTTCCCCTACCCTTCCCCCCACACACATGGAAAATCCCAGCAGATATGTCCAGGAGTAGAGGAGGGGGCTACCCTGCAGAGAGCTCCCCAATACATCTTTCCCCACACTCTCAACATCAGCAGAGTCCCCTTACATGGAGACCTTCTTACAGCTTGCTGCTATCTGCCAGCCGTACCAGGTCTGTCAAGTAAAAGTATACGTTGAAGTTTGACAGTCTCCTGACCCAAGAAATTTGAAGGTAGACCTAATGGTACCCTTAGAAACATAGAAACATAGACTTTGATGGCAGATAAGGACCGCTTGGCCCACCTAGTCTGCCCATTTCCCTACCTAGAGGATAAGCTGCAGATCCTATTTAACCAACAGCCTATTTCTTCCTACCCCCCACAAAAAGTGCCTTATGTCTGTCCCATGCATTCTTGAATTTTCCCCCAGTTTTAGACCCCACAACTTCCTCAGGAAGGCTGTTCCATGCATCCACCTCCCTCTCTGTGAAAAAATAATTCCTCACATTGCCCCTGAGCTGTCCCCCCTCTATCTTCAAATCATGTCCCCTTGTTCTTGCACATCTCTTTTTGTGAAAGATGCTACCCTCTTGGACTTTGTTGATTCCACTGAGTTACTTAAACATTTCTATCATGTCCCCTGTCTCCCTCCTTTCCACAAGGGTATACATATTAAGCTCCTTTAGTCTCTCCTCATATGGCTTCTCTTGCAGACCCTGAACCATTTTAGTTGCCCTCCTTTGAACTGCCTCCATCCTGTCTATGTCCTTGCGGAGATGGGGTCTCCAGAACTGGATGCAGTACTCCAGATGGGGTCTCACCAACTGTCTGTACAGGGGGATAACAACTTCCTGTTTTCTGCTGATGATACCTCTCCTTCTGTAAGATAGTCCCCTAATCTTCCCTTCCAGGCTACACAACTTAAAGAGGCAGGTCCTCTGAATAGAGCAGAGACATGGTGTCCTTTTCTGTATTTCATTTCCCCTAGACAGTATTACATCAGAAGGCTCCTCGCTCGAGGCAGAACCTCCTGGCAAGGTCTGTGCCTCGCCACCCAGATCTCAATTTAGATCTGCCCCAATGAGGCATTTAGTTCTATTCTGATGCACTGCAGCACCCAGTTGCAGCCCCAGTGCCAAAGTTTTGTTATTGGTTACACCCCACCCTCAAACGAGCCTAGGATTCAGATGTTTCCTATCCCTAACAGGGAAAGTAATGTAGTTTAATTGTTTGGTCCTATTAAATGTCTACTTCTTCAGGTTAAAATATTTGTGCGGAATGGAGCGGTTAGAAGCCCAGGTGGTTTGGATGCAGGGGGTGGACCACACCTTTCCCCCAAACTGGAAACATGTCTAATCCCGGCATACAATTATTTTCCCTCAATGTGAATAGGCTCTCATGATCCAGAACGATGACTGACAATATAAGATAGATGCTACACATTATCTATGAGATCAGAACAGCCCTCTCCCATCAGTCCTCTTGAGCTTGGATGTGGAGAAGATGTTTGACCTGGTCTCCTGACCTTTCATGTATATGGTTATGGGAAGGCTGGGATTCCCTGTCCCCTTATTCAGCTCTCACAAAATTTATAAGGCCCTTCAGGCCTGTGTTAAAGACTCAGGATATCTCTCAGAATCCTTTCCTCTACTTAGGGGCACCAGGCAGGAATGTCCCCTATCCTTGCTGTTCTTCCCAATTTACAATAAGCCCTGGCCCAAGCTATCCATGAAGTGACAGGTATTTCAGAGTATATGCAGGTGCTGAAGAGCACCATGTTGCTCTATATGCTGATGACATCCTGCTATAAATTGCTGCGCTGACTGGTCACTTCCCACAGTACTCAAGATTCTAGACTCCTATGGAGAAGTTTTTGGATACAAGTTGAACATCTTAGATTACTGCAACACACTTTACTTTGGGCTACCGGGGGTTGATATCCGCTGCTTGCAGCTGGTGCAGAATTCAGCAGCCCGGTTGTTGATGGGGATTTCTAGATCTTCCCATATCATACCAGTGCTGTGGGAACTGCACTGGCTGCCGGTTCAGTGGCGGATCATCTTCAAAGTCGGGTTACTGACATATAAAGCCCTAAATGGACTGGGCCCTGACTAACTGAAAGAGCTGCTGATCCCTTATCACCCTGAGTGACCACTCTGCTTGGCTGACAAAGGGTTGCTGGAGAGTTCAAGGGTGATTTTAAAATCTGCTGGGGCCCGGGCATTTGTGTTCATGGCCCCTACCCTCTGGAATTCTCTACCCCATTGGATTAGGGAGTGCATGACTGTGGGGGGATTCAAACAGGCCCTAAAAGCATTCCTGTGGAATAAGGCATACAGTGTTGATGATGGTTGATATAGTTTGTATTTTATATTTTAATGTGATGATGATTCTGTTTTATCTGTTTTAATTGTTTTAATTGTACTGCGCCTTGGTATTTGAAAGGCGCATTATAAATAAAGCATTATTATTATCTAAAAAAACAGAAGCCCTGACCTTCTATTATCAGCCATCCCAGGATATAATACAAAGATACCCTTTCCGCAGGGACCAGGACAAATTAAAATACCTTGGCATCTACCTCTTGAGAACCCCAACCTCAGCCTTCCAAAACAATTATTCCCCCTTTGCCATGCAATTAACTCAAGATCTCGTACACCAAAATACTATACCTCTCAGTTTTTCAAGAAAGATTAAGCTGATATGTGTGGTGGTCTTCCCTAGTGTGCTGTATTTTTTCCAAAACAACCCTATAAGTGTACCGCTTTCTGTTTTCTGGCAGTGGAACAAAGTCATTTCACTCTTTATTTGGGATTACCAATGTCCACAAATGAAATTGAAAATCGTCTTTCTTCCCCAAACGAAAGGGGGAACTTCCCTCCCAAAACTAAGACTATATTATTTAGCAGCGCATCTTTGTATCATGGCCCTCTCACATCTTGGCACTCCAAAAACCCTCTGGCAGAGAACAGAAATTGCCTTATTCCCAGCTGCAGATTTTGTAAGGGTCATGTGTAACCCGCCTGCAAATGGGGGTTCCCAAAAGACTTCCAGGAGCTTGCTTGAATGCTCCAAGCCTGAATGGTGTTTGGCATTTAAGCCATTTATCAGTGAGTGTTTTTAGAGCCTCTGGTACTGTCTCTTTAAGAGCTGTCTGCTTGCAGACATAATTAGTTTGTATGGGGGGACTGTGTGCTTCTCTGAGTACCACTCGAGCTGCTGCCAATTCACTTCATTTTGCAGTCACTAGAGTGCAAAGGAACCTATCTGAAAGATGTAACTGTTTGCCAGAAATTATTTAGAGTAATAATGAAATTACAGTTTGTCTAACCTGCTTTCTTTGCAGTCAGAACTGTGTCTGCTAGTTCCCCATTCTAGTTTTGAACTGCTGAACTGGACCAATCAGTGTGGAGTAGCTAGCTCTAAAATGGTGCCTTGGACGAATCAGAACTTGGACTCATAATCTGAGCCAGCCACAAGAGGATTGTATGGGCAGTGACTCTGGGAGATGTAGTTTAGACTTCAGTGCCTTTTTGGACCAACAGCAGTCTATTGTGAGTGACAGCCAATCCAGTCAAGAACTGGGAGGAACTCAAAGGAAGTGCCCGTTTTGTCGGTTGGAGTTTCAGTTGAGCTTTGGCAGTGAAGAAGGAGTCCTGTGCTTTTTCAGTGTGCAGTTTTAGTCAAAAACGTGTATGAGGCCCAGAGTTCCAGTCTGCAGCTTGTGTAACAGCTTGTTAGGACTGAATCCGTCCTGTGAAAAGAATCAAAGGATCTCTGAAGAGTAGAAACCAGGCTCACCCTGTAGAAGACTGGAGGAATTGCTGAAAATTGCACTCGGTCTGTCAGGAACTGAATCTGCTGTGTGTTCTCCCGGGTATTGTGCAGTAATTGCGATCGGGATACAGATGCAGCCTGCCTGGTATAGTGCTTTCTTTTATATGGATGTGTGAAGAGGTTTGTGTACCTCAAGTGAGCCCTGCTGACATTGAAGGACCCTATCTTATTTGGAGGTCGTGAGTACTAATTCAGGGTCGCTCCCTGTTGAATTGCCACATTAAATCCAAATGGAATTACTGTACTGCTGACTGTTTAATTCTCCTTTCTCTGTGTGAAAGGGCCCCTACCAGCTGCCACGGTTTGGACTAGCCACTAGGGCTTGGGTACCCAGGGACAGTAACTGATAGGGATAGGCCTGTGCACAGAGCCAAAATAGATTATTAGAGTGATAAGCTAATTAACCTGATTTCCCCTGTCCTTGTTATATCCCCTAAATAAATCAGAGCTGCTTGTTTCAGCAAAGTTATACTGCCTGAGGTATTTGTCTATGTTAAAGTACTGTACTGTGATTGTTGCACTGTATCTCATTTCACAGGAGGTCCCAGTGCCAGAACCAGACCTGGGGGTAAGTGTATACGGTGAAGGTAATTCTGATATATTGTGGGCCACTAGTGGGAAGAAGGGGTTGCAGTGTCCCAGAGGGCTGTGACCAAGTTAGTTTAACTATTGCAAACCCTGACCTCTGGGTGGAGGCACCGCCATTGGATCCAGGCCCCTCAACCTGTTAGTGGCAAATCAGGCAGGGGTAGTAGCCCTGGGATAGCGCCATCTAGGGGTTACATCTTGGAGGCTCACCGCTGGGATTGTGTGTCCTCTAGTGGCCATATTCTGAACCACTGTTAAGAAAAAATGGGTACCCGACAGAAGTGGCTGTGCACCGGCTGGTGGAGTGGTGTACTGGGAGGAGATCGACCCCCAAAATGCTATGCTTATCCTGGACATCCCCTGGGTATCAATACGGACACTGTGCAGGAGTACTTTCCAAGGTGGAAGGTTTAAAAACCCTGTGGTGGTGGGTTGGCATGCTAATCTGCTCACCCACACTTTCCTGGCCCTAGTAGAGTTTAAGGATCCCATAGATAGCTCCAAAGTGCCACAGACCATTACCCCAGAGGGCCCTCACTGCTTGGAGAGTGATAACTAAGGACAGTAAAGACCGGGGAATCAGCCCACCACTATCTGAAACTTTGAGGAGAAATTTGCTGAATGGTTGCTGGGAGAGGGAAAACTGTGGAGGACTTGAAGAAACTATTCTTGCCACCTGGGGGTGTTCCTCCCCCAACACCCTCTCCTGCTCCAGTGCCCGTAATGGTCGCTGAACCAATGCAGACTCCTATTTCTGCACCTGCCATTAGTCACGACTCTTACCGAAGGTTGAGGATCTTCTCTGGCACCCTCCCCAACCCCCAAGGGGAGGATGACTGGGAGACCTGGATAGACTATGTTGCCCCCCAAGTGCTAGAATGGCAATGCTCGGAAGGCAAAAAGTGAAAGAGGGTTAGTGAGAGCCTCCGAGGTCCTGCCCTGGCTACCATCCGTGCTAAACGGGCCAGTAACCCTAGGCGACTGCACAGGCCTATCTTGAGGCCTTGGAGAATGTGTATGGGAGCCCAGATTCTGATGAGGACCTATGGTGGAGAATAAGAGATGCACAACAGTACCAAGGAGTTGTTGTCTGTGTATGTATCTCGGCTGGAAAAATTGTTGCAAGAATGCCTCAGAAAAGGTAGTTTGCCAGCGATTGAACTGGACCGAACCAGGCTGGACAGGATCCTTAAGTCTGCCCCTTCTCAGAACTGCTGTTGCTTCAGTTCGCCTGGCAGATCGACTGGAATCCCCACCCTCCTATGATGAGTTAATGAGAGAAATTCGAGGAGTTGAGAAAAGCGACCTCGGGAGGGACCTGCACCAATAGCTGCGGCTACGACCGAGTGACTGAGGGTGACCCATCAAGTGAAGTTCAGGGGCAGAGGTTGGCAGTCAATGAGTGCTCTGACAAGGAAAAAAGATATGTCACAATGGGGCGAACTGTTGAGAGAGATCCGAATTCAAAACAGTCCTTTATGAAGGCCACGCCTGCAAGTACGGGCCCTGACCTATATCTGACTTCTTCTGCTATGGGGGTGGGGATACCCACCCATGTATCTCCTGCTGATAACAGCTCCGAACTCGATTCCTTGACCATGGAAGTGGAGAAACTGACGAGATGTCTCCAAATGCTTATCACGCCGAGACAGAGATGGCACCAAGGTTTCCAGTTAGTAATACCCGCCCTGACTCCCAGTGTGGCGCCTCGCCAGCTCAAACTCCAGAAAGTATGTTTTGCTATAATTGTGGGAAAGATGGGCACATGAAAAGGGAATGCCAGTCCCCAAAAGACACTGACAAAGTTGCATATAGGCTACAAGGAGAGCTTCGGAGAAGAAATCAGTGGTTAAGAGGTGCACGACATGATCCCAGTGAGGGCACCAAAAATGCTAATTCACGTCCTTTTGTGGCAAGGTCAGTTGCCCAGGCCCCCACTACCGCCTTCCCCAGACTGGTCCAGAATAGTGGGTCCCTCCATGGAGACCACTGTAAAGGTGAATGGAGTGTCTACAAGAGCTGTATTAGACAGTGGCTCCCAAGTGACAATTATGTTCCAGGATTGGTATCAGAAGCATTTGTCAGACGTGCCTTACAACCATTAGAAGGACTGCATGTATGGGGTTAAGTGAGAAGGCCTACCCTATTCCGGGTATATCGAATTTGGCTGTCTTTCCCCACCTCCGTGGCTGGAGTGGCCGAACAAGTAGAGACCCTAGCCTTAGTGTGTCCCCCACTGGACTGTATGATGGTGTCCCTTTGTTGATTGGAACAAATGCTCATATGTTCGGAAGGCTGGCACAGTTGTGTTATGAAAACAGGGTCAAAGACTAGTAGAGCTTTAAGAGTTCGCTTTAATTAAGAAGGCCTATGAGGCACAGAGAGATGCTGAAAAACAGAACCAGAGGAACGGTGGAATTGTATGGAAGAAGGATCCTGAGTCTCTGATCCTGGCGCCAAATGCCCAGTGTACCTTACAGGAGAGGTCCATATCAGAAAGGATGTTAAGAATAAAATATTAATGTTGGATGCACCAGGCGATGGAAAATTGCCAGAGGGACTGCTGGTCAAGCCTAGTATTTTGCCCGCTAGAGCCCATGCTTATGCCAGAAGGGTAATGGTCCAAGTTCATAATGTGTCTGAAAGAGACATTCGAGTAAACAGAGGTTGCATCCTGGCTAATGTGCATTGTGCAGACACTGCAGTGCTACCCAGCAGCAAGAGTTCAAGGAAGAATGACAGAGTAACGCCTGACTTGTTTGATTTGCTCCGCTGCCAGCTGAATGGAAAGTGAGGATCAGTGAGAAGCTTGCCCAGAGAGACCAGGTGTTTTCTTTAACGGAATGGGATGTAGGATGCATGCAAGGAGCTGAGCACAATATCGGCTGCATGATGAAAGACCATTTCGTGAGAGGTCTCGACGCCTGGCACCTGCTGACATAGATGATGTGAGACGGCATCTGCAAGAGATGTTAGCTGCTGGTGTAATACAAGAATCCAGAAGCCCTAGCTTCCCCATTGTGGTAGTGAGGAAAAGAATGGAACAGTAAGGATGTGTGTGGATTATCGCACCTTAAACCGGCGGACTATCCTGATCAGTACACAATGCCCGCATTCAGGATGCTTTGGACTGCCTAAGCGGGAGCAAGTGGTTCTCTGTGCTGGATCTCACGTGTGGGTACTACCAGATCCCGATGGCCCCAGAGGACCATGAGAAGCGGCCTTTATCTGTCCCTTGACTTCTATGAATTCATGAGGATGCCTCAAGGGATTTCAGGTGCCCCAGCCACTTTTCAACGATTGATGGAGCGTGCAGTGGGGACATGTACTTACTAGAGTGCCTGGTATACCTAGATGATGTTATTGTGTTTGGCAGCTCACTGGAGGAACATGAGAGCAGATTATTTAAGGTATTGGACCGACTGGAGGACTTTGGCCTTAAACTGTCCATTGATAAGTGTCAATTCTTTCAAACATCAGTAAAGTATGTGGGACACATAGTATCCACGAGGAATAGAGACCGACCCAAGTAAAGTTGAGGCCTTGACCACCTGGCCACAGCCCAAAAATCTAAAAGAACTGCAAAGATTCCTGGGATTCTGTGGTTATTATCGGCGCTCATCAAGGACTATTCAAGAGTGATCCGCCTTTACTTAACCTTACTCAAGGTATCCCCAACCCACAAAAATACAAAAGTCAGCGTCCCTCAAGACTGAAAGAGTGTATTTTCATCCGAGTGAAGTATTTGGGGCCCGCTGGACTCCTGATTGTGAGACTGCTTTTCATGAGATCATATATCAACACCCATGCTCCAGTGCTGGCCTATGCTGATCAAGAAAACCTTACGTCCTGCACACTGATGCTAGCTTGCAAGGGTTGGGGGCTGTGTTGTACCAAGAGCATGAGAATGGCCTGAGACCAGTGGCCTTTGCCAGTAGATGCCTGACCCCATCTGAAAAGAACTATCCTGTACATAAGTTAAAGTTCCTAGCTTTGAAGTGGGCTATTGTTGACCAATTCCATGAGTACTTGTATGGGGCTAAAATACTAGTAAAAACTGACAATAATCCTTTGACCTATGTGCAGACCTCAGCTAAGTTGGATGCCACTGGCCATAGGTGGCTTTCTGCATTATCTACATATGACTATGCTCTCGAATACCGAGCAGGTCTGAACCACATAGATGCTGATGCTCTCCCGGAGGCCTGTTCCCCAGAATGATTGGGTCCGATTGGCAGAACCTGACATTCGGGCACTCTGCCGGAAGTTTGACAGGAGGAACAAATGTCCCACGGACGCAGTGGACTGCATGGTGGATTGCTTGGGAGCCTCTGAGAATTGCATACCTGCTGCTTATTGCCACTTTTCTGCAATAGACATTGGTGCACTGCCTCAGCTGGACAATGACAGTATTCGCGGCTCAATCCGCGATCCCATGATCAAAGCAGCTTTAGAAGCCCTCTATGCAGGAAAAGATGTGTCCAAATTACACTCCACTGATTTGAGAACTGCACTGTTATACAAAGAAGGTCCTAAGTTGAAACTATCAATAAACTGTTATACAGAGAAACAGTAGACAGAGGGGACAAGTAGACAAACAACAACTAGTGCTGCCCACTGCCTTTCGAGACTCAGTACTGAGGTCCTTGCACAACCACATGGGGCACCTTGGTATAGACAGAACACTTGACTTGGTGAGATCCAGATTCTATTGGCCTAAGATGGGGGCTGATGTGGAGCAACACATTCGAACTTGTAGTCGCTGCTTACAGAGAAAGCTTTGCCCCAGAGGGCTGCCCCTTATTAACATCACCACCAGTGCACCCATGGAGCTGGTCTGTATTGATTTTCTGAGTTTGGAGTCAGATCAAAGAAATATCAGTAATGTGCTGGTGGTCACTGACCATTTCACGAGATATGCCCAAGCTTTCCCACCAAAGACCAGAAAGCATCCACTGTGGCCAAAGTACTTGTGAAAACTTTTTGTTCACTATGGGGCTCCACAAAGAATCCATTCTGATCAAGGAGAGACTTTGAGACCCGTCTGATCAAAGAGATGCTTTCTCTGTGGGGAGTGCGAAGTCCAGAACCACTCCTTACCACCCCCAGGGGACCCACAGCCTGAACGTTTCAACCGCACTTTGCTAGATATACTAGGCACCCTGCACCCAAGAGACAAGCCTAGATGGAGCCAACAAATTAGCACCCTGGTACATGCTTATAACTGCACCAAAGTGATGCCACTGGATTCTCCCCTACCTGATGTTTGGAAGAAGCTCGACTACCAGTAGATGTGTGTTTTGGGGTCTCTCCTGATGGGGTTCAAGCTGACAACTATTTACAGTATGTGAAAAGTTAAAGGCCCAGCTAACTCATGCGTACCAACTGGCTCAAACCATGGCTGCCAAAAGAAATCTGGCCAACAAAGAAAGGTATGATAAAAGGTGAAAGCACAGGAACTCCAGGAGGGAGATCGGGTATTGCTAAGAAATCTGGGACTGCATGGCAAGCACAAGATTGCTGACAGATGGCACCATCTCCCTCGCATTGTAGTGGGCAAACTAGATGATCTGCCAGTGTACAAAGTAAGGCCTGAGAATAATTCAAAGATGTAAAAACAATGCATAGAAATCATTTACTGCCCATTGGACAAATCTTAATTGAGTCTGAGCCTAGAAGATGCCCTTCTGGACCAGTGACTAGAGCTGCTGCTAAGAAAAGATCAAGAAAGTCTGCACCTACAGAAGCAAAGTTAAAGTGTTCTCCTCCACAAGTCCCAGTTGAGCATGACTGTCAGTCCATATCGGAAGAAAGTGAGAGTGACTTTGAATACTATCCTTCTTACGAACTGAGTCAATTGTTTCGGGGCAATCCCTAGTCAATACTGGAGATGAAGCTGGGCCTTCTGGACTGTCTAAGCCCCAACTTCATCCCTGGAGCAATGCTCCCAGAAAGTGAAGTGCAAAGCATCAGATCAGATGAAATGGAATCATTGTGCATGGTTGAACTGTTTGAGCTTTCAGGGAGGAAAATGATAGATTAGGGCAGACTGGTGATACACAGAACCAGAAGAGTATTTTGAGTGCCTGACAGTCCACTGCCAGTGTCCAAAGCTCTCCATGCGAGCCAAATGTTGTGGACTCAGAAACTGTAACCCTGGAGCTGAAAGTGCCCCAAGTTCTAGCCTCTCTACCCCATGGAGACTCCCTGACAAGTGAGGACAATGCTGAAAATGAGGCTCAGAGTGCAGAGACTATAACAGTTCCCCTAGAAAGACTGGTCGAGCTGTAAAGCCTGTGGTGCACCTCAGTTATGATTCACTTGGGAGGCCTGTGGACTTGCCTCTCAATGTTGTCCATAAAGGAGTGTATGTCCCGAGCTCATTGCCCAAACTGAGCATCAGTGCTAACTCCAAGTTACTTGTGTTGCCCTCTAAGTATGGTGCCTTGCCCCATCCAGCCCCAAGGTAACTGATAGGAAGGCCCTCTCTTCAGGTTTCATGTACAAGAGGTAATAACTTGAGTTATGGTACAATGTGTATGTAATACTGTGTAAGAGTGACGTACTGCAATGTTTCAGAAATGTGTTCTTGGTAAAATGATATATTGACTGATGATTACTATGGAAAGCCTAATGCAAATGTATATGGTTGCAGTTGAAACTTATAGGGACTTGCCTGAGCCGGACGTCAAGCTTCCCAAACCAGGAAGGGTAAAACCCCCAGCAAATGGGGTTCCCAAAAGACTTCAGGAGCTTGCTTGAATGCTCCAAGCCTGAATGGTGTTTGGCATTTAAGCCATTTATCAGTGAGTGTTTTAGAGCCTCTGGTACTGTCTCTTTAAGAGCTGTCTGCTTGCAGACATAATTAGTTTGTATGGGGGACTGTGTGCTTCTCTGGTACCACTCGAGCTGCTGCCAATTCACTTCATTTTGCAGTCACTAGGGTGCAAAGGAACCTATCTGAAAGATGTAACTGTTTGCCAGAAATTATTTAGAGTAATAATGAAATTACAGTTTGTCTAACCTGCTTTCTTTGCAGTCAGAACTGTGTCTGCTAGTTCCCATTCTAGTTTTGAACTGCTGAACTGGACCAATCAGTGTGGGGTAAGCTAGCTCTAAAATGGTGCCTTGGACGAATCAGAACTTGGACTCATAATCTGAGCCAGCCACAAGAGGATTGTATGGGCAGTGACTCTGGGAGATGTAGTTTAGACTTCAGTGCCTTTTTGGACCAACAGCAGCAGTCTATTGTGAGTGACAGCCAATCCAGTCAAGAACTGGGAGGAACTCAAAGGAAGTGCTCAGGTTTGTCGGTTGGAGTTTCAGTTGAGCTTTGGCAGTGAAGAAGGAAGGAGTCCTGTGCTTTTCAGTGTGCAGTTTTAGTCAAAAACGTGTAAGGCCAGAGTTCGGTCTGCAGCTTGTGTAACAGCTTGTTAGGACTGAATCCGTCCTGTGAAAAGAATCAAAGGATCTCTGAAGAGTAGAAACCAGGCTCACCCTGTGAAGACTGGAGGTGCTGAAAATTGCCTCGGTCTGTCAGGAACTGAATCTGCTGTGTGTTCTCCGGGTATTGTGCAGTAATTGCAATCGGGATACAGATGCAGCCTGCCTAGTATAGTGCTTTCTTTTATATGGATGTGTGAAGAGGTTTGTGTACCTCAAGTGAGCCCTGCTGACATTGAAGGACCCTATCTTATTTGGAGGTCGTGAGTACTAATTCAGGGTCGCTCCCTGTTGAATTGCCACATTAAATCCAAATGGAATTACTGTACTGCTGACTGTTTAATTCTCCTTTCTCTGTGTGAAAGGGCCCCTACCAGCTGCCACAGTTTGGACTAGCCACTAGGGCTTGGGTACCCAGGGACAGTAACTGATAGGGATAGGCCTGTGCACAGAGCCATAGGTAGATTATTAGAGTGGTAAGCTAATTAACCTGATTTCCCCCTGTCCTTGTTATATCCCCTAAATAAATCAGAGCTGCTTGTTTCAGCAAAGTTATACTGCCTGAGGTATTTGTCTATGTTAAAGTACTGTACTGTGATTGTTGCACTGTATCTCATTTCACAGAGGTCCCAGTGCGGAACCAGACCTGGGGTAAGTGTATACTGTGAAGGTAATTCTGATATATTGTGTGGCCACTAGTGGGAAGAAAGGGGGGTTGCAGTGTCCCAGAGGGCTGTGACCAAGTTAGTTTAACTATTGCAAACCCTGACCTCTGGGTGGAGGCACCCGCCATTGGATCCAGGCCCCTCAACCTGTTAGTGGCAAATCAGGCAGGGGTAGTAGCCCCTGGGATAGCGCCATCTAGGGGTTACACATGTATCACAGGGAACCGTACCCTGATAGTCCACAAACCCTAAACCTATGGTTCAGAAATCAGACCCTGACTTGGTCCCATATCAAAAAGCAACTGCGTCTTACACCTTTTCTCCCTTTCTTATGTGCAATTGCATTGCTGGAGCACCTCAGCCCAGCATGCATAGGCATGTCCTTTTGAAACTGGGAATGCCACTCACTACAATATCTCTACCAACTAGTTTCTGGAACCATGTTTAAATCCTTAACTGAAACTCAAAGGTTCTGAGGCTCAGCTTCAGACTCAGACAGGCTGACTTCTACATATTTTTACAGCTGAGTCACTTTTGTAATACCCTCCCATTAAATCTACGTAACCCTGAGTCCTACCCATCTATTCTATTAGCCACCACAAAGCATGCCCAATACCAAAACCATTATCCTTCCACCATAGTTGGATTGGTCCACTGCCCTCTCCCCCCCACCTCTCAATTGTCCATCATTGTGCAGGCCATCCCAAATTTGCCCCCGTTTCATGAACTTGTCCCGCTGTCCCACCAACACCTGTCATTATCCGAGATTTAACTGACAGTGATGGTGCATGACGCACAGGCTAAGAAAAGTGTGAAGGAGTGTGAGCACAGTTGCTGAATGAAAAACCTAACTGCAATTTGCAAAAAAAAAACATTAAGCAAGGAGGATGATTTTCTGGAGATGGACTTTTTTTTGTGACCCCTGCCAGGTGCCAGTGCCGGATCCCGGGGTTCGATTCTCATTTGTGGTGCCACACCAGAGGAACTGAGCCCCACAGACTCCCCAGGCCCTGCCCACCCACCTGCATGGTCAGAGAGCAAGCACACTAGTTAGGCAGCATGAGTAGCAGGCAGCAGTGAGCGTGGTTGGAGCAGAGCGAGGACGGATGAACGAGGGAGTTGGTTGCCACTTTGCTTGCCAGTGCCACAGTGCTGCTGCCAGTTTTGTCACCAATGATACAGAATCACTCCAACCCATGGGAGCTCAACTCAACTCAGTGCTGATGGACTGAGTGCCACTCACTCTGCTGTGTGAGGTAGGTCAGATGTACTTGTTTACTCTGTGTAGCTGGTTGGGGTGTATCTCTGCAGTGCACTGCAAGTCTGCAATTGCATCAGGGTTTAGCTTTGAAGGAGTAAGAGGATGGAGACTGTGGAGGCAAGGGGGAGTGAGGGAAGTGCCCCCCCAACTTGTTGACAATGTAACTTGTCTCTGGTCTGGCTGACTGGCTGCTAGTACTGCTAGTGATGCTGCTCCTTGCCCCAATTGTTCTAGGCATCTCTACTGCTGGCTGCTCCAGGCAGCGAACATAGCCCTAGTGATGTCCCTCATGGTGTCCCTCATTTCAACGTGTAGTGTCCCTCAATTGTCCCTCATTTCAAGGGTTGGCGTCCCTCATTTCAGAGTCCAGTGGTTGAGAGGTATGCCCCACTTGTGTCTTGGAACAGATAGAGGGACGTGCTGGGTGATCACCCTTAGCTCCACAAGAGAATACATTTGGAAATGTATGATATATCTTGCTGATTGGGATGTGGGATGATATATCTCTGTCTATGTTTTATCTCCTACTTCCCCATGCTGTATCTTAGGAGTGGAGGGATTCCAAGTTATGTCACCCCTTCCCCAAGTAAGCATGTACACAGTGGAGACTTGAGACTGTACTGCAGGTTCTGTATGATGCTTCATTAAGTGCAAAGTTG
Source organism: Neoceratodus forsteri (assembly GCA_016271365.2). NCBI lineage: Eukaryota > Metazoa > Chordata > Ceratodontiformes > Ceratodontidae > Neoceratodus > Neoceratodus forsteri. The sequence goes on from CM057450.1 coordinate 941,643,877, forward strand.
GAAGTTGTAGACGTAAAATGTTTAGTAAATATATTTACAGAAAAAAGACTGAGAATATGAGTGAGTCTCGAACACAGTTGCTTGCTGTGTTTTCAGCACACATTTGTGGTGATAACTGTTCAGTTATTAGGGAAAATAATAACTGGCTATCACCCCTGAAAAAATTGATGGCCAGTTATTATAGAAGAAGAAGAAGAATAAATATCATAAAATGCATATGTAACCCCAGGCCACTTTTTTAACTAGTGTGCATACCCCCCATTAAATATCTGTAAACATTGGTGCCTAAATACTGGCATACCAAGTTGCTTTAGTAAAAGGTAAGTACCACCCTTGGCATTAGAATGTATACCTGGCTCATTTTCTAGAGGAAGAGAGGGGTGGGGGTACAGAAACAAACAACATGAACTTTGTGTAAATAACACAACTCAGGTCCTGGGCAGAGGCTACTAGGTATATGCTAGATCTAACCTGCTGAGGGGGCCCCAGTAAATCCACACAACAAGAAACAATAATCTGAATGTCCATAACAGTGACTGGGATTGTGCAGTATGGCTTTATTCAACAGATGGAAAATAAAAACAGAAGTGGACCCCCAAGGGTCAGTCCAGTCTGGACAGGTACAAATTCATGAACTTTCCTTGCATGCAGTAAAGTTCATGAACAACGACAAAACAATCATCTTCCCAAATTCCCAAAAGGTGCATTTGTGGACACCTAGCCACACACATGAACATCTCTCTTCCCGTGAGTGTCTTTTAATGAATCTAAGCCACACACGCAGAACTCTTCTCAGATATAGCTGCAATATGTGAAGCTAAGCTACACACCTCAACCTGCAGCTTGGCCCTCACTCAGGTAAACATACTGGTGCCCTTTACAAACCAGGAAGCCCTGCCTTATAAGCACTTAGATGGCATTCCTCCCACCCTTGGCCCCACCCGACAGTCTCTGCCATTCTTCAGGGTTACACCACTGAAACCCCCATTCCCCACTGAAATGCTAGAGGTCCCACATTTTAACTTGTCACAAACTGGAGTGACCAGAGAATAAATTGCACTCATTGGGGTACACAGTTTAACTTTACTTCACTAACATTGGTGAGACTAAGGGCACTGACAGGTGTGATCCAGCCTTGTCTGTGGGCACACGCACACCAGACTATCTAATCCGCTTAGAAAATATGGAGATCTGGTCTCCTAGAACAGTGCTCACAGAAGTTGTCCCATCCACAGGGCATGGGACAACGAATAGGAAAAGAAAAACCCTCTCCTGGGTAGCTGGTCAAAATAGTCTCTTTCAGGTCCTATCCAAGGCAGCTGAAAATACCACAGAACATTTAGATGATTTCCCCTTGAGTCCACTGAGAACAAACAGTTCCTTCCACTTCACAGGGAGTAGAAATCAGGAAATCCTGTTGTAGCCTTGTCTCCACCACTTCAACTGGAAGCTGGAAATTACACTCCACTAGGGTGAGAAATCCTGGCCCTCTCCTTGGAGCCCACTGGCAGTCTTTCTGCCACTCTCACCTCCTCACTCAAGCTCTATTCACTCAAGACTGAGCATTCTAAACTCCCAAGAGCAGCTATCCACAGAGTGTGGCTTATGCTGCTGCAAAAGTTCTAAATGACCTAATCATTCCTCCCTCAGGCTAGCTCAGTAAACAATGATGTCATTATGTAAGGAGCCCCTAATGAACTCCCTACCAGCTGCCTGCTACCTTCCTAACAATAATACTGATAGGATTCTAGTAACCCCTGGGGACTGGGTGGTTACACTCGCCCCTTGCCAAGTAAATGACTGTCTGCAGTCATTCCCTCACCTGGCACCAGGCCATCCTACTTCTGATGCACCCCATGGGGAGGGTTGATCAGGTCCTCCCCTACCATGTGTCAGGTACAGACAGGTAGCACAAAAGTACAGAGGCCCACTGAAGAAACTTCAGTTCCTATCCTACTACTGTACTATCTATGGATCCTCAGTGACTCCAAGAAACTGCCTGAAGCATATCCTGTCAGACAGCATTGATGACCCCTATATAGAATCAGGACCACCAACCTACCTTCCCCCCAAACCCTCTAGGGTAAAACTGTCTGATCTATGCTATCTACCAGGTGCCCAAACCCAAAAACCATTTTACACCTGTAAAACGAAAAAGGGGGGATGTCTCAGAGGTAATGTTAGAAAGTATTTTTTCACGGAGAGAGTTGTGGATGCATGGAACAGCCTTCCTGAGGAGGTTGTGGAGTCAAGAACAGTGGGAGAATTCAAGAAAGTATGGGACAGACATTAAGCAATTCTAGTGGAGGGTAGGAGGAAATAACCTATTGGTTAACTAGAATCTGCAGCTTATCCATCAGGTAGGGAAATGGGCAGACTAGGTGGGCCAAGCGGTCCTTAACTGCCATCAAATTCTATGTTTCTACATTCTATTAAGGTTAGACATTGTACTACACAGTTACACACGCTTAACAACCCCACACAAAGGAAGAACTCCGATGAGTCCCACCAGTCCCAGGGGACTGGGTGGTTATACATACAAAGTATATGTCTGTCTATCTATCTTTAAAAAATGGCAAGAAAAATTCTTGAAATGTCATTGACCGAGATACTGTACATTATTTATTTATTTATTTTGTTTTTGTTCACCGGGTGGGGTGCACTAGCCATAGCAATGACTATTTTCAGGCACAACCCGGGAGGTTACAGAACAGTACATGTGAAAACAATAACAGTACAGTAATTACAGTACATACTTAGACAGTTTTCAAGGAACAGAATACAGTGCATGTATCAGAAATAAACAAAACAGTAGGGTAAAATACAATACAGTGTCAAAACAGGAGTATAAGGAGGGAATACAAAAATAAGATCATAAGAGCTTCATTTGGAAACAAATTAAGGTCTAATTATACATTGATGACTGTGGACACTATAATAGTCATACAGGATAGATATAGGAGAGTTAGGAATAGATAGAAGTTGGAATGCTAGATGGGGGGTAGGATGGAGGTAAGAATTGAGGCATGGGGAGAGGTGAGGGACAGAACTAATGAGGGTGGGACAATAGGGTAACAGGAAGAGGATAGTAGAGCATATTAATTTGTTTAAAAAGGGAAATAATTCATATAGTAATGGAGTGCATTGTTCATAGAGGGGATGCGCGGCTAAGGTGGTTCGAAACAAGAGCAAGAGCAGGAATCAATGAGATGGTTACATAGCTATTTTTTGAAAGAGGTGTGAGATGAGGCTAAGTGTACAGTTAGAGGGAGAGAGTTACAGTGTTGAGGGGCATGACAGTAGAATGAGCTAGCACCTTTGGAGTAGTTATGTCTGGGGATGTGGATGGGCATTGGCTACCGAGCGTAAGCCATAGCTGGGAGTCTGGTTTAGAAATAGGCTCACCGGGGCTTGGGTATTTGTGTTCTGATGATATTATCTATGATCGAGCCATACACATAGGATCTAGACGCAGGAGGAGAAAGCCATCCGAGTTCAGAGTAAAGGAGGCAGTGGTGGTTCATCCAATAAGAGGATGTTGCATAATGACAGATATTGTTGTATGTAACATCCTGCTTCCTAAAACATGTTTTACCTGCTGAGGCATACGTTGCAACCCCATTGGTGAGTGATGGCAGGAGTACACCCTGTGCTATGGCAAGCCTAGCAGAGGGGGTGATAGCTGGTTCAGTAGGCAATACCAAGTTTCATGTTGACCAGCTTGCATGTCTGCTGGATATGAAGGTCAAAATTAAGAGACGGGTCAAGGGTGACACCCAGATACTTAAAAGAGTGTACTATAAATGAGCTGTCAGTTGCTGAATCTCATTCACCTCTCCCAAAAAAGCCTACTTACTGACTCTTATCACTATGACTCCAAACAAAAACTAAAAAAGAAATAGAAGGCAGTAGCTGCCATATTGAAAATCTTACCCTTTACTACCACAACATTTCACACTAATTTATCATAAACTATTTGCAGCATTTTAACAACCTAGGTACACAGCCAGAATTATATCACTTTAGCAAACATTTCCAAACTATTTAAACAAACTATTTCCACTCTCAAGAGCTAATTAGAACTCTGTGGCCTCTGCCGAAAAAAGTACTTGTTCTTAATTGGTCACCTGCTAAGCAAAGCACTGCAGCAGGCAGTTTCAGGGAATCAACTTGAACTACAAATAATACTTCAACTGTTTTTCTAAAAATAACTTGGACCTCAGTACTGTGCTATAAAAGCAGGGGATGTTACTCAGTGTAACATTATCCAGCATTTACAAGTCTATTCCCAAGTGGCCATCTGAACCACAGAATAAGACAGAGCACAGTGGAAGGGCAGCATCTTCAGTGAAGTTGTCAATCAGGAGTGGAGCAAGTACATTGGTCCCAAACAGAGTGAGTGGGTTGGGGCTGACCAGAGCAGGTATGCTGGGGCCAGTACTTGTGAAAATACATGACAGTTATTCACTCTACCTTTCCATCTGGTAATTTCCCTGTTCATCTCTCCAGTTTGTAGGTCCTGGGGGAGGGGGTGACAGACCAACTGCCTCCACAATACAGTCATGTTGTTCAGGATGTCTTCACCACTATACAAGTCATCCAAAAGGCCTTCTGACACTGGAGTGCTAATTTAAAAAAACGTATTCTCTGTGCTGAACTGATCACTTTCAAGTGGAGGGGGCGGGGTTGGGGCCAAGTCAGTGGGTTGAGGGATGAGCAGCCAAAACTACAAACAAGCTACCTGCTCCATAGAACAGCTCCGCCTGCTGCCTACATAGTACAAAAAGCATTATTTTAGCAACTACTAATTTGTAATCCTTTGCTTTTACATTTAAAACAATTATTATAGTATATTATTTTGATATAAAATAAAATTATTTTATCAAATTACAATTGAGCTATTTTATAAGTATGATAAGCCACTCCAGCATGTGCATTAAAGGATTGTAATACACTTCTCAGGAGTGTAAGCACACTCTGCTTGTAGCCTTGTGCCTTAGCGCACCCCTGGGGCCTGCATTAAAATAGTTTATTGCACACCCTGTTGAGGCTTATTACGTTATTTATTTATTTATGTTTTTGGTGACCGGTTAGGCAAGCTGATCCAAAGGACCATTTTCAGTTGCGACCTGGACCCAGGCCATACAGTGGCAGACAATACAAGGTTGAAGCAATAGGCACAGGTTGCATTACAGAAAGGAGCAATATACGCTGGGTAACATGAAATCAACAGCAATGAAACATTACACATCAAATTTCATACACAAGCTTCATAACAAATACAAGAGTGCATGCCTGGGTCTCGGATACATGGTTGATCACACATGGAGCGATCACATCGTAGATCCCCACATCATTTGATCAGTCAGTATACGCGACAAAGCATATTGGAAATACCTTATGGTGATCCATGTGAACTCAGGAAGGGGCAATCATGGTAAGAGGTACAAACTAGTGGTCAGCGTCCAGGTGGTAAGTTGAGAGACACAGTATGGCTTCTACGGTGGCTGTTTGGTGAGAGGGTTGCCTAGGGAGCACGTACAGGTAGCCTAGGACTTTAGCCACTCTCTCAGTTGCAATTTGAAGAACTGATGAGAGGGTGCATTTCTGATGACAGGTGGAAGTTTGTTCCAGAGAGAGGGGCAAGAGAAAGAGAGGGCCTTACTCCCCATGACAGTAGATACACGGTGGACTACAAGGGGGGGAATGGAGAAGTCTCTGAGAGAACGAGTAACCACACGGGCAGAGAGAATCGGTGAGAAAGGTGACTTTGGAGAGTTTCTGAGAGAGGTGTTGACTAGATTGCCCAAGGCATATTCATAGCGGCCATGAAGGGATAGCCAGCCAAGTGACTGGTAAAGAGAGCAGTGATGAGTGGAGTAAGGAACCTGAAGGACGAAGTGACAGATGGAGTTATATGTGGCACTTAGCCAGGAAACACGTGAGGCAGAGGTGGTGGAGAAAACTGGAGAGCAATAGTCAAGGAAAGGGAGGAGATTCCCCTGGGCAATAGCAAGGCGAGCTTCGGGGGTCAGGAGGTGGTTGACCCGGTAGGCTGTCCCCAACTTCTGATGGACCATCTTTACAATATTATCAATGTGGACATTAAAAGTAAGGGAAGTATCGAGAGTCACTCCTAGGTATTTGAAGGAGCATACTATATCAAGAGGAGATCCAGCAGGGGTTTCTATCAGAAGTGTGTCATTTGTATTGGCAACCTTTGTGAGGTATGGCTTTGAGCCAAAGAGCATGGCCTTTGTTTTTTTCTCATTTACCAGGAGCTTTTTGGACAGGAACCAGTTTTGTGCTGCTCCATAATTAATGGTGAAGTTAGAGGATATGGTTTTGAGGGATCTGGCACTGTGCTAGATGACGAGGTCATCAGCATAGAGTATTGCATTGCATTTTATGCTCTCTGCAGAAAGATTATTTATGAAAAGAGAGAACAATAGAGACCCCAGTATGGAGCCCTGGGATACACCAGTGTGGACTGGCAGAGTGTCAGAAATAACCTTGCCTATCATGACAGAACTAGGTTCTGTTTGCTAGGTAGCTGTGGAACCAAGCAGCCACATCTATAAAGCAGCCTAGGTTGAGCAGGGTGTCAAGTAGTAGGTGGTGGTCCACAAGGTTGAAAGCTTTTGAAAGGTCCACAAACCAGGTTGGATTGGGGTCAGAATGTGACCCCCCCTACAAATGGGGGTTCCCAAAAAGCCTTCCTTGAGCTTGCTTAAATGCTCACTGCCAGGCTGGTGTCCTGCGTTTTAGCAGTTTAAATGTATTGCCAGAGAGTGCCTGTATAGCCTCTGTGTACTGTCTCTTTAAGAACTGCCTGGACTGCAGTCATAATTAATCTGAGAGGGAGTTTTATTAGAAGATGTACTTGTTTGTTGATAATTTGTTAGAGTAGTAATAATATTGCAGTTTGTTCTAACCTGCCTTCTTTTCTGCATGGACAGTTCTGTTTGTTTCCATCATTTTGGTCCTGGACTGCTGAATGGGCCAATCAGTACATTTGGGACTCTAAAATGGAGCCTGCCTACAGGGGCTTGGTGGGGCTTTTGGCACCTAAAATAACCTGGAGGTGGAGCCCTTGTGACTGACAGACAGATCAGCCAACTGAACCTTTTGGATCTTGGGGAAAGTCCCACACTGCTTGCAGTTTCAGTTAGGTCTGAGTTGGGAAGTGAAGAAGTAACAGCTTGAGATAGTTCGAGCAGCAATCCATAGTGGATTCGCATGGAAGAACTGTGGAAAGGCCTGAGTTTGGCCTGCATGCCTGCCTACTGTTTCTGAGAGGGAACTTGTGCTTTTTTCGGACTGAATCTGAATTTGGAGAGCGAATTAAGCCACTGAATTGTGACCAGGCTTTAACCTGAAGAAGACTGAAGATTTGCTGAATGCGATTGGCCTGTCAGGACTTCCAGCTACCTCTGAACTCCCAGGTTTTGCAGAGATTCTGTAATTGTGACCGGAGAGCCATTTGCCTGGTACAGTGGAATTTCCTTACATTTGAATGTGCTGTGTGCTTATAGTGGGTCGTGATTTGGTTCCCCACTATATGTCTGAACTGTGTTTTGCTTACTGGAGGCTGTATCCAGCTCCATGGGCTGAATCTATATCCATTTCCATTTGCCTGGGCCCTGCTACACTGGCCCAGCCAGAATACCTGCTACACAGAGAAAGTCATCGACGAGAGACCAGCCTGGGGATCAGCCCCTTGCTCAACGCCTTGAACAGGAATGACGCCTCAGGGATTCATGTGGACCCTGCTTCTCTGGGCACTCCAGCTCAACAGCCTGCAGTCTCGATTTCATCCTGCCTGTGTCCAGTATTGGGTATCGTGAGTAAACATCAGGGTAGCTCCCTTCAACAACAGCTAAATCTAAAAGTGTTGTCATCTGATTGTCTTGTTGCCTTTTCTTTCACGAACTGAGCCCTCTGGCTTTGGATTGCAAATAGTGTGTGTTGTGCATCTTGCTTTCTTCCATCACAGGGCTCCAACCAGCTGCAACGTTCCTGGCTAGCCCACTGTTTTCCTACCTGGGTACCCAGAGTGTGTGACTGTGTAGGGACTCTGAACTGCATACATAACTGTCTGATTAACATAGTTTTGAAGCAAATCAACCTGATTACACCCCTCCCTTGTTCAAGTCCCCTGAATAAATCAGACTTAACTTTGTTTGCATTTAACCTGACTGTGGTTCCAGTTTGTGCCAAGAGTATTGTACTGTTGTTATTTGCTGTGCTTAACCTTGTTTTACAGGGGGTCCCCAGGGTCAAGCTAGAGGAACCAGCCTGGTGGTAAGTGCAAACAGTGTGGGTAATTGCCTAGTGAATAAGGATCATTGTGAAAGTAATTATTGTATATTGTTCAGGCCACTAGAAGGGAAAGATTGGGGTTACAGTGTTCCATAGGGCTGTGCCCAGGTTAGCTTGACCACTAACAACCCTAACCTCTGAGTGGAAGCACCCGTTTCATTACCCAGGTCCCTTAACCTGCTACTAGCCAAGCAGGCAGGGGTAGTAGCCTTTGGGATAGCGGCCACCTAGGGGTTAAAAGAAGGCTGTAGTTTCCAGATATTCGGAAAGTTGGTGGTGTATGATTTTTTCTAATAGTTTGCTTAGGTGCTTAATTAAAACGTACCTTTCCTGCCTTTTCATAAATTTCCCCCAGAGACACTATAGTTGCCTTACCTGCTCCAAAGTCCACTGGAGCCAAAAGTACAATTTTACTTGGCCAGAATTTAATTTTTTTATTTATTTATTGTAATCTCGGATTAACACTCTTGAGCTAAGAGCTCTTCTACATAGGTTCCACATCGAAAGTACATAGGCAAAGGTACTATGCGAACTTATGTCATGAGGACAATAAAACAAAAGTCAAATAAGATGCAAAATAATGAGAAATACAATGGACAGCAGGAAGTCTGTAAACAGGCAATGTACAATGTATGCCTGGTCTAATGAGAATAACCTAGAGCTAAAATAGGGATTAGCAGTTACAAGTGCTCACATTCCTACTGTACATGAGGAGAAACATGCAGCCTGGAGACATTGTCAAGGTGGGGGAGATAAGGGCAGGAGATATAGGTAAGGGAGAGAGAGAAGGGGGGTGGGAGGGAGGTGCAGTGTCAAAAGTAAGATGGGAAGTCAGAATGGATTGAAAATACAAAGGAGGAGCAGGATGGGAGGAGGAGGGGTGGGAGTGGGAGGGATGGAAGTTAGGGGGATGGTGCACAGAAAAATAATGCATAGTAGGTAGGAGGAGGAGTGGGACTGGAGTGGGAAGGAGGATGAAAATGAGGGGGGAATGGTGAAAAGAAATAATATATAAAAAGTCGGAGGGACAGGGTGGGGAAAGAGGGAGTGGGGGAACAATGTAAGGTGAGGACAATTAGAGGAAGACATTGGCTAAAGGAAGCTGGCCTTTAACAGAGTTAGTTGAAGCAGTCACAGGTGGCACTTGTCACAAGGTGTTGCCGCAGTTTGCGTTTGAAAGGGTCAAGTGTGGCAGTGATGGCAATGCCACAAGGTAGCGAGTTAAACCAATTAGGGGCTCTGATTGCAAATGACCACTGACCTTGGGAAGTATGACAGCATGACACTCAGAAAGTTAGGTGTTTGAAGCTTCTGATTCGACTGGAGCTGCAGTATGGACTGAGGATCTTCTGAACCCATGGGGGCATAAGTCCAAGAGAGAGACTTTCTTTGACAATAGGCAGGTTTGATAGAAGATTCTGCCCTTGAGCTGGAGCTAGTTGGCCTGTACATAGTTGTAACAGGTGTACGAGAGTCATGCAGCCCCTGTAAGCAGTCAGCAGGCCTTATTAAGAGCTATGGCAATGCGACGTAGGGCAGTGTTCATGGCTGATCCATAGACCACCAGCCCGTAGTTGATGATGGAGACCACCAATCTTTGGATTGCCAGGTTCAGGGCTTCAGTAGTTAGACAGTGCTTATGTTTGAACAGTAGTCTGATGCGGATGTTCACAGCTTTGGCAACATTGTCTATGTGACTGATGTAGTAAAGTGTGCTGTCTAGGGTTACTCCTAGGCATTTGAACAGTTGAGTCTGTTCAAGGGCAACATCCGAGCAGTTTCTCACTGTTTATTGCTGGGCTTTATGCTTATTATGCGAGTTGTGGAACAACATTACCTTTGTTTTTCTGTAGTTTAATATAAGTTTCTGTGATTTAAACCTGGCCTCAACATTTGCAAAGCTTCTCTGTAGTTGGTTCTCCAGAAGTAAGGGATCAGGGTTGCAAGTGTAGATTATACCCGTCATTTGTGTATAAAAGGATCTGGTCCTGGCAGTATGCTGGGAGCTTGATTAAGAAATTGCTGAAGAGAAGGAGACCCAAGATTGACCCTTGCGGGATGCCTCATCGGACAGGAAGCTTGTTTGAGAGGACATCTATCTTCACTTGTTGTGATCGGTCACAAAGGTAGCTGTCAAACTAGCTTGTGGTGTCCTTAGATAGCCCTAATATGGTCAGTTGTTCAATCAGTAGGGAATGGTTGACAATATCAAAAGCCTTGGTAAGGTCAATGAATGTGGCACCTACAAGTTAACCATTGTTCAAAGCATCGTGGATGTAGTTTGTAAATTCAAGTAGGGCTGTGGTAATGCTGTGCCCTTTTCTAAAACCATGCTGCTGGGGGCATTGCAGGTTGTATTTCTCTGGGTAGTCTACCAGTTGGTTAGCCACTATTCATTTGAGGGCCTTGGAGAGAGGTGGAAGAATGGAGAAAGGGCTATAATTTCTATGCTGGGCTCTATTCCTGCATTTATGGACTAGGGTCACCAAGGCTGATTTCTACGTTTGGGGGAATTGTGATAACATGACAGAGCGGTTTATAATCTTTGTCAGTGGGGACAGGACTTCATCCAGTGTAAGGGCAATGAGTTTAAGATCAAGTGAGTCACCACATGGTCTAGTTTTTCCTAGTACCTTGAGTGTATATTTTTTTGCTTCCGCTTCAGTCACTGCTTTGAAGTGGAAAGGTGGATGTTCATGTTTCTTTTCCAGATTTGCATTGTGTTCGGTGATGGGGGGGTTATCAAAGAAGTTTAAGGGAAGAAAGTGACTAAGGTCTGTGAAAGCAGAGTTAAAAGTTTTGGCAATAGTTAAGGGGTCGAGGGTAACTATGCCATCAATATTGAGCATTGAGGGTGCCATTTTAGCATCCTTCCCAATTACTTCTGTGAGATTGCTCCAGAATTTCCTGCCATTGTTTCAGGAATTGGCCAGGGCTTCCCTGTAATACTAGGCTTTTGTCGAGCAGATTACACTGGTACAGTCATTTCTCACCTTTTTGTGGGCCTGGATATTGACTTGTCTGCTCATGGCCCTAGCCCGATACAAAAGGTGATCATGGAATTTCATTAGTTCTAATAGTTCGGATGTAATCCAAAGATTACTAAGGCCTCTGATCTTCAGCTTTTTGTAGGGGGCATGGACATCGCATGCCGCAATGAAATGGGAGATTAAATGATCCAGGTCTGTGTCCAGGTCAGCAGCTGTATCATTTGGTGACCAGTCCTGTTGTCACAAAAGTACCTTTAGTGGCTCAAGGTGTCCACAGATCAGCACCCTACCAATAATTATTTTAGATGATGGTTTGATGTATTTGTTTGACCTGTAGCACAGGATGGGGGAATGGTCACTAATAGAGCTAGAGATTACTTTAGTGTCTGTGATATGGTCAGGGTGGTTGGTACACACCCAGTCTAAGAACATACTAGTCCCTGTTCTGCAATTTGTCCTGGTCGGAGACTGAGCTAGCTGTGAGAAGTTTACAGCAGCCAGAGCATCCTTATAGCTACTCGCATTGTCAGAAAGCCAGTTTATATTGAAGTTCCCTAGCATTATGACTTCAGAGTTATGTCTTAGGTGGCGGATGCAATCAAGAAGAGAGTTTAGGCCAGAGGCCATCAGCTTGGGTGGTATATAAACTGATACAATGGTTAATGTCTTGTTGTGTGCACCAAGTAAAATCTTGATGGTAAAGACCTGCATGTCAATCCTAGTTCTAGGTAATGACAGGACATGCCCCATTAAAGTATCTTTCAGGTAAAAAGCACAACCGCCACCTTTTTTGGATAATCTATCTTGCCTGAAGATAGTGTATCCTGGTATTGCAATGGTGATATCAGGGATCTTAGGTGATAACCATGTCTCAACCACTGATAGGACATCCGGGTTGTGCTGTGTGACCCAAGCAGTAAGGGCATTAAGTTTTGAGGACAGACTGCAGATGTTGATGCTTGCCAAGGAGAGTAGTCCAGATTTACTTAGGTAGTTGGGATTTGGCTGAGCGAGGCCAGGGTTAGGATTTATGTTGTCAGAGATTAGCAGCAACAACAGAAATAACCGTTTCAGGTGTTCCCCGAGGTACTTTCTACTGAGCAAGCACTCCCTTCTTAAGGAAGGTTCTTTGTTGATGATACACTGCACAGAGGGGAAGCCTGGTAGAAGAAGCAGTATGCAGAAAAGGGTGGGGATACTCTGTGGGGACCAGCTGTGTATTACTCCTAAAAGTTTTACATCAGTGCAGTTCAGGGCCATGCCCGAAGTTACTGTGCCGTACATATTTAAGGTGTAATAATCAAAGTGAAAAATGGTAGGGGGTGGATAACATTCACCGAGCACCCCTAGGAAGGCAGTCAGAGTGAGCATGGTGAGCAGGCAGGGCACAAGGTAAGAAGGTGCCATTTAAAATTAACAGGTGAAGTAAATTGGGGAGAACAGTAGTCGAGCAGGTCAGTGTTGGGAGAGGTTCTGAGGGAGGGTACAGGAAAAAGAAAGGTCGTGCAACTGTAAGTAAGTCCTGCAGTGGTTAAAAACTAGTGTGTGTTAGTGCTGCAGAGGCTAAATACTGTACTTTGCAGAATACAAGACACGATGTTTGATGCCAATATGGTGGTAGAAAGTGGTAGAGTGTTTTAATGAAGAAAGAATGGGAAGCAAGTGGGACCTTGAAGACTAGGGAGATGCCTACACTTCAACCCATGGGAGAGGGGAAGAAGATGAGGGGAGGTGTTTAAGTGTATTTAACAGAGGCCGGGGATGGGGTGGGCAAGCAGGGAAACATTTTTTAAAAAATACAGGCAAATACAGGCAGCAGCGGATGGAAGGAAGAAAAGATTAGGTTTAGCAAAGGTTTATAAAGAAAGACTTACAGAGTGAATGAGAGGAGAGAAGGAAGAAAGAACAGCCAATAGCAGGCTGTGCCTCAACGGGAGTGGCCAATCAAATTGGTGGCTTCCAATCCACCGTACCTTGGAGGTCCAGAGGGAAGCAGCAGCTGGTGGCTGGAGAACCCAGCTGCGCTATGGTCTCAGAGGTGCAGCGCCCGGTCAGGGGCAAAGTCCAAGTGGTCCTAGAGTTAGTGGTGAGTGTGTTCGGTGGCAGGAAAGTCTAGTCACACCACAGACAGCCAGTTGCAGTGCCTGGTCTGGGGCAAAATTCCTGGAGAGAGAGAGAGAGAGAGGGAAAGTGGTTAGCAATTTATTAGGAGCCTAGGGATCGGCCTAGGGCCAAATTGGTGGGAGGGTTGGTAACAAGAACAATAGCAGAAGGTGAGAAGGAATGGGGTGGAGCAGTAGCCAGAAGAGTTGAAATGGCAGGACTAAATAGCGCTTAGGCATCAGGAGGGGTATAGATAGGATTTGGTGATAAGAGCAGTTAGAGCCACAGGAGGTGTGTGGGGGGCAGTTGGGGGGGAGGGGGGAGAGAGAGCGAAGGATCAAGGCAGAGGGATAGCTCAGACAGGAGGGCTAGAGAACAGGAGAGACAGATATTCCCCTAGGCACTAAACAATAGCAAGCAGTATTTCATTAACACAAAATGTCTAAAATTAAAATTATTTAACAAGCATAGGCAAAACAGTATATTGCACTAGAACATCATGTAGGCATTCCAAAATGTTTCAAAATACAGGCAGTTGCAGATGGAAGAAAAGATCAGGTTTGGCAAAAGTTTATAAGGAAAGATTTACAGAGTGAGTTAGAGGAGAGGAGGAAGAAAGAACAGCTAATCACAGGCTGCACCTCAGCGGGAGCGGCTGATCAAATTGGCGGCTTCCAATCCGCTGTACCTTGCTGGTCCAGAGGGAAGTAGCAGCCTGCGGCAGGAGAATCCAGCCACGCCGCAGTCTCGGAGGTACAGCGTCCAGTCAGGGGAGAAGTCCAAGTAGTCCTGGAGTTAGTGGGAAGTGCAGCTGGTGGCAGGAAAGCCTAGCTGTGCTGCGGGCAGGCAGTTGCACTGCCCAGCCCAGGTGAAATTCCTTGGATGTCCAGAGGGGTACAGCGGCCAGCAGCAGGAGAACCCAACCATGTCACGGTCTCAGAGGTGCAGTGCCTGGTCATGGGCAAAGTTCAAGCAGTCCTGGAGTTAGCGGGGAGTGCAGCCAGTGGCAGGAAAGCCTAGCCACACTGTGGGTGGGCAGTTGCGGTGCCTGGTCCGGGGTGAAATTCCTTGGCGGTCCAGAGAGGGAGCAGCAGCTGGCGGCAAGAGAACCCAGCTGTGCCACAGTCTTGAATGTGCAGAGCTCAATCAGGGGCAAAGTCCAAACAGTCCTGGAGTTAGCGGCGAGTGTTGCCAGCAGCAGGAAAACCTAGACATGCCATGGGCGGGCAGTTGCAGCGCCCAGTACAAGGTAAAATTGCTTGGAGGTCCAGAGGGGAGTGGCAGCCGGCAGCAGGAGAACCCAGCTGCGCCACAGTCTTGGAAGTGCAGCCTCCAGTCTGGGGAAAAGTCCAAGTGGTCCTGGAGTTGGCGGGGAGTGTGGCTGGTGGCAGGAAAGTGGCAGGAGAAATTTGGAAAGAAAGGGTTTGTAATTTAGCTAAATGGAGCTGAGAGCCCAATCCCTTCTGCTTCTAAATTTTAAAACAAAACTCTGTGCCCTTTAAGTCCCTTAAAACATTGTAACAAGCCCAAACATGGTGCATGTCCACAGTGACCATGCTTTGAAACCATGTTTAAACACTGGGTTTAAACCCTGCAAGGAACCTACAGTAGTCTTAAAACCAGTTTTAAATACAATTTCAAATCTAGCATGGTTTGCCTAATTCTGTCTCACCACTCTAACCTGCCTTCACCTCACACTCACCTCCACTCTACTCCTCCTGTCACCTGCTGCATACTAAGTCCCTATTTCTCCAACCCATCTTCAGGACTGAGTCTACTGATCCCCCCCCCCCACTTTTGCAACTATGTTAAAGAATTAAAGACCTGAAATAAGTGAAAATACCTGTTCCCAAGGCAGCTATTTGTAATTTTTGCAACTGCTTATAACTGAACTGTTTAGCTTTTGCCTTGACTATTAGTATTCCCATGTTTGAAACCTGTACTTCTGTCTTTGTGAATTGTAACATTGTAACTGTCTCATTGCTTTTGACATGGAACCTTTGTAAAAGAGCTCCTAGCTCAAAGTTTTTTCCGATGAGTTAAATTAATAAAAAAAAAAAATTAAAAGATTATTAACAAGGTTGTTCATACGTAAACTCGCCTATGTCAACTGTAGTAATGTCTATCTCTGCGACACGTACTGTATACATGATCAGTGTACCATATACTGTAGTTCAATCAAAAGCACTGGTTTTCTTTTCCCCTGTAGGTACATGTAACTAATCCCGGGTCACCCCTGAAAAAGGGACTGTCAAAGTCTCAGTGAGCTTCCCCAGATACCAAAATTTAAATAAATAAATAAATTATGGAGTGATGGCAGCGCAGGGCCCCAAGTGCCCTGCTGTCCCACAAGAAAATAAAGATACAATTACAATTTCTGAAAAAATTATGGATAGTTAGGCGTGCAGGATCCAGAGGGCCCTGCAATCCCACAAGGCAATAAGCCTATGATTATACTTTCTCAAAAAGTAAGGAAATTCTCTGCAAAAAAAAACTACATAAATGCACCATTAAGGCTAATGCGGTAAAAGTAAGGAAATTACACTTTTTCAAAAGGTAAGAAAATTCTCTGCAAAAACTATTTTAATGAAACATTTGGGTTAAAGCATCAAAAGTATGGAAATGCGACCTTAGGGTTCCCAAACCTAAGACCACGCCCCCACCCTGTATGCAGGAACTGGCCTGAGGGGTGTACCTTGGGCTTGTGAACCCTAATGCTCACCACATTCTCCTATATAGTACTGTATCTGTTTTGTCTTACTTATTCATGGAATGGAGTGAGCATTAGGATTCACAATCCCAAGGCACACCCCGCGGGCCAGTTCCTGCATACAAGGTGGAGGTGGGGTCCTAAGCTTGGGAACCCTAAGGTCGCATTTCCCTACTTTTGATTCTTTAACCATGACGGTGCATTAACGTAGTTTTTTTGCAGAGAATCTAATCATTACTGATGAATCCTTGCCTTGTTTACTGTATGAAGTATAAGTCTTGTGTTCTATGTACTTGTTTTCCATAAAATTCAATAAAAATACTGCAACCAAACTGAAAAGCTATAGCTATACCAGTAACCCCTAGTAGATGTGCATATATATCCTGTAACATCCTCAGATAGCCTGTTTCACAAAGAGAATAGGGACAGCCTTTTAGTTTCAATGTAGTCAGAATGAAGGTTCAAAACCCAGATTAGGTAGGAGCTGCCAGAGATACATGGGGCAGTCCCTGCAGTAATAAAAAGAATAGACTCAGCCTCCATAATTGTAATGTAATAAAAAATAAAAATAAGAAGTTTGTAATGAGTTAGATCATAACATATGCGGTGAGCATATTATTAATTGATGACAGTGGAATGCAGCACAGGGGGAAGAGGAAAGGACTCCTGGCTTGCTGTTCTCACATATATGGATTTTTTTTTACATGAAATGTAGTAATCAGCATTATTTTTGTGAAAATTGTAATATTTTAATGGTAGAGATAGAGAATAGATATGCTGATGGCCAGTGGGCTAGTAAATGGATCGCTCTGGCTAGTGACACAAGCACTGGACAGCCAGTGTATAATTGGACTGCCTGAGTTGCCTGTGATGATTTATAAGTAAACTGTATTTTTATTAATTAGGCTATCACTCCTGAAAGAAGTATTGCTGCTCTGAAAGAAAGAAAGAAATGTATGCAGAGTGGCAGCTACAGATGCTACTGGCACCAAAAACTGAGTGAGAGTGGAGAGTGAGAGACTAAGTGTCAGTCCCACAGCACAGCATGGTGCACTCAGTAAGGTATCCTAGGCTAGCCTTGGGCAGCCGCTTCACTCTGCAGCTGTATGGAGAATAGGCTTTGGCCTAGTGGATGTGCCTGCTTCACAAAGATCGAGAAGATGCAGCATGATGCACTTCACTCGTGGCCGGATCAACCAGATAAACAATTCCCTTACAATATAGTTGGCAAGGTGAAAAGCACCAGGGGAATGTGGACATTAGATACTGGCTCTAAGAATTAAATAAATTATATGGTAAAAGAGCACAGTCTATGAATCAGGACTCATGGAGTCCCCAGTATGGAAAAATGCACAGAGTATGAAATAGCCATTTTGTGCACTAAAAGGGGTGTGATTGGGCATGGGAGCTCATGACTTCACATGCATTTAAACATACTCATTTTAATTAAATAAATTAATGAAAGGGCTTGCAGGGACAGAGGAGTCCTGGGCACAGCACAAAGACATTGATTACTTAAAAATATGTACAAAATCCAAAATGGAGCATCTTGAATCTAGTGACAGTCAGAAAATGAATCACAAAGTCAGAACATATTATACATGTTTAGCAACAGTTCCATGTCAGCTCATCGACAACAATGTTGTTGACATGCCCAACAGTGACAGGAACAATGCTGACTGTTGGCATTGCTCCTGTTGGGACCCCCCCTCCATGCAAGGGGCTGTGTTCCCCCACACACCCCATCTCTAAATAACCAACTCCGAGTCTGAGTTGGTACAGGGTGGGGGGTGAAACACCGGGAGTCACAGCATCGGCGTACAGCAGACCATCACAGCAGCCTGGCGAGATTTGTCACTGTGATGGTCTTCGATGTTAAAATGTTCTTGTGGTAGTGTGCTACTGATAGCGACGCACTGCCAAGCCAATTTTAAATAAAAATGAACCAAACATGGCACGCATATCCAGAATAGTGTCCTAAACATGGGAAAATAGTTTGAGTTGTCTAGAATATAAAATGAGGGAGTCACTAGCCTTTGAAGGGAGAGTGGTCCTTGGTGAAGCTACTCCATGTAGGCAGTTACGCTGAAGGTAGAGCTCAATGTGGGAAAACGCATAACTAATGTCTGAGAGAAAAAAACTTGTGATAAGCACAGTTAAAGGGCAAATGGCTATTCTGACAGGAAAAAGCATAGGAAAGTGTTCAGAAATCATTAAGTGTTTTATTGTCAAAATAATAGATGTCTCAGCAACTCTGCTTTCCTAGGGGCTATTGTGAACAGGAAAAATTCAGCAGAAAGCTTAGGAAGTCAGCTGTCAAACTATTATAGTGAGAAAGTGCTTGACCCTTGAGCAAATGTTTGTTTTGAGTGACAAAGAAATTGTATTTTAAAATTACCAAAAGTAGAAAAAATAGGGGAAGACTAAGAATTTTCAGGAGGGCAATTGAGCTTCAAACTTAAGAATTCCATTGTGGCTTATGCTGCTCCAAAGAGGATTCTGATTGGTGCTGAGCTGCTGGACAGGTCAGCGTCCACTCAGTGACCATGAGTTTAAATATGCTAATGAGTCGGTCTGAGCAGGGAGAGTGACCATCAAGGAAAGTGCTCATGCCAAGGGGTGTCTGTCTGAAGAGGCCTACTGAAGAAAGAAAGCCTGACAGAACCAGTTAGTTTAATTACAGTGTAAGTATAGAGTATCACCTGTATCCCAGAACAGGGAAAGTACAGGGCAATAAGTGAGAACAGGGCCTAGTGTAGAAAGCATGTTGTTTCAAGTGCCTGTTGTTCCTGTGTAACCAGTTTTCCTCACAGAAAGAATCTACAAATCTGAAGAAATCATCATTCTCCTCATCACATCTGTAACCTGCTGACTCAAAAGAGGGCCCTCTAACTACATCAAGTCGCACCATCTCTGCAGAATTTCTTCATTAATTTCTAAAGGAGTGTGGTATGGTAAAAACCTTGTTGATACAAAATTGGAGACTATTTTAAAAGCCACAGTGAAAATGTTTTACAGAGAATTTACCTCAATCCTTCTGAATTTAAGAGACTCTGTCAAAGTGAAGGACTGAACCTGAAGGGACTGAGGGGGATTCTGTCACTACTTTTAATTAGGATTTTATTCTAAATTAGCCTGCTAGCTGTGTGGCAGTTTTACAGCCCCTCAGGATCTCCATCTCAGCAAGGTTTATTGCTTTTCTTGTACCTACAATGCATCCTGTCTCATGTGACAGTGATATAGCTAGGACCATAGATTCAATAGCAAGCACTGCTTTAGAATCAGTTCACAGCAACAGAGATGGCTATATTTTAAAAACTATACAGAGTTCAGCTTAGTGACTACACTGATTGTAAAGGTCTTTTTGTTGTGAACAATTGTGACACTGGTTGTGTATATGTAACTTATATGGTTTTCAAGATCCCCAGGGGTCATAAAACTACCATAAAACTAGCAGGCTAATATAAGAAAAATGAATAGTAGGCAGAGGGAAGGACACACTAGGACTTCACACAAAAATCAAAACACTCTGCACAACATATGTTTTTACAAATTCTGGGTACATTATTCCTTTAATACAGTAGAGGGTGGGTGATCACACTCCATATGTAAAAATTTCAGTAGACAGTATGGAGTGACACAGCAATTGACTAGCTTCTGTTCTCTGAATCATGCTTATACAATGGCAAAACAGATACAATACTCTTACTGGCTAATACCAGCCTCATGACCATGCAGTGATGTTGCCCACCACACAGTCTTCCTGGTATTTAGCTTCTTCACAAATCCATTCCCCAGCTCAAACCATGAAAAAATATCTGGCAGTCAAGGTCCCCCCAACCGCCTGACCACCTGTTCATCTGACCACACTGTTATTCAGTGTGTACTCTCTAATATTTTAGCAGAATTGTTTTCTTCTCAGTAAAAAATATATACTTTTTTACTCCACAGTTTGAAGGACACAGACATGATTAGGCTTTTACCTTCTCACCTGCTATGAGCACTGTATGAGCACTTCGGTCCAGTTAAAAAACATTGACAACATAAAAATAAATAAATACGTTTGTTTCAGACTATCTCCCTCTCTTTAAAGAAACACAATCTGCATGTTTCTATTAACCCTTCTGTTGTTTTTTTTTTTTTTTGGGGGGGGTGCTATCACAAAAAAACTACATGAACCACAAGTGTGTCAGTCCTCTTAGGACGAAATTCCTAAAGCAAAGCCATAAATACAATGTAGTTCCAGCAGGTGGAGGGACTAATTGAACAATATTTCTTGTGAAGTTTTACAATGTTTACATATTTATCAATGATTATTATAATTAAATAATTGTATGAGCGCAATAACACACTCCAAGGTGTGCATTATGCTAGATTGCCATACTTCACTGGTGGTTGAAGGCACTTAGCCTGATACTTTATGCTTCACAATGCACCTGGACCATGCAGTGATCTACCATATGCACCCTTGCCATGTGTTATTGCTAGCATGTAGCACATCAGGCAAAATAAACTTTACATTTCACAACAATTCAGGAAATGGCAGCACAGTGAAAAAACAAAATAAGAGGAGAGAGAAGACTAAACACAGAATTTGGGCAATACAGCTAAAGAGAACAAGAACTGACACATCAACGTTTGCTTGTATGGTTTCATTGCTGTACTGTTTGTTTTGGTAGGTGATGTAGAGAATACGTTTAATGTTTGTTTTGGTACCTGATGTAGAGAATAGAACACTGAGGGTAAAAGGACACTGTCAGGTTTTTTTTTTTATTCTACAGCCTGTACTTTCTGTTGTCCTACTGGCATTAATCAAGGGGCACAGTCAGCTCTAAGAGTTCCACACTCAAATGTGAGACTGGTCCCAGTTTGCACTTGGGTGTGGGGCACTTAATGCTGACTGTAACGGATGCATAATACATAATTACTCTAGGATGTACCTAAAAATGATTGCCTCACTTTTTAGCAAAAATTAAATTGTACTTCACCTGACCTGAAGTGCTGCCGGCCGATGCTCCCACATGTCCACGGTGCTGAGCCTCGCCAAGCCACAAGTAAACTCTTTCATGAGCAAGTTTTGAATTTTGTGAAGCATCTGAACAAACTGCATCCTGTGTTAGTACACACTTTACTGATATCAGCAATGTCTCTGAAACATGAGCAATGTAGCCAGGTTAGTTTACTATTTGAAAATGAAAGCTGTGACTCTGGGCATGCAGATTAGTGTTGACACTAAATGTGAATGCTCGGAGTGATGGCTTCAATTTTCAAACACATAGTAAATTAACCTGGTTACAGCACTCATTTTTCAAACAGAATCTCATTGCTGACATCAGTAAAGTGAGTGTGCCTGAGGTAGGGCAGTGAATTATAGTGTGGGAGGGTTTGAGAGTGATCATGCATGTGGGAGGGGTAAGAGTAGCAGCAGCACGTGTGCTGGGGTCTAGGGTGACAGTGCATGTGTGTGGTTGGTGAAAGAGTAAGCATACAAAACAACAGCAGAAGGGCCACAAATAAGACATGATGGGAGTGGTGCAGTGCAGTGCAGTGGCTGTGGAGTGGCAGTCTTCCGGGAGACATTCTGGAGAATGTGGTGTTGTCCCATCTACAGGCACCTCTCTGGGCTGAGGGAGGAGGTTGCTCGTCTCCAGGCTGAGTTGGTCAGAATTCTGGGCCCCTCCTTGCCTCTCCCACCCAGGGACAACCAGGGCCACTGCCGCTGCCTCAGAGGTTGCCAAGAAAAAGGAGCAGTTGGACTATGGTGGGCTCAGGGAGGGTGAGGGTGGTGGAACAGAGCTGCATCCCTCCAGTTGTACCTCTCCACAATTCGTACACTGTTCTGGCAGAGTGTGATAACTGTATGGAGGCACCTGCAGTAGAGACCAAGGAGGATGCTGGAAACCTCCACAAAGGAGACCCACAGGAGGGTGGCATGGGACCCCACAGGGGAAGGAAACAACTCCTGGTGGGGGACTCTATTGTTAGGAGGGTAGAACTGGGGAAGGGGGGAGAGGAAGGTAAGGTGCCTTCCTGGTGCCATGGTTTGGAGGGACAGGGAGTGAATCCTCAGGATCGTGGGAGCAGCTGCATGGGGGAGGGAGCTGGATGTCATTGTCCACCTAGGGACAAATGACCTGGCTGGGAAAGGGATCAAAGCAATTCAGGATGAGTTTGTGGAGTTGGGGAGGGGCCATAAATGAGTAGCATGCAAGGTAACCTTCTCGGATGTACTGCCTATCTATGGCATGTGTGAGGCTAGAGTACTCCACATCATGGGATTCAATCAATGGTTGAAAAACTGGTGCAGAGCTCAGGGTTTTGGCTTCACTGGGGACTAGGGGTCCACCTGGAGGGATGCGGGCCTATACTGGCGTGATGGTCTGCATCTGTCCAGGAGGGGAACCAGGATACTAGGTGATAAGTCTAAAAGCTTCATTGGCAAGCATTTAAACTAGCCAAGGGGGGAGGCACTGAAAAGGAGAAGGGAAATCCTAGCCCTCCCAAAAAAGCAGGGTAGTTAGGTAAACACCAACATATAGAAGTCAATAGGGAGATGGGCAGGGGTAAATGAAGAAAAAAGCAAAGTCAGTAAGGACAGGGGTGGGGCAAAAAGGGATAAGGCCATTAAAAAATGGAGGGTAATGAGTACCAATGCCAATAGTCTAGGTAACAAGCTCCCTGAACTGGTGGCCTTGATGGAAGAGGGACACCTGGATATCGTGGCAGTCACAGAAACATGGTACACAGAGAACCATGACTGAGATGTCAACATACCAGGGTACACAATCTACAGGAAGGACAGTGAGGGTAGAAGTGGAGGAGGAGTAGCTCTCTACATAAGGGAAGGGATCATAGCAACAGAACTAAAGGGTAAACAGGGAGGAGAGGAGGCACTGTGGGTCACCCTGGAGGTTGGAAATGGCACCACAATCAGCATGGGGGGTTGTATGCAGACCCCATCACAGGGGGAAGAAATGGACAAAGAAATGATAGAAGGCATCCTTAGGACGGCAGAAAAAGCGGATATATTGTTTATGGGGGACCTGAATATGCCAGATGTTAACCGGAGCACATTTGCTGCAGCCACATCAAAGAGCAGGATCATTCTCAATGCCCTACAGGGGGCATGCCTCAGACAGCTAGTATTGGAACCCACTCGGGAAGGAGCAATCTTAGATCTGGTACTCTCAAATGGGGACAGAGAGAGGATCTCAGATCTAAAAGTGGGTAGCCTTCTGGGAACAAGTGACCACAAAACAGTGTGATTCACGATATACACAGCCGCAGAGTCAAGCCATACAAAAGTGAGGGTACTGGACTTTAGGACAGCTGAATTTGTCAAAATGGGAGAGTGCCTCAGAAAAGCACTAGAAAACAGGCAAGAAGGAAAGGTGGAGAAACAATGGGGAAACATCAAAATTGCCGTCACAGAGGCAACAAACCATTGTGTGAAGCAAATAAATCAAAATAAAAGAAAAAAAAAACACTCTGGTTCTCAAAAGAGGTGGCGGGGAATGTTAGGGAGAAAAAGATAGCATTCAGGAAGTATAAGAAAACACACAAAAAGCAGGACAGAGAACTGTACCAGTTAAAGCAGAAGAAAGCTGGGAAGGCAGTCAGAATAGCAAAAGCCCAAACAGAGGAAAAGATAGCCAACTCAGTTAAGAAGGGGAATAAAACCTTTTTCGTCACTCTTATGTGGAAATTTGGCACTGTGTGGACCTAGTGGAGATTACTGGTATAAGATTGTGAAAGCTGGGGCTTTGTGAACTTGGTGGAGACTACTGAAGTAAGATTGACCTGAACCCGGGGAGTCTCTGATGGGGTGGTGGGCTGCTGGAGCTCGGCTCTGGTGCTGCTGGAGAGCGGCGACTGTTGGGCCTGAGTTCTTTGGTTCTGGGAGGGGGGGGCTGAAGAGTCTGCTCTATGCTGGCCCTTTTAGTAGCCCTACCTCAGTGTGTGTTCTCCTTGGGGGATGGCTATCTGATCAGTGTCCCTAGAGCATGAAGTCATTACTGGGATAACAATTGGACCAGTGTAGGGTTTCTACCTAAGTGAAGGCCATTCAATTAGTGTTACTTCGAACACAAAGCCAATGCCGGGATATTAACTGAGTGTAGAACTTTTATCTAACCAAAGGGACCATCAGACTTTTTTCTCTGATATTCTTTCAGTTTGTATTTGGCTGGAAGTGAGAGTGCCTGCTAAAACCTTTGCATATTTGATTTTTGACTTTTGTTTTACTTCGCTGTAATAGTTATGCTGTTCCTGAATCTATGTGAGAGAGAGTGTTTGGGGGGCAGTTTAGCTCTGGTGAGGTGACAGCTCCCCAGAGATTTAATTTGCATTTGTCTAATATTTGTTCTTTGGTACAACTCTGTTCATCTTGTATTTTGTATTTTATTGTGTATCTGTTTTGTGCTTTTGTTTTCTTTTGATTTATAACCACTTCACTGTAAATTGTTTTGGGGTGAGGGGGATTTATATTTTTAGAGATGTGCCTGGGGAAGAGTCTGAGAACATGCAGCTACTCGGCAGCCCTGCTTCGGAGCCTCCATCCTTTTGAACTTTCATCACTCCCTTTAGAGATTTATGGGAGATACTGGGCTCTAGGAGTTGCTAGATGGGGGGCTACGGAGGGGGGCTGGTCCAGGTGGTTGCTGGAGAGTCGCGGATATGGGTGGTGAGACAAAGGAGATGCCCTGGGGTGAAATGGCCACTAGAGAGGGGTCCTTTCTGTCTGGTGCCCATACCCAAGGTCTCCACTGAAATTAGTGGGCAGGTAGCTAATCCAGCGGTCCCCCCCATCCTACTCGAGCTGTGTTATGCAATGCCAGGTCAATGAGGAACAAGAATGCCATAATGACAGATTTGATTGCCTCGGTAGACCTGGCTTGCATCACGGAGACCAGGCTGGATGAAAATGAGGCTCCCATTTTGGAGGCGGCAATGCCAGTTGGGTACTCCGTGATACACAGCCTGAGGAAGGATTGCAGAGGTAGGGGGTTGCCATTTGTTTTAAAGCTGAGCTGGGCCTCACAGTGCTACTGATGGGTCCTACAGAGTCTTTTGAATGTGTTGCCATGTGGGGGGGTCCTGGCGCGGGTTACAGGATCCTCCTACTCTATCGCCCTTCAGGAAGGGAGGGTGAATATTTGAGGGAGATGGGGGAGCTCGTTGCTGGTTTGGTGTTGGAGTCCCCAAGATGGTTACTTCTTAGGGACTTCAATGCCTGGGTAGAAGTATGGAGAAGAAGAAGAATCAGCATTTATATAGCGCTTTTCATACATCCAAAGTGCTTTACAAGCAATGCTAGACTGGTAGTGAAATGACTGAATGTGTGGTGGCAGCCATATCGCACATCATCACCCACACACAGCCTGGATAATTGCAAGAACCAGTTTATGGGAAGGGGAATGTTGGCCATGACACCGGGAATGTTCCCTACTCTTTGCGAAGAGTGCCCTGGGTTCTTTTACTTCCACCTG
This sequence comes from Neoceratodus forsteri, assembly GCA_016271365.2. Lineage (NCBI taxonomy): Eukaryota > Metazoa > Chordata > Ceratodontiformes > Ceratodontidae > Neoceratodus > Neoceratodus forsteri. The sequence goes on from CM057450.1 coordinate 941,669,490, forward strand.
GACACCCACCAGGACAACACCAGGATGGGCAGAAGGGACCTCGGTTTAACATCTCATCCGAAGGATGGCACACCCCAGCAGTACAGCACTCCCCAATACTGCACTCGGATGCCAGTGGTGATTTTTAGATGCAAGTCCAATCCCGATGTGGGACGAGAACCCACGACCTTCTGGTCCAGAGGCGGATGTGCTACCAACTGAGCCACGCTGACACATGGAGGGGCTGGGCCTGACGCAAAATGTTACCTCAGTGACCCACTTGCGCGGCCACACAATGGACTTGGAACTTTCATTAGGTCTTGAGACCACTGACCTGAGAGTTGATCCGGTAGTTTGGTCAGATCATAGCACTGTGAGGTTCAGGTTTAGGGCCTCCCCCAAAGCCCTTGCCTCTGTGGAAATGGTCCGGTACTGCCCTTTGCGGGATTTGTCCCCATTAGGGTTATCGGCGGTGCTGGACCTATTGAGTGTGGGGACTGCTTATGTGATTGGAATGGAGGAGGTGGTGGCAGCCTATAATGGGGCTGTCACCACCTCCTTTGACTCAGTCACACCAGTTCATGTCTGACCCTTATCTACTCATCTGAGACCTCCCTGGTTTGACGGGGAATTCAGGGAGTTAAAGATTAAGGGTCGGAGGTTAGAGAGACGATGGAGGGGCTTTGGCCGGATGTAGGACAAATTGGCCCTGGTGTCCCATTGCAAGGATTATTAGGGGGAAATCTCCTGTAAGAAGGCAGAATTTTTGTCAAGGGAGATTGTTGCGACAAGGAACAGATTGGATCAGCTCTTCTGCACAGTGGATAGGCTATTACATCCTGCCTGCTTCCATGTCAAGGGTGCGGGTTCTAGCACAAGGTGCGGGGAGTTTGCTCTGTTTTTTGCTGACAAAGTGTCCGCTATCAGAGCTGAGATCTCCTCCAAGCATCTCCCAAAGGGATTGTGGGGTCCACTCTGTGGTGTCTTGGAGCACTCCTCCTGTCTGGACTGGGTTTGACCTGGTTAGTGTGGAGGAGGTGGTGAGGGTTTTCTCGAGACTGAAGCCAACACATTGTGATCTGGACCCAGAGCCAATACAACTTTTGGTTGGATGTATGTACCTGATTGCACCTGTTGTTGCCGAGATTGTCCAGAGCTCTCTAAGGAGTGGTGTCTTCCCACTGGCCTTGAAAGAAGCTTTGGTTAGACCCTTATTAAATAAACCCCCATTGGATCTGGACTGTCTCAGCAACTACAGTCCGGTCTCTAACCTACCATTTTTAGGGACAGTTATAGAAAAAGTGGTAGAAAGTCAGCTTGAGAAATTTCTCATCTCCTCCTCCACCTATGAGATGTTCCAGTCTGGGTTTAGGGTGAGGCAAGGTGCTTAATGATCTCATAATGGCAAGAAACAGGAAAGATCATTCCATCTTGGTCCTCCTGTATCTCTCAGCAACATTTGACACTGTAGACCATGAGGTGCTACTTGACCAAATGTGGTTCTGGTGTGGCCTGTCCGGTAAGGTCATCAAATGGTTCAGGTCATACCTAAAAGGTAGAGTGCAGAGGGTAGTGATGGGGCTGGCCTCATCTAGCCCGAAGCCTCTAACCTGTGGTGTTCCGCAGGGGTCAGTCTTGTCACCCTTATTGTTCACAGTGTACATGCTGCCATTGGGAGACATTATCAGGCAGTATGGGCTGGGTATTCACTGCTACACTGCCGCCCAGCCAGCTACCTACCCACTACACTATTGTCCTTCCCACACCCATATTCCCCAGTTTGTGTAATAGTCTTCTATGTGGCACAGTGTCAAAGGCCTTGCTGAAGTCCAGATAGGCCATGTCCACTGCCCTCCCCTGATCCACCTCCCTAGTCACCCAGTCAAAAAATTCAACAAGGTTGGTCTGACATGACCTCCCCCTGGTGAAACCATGCTGCCTTGGGTCCTGTAGTCCATTGACAACCAGATGTTCCACCAATCTCTCCTTCAGTAGTGCTTCCATGATCTTCCCACTACCGAGGTGAGGCTGACTGGTCTGTAGTTCCCTGCTCCTCTTTGTTCCCACTTTTGTATAAGGGGACTACATCTGCTGTCCTCTAGTCTTTGGGTACCTCCCTGTTTCCAGTGATTGGCTAAACAGGATAGCCAGAGGTTCAGCCACCACCTCTCTTAGTTCTTTAAGGACCCTGGGTGCATCCCCATCTGGCCCCATTGCTTTATCAACTCTTATTACTTCCAGTTCCTTCCAGGACCCTTTCTCGTATAAGGGACTTGTGTCCATTTCTGCACCATTCTCACCCCTTGTACTCCCTTCAGACCCATTACCTTCCTCTTCCTCAGTAAAGACTGAGCAGAAATACCTGTTCAATATGTCAGCTTTACTGTTGTCATCCTCCATCACGCCCCATCCTCCCCCTTCAGTCTCACTATCCCTCCCTTTGCCTTTCTTTTTTCACTTATGTACCTGTAAAAGGTTTTGTCCCCTCTACCCACTGATTTTGCAATGTGTTCTTCTGTCTGAGCTTTAGCTTCCCTTACTGACCTCCCTGCCTCCCTTTCCTTCTCCTGGTACTTCTCCCTATCCCGTTCTGCCTGTGTCTTTTTGTATTGCCTGAATGCAATCTTTTTTGGCTTTCACTTTCTTTACTACCTCTTTGGAAAACCATAATAGTCTCCTCTTCCTTTTCCTCATGCTAACCTGCTTAATGCATAACTCTGTTGTTCTTGTAATCCCCATTTTAAATACTGCCCACTGTTTCTCAACCCCTGATTCCTACCCCATTCCCCTTAATGCCTCCTTCAAATATCTCCCCATTTTCCCAAAGTCTGACCCCCTAAAATCCAGGATATGTGTTTTTGTGTGGTTTGGTTCTGCTCTTTCTGTGACTTCAAATCACAATGACTGGTGGTCACTGTTCCCCAGGTGCTCCCCCACTGTTACCCCCATCACTCTGTCCCTGTTTGTGAGCACAAGGTCCAGTATTGCCTTCTGCCGAGTTGGTTCCATGACCAGTTGCTTCAGGAAAGCACCCTGAAGGTAGTCCAGGATAAATCTGCTCCTAGTTGATGCTGCTGCTGGGATGCTCCAGTCCACGTCTGGAATATTGAAGTCTCCAACCAGTACTACCTCCCCCATGTCTGCCAGCCTTTGGATGGCTAGCATCAGCTCCCTATCTGATTCTTCCTCCTGGGCTGGTGGTCTATAGACCACACCTGTGCGGATGGCTGGCCCCATTTTCCTTTCTAGCTTAACCCACAGTATCTTTCCCCCATTTTGTTCCTCCTGGATCTCTGTGGCCCTTATGTCATTTTTCACATACAGTGCCACTCCTCCTCCCTTCCTGCCTGCTCTGTCTCTTCTGAATATGTTGTAGCCAGGTATGGCCATCTCCCAGTCGTGGTTATCATTACACCAGGTTTCAGTGATGGCCACAATGTCCAGGTCTGACTGCACCATGACAGCCTCCAGATCTTCCATCTTGTTGCTAAGGCTCCTGGCATTTGCACACATGGCTTTCCATGATTTGACCTCCCTAGACTGTTTCGCTGTTCTTCTCCGGCCCCTTCCTTGGTTGTCCTTTATCCCTGGTTCTCCTTGCTGTCTGCCCTTCTGCTGAATTTTGCCCCTTTTCTGCCTATCCACCTCTTGTGCACTAATCTCCATCTTTTGCACACTGCTTTATAGAGATAGCCACTGCTCTGGCTCACTGATTCCACTGCTAGCTGTGTCCCAGCTCAAGGAATCTGCTCCATGGGGACACACCACAGAGGAACAGGAGGTGGGACTGCCAGGATGGGAGATAGAAATAGTTGCCATGAAAAAAATGATTTTCTTGTAATTTTGTTAGAGAAAGTGTCATTTTAGTTTCCTGCCTGATTTTATCATTATGTTCAATGAAGAAAAATATTTTTTCTCCCAGTCCACAAGTCCTAAAGGACAGAGAGACAGCTTGAAAACTATGTATCTAACATCAAAAGGGATTTGAGTAAAAAATGGTAAATATAAGAAACAGGGTCATTGTCACCTAGTTGCTGTTAAGGCCATGTAGAGAGTTACTACATGTACCAGTGAAGGCAGAAAGAAGCAGGGAGGAAAGTCAGAATAGCAAAGGCCCAAACTGAGGAAAAGATAGCCAACTCAGTTAAGAAGGGGGATAAAACCTTTTATAGGTACATCAGCGAGCGTAGAAAGACAAAGGGAGGGATAGTGAGGCTGAATAGAATGAATGGTGGGTGGGCAGAGGGGGACAGTGAAAAAGCAGGAATACTGAATGAATAGTTCTGCTCAGTATTCACAAAAGAGGAGGGGGAAGTGCCTAATCCAATTAACAGAAGCACTCTTGACGGGGGGTCGATGCCAGTCCTTTCACAGAAGAAAGGGTTCTGCAAGAACTCCTAAAACTGAAGGTGGACAAAGCAATGGGTCCTGATGGAATTCACCCCAGAATTCTAAAAGAATTAAGGAAGGAACTAGTGAAACCACTGGCTACTCTTTTTAATAAATCATGGGAGGATGGTGTGGTACCCAAGGACTGGAGGAAGGCGGATGTGATTCCCCTTCACAAAAGTGGGACCAAGACAGAGGCAGGAAACTACAGACCTGTCAGTCTGATCTCTGTGGTAGGGAAAGTGATGGAGTCACTTCTGAAGGAAAGAATAGTTGAGTACCTAGAGGCCAGTGGAGCACAGGATCCAAGGCAGTATGGGTTCTCACGGGAAGGTCATGTCAGACAGATCTAATAGATTTCTTTGACTGGGTGACCAAAGTAGTAGACCAGGGAGGGCTGTGGACATGGCCTACCTAGACTTTAGCAAGGCATTTGACACAGTCCCACACAAAGATTAATAAACAAATTAGCCAGCCTGGGAGTGGGTCCCAGGGTGGTAGCCTAGATAAAAACATTGGCTGGACAACAGGACACAGAAGGTAATTCTAAATGGAGTCCACTCTGAAGAAGAAGGCGGTTACCAGTGGGGTACCGCAGGGGTTCAGTATTGGGTCCAGTCCTTTTTAATGTCTTCATCAGTGACATTGCAGAGGTACTGGAAGGAAAAGTATGCCTTTTTGCAGATGACACAAAGATCTGCAACAGGGTTGATACACAAGGAGGCGTGGAAAGGATGAAAAGGGACTTGGCAAGGTTGGAGGAATGGTCAGACATATGGCAGCTAGGATTCAATGCAAAAAAGTGCAAAATAATGCACCTGGGAAACAAGAACCCAGGGGAAGAATACACAATGGGTGGGGAGGTAGTAACAACAACAAAACAGGAAAGGGACCTGGGGGTAATCATATCAGATGACCTTAAGGTTAGCAAGCAATGTGAGAAGGCAGTAGGGAGGGCGGGGGTATACTGGGATGTATAGGGAGAGGCATCAGCAGCAGAAAACAGGAAGTTGTTATCCCTCTGTACAGACAGTTGGTGAGACCCCATCGGAATACTATGTCCAGTTCTGGAGACCCCATCTCCGAAGGACATAGACAGGATAGAGGTAGTCCAGAGGAGGGCAACTAAAATGGTGCAGGGTCTGCAAGAGAAGCCGTATGAGGAGAGACTAAAGGAGCTTAATATGTATACCCTTGAGGAAAGAAGGGACAGGGGGGACATGATAGAAACTTTCAAGTACCTCAAGGGAATCAACAAAGTCCAAGAGGGTAGCATCTTTCAGAAAAAGAGACTTGCAAGAACAAGGGGACACAATTTAAAGATAGAAGGAGGGCGGTTCAGGAGCAATGTGAGGAAGTATTATTTCACAGAGAGGGTGGTGGATGCATGGAACAGCCTTCCTGAGGAAGTTGTGGGGTCTAAAACAGTGGGAGAATTCAAGAATGCATGGGACAGACATAAGGCAATTCTTGTGGGGGGCAGGAAGATATAGGCTGTTGGTTAACTAGGATCTGCGGCCTATCCTGTAGGTAGGAAATGGGCAGACTAGATGGGCCTAGCGGTCCTTATCTGCCGTCAAAGTCTATGTTTCTATGTTTCTATAAATTAAATGAGAGTACTGGGAGGGATTGCCAGCTGTTTGATCTTTGTGTAGTAACCGTGTTTAGACAGCAAGCAAAAACTATTGCAAAATGTGCAGTTTCTTCACAGCTGGGTGGGATTGTTAGCAGCTAGATGTGAGGGGAGAGTATATTGTGCCCCCTCCCACACTTAGCCTTCAAAGGACTATCAATGGATAGAGGGGTTTGGGGGAAGGATAGCCCTACTAAACCACACCTGTTGTCCCGCCCTGAGCCGCTTTACCTTACTGTCACTGCTGGTCTCCCAAAAGGCATTCAGGATTTGCTGGATGTTTATCTTGATGGCTGCGGAGGCCTGCAGAATGGTTTAGAAGCCTGGAAAGGTCCTCAGCAGCAAGTCCTTGCTCTGGAGCATCTTGTTTGTTAACACTGCTGGTGGTGGCAAGTCCCAGTCTCAGAGGGCATTTTCTTCAAAGAGTTAGTGGACCAAAACAGGCAGACAGGGCAATGCCATAAATTTTAAGAAGTAGTCAGTTGTAACTTTTTTTTCTGAAGTATTTTTCTTTTTCCTTTTGCTCATTAGAATGTCTTCTATGATGTAATATTGTGCCGGATGTTGTAACAAGGTGCCCCTGTTAAAAGTGATTAAATGAAATAAAGATGTGTGCACCTTTCCCAAATTTTCTTTTCCTGTTTTCCTATTGTCTTTCTTTTTTTCTTTCCTTTATTTCTTTCTTTTCGCGTCAGGGTGGCCAACCTGGCATTCTCTAAACAACTTTACTATTCCTTTAAAATCTTAATAACTCTTTTCGTGCACATCTCCAAAATAAATCTTGACTTGTTTAAAAACAGTGTCCCTTATGATAAGAGTTGCCCCTAGTTGTGTATGTGGTGCTATGCACTGTTATGATGGTGCCCTATAACCAAGCAAAGCACATGACGCAAGAAGAGCTGTGCTGCAAGCCAAAGGTCGGGCTGTGTAAATAAAAGAAACCTCTTGTTGCGGTAAAACTGAAAAGATCATTTGTGAGCTTCAATTTGGAAGAGCTTCCTTCTGCAGCAAAAGAAATAGCAGTGCTGCATTGTGCATCGGAGCAGGATCGTGTTTTGATGTACATGCACAGCTTGCGGCTGACTTGAAGGAGGATGCTTCATCTTTAAAAGTAAAAGTGCCACCCTCAGCAATGAAAGTGCAAGAAACAAGCCCATAAAAGCATGTGAAGGGCAGAAAGGGAAGCCCTGTAGTGCCACATCACCAATTTAAGAGTTTCAGTTTTTGTTGTGAAAGACAACCCCGGATAAGGAGTACCTGGGAGCTGTCAGAAGGCCAAATTGAAATGTATAGCTGATGGTTGACATTTCAGCCACCGAGTTGCATAGAAAACAATTGAGTTAAGTTGAAAGGGCTCTCAAAAAGGGGTGCAGAGCCCTGTTTGAATCAAAGTATGCAGTTGTACAATGTTGTACTGCATAATAACAAGACAGAATGCATTTATTCCTTTTTCTTGCTTAAAGCAGCTGTACAATGTAAAAAAAATCTGCGCTTTTTGACTGGTTATTCCCTGTGCTCTGCTGAGCATGTCCCTAGTACTCTTCCCGCCAGCAATGTATTATCACCTCGTAATGTCCTCAGCTATCCTTTATGTTTACATTTCTGTCACCCACTCCATTAACTAGATAGCGATCGCCATATTGTCTGTGGTGTTACAACGGCTGTAACGGCGCACTTCCTGGTTGGGTAGTACTGCTACTTTAAATAAAATATGCTTTAATGGCAGGTTTTCTGATCTGGCAGGGAAAGGAAAGTAGGGAGCGTGCCCCTCATTTGCCATTACCTGGTCCAGACTGGGTATTTCTGTATATTACCAAGTTTAAAAAAATAATTATTCTTCTTTACCTGAAATCCTGATCATTTGGATAAACTCCTACTATAGGGCTGTCAGCCCAGGTAATGATTGCTCTTGTAGGAATCAGGAGAGATGAGGTCACTGCAGGTGAGAGGAGATATGCTCCAAATGTGGTAGAAACTCCCTAATTTAGGTTTAGATTATCTAAAACTGATGTTTTAGGATATATTCACAGAATGAATATAACTTGAATGCCTGTCTTGTTTGTTTGTATAAAGAGTATCCTAGATATACTTAGATAGGACCTAGAAATGGTCTATTCATGTTTTTTTTTGGTTTTTTGTTTCGTTTTTCTACCAGGAGAGACACACTAAGCTGAAAGCTTGTTTAGTGGTGCAACCTGGGAGCACAAGGAAGTTACTAGGAGATCACCTGATTATGATGTCACCCTTGGAATTCCTACAAAACCAGCCACCAGGGGGCTAAGGAAGGGTGTATGGGTCAGTATCTTCTGACCACCGGGAGAGAATGAACTAGTGCGAGTGCTTACAGACTGTGTTGGATATTTAATCTACAGAATAAAGACAGGAGTCTCAAGGAGAAATATTTCCTGATGTTTTGAATGGTGTGATGGACTAACACCCAATTTTTCTTTCTGCAAATATCCTGTTTTTTTAATTTTATATTTTTACAAAGTTTGCAAATAAATTGATAAACACATTTATTGTGTTTTTTATGCACTAAATATTATTGTCTGGTGTCTGTCATTTATGTCATGCTTCTACAGATGAGTGGAACAGCTCTTAGCCTGGCAGCTGACATATCTGTCTCTATTCCCCACACTACATCATTAGCATTGTGATTTCACTGACTAAGAAAAATCCCTTTTTTCTGTTATTTGCTGAATTTTGTTTAGGAACTCTGAAAGCTAAGAGTCCATTGTTGAGTTTTCCCAGTCAGACTAGGCCCCGGCTCAAATCATGCTGCTACAGTGTTCCTTTAAACCATGTGATGAGAAGGGGGAAGGGTAATGGGGTTGAAATTGCTGGATCTGCTGGGCTATGCAATCATGGTGATTGACAGCCTGATAGCCGCTCACAGACTTTAAGCTGCTCTTGTGCTCTGCAATCACAGTAATTGACAGCCTGACAGACCAATGGGTATGCTACAGCATGAACAGAAAGCGCTTTCATTAGCTTGAAGCAGCTGTTGTGTGCCGCAGTCCCAGTGATTGATAGCCTGATAGACAAATGGATATGCTGCAGCACACACAGGATGCCCTCTCACTGGCTTGAAGTAGCTGAAAGCCAGATCATCATTTTTCTGCACTCTGACTGGCTGCTAATGTACACTGTGCATGAAAGCAAGATTTAGGTCTATATTACCAGCTGTCAGCAAGGATCAGTTTGCTACCTGCAGCACACACATGCATGAATCAGAGATGAAAAAAATACTACCACACATAACTGTTTGCTAATGCTATTTACTGACATGCCAGGACATACTGTATACAGTTTCCAATGGAACCAGTCTTTATTGCCCTTCCAAAAGTCCTCAAAACATTGAAAATCTGCCAGGTTGCCTGATAGTCTCTGAGTGGGATCTTTAATGGACAATTTCTCCAAATTTTTGGACTTCTGTTTACAGACAGAGTTTGAAAAACTAAGGTCGCACCTCAGAGACATGGGTGACCTGTTGTTAAAACCTGAAGAATGTTTTTGTCAGGGCAGCTATAAATGGGTAACAGTGGAACTTGAGGCATTATATTCCGCAACTGAACACCAGAATATGACTGCATGTAGACATTACTTTGAAAATAGCAACACAACATTGCCAATGTTAATGGCCTTTATCAAGTTCATACTGTAACCCATCTATTTTGAATTCTCATGTCATTAGTACCTGCTACTACTCAATACAGTGATGGGGTCTTATATGGCCCCATCATATGCCAATTTGTCCATGGGATTATGGGAGTCCAGCAGTGTGTCTGGTGACAACTTCCCATATGCAGATAATGTTGTCCTCTGGTATATGTTTGTTGATGACACTGTCTGCATAGAAGATGGCACAGAGGAAGGGGCCAATGACTCTATTAAATGGCTAACTTCTAAAGCCATTAATCTCAAATTTACATCTAGAATTAAGCAAACACAGATTGGCTTTCTGAATGTAACACTAATGGGAACAGCAGGTAAAAATGTGTGCACAAAAGGCTACAGAAAGCATAAGGCAGTAAATGTGTTGTTGCTAGTCATGAGCACCTACACACAAGCACTGAAAGACTCTATCCCCTTCTCACATTTCCTGCTGGTTTGGAAGAACTGCATTGATGACACTGTACATGACAGGTAGGCAAATGACCTAGAAAGAATGTTTAAAAAGAGAGTATATAGAACCAGTCTATTCCAGGGTGCTAGGGAGAAAGTGGTACAATTAGACAGAAGAGATCTATTGCAACAAATCAAATGGACCAGGTTACGGCACAGAGGCAAGCCATTTGGGTTAGTACTAATAAGATCGATTCTTCTCTTGAGGACTACTTAATTCTCCCATTAACTCCTAATGTTAGAAAAGCTATTACTTTGGCCACATTTGGCACTATCTGCTTGAAATATATCTACTTCAACAAGTTAAATGCTGAAAGTTTGCAACAAGACCACTGTTGATGCAATAGGGGTTTCTTTGAAACCTTATATCATATCACTATTCAATGCCCTCTATATAAGACCTCACATAATCAAATCCTAAAAGATTTTCTGGTGAAGAATGCAGAATTAGATTACAATCCTTTATTCATCTTTCTTCACCCTATGACAAGAGGTGACACGGAGATAGCTGCAAAATGTTTTTCTAATGTGATGAAGCTTAAAAGAAAACACTCTCTTACTCCTTAATATTAAATAATAGGACCTAGCTAATTATGCACATATCATTCTGATAAATGTCTGAATAGTTGTATGATGAATGAATATTGTGTGTTAATTTTGATCTTTTTATACTGTGATGCTTTTTTGCTTGTTTTTTTTTTAACTTTGTGTTGTCCATTACATTATGTATTGGAAGAACAATAAATTGCTACTACTACTATTGCAACAACATGAAACAGCCAGTGGAGCCAAGCAGCTGATCACATTTTCCATAGAGATTAATCACCTAGCGGGTTCAATAGGGTGAATAATTCACAGATACGGGGACATACTCATGGTAGACAATACATTACAGAGGCTTTAGGCAGCGCACCAAGAGTGATGTTCAGGAGAGCAACACAAGAGTAATGCATTTACAAAATAAATTGGTTCACAGCCAGTGTCAAAAGTCTAGTGTTGAAAGAACAGTTAACTGGCTCCTCCCAAGTGTTTCTTCCCTTGTAAAAACTGTAATGAATGCATTCACTGTACGAGTGGTAAGATATTTGAATGCCCAGTGACAAGGGCACAGTACAGAATTGAAGAATTTATATCCTGTAATACTCTATTTGTAGTGAATGCCCTGTTGTGCTCCTGCAACAACATATATGTAGGAAGAACCATTAGGCCATTTACAAGATGTCTGCAGGAGCATATCGGGGACATTGTTAGAGTGAGGGAGGATACACCATTGGGAGGGTATTTCAGTTAAGTTCACAACAAAAATCCAGGAGAAATGTTGTGCATTGTCTCTTGCAAAAAGAGAAGCCAACTGGATAAATAAACTGAATTGTTTGAAACTTGCAGGACATAATGATGAATTAGACTGTAAGCATTTTAATAGGGTTCTGTCATTCTTTCTGTCTTGATGTTAATAACAGATTACAGTTGGACCCCAATATCAGTAAAGATAAGTGGTGTGTGATGTATTATATTCTCATTTATAGACCTGTAAATAATCTGATGTAATGTGTAATATATGTAAGAAGATAAATTCATGTGCATGAAAATGTCATACTTTTGTGTATAATTAAGCAATAAGGCATGACAGGGTGTGGTGTATCATGGGATATTGTCCCGCCTCGGTGTTTGGACATGGGGCCGCAGGCCGAGGGCATCCAACATCTGAGAAGTGATGATATCCCATGATATACCACACCCTGGAGTGCCTTATTGCTATTATGAACTGACTTAAAAGTTTTTTCCAGTAAAAAATAAAAAACACTTTTAAAACCCTTTGAAAGTTATGTTTTTGAGGTGTTGGTGGAGTACCTTTTAACAAAATAGTTCCTGGAGGGCTATGGCCAGTTGGTGGCTCTGCTATAATTGGAGTTTGTGGAGGAGGTGCAGTTGTGAATGCTGTCTCTCTCTCTCTCTCTCTCTCTCTCTCTCTCTCTCTCTCTCTCTCTCTCTCTCTCTCTCTCCCCCAGCACTACATAGTGTGATTAGAAGCCAAACTATGTGTACTGGGCTGACATTTTCTTTTTTATTTGAAATCTTGTGGTCTGGGTATGAGAAAGTTTCTGGTGCTGTGAAGGATTTGAAAAGTATGTTTGCAACCATTGCTGCCACTGTGTATGGCAAATGGATGTCCATGCATGTACCTCTGAAGTGAGACAGTAAAGCTGTATGCAGCAGCACTTGGTTTGGAAAAATAATAGGGGATTGTACTGCAACTTTCAATTTCAGTAACTGAACGGTGTTAAGAGCTAGATTCTGTTACAATCAGGATTGAGTCAGGTCAGTCATTCCTGCCACTTACTACTGCTTACTTTGAAAACTGCAAGTTGAGTGGGAAGCTTCTCATACCAATCGTAATTGGGGGAAGAGTGACCTACATTGCGAAGGCACACACTGCAGCGCAGTTATGACCAGGGACAGAAGGTGTTTGTGGAGAATACTGGAGGCAGGTGGATGAACATGAGTACGAGGCAAGTAAGGAGGCTGGTGGCCAGGAGTTTTTTGAAGCCATGAGTATGTAGCCCAATATCAACACATCTTCAAAGACCTCTAGGCCAATCAGTGTCCTTGAATATTCTGATCCAGTTCATGATAGCAATTAATGTCTGATTCTCGAAGGCTTCCTAGGAGGGGATTTGAACCATGCCCTTTGAAGCCATAATGCTGCCGAAATTGTGCTACCAGCAGGATGATGAAATGAGCCTATGGAAGGCGAATTATATTTGATAGTCATAGAACCATTTGGGAGCAAACAATGGCCTGATGTATTCAAACATTGAGAATCTCGTCATCTAATCGGTTTTTTGACAGCTGCTTTTAGAGACTTTGTTTACATGGATAATTACTGAGCAAACCCATTACCTAACATGGCACTGGACAGTCCAGTATTGTGAAGTTTTGTTTGGTAAAGGCTGCATTTCTGTTAGGGCTGGGGGGACTGTTCTGGCCAAAATCCGGACCCCTGGATCGAACCCTGAATCCACAGACCCGGAAAAATATGGACTTCACTGCAGAAGTCCAGTTCCAGGTCTGTGGAAACCAGGGCTTTTTTTCTGCATGCCTGATGCCCCATGGAGGGGGATAATAATATTATTAATAGGGTTGCTGGCCCTGCTCTGGGCACCCAGGCACCTTCCCCAAGTTGCGATGCTATTGCTGTGCACTGCAGATTTACAGCTGGAGGAATGGACAATGCCAGCTGGACCAAAATGAGTGAGGAGAGGAGTGGAGCCTAACCCAGGAGCAGGAGGACCACACGTTACAGTCACATGTAGTGGAGATCTGAGCATGGGCTGCAGCTACTGTGGTCGGTCAGTCGGTCTTTGGCTGTGTCATCAATCTTGTTCTCAGAGTGGAAATCGACTCAGTAAGTAAGTAAGTAATACCTCACACTGCATGACTAGTCCTGTAGACCATCCTATGTAGGTTTGGAAATAATATTAATGAAAAAGAAAGAAACATGGCTAAGGGTGCCATGGGAGGAGCTGAAATACAAGCACCGTATATCAAATTACAAATGAAAAACTCTCGGCTACTCTCCAAACAAAAGAGCCATTGCATCTGTATAGCAAACAATTACAAAATTTATTACAATAAAATACAGAGTAAGCACCCCCTCACACACTGTAAAACACTGATGTATGTTTAACGTCACACTGACGCTTTTTGTAATCGTTTGCTATGCAGATGCAATGGCTCTTTTGTTTGAAGAGTAGCCAACAGTTTTTCCTTTGTAATTTGGAAATAATACTGAATTAATACCAGAAAGAGAGGAGAGGAGAGTTGTGTACAGGCCCAGGCCAAGGGCAGGCTGGCAACATAAGATGTTCACTTGTGCCAGAGGAGAAAGTGAGAGAGAGAGAGAGAGAGAGAGACTGCTGGGGGTCAAAGAGAAACCTTATAGTCACAGAAATCACAAATACAGTTTATTCTTGTCCCCAGTGTGGTTGGCTGTGTACAGTGCAAGGGCAGACTGGCAGAATAAATTATTGGCTTGTGCCAGAGGAGAAAGTGAGAGACAGAGAGAGAGAGAGAGACAGAGACTACTAGAGCCAAAGATATTTCTTATAGTCACAGAAATCACAAATAAAGTTTATTCTTGGTCCCAGTATGGCAGGCTATGTACAGGGCAAAAGCAGGCTGACAAAATAAATCTTTGACTTGTGCCACCATCCAGAGGAGAAAAAGAGAGAGACAGGCTTTTGGGAGTCAAAGAGAAATCTTATAGTCACAGAAATCACAAATAAAGTTTATTCTTGGCCCCAGTGTGGCTGGCTGTGTACAGGGCAAGAGCAGGCTGACAAAATAAATCTTTGACTTGTGCCATCCAGAGGAGAAGGAGAGCATGAGATAGACTACTGGGGACCAAAGAGAAATTTTATAGTCACAGACATCACAAATAAAGAAATTAATCTTGGCCTCAGTGTGGCTGTGCAGTGTGGGTACACTGTACAGGGCAGGCAGGCAGGCAAAATAGTGCTTGCATTGGTCTGTCTGTCTGTCTGTCTCCATCTCTCTCTCTCTCTCTCTCTCCCAGCACACTCACATCACGGGCCTGAGCAGGATATGCCACCAGAACAACCCAGTCATGAAGCTCTCATGAACTCTCTCGGATCAAACAATGCCCTCTCATTGACGGTCCCTCGCTGCTCCACCCTCATCAGTCAGACTGGTTTCTCCCATCTTTTCCCCAAAATCTGGAATTCTCTCCCCCCTGAAATATGACACTCCTCCTCCAACTACTCCCTTACCTCTGCCCTACACAATTACCTTTTCTTCAGCTATTCCTGCTTTAACCCACCTTAATACCTATCCAGTTTCTGCCTTCCTACCATGACACCCCCCGGCAGGGTTCTCAACATCTTGAAGGGGGAAATCAGGAAATGGCTACCCCTTCTCCTCATATTCAGTTCTTGCCTCTCTCCCTCTCTTCTCCACCTGCCCTTCTGGGTCACCAGGTCACAACCTAACCCTATCCTTTTTACTCCAACAGCACTTGCGTATTACTCGAGCCTGCTCTTGGTACACTCATGCACTATAAAAGGTTCTATCGCATTATTACCATTTTGTACATTTATACGTTCTTTTGTATGATTTTGGACATGTATTCCAATTTACCCAATGTTCCACTACTGTTTATTGTACAATACCTTGTGTTCCAGCTGTTGCACAATCTTACAATGTTGTATTATTTGTACTACCCACATACTATTGTAACTGATCATCCTTCACAACCCTATGTAACCCCTCCCTCCAGGTCGTACCGTGAGATGAGCAACTTGTGCCCTCCTGATGAAACATTTCAATAAATAAATAAATGAAGCAGATAGAAGTTATTGCTTTTATTCAGCAGTTTTACTAATTTTTATACAAATCATGCATTAAATTATTTCCTTTTGGCCTCTGTGTTGAATATAACTGACTTTGGCCACTTTTATACATGTTACTGTTTTTTTTTGAATATTTATAACTAATCAGAACAAATTAGAACTCCACCATGTTCTGGTTCTTTTTTAATAAGAGGCTGGCAGTATAGCCTAGAAGTTGTGAATGAGCTTGGTACATCCAGACAACAGACCTGGGCTTGATTCCCGCAACCTCCACTTACACACTGTGTGACTCTGTGCAAGTCACTTAACCTCCCCATTGCTCCTGGGTCACCTCTGAAAACAGGCACCTGTGCGTAGTGGGCCTTACCCAGTTAACAAATAATAAAATAAATAAAATTACTTACCATCAGAAACTGTCTGGGAGTACCAGGCGAACAAATCCAACATTTTAAAATCTGGAGGTAACCTTGGACTGCTCCCTCTCCTTTGCCCAGCACATTGACAGTGTTGCATGGGCCATCAACATTAAGATTGGTCTGCTTCATAGACATAAACGCTGTCTGACACCCAAAGCACTCAAAGCTGCAATTCACAGCTCTGTCATATCTATTGTTGACTATGGCTTGGTCATTTATGGTGCTGCTACTACCTCCTCACTCTACAGAATATCCATAGCAATAAATAAGGCCTGCAGACTTCTTACTGGCACTGCACGCTTCACACGTACATGCGACCTTTACGCTAAAACAGGATGGCATCAGGTAAGTGGAAGGATACAATACCCAGTCTGCTTGTTAGTTAAAAAAGCACTTTTCAGCCTCTTGTCCCCTGGAACCACAAACCTCCTGACCCCTCATTGCAGCTCCCTGCATACTCGGAGCTCTGCCTTCCTATCCCTCCATGTTCCACGATGCCAGACATCCCTATGTCAGTGCTCATTTGTCTACAGAGGACCACTGTGGTTCAATGCACTAAACAAAGAAATCACAACCCAATCAAAACTAGGTCCTTTGAAACATTTGCTCTGTCATGATCTCATGGCTAACAGCTCATGTGACTGCCACACCTAAGTACCACCTTCTGCAGGTGCAACCAACCCATTGTTCCCTCACTTCCATCCACTAACTGCAGTGCCTTCCTACCCTTGCCCACCCTCCCTTCCTCTCTTACCCCTTCCCCCCCCATAACCATGGACCACCCTCCTGCCTCAACCTTGTGTACCCCATCCCTATCTATTCAGGTTTTGACAAGGCCTTTGGGCTGCCCATCCTCCTCTGCATTCTTTGTCACCTACTTTGCTTTCTTCCTCTCTCAATTAGAGATGTGCAAAATTGGAAAATTTTGCCTACCGAAATATTTTATGTAATTTCCGCATTATGCAACATTTTTTGCCTGGGTGAAACATAATTTCACCTCTGATGGCACTTTCGCGTAATGTGAAATTACGCCAACTTTCACTACATTTAGACAATTTTTTTAAAATTTTGCCTGTGAAATTGAAACACATTGTGGGTAAATAGCTGAACTATCATGTGCAGGCTGTTTCCTGCAAAGCATATTTTCTGTTGAGTCAGAAAGCAGTTCAGTGTGGTGCACCACAGCCATTAAACCCTTCAAAAACCTCTTTATTTGTGATTTTTGAGAGTTAATTGCTCCCAGAATCTCAAGTTAGTTCCTGATGCTGCTAGTGAACATTTTTGTGTTTTGGTATCTTTAGATAATACTTAATTAAACTTAGGTAGTTATTTCGGTTTTCTCTGTGTCTGTGAGGGAGTTGAGTGGGGGAGTGATGACTGTGTGGGGGTGTGTGTGTGTGTAAGCAGAGCAGGCTAGTTTCTAATATTTGACAGATTTCTCACTGGTTGTGAGTGAGTTTCTGTAATTTCTTTTAAGTCTTAATATTTTTGTTGGTGTGCTACTTATTTGTTATATTTTTCTTACATATTAACCCTTTTTGGGGTAACTTTATCTGAAAAATTACTCATTCTGAGTAGTTCTGTACCGTTTCCCTTTGCTTAATCACTTTAGTGCTTAATTTTTTTATTGGAAATATTCGTGTATATTGACCACTTGTCCATATCCAGGTGCACTGCATTGTTGAATTGCTCACAGAAATTAAAATCGTGATCTAGCCTTTGCATTGCAGCATTCCTGTTGTTCTATTTAATTTGCTTACCACCAAGAGTAGGCCTGAAAACCATTTGAAACAGTGCAGAAAATGGCAGATTTGGGTTCTGGTGGTGGATGTGAACCATGTAACTGAATGGCTGAGACCTGCTTTCTGTCTGAATTTACTGTAACATTTTCAGGAAACATTTCTGGACTTCTGGGCCATGTTAGGCAATGGCAACACCAAGATTAGGCCTGAAATCATGGGTATACAGTGGGCCAAACAACATGTTTTGGTCCAGGGTGGAAAGCAAGCAACATTTAAAAGCATGGCTGAGATCTGATTTCTGTATGAATTTACTGTAACATTTTTTGGGAAAAATTTCTGGACTTGTGGAGCATGCTAGGCAGTGGCACTACCAAGATTAGGCCTGAAAACCATTTGAAACAGTGCAGAAAAAAGCAGATTTGGGTCCTGGTGGTGGATGTGAAACATGTAACTGCATGGCTGAGACCCGATTTCTGTCTGAATTTACTGTAACATTTTCGGGAAACATTTCTGG
This sequence comes from Neoceratodus forsteri, assembly GCA_016271365.2. Classification (NCBI taxonomy): domain Eukaryota; kingdom Metazoa; phylum Chordata; order Ceratodontiformes; family Ceratodontidae; genus Neoceratodus; species Neoceratodus forsteri. Next base: position 941,687,657 of record CM057450.1, read on the forward strand.
ACTTCTGGGCCATGCTAGGCAGTGTCAACACCAAGATAAGGCCTGAAACTATTGGTAAACAGTTGGCCAAACAACATGTTTTAGTCCGAGGTGGAAGGCGAGTAACATTTAAAAGCATGGCTGAGACCTGATTTCTGTCTGAATTTACTGTAACATTTTTTTGGGAAATATTTCTGGACTTCTGGGCCATGTTAGGCAGGGGCAACACCAAGATTACGCCTGAAACCATTGGTAAACAGTGGACCAAACAACGTGTTTTGGTCTGGATGGAAGGCGGGCAACATTTAACAGCATAACTGAGACCTGATTTCTGTCTGAATTTACTAGAACATATTTTGGGAAACATTTCTGGAATTCTGGCCTTCTGGGGCATGTTGGCAGTGCTGGCACCAGATGTGGTACATCTTCATAATGTTGTACACAACATTATTTGATGCAACATCACATTGCATTGTGAAACAGTTTTTTTTAATAGGCAAAATACTTGACATTTATGGGTAGGAAGAGGAAACATGTTAAAGAGCAGGTGACACCTTCAATATAACTTTAACAAAATATAATATTGACTGACAATTCAATTGCAATCCCCATATATGGAGTTTGCAAAGAAAAGTCCGGCACCAGTAGAAGGCTGTGGACCATTAGGGCCCTGTGCACAGAGTCTGTATTTTTTTAATTCAAATATCTTGTGTGAGCTGCTTCAACTCAAAGTAAGAAGTAATCACCACAAGCACATATTCATAAAGTGATCATTCTTTATTACAGTGTGGCAAGTAAACAATGTAAAAAATGCTCCCATACAACTAAGGTAAAAAACACCTGCGCCCTCAAGGCACCATACTTCACGATATGTATAAGGAATGATGGTGCCTTGGGGGAGCAGGTGTTTTTAACTTGGTTATATGGAAGCAAGTTTGACATTATTTACTTGTCACACTCGAATAAAGAACAAGCACTTTGAGGTCATGTGATGGCAGCCTGAGAGTCGGCAGCGCACCGCCGGAGTTCCACCACTCGCTACATAATTTGGGCTTTTACAACGCACCATCAGACTGAATTTCTTTTCATTTCTGGTAGCTCGGATCCTCGTGGAGTGCAAACTCGCCCTTTCAGACCCGTAACATGGAGGTCTTCATGAAAAAGGCGCCGATGAAGCACTCGCCTCCCCAGACCCCGGAAAAAGAGAAGGCCGCTAAGCGGGCCAAGCAACAGGCTGCTAGCTTATTGAAGCTACCCACTACGGATGCCCCGCTGTCAGAAAATAGGTTTCTCAAAGTTATGCAGCCTCTTCAATCCTCCATAGCGGCTATCGCTGAAGATATGCAAATGGTCAAGAGATCGGTGGATACTCTGTCTAGGAGGGTCGGGGACGTGGAGGTGAAGTTGACTTCTCTTGAAAATAAACACCTTGGGCACGAGACAGAACTAGTTATGGCCAAACGGAGATTAAAAAAGCTTGAGGAGAAATTAGAAGATCTAGAGGGGCCTGATCGGAGGAATAACCTCGTTGTGATCGGGATCCCTGAGAGAGAAGAAGAATACCCAATTACTTTTCTTCAGAAGTTTTGCAGTAAAGTGGCAGGGCTCTCCGGGGAATATATAATAGAAAGGCTCATCGGCTTGTACACCCCTGCCTCACCCAGGGCAGCCGCCCAGACCCTTGATTGTGCGATTTCTAAATTTTTTGACAAACAACACGTTTTGCCAAAGCAAGGGAGAGGAAAGAACTGTTGTGGGAGGGACATAAAATTAATCATCCAGGATTTGCCACATTCCGTGAGGTTGAGAAGGCAGGAGTTGCATCCCATTGTCGCTAAGCTTGTTGCAGCATCTAAATCATACAGAGTTAAGTATCCTGCAGTGCTGATGGTACATCACAAGAGAAGTGGCTATCCTTTGATTCCTACTCTAAGCGCTAACAGGAGCTGCAACGCCTGTTTCAGACCTCTTTAAAGGATGATGCTCTCCTTGCACTATATCTTTAATGGCCTTACTTGCTGGATCATCAAGATATTAATTTGAGGACATGGAGATGTTCATATAGAGTATTTGCAAACCTCCTGTCGGTTCTGTTTGGTTTTTTCATATATATTATTTTGGAGTCTCTCAGCGTTTCAGCGACATGCACCACCTAGTGGCGGTCTATGGATCTTGTGCGATGAAACTTTGCTAACGTCTCAATTGTGGACAACCCCTGTTTTTCCCTTTCTCTTTTTTCTCCTCTCTACATTTGGGATTACCTTGGAGTCGACTTTCTCGGCGCATATGGCTCTCCTTGTCTCCATTGAGCTATCTGAGGATTGGGCCGAGTTTGAGGAAATTTTTGAGTTTTTGACTCCAGCATGCAGCTTGCCTCTTTGGGTGAATAAATTTGGTCCAGACGGTTTCTACAGCTGAAGTACTGTTGCAGCCGGGACTCATTATTCTTTTGGGATACCATTGATGGTAGACTTTATGTACTGAGCTGCTCATCTCCACGTGGATGGGGGTGTTTTTTTTTTTCTTCCTGCAGCATACAATTTTAGGCAACTCGGACTTCTCAACAGGACTGGATTGCTGTGTTTTCCTTTTTCTCTCCCCCTTTCCCTTTTTTATTTATATAAGCTGCATAACTTAGTGTGTGTGTGGTCACCTACCAAGTTGTTAGATATTTCCCTAGTTTACCCGGGGAAGGCCTATTCCAATTTGATCTTAGTCTTAAACGACAGATGATTAGTGGTCTGTTGGGGCTATTTACTTTTCTGGGTAATGACTTTCCAGCCCATTTGGTGATTAATTGTCTTCTCTTTTCTCTTGGTGAGTGGGGGCTCTGGGGGGTGATGCGGGTGGTATTGGGCTGTTTGGAATGTTAATCATGTGGCATGCTTTGTTTAGGAGGGCAGTCTTTTGGGACTGGGGGCTAGGTTCTGTTTTAGATTGGGGGGATTCTGGTCTACTGTATTTCTTGGGTGTTGGGAGGGTTGGGGCTTGGGGGTTGGTTATTTGTTTGAGATTTTGGGGGCGGGACTATCAAGGTTATGAGCTAATTGAAGTACATACATACATATATCGGGGGTCAGGGAGTCAGTAGTTATGTCATGGAGACCTCTGGCATAATTTGCCAGGACGCATTTTACTCAGCTTGCCCTAAATCTCGCTTATTTCCTGATGGCTTGCAGTTACAAGCTCGTTAGTTGGAATGTTAAAGGAGCCAAGGACAGGGTCAAGAGGCAAGTGGTATTAAGGCACCTCCATCATTTGGGAGCTCATATTGTCTTCCTTCAAGAGACACACCTAAAAAGAAACGACCTTCACTATTTCAGAAGAGCGTGGGTAGCGCAGGTGTATGGGGCTGGGGAATCAACAAAGTAGGGCAGCATGGCTATTCTTATTGCTAGGAACATCCCTTTTAAATTGGTAAATGAGTGTTGGGACCCCGGAAGCCGTTATGTAATTGTACATGCGCAGTTGGCTTCGCAACCGATTATATTAGGCTCTATATATGGCCCTAACAAAGATTCCCCCTCTTTTTTTATGAACCTACTGCGCTTAGTGGTATCCGATATATACAAACCTACATTTATAGGGAGATTGAGTTGGTGTTCCAGAATGACTTAGATAGGTCAGGTTTTGTAAAGTAGGGGTTATCGCCTGCACAAAAGAGCCCTCAGGGACTTCATTAATAATGCAGCCCTGGTGGATATCTAGCGCACCTCAACCCTGTGATGTAGCAATATTCCTTTTACTCACGGTACATAACTCCCATTCACGAATTGATTATATTTTAGTAAGTTCATCAGTGATACCTGATGTGATACAGGAGATTTGTGCAAGGGTTATATCAGACCATGCTCCAGTCAGTGTGATATACAGGCAAACCTTAGGGAGTAACGCTCACCTCAATGGAACTAAATTGCCAAATTTTAAAAGACGAGTCCTCTTTGGTGATTCTCAAAGATTTTATTAAGCTTTTCCTAGAGGACAATCAGGACTCAGTAGACCAGAGATCTGGTTTGAGGCTGCCATGAAATGCTCCTTAAGGGGTGAGTTAATTAAGATTGCCTCCAGAAACAAACGTGTTCAGAGGGATAAGCTCGACACCTTGCTAACATCGATTAGACGGATAGAGACTGTTTTATCTCAGTCTTCTTCTGAATCGGACTGGGCTAGACTGCATTAGCTCTGGGCGCAGCACTCGGGCTTAGTGATGCAGCAAGCTGAGTTAGTACTTCAGCGAGCGAGACTTCAATACTTGGATATAGGCGAGAAAGCTGGAAAACTTCTCGCTATGCGTATTCGACATCTGGACTTGGATCACCACATTCCGGGTGTTCACACGGCTCAGGGAGGGCCGGCTTGCATGGACCTGCAGGAAATCTCCAGTGCGTTTGGGGCATATTATCAGAGATTATACGCGGAAGATTCCAAATCCAAGCCCTCAATGATGGAAATTACCTCATATCTGAACTCAATCTCTCTCCCAAAATTACCGCCAGATGAGGCAGCCGAGATAGGTGCCCCAATATCACTTTTGGAGATTTACAAGCCATTCAGCAGATGCCCTCTGACAAGTCCCCTGGGCCTGATGGGTTTCCTAGCAATTTTTACAAGGTATTTTGCCCTGTCATATCCCCAATTTTGTTAACTGTTTTTCATTACTGGTTTGAGCATGGTATCTCCGACCCAAATTTCCAAGAGGCCACTATCTCGTTAATTCTGAAGCCGGGGAAGGACCCTTACAATATGGACAGTTACCGTCCGATATCTCTCCTAAACACAGATATTAAAATACTGGCTAAGGTTTTGGCTAATAGATTATCTAAAGTCATGGATATGTTAGTCAACAGGGAGCAAGTGGGCTTTATGAGGGGGAGATTGTCCCAGGACCACCTGCGTAAATTGTTACATCTCATTGCGGAGGCCAGGGAATCTAAAACACCAGCAATACTTCTTTCTCTGGATGCCGAAAAGGCCTTCGACCGGGTGTCCTGGGATTTCCTTTTCACTACCCTTTCAGCATTTGGGCTACCTGAAGATTTCTTAAAATGGGTTAAAATATTGTATTCCTCTCCCTCTGCACGAGTGAAATGTAATGGGGTGTTATCGCCACCTTTTAAGTTAGAGCGTGGTACAAGACAAGGCTGCCCCTTGTCCCCATTACTATTTAATTTGTATCTGGAGCCTTTTGCGTGAATTAGCGCCAGAATCCACTCATTAAGGAGGTATACAGGTGGGGGAATCTAGGTATGCATTTCAGCTGTCACCCAGACAATGTGTTGCTGCACATTGAGAATCCGGGATCTCTGTTCGGCTGTTTTGGAGGAGATAGATAGCTTCTCCAAAGTATCTTATTATAAATTGAATCGGGCTAAGACCAAAATCCTCCCTTAAATCATACTGTCATAAAAGCAGACCTACAGATGTTTGGCCTCGGTTGGGAGGCCAAATCCCTTATATGTTGGGCATTAGTATTAGCACAAGTTTACCCTCGATGATTAAAGATAACCTCGGTAATCTGGTTCAAATTATCTCGGGAGATCTGAACAGATGGTGCTCGATCTCTCTGTCTATGTGGGGAAGGCTGAATTTCCTTAAGATGAATATTCTCCCTAGAATATTATATCCTTTGGGGATGCTCGGCACTTATCTTCCCAAAAAATGGTTTATTAGTTTACAGAAAATATTTAATTCCTTTTTGTGGCAAGTGAAGAGAATACGTAGGTCTTATATCAAGTTGACAGCCTCAAAATTCAAGGGAGGATTGATGGCCACCTCTCTGTTTTTATATTATGCAGTGCAACACATCTGAAAGTTAACTTTGTGGGCCGATGGACATAGGCTCTCTGGTTATTCCCCCCTATGGTTAGATATCGAGTGTGACCTGGCGAAAAGAATGAAGAGTTCTTTACGTGCCCTCTTATTGTTCCCAGTCCATTATTTCTAAAATTCCATGAACAACCCATGGGCTGGTCCTTGAAGGCATACATTCAGTTGCAAACTCATCTTGGAGTCAAATGGTGGCTATTGGACAACCAGCCTATTTTTGAGAACCCTCAAATCAAAGTAGAGGTACCACAGTACCCACTGCTTTTATCTGAATAAGTCATTTTTCCGTATCGGATTTTTGGGAACAGGGTCGTTTACATCCTTTCGACCAGCTGAGGAGACTCCATGGGATTCCTGACCATTATTTTTTCAAGTGGTTACAGCTTAGTAAAGCTATAGCTCGGGTTTTTCATTCAGTGCCCCCTGCTGGTCGTATACCGGTTAGCTTGGATGCTTTCTTAACTGCTGCGGCCCAACCACATCCAGTTTCCAAAGTTTACAAGTTACTTCAGGAATGGGACTACAGGCTCCCCTCAGGTGTTTGTTACTACTGGGCAGGGGTCTTAAATATCCAGGCTACCCTGAATCTTTGGAAAAAACTTTGGGTCACTATGTATAAATTTATTAAACAAGACAGGTTAAGGATGGTACATTTTAATATTATGCATCATCTATATTTAACTCCTTCTCATTTATTTAGGCATGGGGCATCTCCCACGTCTTTGTGTTGGAAATGCAAGAAAGAGGAGGGAACTTTGTACCATATGCTATGGACTTGTCTGGTTATACGGTCCGCCTGGAATGCCATTTCCAATCTCTTGGACCCTGTCCTTGGCTCACACGATAGGTTCACCCCGGAGATTTGCTTATTGTTTCTTTTTCTCGCAGCACCTCCAAGACTTGGAAAGCCTATGTTTCACTTGTTTCAGCTGTAATGAAATTGTTAATTCTAAGAAACTGGTCGTCTGATAAATCACCGTCTTTATTAGAATGGTATCAGGAATGTACTTTAGCTTTACAGCTTGAGAAGCACATTGCATATATGCGGGGCAAGCAAGAGCGCTATGCATATCTCTGGGGCCCTTTAGATGTATTCTTTATGGCCTGGAAACATTAGATCCAATTATCTTAAGTTTTATGTATTTGTTTTTGCTCCCTGTTCCTCGTAACTTGTGGGGTGGGGGGAAGTGGGGGGATGAGGGGGGATGAGGATAGACTTTGGGCTTCTTTTCTCGTCTGGGTATTAACTGAAAGTAACTTGCATCTAGTTATGGTGAGTTTATGCCAATATCTTGTGCTCTCTGTTTATTTTTTCATTGTCTGTCCTCTAGCTTGGGTATGTTTATAAAAATAATAAAGATGGTTTAATTACAAAAAAAAGAACAAGCACTTTATGGACATGCTGTGGTGAGTACTTCTAACTTTGAGTTGAAGCACCTCACACAAGGTAATTGAATTGCAAAAAATATGCACTAGTCTATGCACAAGACCCAGATGGCCAACAGCATTCAGCAGGATCCGGTCTTTCATTTGCAAACTCCATGTATAGGGTATGCAACTACATTATACATCATTTTATTGTTAAAAGGAATCTTGAATGCATAACCAGCTCTAAGAAGTAACACACACAGCACAAATAATAAGGGAATAAGGTGTTTATCAGGGGAGGGGTACATGGACACGGTACAGAATAAGCATTTAAATGACAGCCAGGATCAGGAGGACAAGGGTAATACAAGAATGAGCGGGGAGAACTAATAGAGAGAGAACAAGAAAAGGGACTGAATTCCATAGGGGGCATAAGACAGTAACACACAGAACAGCAATGGTCAAACAAATAATTTTATATAAAAAATAAAGAAACAAAAGGATTTAAGGAATGGATGTAGATCAAAGAGGACAGAATAGATTTGTTTGAGTTTTTATTTTTTTTTGGGGGGGGGAACATACAAACAACAGAATGGAAGATAGAAAAATGAAAACAAAAATTACAAATTAATTTGTGCTGCCACATTAAGTGCCAGTAGGGCCGCCAGGGAGTTCAGACAGGATGCCCATGATTTTGTCAACATCACACTGCAGTTTAGAAATTTTCCCCCCCCGGGCATCACTAAATTCCTGTATGACATTTAACTCCTGTCAGAGATGCTGGACTTGAGACAGGATAGCTGTGTCACTGGCACTGCTGGCAGGGTGGGGGAATGCCTGTGCTGCTAATGCTGGCTCTGGACAAGGGGGGCCCTGGAGGGGTCTGGATGTTACTGACTGAGGCTGTTTTCTGGTACGGCAATCCCGGAGAGGACATTTAACTGGTCCAGCCACGCCTCCCTCCTGCTCACCCCCTTCAGTGCTCACACCCACACTGCTCCCCACAACTGCACTTGATGATGCCACCACCTTCTGCAGTTTGAGGTCCCATTGGAGTGGATGGTGGTGCACCATGTGGCTATGCTGGCCAGTTGTCCCAAAGTGGGAACCACATTTTCCTCAACACACTTCCTGCCTACATAGATTGCAGGCAACCACTGGGTCACCTACTGATATTGCGTAGAAAAAAATCCCAGACAGGAGAACTTCAGGGATGAAAGGGCTGTGGGGGGGGGAGGAGATGATGTCCCAGGCACTAACTCCTCCTGCTGCTCGGGAAGGGTACAGTCTCCTGCTGCCTGGGCAGAGGAATAGTATCCTCCTGGTCCTGGGGAGGGGGCACAATCTCCTGCTGCTGCTGTGGTGGAGGGGCCATGGTCACCTTCTGCTGCTGGGGAGGGGGCACATTTTGCTGCTGGGTGCTGGTGCTGGGGCAAAAAGCCTCCTGCTGCTGTGGCATTTAATTTTTATACATTATGTCTACAAACACCACCAATTCAATCAAAACCAAAAAAAACCCAAAAACAATGGACTCTGAGAGAGTGGGGGGGTCACATACTAAAATATGAAATAGAACAAAGACAAACAAGAAAAAGTTTGAAAAAAAATAGCACGGATTAAGTAATTTATGTGTAAAAGTTTACTCTGCAGTCATAGGGATTATAGATGCTGCCTGCTTCCTTGAGATATATAGCACAGGAAATGAACCACTTACTTTCTGCCTATTTAGACTCAACCATATGACCACCAGCACAGCGAAAAGACCAATTTTGCCTAATTTTGCATCAGAAGTGCAGGAGAAATTCAAGGTGTATTTGGTGGCAAAATTTCACTGAAAGGCCATAATTACTCAAAATGTTTCACTGGGCGAAATTGGAGATTTTGACATAATTTCGCCAGTGAAATAACATTTTGCTGCATCTCTACTTTTAATCTAATTGGCTTTTTGATTCAAAGTATGTAAATGTTACTGACTGTTTTTCTGTAACATTATTTTACCCTTTGCATGTTTGTTCACCCTTCCCCATTGACGTGGAATATTTGTTAATGAGCTGCCTTGTGCTCAAAGCTATTGCAATTCGAGATTGAATAAATAAAAAAAGAATAAATAAATAAAATAAAGGGTCAGAACTTCACTGAGATCTCCTAGCCCCAATTTCTATATGTGAGGGTTTAAGAGACACTTTGTCACTTGCATAGAAACATAGAAACATAGAAGTTGATGGCAGATAAGGACCATGTGGTCCACTCAGTCCCACTCAGTCTGACCATTTTATCTACCTATTTCAAAACAACAGATCCTAGTTGATCTGCAGCTCACCCTTTCTTTCCTGTCTATAGGGTTCCCTTGTGTCTCTTCCATCCATTCTTGAATGCCCTAAGTTTTTTTGCCCCCCAGTGGGGTGCCACAAGGCTGGTATTTTCAAACATAGTTATACCCTTTAGTGCTTGGATACTAGTATATCAAAGTGACCGATTGACTTATAGGGTCCCTATTAGTTGATCAATCACTTTGATACACAAAATCCCAGCACTAAAGGGTAAAAATATATTTGAAAATACCAGCCCCATAGAACTGAATGATGCGCTGTCATGCAGCCTTCGTTTTGTGACATCACAAAACAAGGCTGCTTGGGCCAACATGGGGGGGTGTTTTTCGGACCGGGATTCATCTTTTTTTGGCCACTATACACATTTACTAAATTACGAGGGATGCAACTTTTTCTATAGATGGAATTACTATGCCAAACTTGAGCAGAAAGCTACTGATCTGGTAAGGGATCAAATGGGCTGGGGCAAGCAGCTAATAGAAACCTGCTCTTTAAGAATGAACCAAGAAAAGATAACTGGAAAGCTAGCCACTATAATAGTGACTAGTAAGTGATGAGTAAACCATGCCCCCAGATGAAGCTTAAGAGGACCAAAGGTCTGGAGCTACTGCATACGTAAGCTGGTCCCCATTTCTGGCATCATTTTGGCTCAGAGAGCTGTAGGTATTTTTTTCATCAGTGCAATTTAACTTTTCTTTTCTTATTTGAATGAATTATTCCCATGGCTTATTGCATATTTGCACAAGTCACTGCACTAAAAACAGCATGTTTATTTATATTCAACCTGAGTTCGATTATAAGTCACAAGACTAAACGTGAAGCAACAGGTTTAAGTATCTGTAGCATAGCTACTTTACACAGCAATTTTGCAGCTGAAATGATTTTGACCTTGCATTTAAATGTACTTCAATAAACACACTAGCAAAAAGCTTGCTTCTTGAGCGACCATAGCAATGTCTTTGGAATTATTTTTACTGGTACTATAGTGTTAGTGTCAGTTTATAGGTTAATACAGTGGTAGTCATAGAAAAGGTTCTCAGTACTGAGGTATACCTGGGTCTGCCATTCTTTACCAGGAACCTATAGTTAGTCTTAGTGTAGGGGATATTTTGTTTCTTAGGAACTGCTGTGCATCTAGTTGGGCACTAGCCACATGTCTCCCCTACATTATCCCTAATCAAATTAAGCTGTTTGCAATTTAACTATTGGCGGGAGACATATATTGTTTCCACCTTACATGAAATGCACACAAGGAAGTACTTATGTATCGGAGGCTGAGTAGTGATAAAGTAGCATACTTGACTGTCATCAGGCTGACTTGTTGAAGATGACAAAGACCCCAAATACAAGTCCCTGAATTGCTCTTCCTTCCTTCCTTCCTTCCTCAAAAAAATACAGAACAATACACTGGTTACAGGTAAACACATGCAGAAGACAGTAATTACATAAAAGCTTACACAGTTTCAGTTTCATAAGTGCTATGGGTGAAAATATAACAATACTCGATGAGTGTGGTACATCGATTTGGCAGATTCAGTATGCAGCTTAAAGTCAGAGAGAATACCTGGGTTACCTAGGTACAAAGAGTTGAAATATACACAGCCAGAGGTGGTTTTGCCAAGGATACAGCAGAGAGGAATAGTATTGAGGGGTGGGAGTAGGAGTGATGGAGTATGGGGAGTGGGAAGCGGGAGGAGGGATGTGTCAAGAAACGAGAGAAATGGAGTGAGCTAGGGGTAGTCTGAGTTTATACTGGGCAGCAGCAGCAGTCATTTTCACAGGCTAGGTAGGAGTAGAGCCCAGTTTTAAATTGGTTCAGCTTACTGCATTCAGTAAGGGGAGCAGGGAGGTCATTTAACCACTTTGGTCCTCGGTATGATAGGGATCACTGTCCAAGCATAGCGTGCTTAAAGGGCACCAGTTGCCCCCCCCCCCATGACTGCACTTCTGGTGTTTTTGGTGGGTTGGGTATTCTTAAATAGGTTAATGATGGATTCAGGTGTCAGTTCTAGGAGTGATTTTTTCCACAGCAGGCAGGATTGGTATTTTACTCTGTGATGGAGAGGGAGCCATCCAGTCTCTTTATATTGTGCACAGGTGTGGGTCAGATAATCTGCCCCAAAGACCAGCTTACAGGCCTTATTAAGGAGGGTTTTGACCCTTTTCAGTGCGGTGTCTGAACCAGCTCCGTAGATCACCAGCCCGTAATTGATGGTGGACAATGCAGAGCTGCACATGACAAATTTCAATGCCCCTGGTGTCATTGCATACCTGTGGCGGTAGAGCACATCTAACTTAGTATTTGCTGATTTTAAAACTTGGTCGATATGCATGGAGAAGGTGAGGGTGTTGTCTAGATGAACACCCAGGTATTTAAATGTGCTTACTTGCTCCAATGATTCCCCTTTATGGCTTTTTATTAACAGTGGCCCATACTTTTTTTTTTGCTATGAGGCGTAGTGAAGAGCATGACTTTGCTTTTTTTGTAGTTGAGCAAGAGCCTATACTGTGCAAACTACGTTTCTACCCTTTGGAAGTTGGCTTGAAGTTCCATTGTTATTGTGGACAAATCCTTGCCAGATACTGAGATGACGGCATTGTCAGCATAGAGCACCATGCGGGCAGGTGGAAGGTAGGGGATTAAAGAAAAGGCTAAATAGCAAGGGGCAGAGTATTGAACCTTGAGGGATTCCAAGGCTCACTTCCCTTGGTTCACAGAGTTTTCTAATAATTTGCATGCATTGTGATCTGTGAGAGAGGCAGCTGTCAAACCAGGCTACTATTTTAGGGGACAGGCCAATGGATAGAAGGCAGTTTAGTAGAAGTGGGTTGCTTATTGTGCCAAACACTTTATTGAGGTCTATGAAGATAGATCCCACTGCCATACCATGGTCCAATGCATCATGAAGTTGTGTGTTGTAGTCAACCAGAGCGGTTAGGGTGCAGTGTTTTTTCTGAAACCCATGCTGTTGTACATATAGGAGACTGTACTTACCTAGATAGTCTGTTAATTGATCAGATACAATTCTTTCCAGGGCTTTAGATGGGGCGGGGGTAATATTGAAATAGGCCTGTAGTTTGACAGATTGGTTCTGCCGCCACTTTTGAAGATGGGGGTGATGAGTGCTGACCTGCATTTATCTGGGACCACTCCCATTTTTTGGGATGTGTTGAAGATTTTGGTGAGTGGTGCCACCAGCTTGTCCAGGGTGAGTGTTACCATGTTCATATCAATTAGATCTCTCCTCATCCTAGTCTTACCTAGGACCTGCTTGATGTATTTTATGGTTTCAGCTCTGGTTGTATGTCTGAAGTAAAATAGTAGTATGCCACACTAGTGTGCAGGCTGCTTGGCAGCACTTGGTCTTTGTTATCTTTGCAGAGGTAGACCAGGCAGCTGCCACCCCGCTTAGAGAGTCAGTCCTGGCAGAAAGTGATATAGCCAGATAGGGCCACAGTGACATTAGGGATTTTAGGGGAGAGCCAAGTCTCAGTTAGTGCAATGACATCAGGTTTAAGATGCTCCACTCAAGCTTGGAATTGTGGTAGTTTTGGGTAGTAGGCTGCCTATATTAATGAGACAATCTTAAGGTGTCCAAGCCTCATGGTGTTGCACATACCTGGAGGTCCAGGGCTAGGGTAAACATTCCCAGATAGTAGAAGCAGAATCAAGATAATTTTCCTGAGGTAGCATGTCCAGAACATCCAGGTTGAGCCAGCATGCTTGTACTTGGTGTGCCTATTGTCATTAGAGCTGACAGCATGGGTCCAGCAAGGTTGCTATAGGTAAGGTTGGAGGTGTTAGAGGCAGGTAATGCTGTGATGGGTCCTTGAGGGCATGTACCATGAAGGGGGTTGATATCGTCCCCCTTGTTGTACCAACATCAAGCAATAAAGTGTAAGAGAATGTTGACTTGTGCTTTGGGGTACTGTCTTATGTTTACCATCTTCCACCCCAGAGTGAAAATGAGGGGTACCAGTAATGTCAGCTCGGGATGTCCTTTGTGTTGGGCAGTACTGAGCACTGCTGAGTGTTCGTGTTAGCGTGGCAAAAGAAGGGTGCCACATTTCACTTCAGTGAACATCCATGCACCATATTTCTTAACTATGGGATGGAACAAAGGTAACCATCCCGTTTAGAGAGGGTAGATGCTTCCTTCAAAACAAATGGATATTGTCCTAGTACTAGTATGGGCACTAGTTGCAATGTGTTTGTCCCTTTAAGAGAGGGAGTGTGCTTGTTCCTGCACAGATGAATCAGAAGGAATGGAGGGTGGTGCACTTTGTGCAGAAAGTGGATTTAAAGATTATTGGGGGCAAGGGTGGGGAGGTGGGAGAAAATTCAAACAGACTGTACTGTACAGAATGCAAAAAGAAGTACAAAATAATGCAAAGAAGCAGTCCAATAGAGTGTGAGCTGAACTGGAGGAAGTGGCCAATGGAAAGCTGTGTCTGGGTTGCAAGAGCAATCCAATTACTTGTTTTCAAGTCCTTGAGTAGCAGTATACCTTTGGAGCAGAGGCAGGCGGGCAGTGAAGCAGGCGCAGCTGACGAGAATCCCAGGCAAAACCGCTGGTCCACAGAGAGCCTGATCAGGGGCTTAGATCTAGAGGGAGGAAGAAGAGATGAGGGAATCAGTCATAGTGGCCACAGTGGTGCTTAACCACCAGTGGGAGGGGCTGCTAAACATAGGGAGAGAAAGAGAAAATGAGCTTGGGTGGGGGCAAGTAAAGTAGTTTCTTGGTGGTGGGTGTCTGGGCTACGGTGCCAAAGAATGCTAGGCAGAACAGAATTAAGTAGCCATTTAACTAGGGTTTATGGAAAGAATAGAGTGAGAGGAACAGTGCTTAGGGTTAGGCAGGGCGGGAATCACAGAAAGAGAAGAGAAAAAAGGTTAGCTTGAAACAGGAAGTGAGTAGGTAGGCAGCAGAAATTTATGCTGAGGCTGAGGTTTATGCTGACTTCACCTCAGCATTTAATCAACCATAGGAGCCAGTTATGGCTTTGTAAGCCCCAACTAACTGAATGTTATCACTTAAATACATTAGACATTGCAAATTATATAGCTGTCAGAAAGGACAGACCCAGCAAGAAAAGGGGAGAGGCGTAATATGTTTTATGTAAAATCTGATCTGGGTGCAACATGCTTCTAATTAACTATACAAACACAATAGTCTGTGAAAATGTATTTCTTCAATTTAAAATTGGCCAAAAAAGCTTTATGTGTGCTGCATTTATAACCCACTTGGCATAGGTGTCAAGTGTTTTAGGAACCTGAGGCCAGATTATCAAAAGGTTTTAGGACTATGTCCCACAACACAACTTCAGTTGCAGAGATTGGTATTCTCATCTGTAGCAGCTGCGGAAGGTATTATGGCTGGTCTCACTGGCTGTAACAGTTTTCCACAGCTGCAGAAATTTCTATGGCAACACCACTTGCAAGCTGCCACAAATTGTGGAGCCAGTCTTAAATCAACTCCACTTTTGAGAATACCATAGCTGTGGGAGAAACAGCAGTTCTGCAAGTGACAATGCTGAGTTTTTCCCACAGCTGCAGGATTTTCAAGAGCTTTGCGAATCTGGACCCTGATTCTTAATGTTGAGTCATTTATAAACAGGTGAGATTATTGCCCTCAGATATCTCAATTTGAATGGGCAGGTGAATTCTTCATATTTTGTAAATAGTTTTGAAGATGTGTGGTTTAGGTCAATTATGAATGTCCGAAAAAGAATGAATAATAAATTACAAAACCATGCTTTGTTAGATTGGATTTTACTACAACACCTGAGCAGGATAAAAGCATCTGATGCACTATCAGACAGCATAACTGACTGCGCTCTAATTTTTGTAACTGGTTTAACAATACCACAATCCAGTTATTTAATAGTTTCACAACTCTTCTAAACTGATTCTATTTGATTTTTTTGGATGTACTGTATACAATATGGCAAGCTGTTACTTGAATGCAGTTCCAGATGTAAATTTCACACTTGATTATTTCTATCTCGGAATGCACCTTTAATTAGGAGGTGTTTCAAAGAAACAAAATTCAAAATGGATGAACAAGGAATTGCTCAAATGTATTAAGTTAAGAGAAAAAGCCTGGTCTATGTTTAAGGTGTCTTGATCTGTGCAAGACTGGACACATTATAGGTGTTATAGAAATATTTGTAAAAAATCTATTCATTCACCAAGAGTACATTTTTAAAACCAACAAATGGATAACCTATCAGATCCCCCAAAAATCTGGAGATGTTTGAAAAATCTTCTGTGGCCATCTGAAGTAGACCAAAAAGGCAATTTGACTTTTGATGTGGATGGCTAAATTCATGTAGACTATCATGCTATATGAAATATCCCCAATAACCATTTGTGTAATGTTGGTAATCATATGTTGAATACAAATTGTAATAATAATTTTAATCCAGAATTGTCTGAATTTTCAATTTCTTTTCAACCCAAATTTTATTTAAAATGACTTTCTAGCTCTCAAGTCTTTAAACTTTTATCTAGTTTTAATACTGATAAATCAGCTGGTGCAGATAGAATTGCACCTAAATTTGTGAAATTAGCAGCACCAGCGATTATGTATCCAGTTACAAAAATATTGAACATGTCTTCTGAAATGCAGCACCTAACAGACTTATGGAAATTGGTTCACAAAACAGCACTGCATAAAAAGGGTTCAACTGCAGCTATAGATAATTATTGTCCCATACCTATTTTATCTGTGCTTTCCAAATTACAGGAAAGGATTGTTTATGCACAGTTAATGGACTATTTTGAGCAATATGGTCCCCTGTGCAATGAACAATATGTTTTTTTTTGCAAAGGTTGTGAAACAGCACTGCCTTGGTCAAGTTTATGAACACTATATATGAGTCTTTAGATTCAGGCAGATGACTGCTTCTGTGTTCATATACCTGATCAAGGCATTTCATTTGGTTGATAGTGGAACATTGATTCAGACACTGAAATTATTGGGCTTTGGCACATCTTCTTTAAATTGGATCTTGTATTATTTGTGCAGTAGGATGCAAGTATTAAAACTGGGTTCTGTTTTGTCAGATAAATTGACGATCCCCTTTGGTGTTTCACAGAGATCTTTTCTGGGGCCACTACTTTTCACACTGTTTATAAATGATGTCCCTAAATTCTGTTTTTCAGCAGATATGTTGTTATATGCCAATAATATGGTCCTGTTTGTAAAATTCAAAAATACAGATGAAATGAATGTTAAATTACAAAAAGATTTTCAAAGTTTACATACATGGCTCATGTTGAGCAAAGTGTCACTCAGTATATCAAAGACACAAACAATGTTATTTGGAACAACCCCAAAACAAAAGAAATTTACAAACTATTATAAGCTAATCATCATTCCTGGACATTCTGTTAAAATTGTTGATGTTTTAAGTACCTCAGTGTTCACCTTAAATTCACCACTAATGTTTGCTCCACACATCAAGAATGTAACTGCAAAGGTTCATCAAAAACTAAGACAGTTATATTGTGTCAGAAAATATCTTATTATGAATCCCAAATAAAGATTAAAACTCACAGTTTGTTACCAGTTCTTGACTATGGCTCATTACTTAGCAGTAGATGCTGCTTGAAAGTCTAACTTGGAAGAAAATTTGTTATAAGATAGCTAAGTTTGTTTTGCTTGCTTGTAACTAAACTCATCATTGCATAAATTTAACTAAATTAAATTGACTTTTGTTTGCATTTAATTTTAACTGGCGGCCTTGGCAAATGCTACCTTTAGAATTCTACAGTACATAAAGGGGCATCTTGTTGTTTGGCTGATTTACTCAAGGAACAAAATGTTACTTACAAATCATGCTCTAAATCAAACCATCTGCTGAACAGTTCAATCTAGGGTTAAAAGGGGTCCTTATCAACGTTAGGAGCCTGGACAATAAATATGATGAATTTAAGTACCTCCTGGAAACATATAGTATACAGGTGGCTCTAATCACAGAAACTTGGTGGGAAAAGGATGATGTGTGGGATAAAAATATAACAAGATATAACCTTTTTTCCAAATCAAGAATACATAGGAAAGGTGGCGAGATTGCAAAATATGTTGTAGATTCACTAAAATGTGAGGCAGTAGTATTAGATCAAAACAATTTATAAGTATTGTGGTTAAAATTAATACCCCAAAACTTGACTAAATTAAATTTAGGATTGGTTTATAGCCCTCCATCAATTTCACCAGAAAATAATACCATATTGTTAAACCAAATAGTTGGATTGGACACAGTCAAAAAAAAAAAAATAATAATATTAGAAACATAGAAGTTGACAGCAGATAAGGACTGCAAGGCCCATCCAGTCTGCCCATTTCTTTTTCTACCTTATAAATGTGCCATTGGCCTTTGCTCTGTCAGTGGCCTATCTATTCATAGTCATTTGTATTGCTCCCTTATGCCTATCCCATGCCTGTTTGAAGCCCTGCACTGTATTCATAGCCACCACTTCTTGTGGTAAGCCATTCCATGCATCCACCACCTTTCTGTGAAAAGAATTTCCTCACATTCCTCCTTAATTGGCCCCCTCTAATCTCATGCTGTGTCCACTTGTCCTGCTATTTTTCTTATATTTAAACATGTTAGACTCTTTCACCTTGTTAATGCCCTTAAGGTGTTTGAATGCCTCGATCATATCACCTCTCTCCCTCCTTTACTCAAGGGTATACATATTGAGCTCTGTTAATCTGTCCTCATATGTCTTCTGATGCAGTCCCTGCACCATTTTGGTTGCACTTCTCTGGACTGCCTCAATTTGTCCTTGTGAAGGTGTAGCCTCCAATACTGCATGCAGTACTCCAGATGGGGCCTAACCAGTGTCTTGTAAAGAGGGATTATTACCTCCCTCTTACGACTTGTGATACCCCTACTAATACACCCTAATACCCCCTAGCCTTACCTACTGCTTTAGAGGTCTGCTTGGATGATTTCAGGTCATCAGTGATGATGATGCCCAAGTCTCTTTCTTCCTTTGTGACTGCTAGCAACTCCCCTCCCAGCCTATAGGTGGCTTCAGGGTTTCTCTTCCCTATGTGCATGATTTTGCACTTCATTGCATTAAATCCCAGTTGACACTCTTCTGACCATTTTGCTAGTTCATCCAGATCTCTTCTCATTCTGCCCACCCCATCTGAATCATCTACTCTGTTGCAGATCTTGGTGTCATCTGCAAACAGACAAGCCTTACCCTCTAGTCCATCTGCAAGGTCACTAATGAAGATGTTGAAGAGGACTGGCCCCAGGACTGATCCCTGAGGTACCCCACTTGTGACTTGCATCTCATCTGACTGTATACCATTTACCACCACTCTCTGTTTTCTGCCCGTCAACCAGTTTGCCACCCAGTTGACCAACTTCGGACCCACCCCGAGCCTACCCAGCTTATTTATCAATCTTCTATGTGTAACAGTGTCGAAAGCTTTGCTGAAGTCAAGGTAGGCGACATCAACTGCTCCCCCTTGGTCCACCACTCTGGTTACCCACTCAAAGAAATCTATGAGATTAGTTTGACAGGACCTTCCTTTTGTAAACCCATGCTGTCTTGGATCATGTGCCCCTATGGATTCCAGGTGTTGCACTATCCTTTCCTTAAGGAGTGCCTCCATAATCTTGCCCACTACTGAGGTAAGACTGACTGGTCTGTAGTTGCCTGCCTCCTCCCTGCTACCACTCTTGTGGAGCGGGATCACTAAACCCTTCTCCAGTCTTCTGGGACCTCTCCTGTGCTCATAGACTCACTAAACAGTTCTGCTAATGGCTCTGCTAGTTCCACCTTTAGCTCCTTAAGTACCCTGGGATGTATGCCATCAGGTCCCATTGCCTTATCCACCCTGAGCATAGCAAGCTCTTGTAGGACCCTTTCTTTTGTGAATGGAGTAGTGCTCACCTCCCCCCCCCATATTGATGGGGGGCTTTAATATGCCTGGCATAAACTGGTGAGAATTGAAAGGAAATACTGAAAATAAAAGGGATTTCTTGGATGCCCTTAACCAGATAGGACTAGAACAAAATGTATTACAACATACTAGAGGTAACAACATGTTGGACATTATTCTGACACATATGAGTGAGGGTGTTGGAGATATAGTGGTAGGAGCACAGTTAGGTAATGGAAATCATAATATAATTTTTTTCACTATACAGGAAATGAAGAAGGAAACTAGTATAAATAATACAGACAAGTTAAATTTCAGATGGGCAGACTTTAAGTCCACAAGGGAGAACATGAAAAAAATGGAAATGGGAGTTAGAGTTCCAAAACAAGAATGTAAATGAACTATGGAATATTTTATTAGACAAAATCCATAAGGACACAATTTTACATATACCTAAGAGAAAAGGGACTGGAAACAAAAACATTACACCAGGTTGGCTAAATAAGAACATAAAAAAATGATAATACAAAAAAATTAAAAATCTAAAGAATTCAAGCGAAATCCAAACCAGGAAACAAATAAATGCTATAGGGATATGGTAATAAAAGTGAAAAAAGGAAATTAAAAAGGCTAAATTAAACTGTGAGGTAATATTAGCATTAAAGGTAACAAATAACTATAAATCTTTTTACACATACATAAATAGCAAAAATAAAAACAAAAAAAACAGTCCACATAAAATTGGACCATTCACTAATAAGGATGGAGAATTGGCAAATAATAAGGAAATGGCAGATATACAAACTAAGTTTTTTTAGTTCAGTATATAATAAAGAAAAAGTGGATAAGGTAAAATCAATTATAGAAACTACTCCAGGGCAAATACAAATTTGTCTAAATGAAATCCTAGAAAGGTTACAGAAACTAGACATTAATAAATCACCAGGCCCGGATAATATCCATGCAAGGGTTCTCAAGGAATTGGCCAAATATAAAGCACCCCACAAGTATTTATTTATCAAAAATCACTGGATAATGGGGTGGTGCCACAGAGATGGAAGGAGGCAACAGTAGTTCTACTGTTGAAAAAGGGAGTAAAATCAAAACCAGAGAACTTTAGACCTGCGAGTCTGACTTCACTGGTGGGGAAGGTTCTGGAAGGAATACTGAAGAGTAACATACTTGCACATTTTGAAGACCATAACCTTATAGATCCAGTACAACATGGATTTACCAAATCAAGATCTTGTCAGACAAATATGCTTACTTTCTATAAGAAGGTGAGCAAGGCACTGGATGGTGGGAGTTTGGTGGATGTGGTATGTTTGGATTTCTCTAAGGCCTTTGATAAACTTCCCCATAGAGAATTAGTAAGCACACTTAGAGAATTCAAGATAAATAACAACATAGTGAGGTGGATTGAGGAGTGGCTGGGGGGTAGGAGACAGATGGTGATGGTGAATGGAGTGATATCGGAATGGGCAGAGGTGAGCAGTGGGGTTCCTCAAGGTTCAGTGCTGGGCCCCTGTCTCTTCAATATATATAGATATAACATCACTACAAACTAGTTGTTCTAATGTATGGATATCCAAATTTGCAGATGACTGCAGAATAGGGGCAGTAGTGGACAACTATACTGACATAAATAAACTACAACACACGCTGGACTACATATATGAATGGACTACTATAAATAAATTGGAGTTAAACTTAAGAAAATGCACGGTAGTACATATGGGCACAAAAAATGAACACTACCAATATAACCTATGGGGCTTCAATATGAAAAACTCAACAGAAGAGAGAGACTTAGGAATTACCATAACAGCAGAAATGAAATTTGATGTCCACTGTCACAAGATAGTTAAAAAGGCAAACCAGGTACTAAACTGTATTCTTAGGCACATTATTAGCAGAGATAGCAAGGTTCTCATGCCACGGTATAAGTCATTGGTGAGGCCCCACCTTGAGTACTGTGCCTAGGTTCGGTCACCTTACAAAAACGAGGCATCAATAAAATAGAAAAAATCCAAAAACAGAGCAACTAAAGCAGTGAAATCACTCCAGAATACAGCATATGAGGAAAGGTAAAGACATCTTAAATTGTATACATTGCACTATAGAAGGGTAAGGGGGATATGTGTATGCTGTACAGGGCCCTGCAGGATAATACCTTATGGGATGTATTTGGATTAGTATCAAAAAATTATGCACATGCTTCAAGAGGGAACTCATTGAAGCTTAGTATGGGGAGATGGAACAATCTTAAAAGAAAGTGGTGGTTTAGCCAGAGGGTGGTGAATTTATGGAATAGGCTGCCGGTAGAAGTGGTGTCAAGTGGCAAAATGGAAATGTTTAAAATATGATTGGATAACTATTGTACAAGAAACACTTCAGTGATATAAGGGTAAAACTGGCAAGCACTATGGACGAAAGTCTACTAAGGCTTGAAACTACCTATGTAACCTATGTAAGCCTTACTACTGCTTTGTAAAGTGGTATAGCAATATTGGTATACGATAGGTGAGAGGGTCCTTTTCAAAAAGCTGTTCAACAAAAGGAACCTATCCAGCCACCTTTCAAGGACCCTCCATCACTGACTGTCCAGAAAGGAAAAAAAGGATGCCCTCTGAACTGGCCTAGACTGGCAATCCAGATTCACTATTATCACCAAAGATAAGGCTTCAAAGTTTCACCCATCCCATCTTGTTTAGGGCTGCCCTATATCAAGGCACAAACAGGACATGGCTGGTGAGGCTTGGAAAGTGGAAGACCCAAGGAGGTGCCTGATGGTTTATGGTGCATTTACACAGCTGTGGAATGCCTGCAGCACTCCTCTCACTCATCACTGCTCCTCCTGTGCCAATGCACTTGCTGTGGCTACACAACCCCTTTTAACACCAATGCAAGCCATGTTGGAGAGGGGCCATGACTGAGCTTTTTGCAGTGTCTGCCATGCCCTTGTTTGAAACTATAATTTGCTTTGCCTCTGGCTTTTCCCTCATTTAAAACTATAATGTTTAAAGTTGTGCAGAGTCTAACAATCCATGGTGTGTCATTCTGTTACTTGGTTGATGCTATACTGCATGCGTTTTGGAAACAAAAAATGCAGAGATTCATACATGAAAATGGAAGCCTGTCTTATTTGCTTTTTTTTTTAAAGCTTACTATTTTTTATGCAAAATAGGGACTGTCATGTGATTGCCTTTTACTGCCTGTTTGCTAGCAGCAGCTGCTGAAGGTATGGGCGCGTTAAGGCTTCATTTGAGATTTTTACCCCCCCCCCAAATAAACCATGAGACAATTTCAGGTGCATACTGGCCCCATACACTCATAAGAAAATGGCATTTGCTTGCCTTTTTATGTGCGGATTTCATGCTAAATACATACTGTACCTGTAGGGATATTTTACTTTTAAGAGCCCTTTTCAACATTCCACTTGTTATTGTTCCCAAGCTGGGTGAACAACCAAGCCTCCTGCCCAGAGTTCCTGGCCCCTGACTTTCCACTTACCTTTCTGTGGTCAATCAGCTGCTTGTTGCACCACTTTGATAGGGCAGTGCCACATACTTTCCTTTTTTTTTTGTGACCAGAAGTTTTTGTTCACAGCTGCCTTTGTAGCCATGATGCTTCAATCGTGCATAATGTTCTAACTATCATTGTAACGTGCATCTGCATTGGTCATTGTGATGCGGAGCATAAAAGTGAGTGGCACAGTTAGAAGGTGAGAAGGTGAGCAGAGAGTTCCCACAACACTGGCAGTACCACAGAGGCAGGCGGTGTGGTGCACTGTGTCGGCAGCACAGCCCAGACAAGGAGGCTCAGGCAGCTAGCTCACTGGAGACTTGGAACAGTCTAACTTGAGGCAACTGTGATTGCAAATGAAGGGTGGGTATGGTTAGTGTCAAACTACACTCACTATGGGCCCTATGCATAAACTGGGCACATTGGCATCATGCATGTGACTACCAAGAAGCTGTGGGTGAGTGGCATGCACGACATGGGGGCAAAGGGGTTATGCATCTGATCCCTCTACTGCACGGACAGCAACATGATGGGGTGGGCTTTCCAGGGGCGTGCCAGCACTACACAGTATGCATGAACCTGCATAGTGTTGGCTGCATAGATGCAGAACAGGGCTCAGAGTACGACAGGGGGGAAACTGCCATAACTCACTTCACGCCCCCATGGACACAGGTCACTGGTCACTTGGGGACTGGGACAGGGCTCACCATTTTGGCCCTGACTGCTGGGCAGCTGGAAATGGCACGGGCAGCTGAAAGGTTGAGTGCCCATCAATGGACAGGAGCAGCGGTACTGGGACAAGATGGTGCTGTGCGGGTCCAGGTGCCTGCAATCAGCATGTACAGCTCCGGACCTGCACCCTCTTAATGTAAGGGATCCAGTAGAGGGCCCGGGGGACATCCAATTGGATGCCAACCCAGGACAATGACTCCTTCCCTGGCCACCCTCTGGAGTCCTGTACAGCGAGGGAGTGGAGCA
Source organism: Neoceratodus forsteri (assembly GCA_016271365.2). NCBI lineage: Eukaryota > Metazoa > Chordata > Ceratodontiformes > Ceratodontidae > Neoceratodus > Neoceratodus forsteri. The sequence goes on from CM057450.1 coordinate 941,711,574, forward strand.
GCGGACAGGTGGCTGATGTTTGTGCATGCTGATATGGACGGACCTGTCCACAGATGCTCAGCTGTGGGGGCAGGGTACATGTTTTTTCACGTACCTGTGCCTGAATAGTGCATAGCACCCAGTCTGCAGGGACAGCACAGGAGACTGCCGATTCAAGGGTCAGAGAAACAAATGCTGAACAATGGCAGGAAAGCCAGTAAACCAGAAAAGTTCACAGTCTTATGGATGTTGGTCACAGTTAAGCAGTCAGCGATGGTAGAGTATAGAAGCATCATGTGGTAGTAGTGCATGGTAGGGGTGACAGAGAGTAGGAATGAGTGGCAGCCTGGCACAGTAAGGAGGAGACTACCAGGTAAGTGATAGAGTTCACAACACTGAAAAAGGCAACATGGAGGAAGGGAGGTACTCACTCCATGGAACATCCTGTCGCAAACCGAATGTGAATGAAATTTTGTTGCTGGCAAATACTGTGCATGCTATGTTATACTGCTATAAAGGGAAGCTGGGCATCTGAGTCAGATTTTTGTTTTCTGACCCAAAATCAGACAGACCTCAAGAATTTTTTTTATTGGGAGGAGAGAGAGAGACTGGAGTACTATGACTTCACACTGTGCTGATTAAGAAAAAAATATTTGGGCGTAAGGATTGCAAAGAAGTGAACGATTACCACTGCCTATGCCTACTTAACGTAAAAGGTGTTGGGAATCTCACTGCCTTATGTAGCCCAGGTGCCATGTACCAGTGGGCTACTATCCCTGCCTGTTGACTATCACACAGGCTAAGGGGATTGGGTTCTGTTGCAATGGTGTTTGGGGGTTCTATCCCAGAATGGAAAGAAAGTAGAGCGGTGCCTCCACCCAGAGTAAAATAACAGTGGGCCGGGTGTCTGAGTGGTACAACCCCCTGGAATGCTGTACCTACCCACCTCCCCTTCCAGTCACCCCACACACTGGATACCACGTTGTGCACCATACCGTAAACCACATATACTTTACAGCTAATACCAATAAAATGTCTGCAACACAGGAAATGCAGCAAACAAACCACAGCTTTATTATGGGGAGGGCTAGGAAAGAGGGTACCGGGAACAGGACTGCTGTTAAGAAGAAAATTTGGTTATTTGGGTTAACAAGGCCCGTGGGCCAGAACACATATAATGCCCACCCCCACTGGTACCAATGCAAACCCCCATGTCCTGTCAGACCTAGCTGCGTACCCAGACTAAACAAAGGCGGGCCTGCTAGATGTCATGGGTTGGCCAGCATTGGGGCCTTTGAAGTAACTTTTCCTTGAATGCTGACACTCTTACATTTTTTACTCCCCTTTTGACAGGCCAGTCCCTGGGTTACTCATGGTCCTGCAGTACCAGGATTCAGCTGCTGGCACAGTAGGTTCTAGAAGTCCAGGGATCAATCAATCACTTCAAGGACAGCAAGCAGATGGGGAAGAAGAATGCAGGTCAACCTTGGACTTGCTTGAAGACTCCTGCAGCTTGCTACCTTTCAACTTGCTTGAAGATTCTTGCAGTTTGTTCCCTTTAGCCTGCTCCACAGGCCAGATCACAGAGCCTAGATGCAAGGCCTACAAGGCCACAAGGAACCCAGACCTGGGAGTGACTCCACAGTCCGGCTCCCTAATGTGTCCAGAGTGCCCTAGCACCCAGGCATGCACCCGTGGCCCCCTGCAACCAAGTCTGCCTCACTCAGTAGGGGTTTGCAGGTCCCTACCTGGCACCGAGTCACAACTGTGACAGTTTTTATCTTTCACCTTTTCTCTGGGCAGGAACAAACAGCTCTGGTGTGCATCAAACAAGTTCTCTGAATTTCCACCTTTTCAGTAGCTTCTAGCTAGTGACTTGCAGTCTTTGGATCAAACCTCTGCCTTTCCACAGCTGGCTTTCAGCAAAACAACAGGCTTCTGCACACTGGATACCTGCAAACCTTTTTTCCTTTCCAAAGTCCTCAGATTCAGGTACCGTGACAAACTTGGCTCTGGCACACACGCACAGTTCCAGCACCACCCTTTTTCACTAGCCCAGGGTTTTTTCCTTCCACACTGATGTAGGCTCACTATGACATTAGATCTCCAACAACACCAGAAGCTTTCACCAAGTGCCTTGCCCAGACAGCTGCCACACCACAGTTCTTTACTTCAGAAAGAATCCTTTATTCCAGTCCTCAACCAATTCACTGTTCGAGCAACGGAGTCCTTCATAAGGCCTCCAGTATTTCTAGCTCACAGCACTGAGCTCCTCTTAATTCAAGAAGAGCCCCGAATAGACTGCCAAAGCTGCCCAAAGTACCTAGGGTTTCAGCCAAAAATCCCGGCTTCTGACTGGTTAGATCCTGCTGACAATTACAAATATTAATAATCATTAGCCCAGTTCGATTATCAATTGGTAAAGGGTCCTTGGCACCTAGATTTAAGTCATTTAAGGTCTCTTTTGGGCACCTAAGTGAATGATTGGTTGTCCATTGGGGTTTAAGTGTCAAAGATGGCTGCCAGCACAACCTTCCCTCACAGTTTATATGGCAGTCCCACTGTTAAAAGCTCTTGTAGTCAAAATATGTGATTCCCAAACACAGTAACCCTATAGTCTTGTAGCAGCCTTTGTTAACAGTCATCAGGCTGCTTAATTATAAGTTAAACCTTTGCAGCTAGCCCATCATAGCTCCCGTTCTACACAGCCCCCCCGGAACATCTGGCAGCTCACTATAATTCATATGGGCTCATAATTATTCAAACATGGCCCCCGGTGGCAGTGCTCACTGGTGCTTTTAAAATAACAATTTCTGCCACCTCTCACACACCTCCTCCAGGTGTCCGACCCCCGATTCACTTATTTAGGGGGTTGAGAGCACTGGGGAGATGATTTTCCAACTGCTACCATGGTCTGAAAATAATGGAGCACTTCAGTCCATGTGCGGATCCTTCAGGGAATTCTAAGGTGCCTGAAGCATGCGGTGGTCCCCTGATTGACTCCTCTGGCCCTTTGGAAAAAACACCACCAGGGGCCAGGCAGAGATGGGAGGAACCTCCAGGACCTGGATTTGGTGGCTGGGAGCAGCAGGAGGAGCGGGAGCAAACAGGTTCCTGGGGACAGCAAGGTAAGCCCCCTCTGGGGGGGTGGGGTTACACTTACATCATGGATCCCCACCCAGTCAGTGCCTGTTTAACATTTTGTGTGGGTCAGGTGGAGTCTGACCCAAAAATCACATTCAGACAGTGAGTGCAGTGTGTACACACACACACACACACACACACACACACACCCACCCACACACCATTGTGCCACTGCCTGGAGAAACATTTTGCGCACAGGAGGGGTAGGGCTCCATGCTGAGAGTCAGACTGCTGTAATAAAACTGACTGCAACCAGTAGTGTCTGTTTAACATATTTATTGGGGGGAGAGGGCACCCTGGAAGGGAATATGGATCACGGATCAGGATCATCATTGGCAGGGTGCAGTTACATCGATTTAAAAAAGTATTTGTCACTCACCAGGTTTCATCATGGTGTTCATCCCAATTTAGTTTTACTCACCTCACACTGTAAATGAGGATTGCAATTCTCATTCCAAAAAATCTTACCTGGAGCACTGGAGCCTAGCAAATCAATTCCTTCACAAAGCACTTTGCAAGTGAGGAGAAGGTGGGGAAAAGAATGTTGCTGCCATTTTATAAACATAGAAATGTGCCACCAGAAGAAGGCCTTGCAATCTTTCAAGTCGACCTGGTATCAGCTGTCATTGTGGCATGGTGGGCTGAAGCACAAAGTGCCATACCACCTACCATGCTAGCAATCCAGGTTCTGGAATGGTCATAGGTCACTCGGGGGCTGGCAGGGGGAGGTGGAACTGAACATCTTTAGGACAGCTGTCCTCCCTCTAGGAGTGGGATAAATGTGTCTCACTAGGCAGCAGCCACCTGGAGGAATCTTGGTGGCAGCACAGCGAGACACAAGGAAAGGGATCCATAGAAACCCAGAATTTAATGGTAGGAGACTAAAGGTCCATCAAATCTGCTTTTGCTTATAATATCCCACCCCACCAACCCACCTTGATGTCAGGGGAGTTGCTGCAGCGGTAGAGCATTCACAGTGTGTTACTGCATGTGCTGTGTTCCTGGGGAGAAAATGGTGGAAAAAGCCTTCCTGAGACTGGATGATGGCCTGGTCCTCTGCAGGCCACACACTGGTGACTATGCACCAGCAGCTCATGTTGCAGAGAACAGCAGAGCATGAAGTCCCAAGGAAGCCAGGCGATGGGGCTGGGGGAGACCAGTCAGGATGGGGGTAGGTTGGGAGATAAGGAGATAAAGTACTGATAAAAAAGAAAGTCTGCCCAGTGTGGAGATACATCCCTCTTTGAGGTTTATGTCCATCCCCTGCCCCCCTTACCTGCCCCCTCTGCACACCCACACCCTCTTGAAGCAGTCAATATTTTCTGTATTAGCAAACACTTCTGGAAGCCTTTTCCCACCTTTCACTACCCTTTCTGTAACCGGCCCTGAGGTGTTGAGGGTTGAGGCACTGGATGCCACATCTCGCGCTGCGCCGACAACCCAAGTTCAGGAGTGAGCTCAGGAGTCAGGGGTTGGCAGGGGAGGGAGATGGATTGAGCGCCCTCTGGGCAGCTCTCCTGTCTGGGTGGGAGGAATAGGGATGCTCGGTGCTCTGGCGACCCCCAGTGGAGACTGGAGGCACCAGCGAGCCGCCAGGCTGCAAGTCAAAGCATGGCTGACGTAGTCAGGGTTGCCATGTGCCAGTGTCAGGCCCCGATGCTTACGCAGAAAGGGAGAGTTCAGGCTAAAACTACCAAAAATACCTCCTCCAGCCCTGGATAGGTGACGGTCCCTGCCACAGCCACTGCCACACTTCCAATGCTGGTTCCCCGCCACTGCCTCCGCGGTCTCTGTGAGTTGATCCGCCCAACCCAGAGAACTGCAACGACCTTGAAAATGGTCGGGGAACACAGCAGGAGGTAGAGCTAGCTGGCGTGAGCAGGAGGCCTGAGAGAGTTCCAGGCTGAGGAGCAAGAAACACAGTTAAAAAAAAATAAAAAAAATATCCTTTCTGTAAAATAGTACTACAGTACCTGACTCCCTCCTGAATCCCCCCCACCCCCATTAATTTTTCTGCTATTTCCCCGTCTTACTCGCACTGGTCTTGAACAGTGTGCTGGAGTCCATCTTGTTTATGCCCCTCCTGTATCTACAGCCCTGTTTACATGATCACATTTGCACTGGAGTGACCCATGCACTAAGGTTGCTCCAGTGCAAAATGTGACTGTGTAATTTATGATATCCTAATGGAGTAAGCACTCACTAAGATGCTCCCAGATTCTCTGGCAAGCTGGAAATGCCAAGAGGAGTGAGCGGTTTACAGCGGCTTAAGTGGCAGTTTGGACTGCCTGCACCGCAGCAACCCATCCATCGACCCGCAGATGTCTGGCTCTCCGCAACGCATGGCCTCTGACTAGCACAGTACAGGGGCCATTTAGACAGACAAACTGCAGGTGGCAAGTGGTCAGGACCGCACTGCTGTGGTTTTGTATTTGCAGTGCTACTGCTGGGTAAACACGGCCTTACTGTCTTTATCGTGTACCTCCTCTCTCTCCAGGTCTCTAGTAAGTACATGTTGGGGCTGTTCTGTTTCTGCATGTATTCCCTGCTGCTTCTATATCATCTTGGTTGCCCTTTTCTGTACTGCCTCCAGCTTGTTTTATTATATCCTTCCTCAGATAAGGATTCCAAAACTGGAAACAGTATTTCAGGTGCAGACGCAACAGGGTTCTGTACACACTCTGCAATACAACAACATTTGCTCTACCAGTAGGCTAGAATAAAGTCCAATCTAGTCTTAAACTCCAAAACCTAAAAATAAATAATAATAATAATAATTATTTTATTTATAAAGCGCCTTTCATAATATCAAGGCGCTGAACAAGTCCATAAAAACATCGGCAAACAATACAAACAACAAACCATGAAAATTATAAAATATATTCTAAAAACATAATAAATTACAGTAAAATTACACACACTATGCAGTGCGTTTAACTTTCAAAAGGCCCTTCTCCAGAGATAGGTTTTAATTCCTTTTAAAAGTCTCCATGGAGGAGCATTCCCGTAACCGGCAAGGTGAGAATTCAAAGAGTGGGTGCAGCATAGGAAAAAGCTCTACTGCGGAAGATTTCAAACTCACTCTTGGAATCTCTAACAACCCCATGTCGGCCGAGCGGAGGATCGGCTAGGCAATGAGACATCAGAAGGTCTTTCAGATAGGCTGGACCCTGATCGTGAAGGGCTTTGAAAGTCAATAAAATGACTTTAAAGGTGATCCGCCACCGTGTTAGAACCAGTGCAGCTACGCGAACACCGGGGTAATATGACAGGACCTGCTTGTCCCAGTCAAAACCTGGCTGCCGATTCTGCACTAGCTGTAGGCTGTGGATTTCCAACCCCAGAAAGCCCAAAGTAAAGGGCGTTGCAGTAATCGAGGCGCGAGGACACAAAAGCGTGGACCAAAGTTGGCAGGGAGTCAGACGGAACAAGGTGCCTAACCCGGGCAATATTCCTAAGATGGTAAAAGGAAGTCTTGATGACGGCTGACACCTGAGATTGAAGAGTCAGCCTATCGTCAAGAATCACCCCTACCCTACCCTAATAATACCCCTACACAGTTTCAAAAAACTGGTCATCAGCAAAATTAGTGATTCCTGTGCATGTTACTGACTAAATGACCAACACTTCACCCTCCTCAAACTTATTTAATATCTACACACCCTTCCCCAGTTCTCCTTCCCACCTCTTCTACACCCACTTCATACCCTTCCCTTCCCCTCCCCATCTCCCCCTCCTCCCAACTCCCTGTGCCTCCCTCCCTCTCTCCCCTCCTCTTCTCTCATGCTCTCACCTCACTATCCCGTGCCCTATCTTCTTCCCCTACTAACCCTCATCTGTTGCTTCTTCTCTCCAACTTTGCCTCAGAAACTTAGCAATCTCTCCCCACTTGACCAATGGTATAATCCTGTATATACAAAGGTTTCTAAATGTATACTAAATGTATACACATAGTCTGGGTAACAAGCTCCCTGAACTAGTGGCCTTGATGAAAAAGGAATGCCTGGATATCGTGGTAGTCACAGAAACATAGTACACAGAGAACCATGCCTGCAATGTCAACGTACCAGGTTACACAGTCTACATGAGGAATGGGGAGGGTAGAAGAAGAGGAAGAGTAGCTCTCTATGTAAGGGAAGGGATCAAAACAATGGAACCAAAGGGTAAACAGGGAGGAGAGGAGGTACTGTGGGTCACCATGGAGACAGGAAATGGCATCACAATCCACACGGGTACTGTATACAGACCCCCATTTCAGGGGGAGGAAATGGACTAGGAAATTATAGCAGGCATCCTTAGGATGGCAGAAAAAGGGGAGATATTGTTGATGGGGATCTGAATATGCTAGACGTTAACTGGAGCTCCTTTGCTGCAGCCACATCCAAGAGCGGGGTCATTCTTGATGCCTTACAGGGGGCATAGCTCAGACAGCTAGTGTTGGAACCCACTCAGGAGGGAGCAATCTTAGACCTGGTACTCTCGAACGAGGATGGAGAGAGGATCTCAAATTTAGAAGTGGGTAGCCACCTGGGAACAAGTGACCACCAAACAGTGTGGTTCATGATAAACACAGCTGTAGAGTCAAGCCATATAAAAGTGAGGGTACTGGACTTTAGGAGGGCTGACTTTGTCAAAATGGGAGGGTGTCTCTGAAAAGCACTAGCAACCAGGCAAGAAGGAGAGGTGGAGGAACAAAGGGGAAACATCAAAACTGCCATCACAGCGGCAACAAGCTTTTGTGTGAAGCAAATAAACAAATCAAAACGAAGGAAAAAAAACACTATGGTTCTCAAAAGAGGTGGTGGGAAAGGTTAGGGAGAAAAAGATAGCGTTCAGGAAGTATAAGAAAACACAGAAGGAGCAGGGCAGAGAACTGTACCAGTTAAAGCAGAAGGAAGCTGGGAAGGCAATCAGAATAGCAAAGGCCTAAACTGAGGAAAGATAGCCAGCTCTGCTAAGAAGGATGATAAAACCTTTTATAGGTAAATTGGGGTGTGAAAGATCAAGGAGGGATAGTGAAGCTTAATAAAGGGAGGGTGGGTGGGCAGAGGGTGGCAGTGAAAAACAGGGATACTGAACAAATACTTCTGCTCAGTATTCACAAAAGAAGAGGAGGGGAAAGTACCTAATCCAATCAATAGAAACACTCTGGATAGGGGGGTTGATACCAGTCCATTCACAGAAGAAAGGGTTCTGAAAGAACTCCTAAAACTGAAGATGGACAAAGCAATGGCCCCTGACTGGATTCACCCCATAATTCTACAGAACTAAGGGGAGAATTAGTGACACCACTGACTACCCTTTTTAACAAATCATGGGAAGATGGTGTGATACCTAAGGACTGGAGGAGGGTGGATGTGATTCCCCTTCACAAAAGTGGGAGCAAAGCAGAGGCAAGGAACTACAGATCTTTTAGTTTGACCTCAGTGGTAGGGAAAATGATGGAATCACTTCTGAAAGAAAGAATTGTTGAGTACCTAGAGGTCAGCAGGGCACAGAACCCAAGGCAGCATGGATTCACAGTTGGGAGGTCATGTCAGACAAATCTAATAGATTTCTTTGACTAGGTGACCAAAGTAGTAGACCAAGGAGGAGTTGTGGACATAGCCTAATAGACTTTAGCAAGGCATTTGACACAGTCCCACACAAAAGACTAATAAACAAATTATCCAGCCTGGGAGTGGGTCTCACGGTGGTAGCCTGGGTAAAAAATTGGCTGGACAACAGGACACTGAAGGTAATAGCAAATGGAGTCCACTCCAAAGAAAGTGGGGGTTGCTAGTGGGGTACAGCAGAATTCAGTACTGGGTCTGGTCCTTTTTAATGTCTTCATAAATGACATTGCTGAGGGATCGGAAGGAAAAGTATGCCTCTTTGCAGACAACACAAAGATCTGCAACAGGGTTGATACACAGTGGGGGTGGAAAGGATGAGAAGGGATTTGGCAAGGTTGGAGGAATAGTCAAATGTATGGCTTAGATTCAATGCAAAGAAGTGCAAAATAATGCACCTTGGAATCAAAAACCCAAGGGAAAAGTACACAGTGGGGGGGTCCTAACAACAGCAGCACGCATGTGTCAATGCCGAATGTTATCTTGCTGACATTGGCATCAGTAGCATAGGAGTTGAACAGATGCATAATAGGAATGGCAGTGAAGTATGAAAGTGATGTCAACCTCACATCACCCTACAGAGACTGACAGACACAGAGGTGTGCCTTTGGGCATCGGCCATAACGTTCATGGCATTTTGGCTCACCCTACCCTGCAATGCGACAAATGTTGCATTTTGCCTTGGGGTCCTCAGACCTTAAGCTCACCCCAATTGGCCATAATGCTAGTGGTATTTTACCTCACCCTATCCTGCAGACACCGACAAGTGCTGAGGTGTGTCTTGGGGTGTTCGGCTTTACAGTCACCCCATTTCATAAGGACATATGCTGAAATGGATGCAGCATAGGAGAATGGGGTGAACTGTGGGGCTGAAGAATCAAAGGCACACCTCGATGCCTGACAGTGGCTTGAGGGTGGGTGGGGTGGGAGAGCAGTATGGTATGAGCATGACTGCTGGCAATGCAAAGGCACACCTCTGATGCCTGTCAGTCTGTACAGGGTGGGATGTTATGGTTAGAAACCCTAATGCCCCGGCCGTTTGTTGGTATTTGCACTACAAATTTGCAACACAGCATTTTTGTGAACCCCACCTCATGAAAGTGTTTGGGACCTCTGCTCATGAATAATGGCACTGTGATTTTGTTAATCTGTGCTGAACGTTGATTTCTCACAGCGACCACGCCATTCTGCGCCAGATGTGGGAAAGACCATTCAGGCAGGATGTGAAAAATGACAGCTGTACCATTCATAGGAAGGTGTGAAGAGATGGCGGTATTAAAAATCTTGAGTGAAAATATTAAAAATGCTTGAATTTACGAACATACGTAGAAACTGTGCAATGCACAATCGTAACACAGTCATTTAGTGGAATTAGTTCACCAAATTTTCAACATAGGCATTTTGGGACCTCTGCTTATGAACACTGTCACTATAATTTTCTTCATCTGTCCTGTTCGATGATTTCTCACAGAGACCGTGCAATTATGCACCAGTTGTGCAAAAACACATTTTGGGCAGGATATGAAAAATGGCAGCTGTACAGTTCATAAGGAGGTGTGCAAAACTGACAATGTTGTAAATGTTGAGTGAAAATGTTACAAAATCTCGAAGTTATGAGTGCACATGGAAACTGCGCAACACACACTTGTAACATACTCATTTTGTGGACTTTTGTCACCAAATTTTCAACATAGGCATTTTAGGACTCCTACTCGTGAACACTATCACTTTGATTTTCTTAATCTGTCCCAAACACTGACTTCCCACAGCGACTGCACTATTCTGCGCCGGTAGTGCGAAAACACATTTTGGAAAGGATGTGAAAAATGGCAGCTATACTGTTCATAAGGAGGTGTGGAAAAATGCCAATGTTGAAAATCTGGAGTGAAAATATTACAGATTTGCGAAGTTATGAGCATGTGCGTGGAAACTGAGCAACGCACACTCTTAAAACAGTCATTTTTTTAGTTTCTTTTTCACCAAATTTGCAACATAGGCTTTTTTAGAGCCCACCTCATGAGTAATGGCACTGTTTGTTGTTCTAGGAATTATTACCTTTGAGCCAATGGCTCTTTTACAAAGGTTCCACGTCATCAATGTACAAACAAACAAGACATGTTACATAGAATGGCCAGCAAATTATAAAGGTTTCAATAAGCCAGTATAATACAGTACATCACAGGAAAAAAACAAAACATTGGAGGAATGGTCAAGGTAAGAAGGGTAGGAGAAGATATGGGGAGGGGAGCAGACTTAGAGTAGTTAGAGGTACTCAGATGCCTTTGTCAAGAAAGGAGCAGAGGAGGAGGATGAAAAACAGTAAAAACAGCCGTAAGGGAAGAATCATTAGTCAAGACAGTCACAAGAGCTAGAGATTGAGAGGTGAGAGTAAAGCATAGATTTGAAAGCTCCTAGTAACGTGGAGGATGTAATGAGCGAGCTCAGGGCATTGTGCCAGCTGGGGGCACGATAGGCAAAAAATCTTTATCCCTGTGTGGTCCGGCATCTGGGGACCTGGAGAGGCTGGTGTTCCGATGTTCTGGTGGGATGGATGTTGGGATTCCGGCAAAGTAGGTCTTGGATACACGGCAGAGTGCAGCCCAAGATGGATTTTTTTGCCATCAAGCATGTGAGGTACCTTATGCGATTTGAGAGTTGCAACCATCTTGTTTCAGTGTAGAGCTCACATATATGAGTACATCTTTGCGCTCCAGTGAACAGCTGACAGGCCTTGTTTAGGGTGGTTGTGATGCGCCTTAGTGCGGTGATAGTGGCAGAGCCATAGATAATTAAGCCATAGTCTATGATTGAGATGACAGAGCTTTGGATAGCAATCCTCAGCGCAGCCTGGGTAAGGAATTGCCGGTTTTGGAACAGGTTACCAATGCGCTGGTTCACCGTTTTCGGTGTGTTATCAATGTGGGTCACTAAGGTAAGACCTTTATCAAAGGTGATTTCAAGGTATTTAAATGTTGACACTTGTTTAAGGGTATTTCCTGGGTAAGTTTTGATAGTAAGTGGAATTTGTCTTTTTCTGTTTTGTGGACTGGAGAAAAGCATGGATTTTGTTTTTTTGTGATTTAGGACCAGCTTGTGATCTAGGAACCACTTTTCAACATTGGAGAAAGCAAGCTGCAGGCTCTGTTTTGTTAATCGGTCCCGAAAGGTGATTTTGTGCTGTGATGGTGAAATCACCTTTCAGGACTGAATAACACCACAACAGTGACTGAATTCATGAGGAGGGGTCCCAATAGCCCCATGTTGAAAATTTGGTGCCAAAATTCTGAAAAAATGCCCGAGATATGCACCAAAGTTGGAAAAACCCTGTTTATGCCATTGTACAGCTTACCAGCATTTCTTCGGTTCATGGTTGGCTTTGAAGAGTGCAGACATGTTCCCGGTCCACTGAAGATCATCGCACTGGGCTCCGGAGGTAAGTATGGGGTAAGGGCTGGGGGTGTGGTGAGGAAGGGTGCACAGAGAGTGGGTGCGGATTGGGGTAGGGGCCGCCGGACTTGACGAGGGACCATTTTCTGGTTTACAGGGTAAAAAAAAAACATTGCGGTATGGTTTTGTTTTACAGGCAATTGGCACACTGGGGTGGGCTTCCATTGTGCCACCTAACTGTTTGGGGGCTGTAGCCGATGGGATCAGGCACCCTGCTGTATACAGAGTGGGAGAAGTTGCATCAGCGGAGGATTGGGCACCTACGCCACATGAGACATGGGGGTTACATTATGCCGATGGGGATTGGGCACCCCATCAGCAAATTACCTCAGGATGGGGCATGACAACAGGGATTGGGCACCCCCATCAGTGAGTGGAAGCGGGGGTTGCATAAGCCGAGGGGGATTGGGCACCCCCTCGGCACACAAGAAATGGGGGGGTTCATTATGCCGACAGGGATTGGGCACCCCCATCGGCTTTCACAGGTAAAATGCGGCAGCTGTTCCTCGGTTTCTCTGGGGACTGAGAAGCTGACAGAGAAGCTGCTGCCATGTTGCTTGCCCAGGGCAGGCAAGCAGTAATTGGCTACTGCAATCAGGGACTGCTCCGTGGCGGTCCTTGACTGCAGTGGCTAATTTCTTTGAAGGTGGTGAAACATTTTTTCAACTGCTGTCATAGGCATCATGCTTTGCCATTGGAGCCACAGATCCCAGCCTCAAAAAGCAGTGGCGTCATTGGCTGCACCAAGACCGCACCTCTGAAACCTGCTTCTCAACTGAAGCAACTACAATACGTTGTCTGCGCTGCATGCGCAAGACAGCATAAAAATGGGAAGGGACATGGGAGTAGTCATATCAAGTGACCTAAAGGTAAGCAAGTAATGTGAGAAGGCAGTAAGGAGGGCTGGGGGATACTGGGATGTATAGGAAAAAGCATCACCAGTAGAAAACAGGAAGTTGTTATCCGTCTGTACAGACAATTGGTGAGACCCCATCTGGAGTACTGCATGCAGTTCTGGAGATCTCATCTCAGCAAAGACATAGACAGGGTGGAGGCCGTCCAGAGGAGGGCAACCAAAATGGTGCAGGGTCTGTAATAGAAGATATATGAAGAGAGACTAAAGGAGCTTAATATGTACTGTATACCTTCGAGGAAAGGAGGGAGAGGGCGGACATGATAGAAACTTACAAGTACCTCAAGGGAATCAACAAATTCCAGGAGGGTACCATCTTTCAGAAAAAGAGATGTGCACAAACAAGGGGGCACAATTTGAAGATAGAGAGGAGACTGCTCAAGGACAACTTGAGGAAGTATTTTCACTGAGAGGGTGGTGGACGCATGAAATGACCTTCCTGAGGAGGTCATGGGGTCAAAAACAGTGGGGGAATTCAAGAATGCATGGGACAGTCATAAGGCAATGCTGGTGGGGGTAGGAAGAAGTAAGCTGTTGGTTAACTAGGATCTGCAGCTTATCCAATAGGTAGGGAAATGGGCAGACTAGGTGGGCCAAGCGGTTCTTATCTGCCATCAAAGTCTACGTTTCTATGTGTAGCCCCTAGGCAGTGCTATCCCAAGGGATACTACCCCCGCCTGCGTGACTAACTGCAGCTTGAGGGGCCTCAGCTTGTGAAAAGGGTGCCTCCACCCAGAGGACAGGGTTAATGGCAGCATGACTGCTCTGGGTACAGCCCTCCGGGACACTGACACCCCCCTCTTTTCCCTCTAGTGGCCAAAGCAGCTCTGAAATATCACAATCCCAATATGCACTGTAATGCAATGTTAACCCCTCTTGTAATACACTAACCAGCAGGGTTGGATTATCTGGAATGACCCTGGAGACCCCCTGTAAAACAAGGCCTGTAAAAGTAGACAGTAATATCACAGTACTTTATATACAGAGGTACACCACAGCCAGTTTGGATACAAAAATATTTACATCAGATTTATTAGGCGGATGTGAACAAGGGAGGGACAGTAATCTAATGGTTGATTCTAGATCTAATTGACTCAGGTTATAAGGCATGCACTCAAAGGTCCCTGTAATACAGTCACACACACACTGCTAGCCTGAAGCGTCACCTGGGGTAGGCCAGCATTGTAGCTGTTGTTGGAGCCCTTTGGAAGGAAGAAAACACAACATGCACTTTAACCCTTAATTTGTAATCCGGAGCCGGATGGCTCAGTCTGAAATGATTAGCAACAACAATTAAATTAGTTAACACACTTTGATTTGAGCTTTGTTGCAGGAAGCTACCCTGGCGTTTACTCACACTACCCAGTTCATGATGCAGGATGGATGAAATGGAGACCTCAGGATGAAGTGCTGGTTTTCTAGGAGAAGCAGGGCCCACACAATGCACAGTGGTGTCATTCCTGTTCGTTGGTGTTGAGCAGGGAGCCAATTCCCCAGGCAAGTCTCTCGCTGGATGATTCTCTGCAGCGTGAACAGCAATCTGGGCCAAGATGGTGAGGCACAGACCAGGTGAACAGTTCGGATGCAGTCCGGTAAATTACTGGATGCAGCTTCCAGCAAGCATGGCACATTAAGTAAGGTGGGAACCAAATTGTGACCCACACTCCACATTCAGCACACTTATAGTAAAAGCAAGTAAATAACACAGTTCAGATGACAGTCCGGTTACTATTCACAGTATCTCTGCACAAACCAAATGCTCTGCGGCATTCTCAAGTCGTGACAGGCCGATCGCACTGAGGCAAATCTTTGGTCCACTTCAGGTGAATTTCTCTTTGTCATATTCAGGTTCCAATTGCACAAAACTGCAATTTTGGATAAAGTCCGATTCCAAGTCTCAAGGTCTCTTCCCTTGGGAAGATGGTAGCAGGCAGGCCAGACACAGCCTTCCTGCCAAATTCCCCTGTGCACCACACAGGAGCAGCTGCTCGAATTACTCGAGCTGTTCACTCTCTCAACTCCAAACTGACACTGGCTCACTGCTGCAGACAGCTTGACTTTCCAAGTGATCCAAAAGGTTTGATTCGTTGATCCATCTGTCTGTCACAGCAAGGGCTCCCCCTCCTGGTCCATTTAAGCGCCAATGGGTAAAAAATACAATTCCTATAGAAATTCTCTCCCACAAGACCCCTGGGGACAGGCTCCATTTTAGAGTCTGTAAAGGTACTGATTGGTCCCAGCTGGCAGTCCAGAACCAAGATGGTGATTATTAGCAGAAAAGTCCATGCTGCAAAGAAGGCAGGCTAGACAAGCTACAATATCATTATTACTAAGGCAGATAATCAAAAAACAGTCACAGTTCTTAAAAGAGCTCCTGCTGCACAATTAGTGATGGCAGAATGGAGTTATTACATGGCAGCCCAGGTGGGACTTGAGCTTAGGAACTCTTGGCCCCCACCCAGGTTAATTATACACTACAAGGTAGGCAGCTCGTAAAGAGACAGGTACGGAGGCTAACAGGGCACTCACATGCAAGTACTTTTTAAACGGTTAGAACACAGAACACCAGCCTGGCAGTGGACATTTAGACAAGCCTAAGACGACATTTAGGACCCCCCATTTGTAGGGGTGGTTACATATGCTTCTATGTACTTACCAAGTATTTAACCATATTGCTACACAGTACTCGAGGACTACTGTGTTTATCCTCTTTGCATATAATTCTGTACATATTAATTCTTATCCATGTTTCTTATTTTTGCTTCTGTTATACCCTGTGTTTTGTTTAATGCCTAATCTTCTTGTGTTTTATGGCTGTCAGCTCAGGACCTCCTTGTAAATGAGCCTGCTCAACGGAGTATTATTTCCTGATAATAAACTTGAACTTGAACTTCCTTCCTCCTACTGCTGAACCCCATATCTATGCAACCCAGCATTTTGTTTGCTTTACCCACTGTTTCACTGCATTGAACAAATAGCTTGAGGTTGCACAGACAGATTCAAAGAACACAGCCAGGTTAAATAGAAATCAGAGATAGGGCCAGTATAGCCTAGAGGTTAGAGTAATGAGCCATAAATGAGCTTGGTACATTTAGCAGACAGACCTGGGTTTGATTCCCATGACCTCCACTTGCATACTGTGTGACTCTGAGCCATACCTCTCAACCTCATGAAACAGGGACAAGGCTTAACATAATCAGGGACACATCTTAAAAACTGGTACTATTCACTTAGAAAGCTGATAGAATAAGGGGATTTGTGTTAAGATACATTTTCTGAAGAAGAACAAGTATGTAACTTTAATGTTTGATATTATTTTGTGCTTTTAATCCCCACTGTTCTGTCACAAAAACACAAATTTTACGAGGGACAGCATAAAATTGTGAGGCAAAATCAGGGACGTCCCTGAAAATCAGGGGCAGTTGAGAGGTATGCTCTGAGCAAGTCACTTAACCTCCCCAGTGCTCCCAGGTCACCCCTGAAAACAACGAAGCACCTGTGCCTAGTAGGCCTGGTGACTGTGGGATTAAAACCAGTCTTTCCAGGTTCACAGCTGTACTTGGCCAAACTGCCATCTTACATCAAGGTTAAGAGCTGTTTAAGGTTTTTTTATTTTTTTTTGTTGTTTTTTTTTTCCCCTTTACTAACTTTCACTTGGTTTATTTGCTCTATGTTTGCAAGTATCACTTCTTGTTATTGCTGGAATTGAAATTGTGTGAAATCAAATTGTTTTGTACTTTTTCTCTTCTGCAAAATAACCTTTAATTTCTGAAGGCTGATGCTGCATCTCAGCTGTGCTATCCTGTGTAAATAATTTGTGTAAAACAAAAACACAAGCCAAGATCACTGCAAATCCCTCAGCTATCTGGAATACACATTCTCGTCTGGCCAGTCTCCTTCAGCACTTGTTGAGAACCAAAGATTTCAGAAAAGCAAGATCAAAGGGCACAGCCTACTTATGCCCTATTCTTCAGTCTATTTTGCATCTCTAAGCACAGCTTCCTTTTTGATCACCTTCCCTTCCCTGCCCTCCCCTGCCACATGTATGCCTGTATGGGCTCCTAACCTCACAAGTGCTCCATAGTGTAGATTGTATCTTTCATAAGGAATTCTACTTGCTTGCTTGGTCTTTTGACCCTTCCATGAGGTATTGAAGGGAGAAGTGTGGCTGGTTTTCAGCTCCCTCCCCCAACTTTTCAAGTTAGCTGCTGGCAGCCCAGCCCCCTGGCTTCTCCAGCCCATCTGAAGATCACTCAGAGAGGAGGATGGGGACAGCTGGGAGGCAGACCTATGCTAGACATTGCCTCTGGTACTACTCATCTGTGTGCTGTCCAGCCAGATGGAAGAGAAAAGTTGATTACAGTCAGAAAAAGACCACAGGTCCGTCTCGTCTACTCTTGCTCTACTTACCACCACTCTAGCCTATTGCTCATCTGGTTTTGCAGATTTACCCACATCTCTTCTCCCTTGCCCCCACTGCTATCAGCTCCCCTATGCCTGTCCCACTGAATCCCTTCAACATCTCTGTTTTGACCACTCCTCTTGGCAACCTATTCTGCTTGTCATCTACCCTCTTCATAAAGAATTATTTTCTTGCATCTCTTCTGAACCTACAGCTAGTCAATTTGTATCCATGCCTCCTAGTGTAAGTCCCTTTAACTGTATTTGAACAGTTGCTGACAGTCCACCTGGTTGATCCCATTGAGGTGCTTAAAATGTTTCTGTCCCATAGATACCTCCTTTAGGTTCCACCAAGCTGCATCAACAAGAATTCTGTTGATGGGCATTACAGCAATGGCACAAGACTGACAGCCGGCATTGAGCCATCAGGAGAACCAAGTATTAAAGCCCAGCGCACACCCCATGAAGGGGGATCTACCCCCTGCACTTGTCTGCACTATTGATTACCAGCTCTGAGTCAGAGTTATCTCCGGGAGTGGGCAAACACTCCAGAGACAGCAGTGTCAGAACAACACTGGACCATTGCAGCAAACAGCTGATTCTGTCACTGTAATGGTCTTCGCTGTTGTTCCATCACTGCAGCAACAGAATATGCCTCCTTTAAATAGCTGGGTGTGCAGCTTGACAGTAACATTGATTTCTCAGCCCAGATCGATGCAATCCATTCCAAGCTCCTTCCTAAACTGTGGGCACTCTACAGGAGTAAAGCCTGTTTTCTCAACCCCAGCTAGGTGTGAGATCGTGTCTTAAAGGGAAACAGTGGAAAAGACACAGCTTTACCCAGGCACTACAAAAATGCCTGATTAGTGCTTTCAGATGGTAACATTTTTCAACAAATAACTCTAATTGATTTTTTAGTGATTTAAACAGTGGCCTTCAGCTTTCACTTTCTATTGCTGGGAGCCACCATTTCATGAGTAGCAGAGAGCTTCCTGAGCTCACTTTATGCTAATATGTCCTGCCAAGCAATAGCTGAGGTCAAACAGGCATATTAACATACAGCGAAAGGCTCAGGAAGCTCACTACTACTCATGAAATAACTGCTATAACAACGCCATGGAAGTTGGGAGCTGTTCTAAATCATTAAATAAAGTTATTACTGTCTGAAAGCACTAATTGAGAGTTTCTGCAGTGTCTGAGGAAAGTTTTGTCTTTCCCATTGTTTCCCTTTAAAAAGATCCTCCTGGCATCCAATTTAGGTGAAATGGTTTATAGAGGTGCCCCAAAATCCATCCTGTCCAGACTGGATCCCCTTTTCCACTTTTGTTGCTTTGCACTGAACTGCCCTCTCAGTACTTATCCATGCTCCCTGTACTCCTCACTGTCCTTCCCATCCCATAAAGGCTGCGGCCTCTCTCACTGTTCCTTCCTCATTTCAAGGTTCTGGTTCAGTTCACTCCCATTTTTATGTTGGCTCACACATGCGCAGCCAACATATTGCGGTAGTAGCAGATTTTGAGGCACGGTCACTGTTGGGCGAATGCAAGGCACGCATAAGTAGGTGCGTCCCTCATTCCCCAATCAGGCAGCATTCAGGAGCCACATCAGCAATTTGGAATGTGGCCACCAGATCTAACAAAAGGTCAACTGCAATGAGAGTGGAGCTCTCATGCAGTATGACCACAACACGCCTCCCTATGTGCATGCAACACTGCTGCCACCTCTTGTCAGAATGCCGATGGGGAAGCCCACTCCCCGTCAGCATAATAACTCCCCTCCTATTTACAATGTGTGCCGATGGGGTGCCCAATCCCCTTGGCATCATGTACCTCCCAACAGTTTTTCTTTTGCTGACAGGGGCCCAATCCTGTCGGCTTCAGTCTAAGTGATGTTGCCGACGAGGCCCACTCCCATCGGCATTATGTCTCCCTCCCCACTTTTGGTGTGTGCTGACAGGGTGCCCAATCCCTGTCAGCATAATGTAACTCCCCTCTTTGTCGTGAGCCGACCGGGGTGCCCAATCCCCCATCGGCTACAGCTTTCCTCCCCAAAAAGAGTCCATTGGCATGCTGGGAGACCACCCCAGCGTGCCACATGCCCCTGTTAAAAAAAACAGTCCTGCGATGTTTTGTTTTACCCTGTCAAAAAAGAAAATGGTCCCTTGTGGTCTCCCTGCCCCCTTCCCACAACCCGCACCCAACCACTGCGCACCCTGCCTCCCCACACCCCCCTCACTCCATACCCACCTCCGGAATCCAGTGCGATGATTTTCAGTCGACCGGGAACATGTCTACCTCTTCAAAGCTGACTCAGACTAGAAAATGCGGTAAGCTGTATAATGGAATGAATAGGGTTTTTTACTTTGATGCATATCTCAGGCATTTTTTGGAATTTTTGCACCACATTTTCAACATGGGGTTTTGGGACCCCTTCTCATGAATTCTGGCACTGTCATGGCATTAATCAGCCCAAAAGATGATTTCTCAGTCACTGCAAGGAATCACCTTTTGGGACCAATTAATGAAATGACAGTGCCAGTGTTCATGAGGTGGGCTCTCAAAAAGCCTATGTTGCAAATTTGGTGGACAAAATCCCAAAAATGACTGTTTTACGAGCATGCGTTGAGCAGTTTCCACGCACACTCATACTGTAACTTCGTGAATTTTAATATTTTCACCCCAGATTTTCAAAATTGGCATGTTTTCATGCCTCCTTATGAACAGTACAGCTGTCATTTTACATATACTGGCAAAAATGTGTTTTCACACGTCCAGCGCAGAATAGTGCAGTCGCTGTGCAAAATCAGTTTTCAGGACAGTGTCAGGAAAGGATGGCGACACTGTTCATGAGCAGAAGTCCTAAAATGCCTATGTTGAAAATTTAGTGACAAAATTCCATAAAATGACTGTTACAAGCCTGCGTTGTGCAGTTTCCATGCACCCTTGTAACTTCGCAAATTTGCACTATTTTCATGCCAGATTTTCAACACTGGCATTTTTTTATACCTCCTTATGAACAGTACAGCTGTCATTTTTCACATCCTGCCCTAAATGTGTTTTTGCACCTGTGGCACACAATGGCGTGGTCACTGTGCGAAATCAACGTTTCAGACACATTAACAGAATCATACAGCCACTGTTCATGAGGTGAGGTCACAAAATGACTATGTTAAATATGTGGTTAAAAAAATCCCAAAAATAATTGAGTTACTGATGTGTGTTGCACAGTTTCTATACTTGCTCCTACCTTCACAAATTTTTCATATTTTCACTCCAGATTTTCAGTGTTGCCGTTTTTGTACATCTCCTCAAGAAAAATACAGTTGTCATTTTCCTCATCCTGCCCAAAATATATTTTTGTCCCTGTGTCGGCAAATGGCATAACCGCTGTGCAAAACCACCTTTCAGCTAACCAACTGATAGTGCTGCTTTTCATGAGGTGGGCTCACAAAAAGCCCATGTTGAAAAGTTGGAGTGAAAATACCAACACACGCCTACGGTGTTAGGGTTTCCAATTGTAGCACCCCACCCTGTAGAGACTAACAGGCGTCAGGGGTGTGACTCAGAATCATCAGCTGTAATGCTCATGCCATTCTACCCCCACCCTGCAGCCAGTGACAAGCATCATGGTGTGCCTTGCACTGTTCAGACACAAAGTTCACCTCATTCTCCTATACTGCACCAACCTCAGCATATTTCCTTATGGAATGGGGTAAGTATAATGCCCAAAGACCCCAAAGCACACAACAACACTTGTCAGTGTCTACAGGGTAGGGTGAGGTGAAATGGCATGAGCATTATAGCTGATGACCCAAAGGCACACCCCATTGCCTGTCAGTTTCTACAGGGTGGGAGTGGGGTTAGCGTCATTTTAATACTTCACTGCCATTCCTATTATGCATCTCTAACTCTGGCACTACCAATGCCAATGCCAGCGAGACAACATTCGGCATTGACAAATGCTTGTTTCTCCTCTCTCCTTTCCTGCTCTCACCAAACCTCCAAGATCCTTAGCTCTGCTGACTCAGACTCCTTCTGTATCGCATGGGTCAAAAATCTCTGCTATTCTGTCTGCTTTTACCTACAGACCTTCTCTCTCTACTCTGGTCCTCACTGCCCCCCCCAACCCCAATCTGTGCTGCATCCTCCACATCCTCTGTGAAGTCTCTTCTCCATACCCACAATATTCTTACCTGCTCCCATACTTAATTGCCTGCTTAGGCTGTCTGCCCACACTTAAATGTTGCTTCTTACTGGATTCAAACTTAAAGGGACACTGTCAGCTTTGCCCCTTCGTTTTTGGCAATAGCATGCAGTGTTCCTATTGCTCATAAAACACTCATTACTATACTCAGAACACCCCAATATATTTAAAATATTAGTATTTTACCTGCTTTCTCCATTTTTTACATGTATATGCTTTCAGCGGTCCTGATGCCAAGTCCCTGCAAACCAGAAGCACATCCTGGTCTGGACTGCGCGTCTGCCACAAGTGAGGTCCCAAAATATGATTTTTTCAGAAACAGCCCTTGGAGTCATATTGACCCTGTTCCTTATGTTATTTTAATAGGTTGAAGCTATCTGCCATCACAAAGTGAGCACTAGAAGTTGTATTATTCATATTTGCATGCCGTGGCCGGAACCCCACGCATGTCTAAAAGATCCATGAACAAAATATCTTGCGCATGCGTAAAAGCATGCCATTGATGCGCATGCATGGGATTTCGGCCACGGCTTACAAATATAAATAATGCCACTTCTGGTGCTTGCTATCGATAACTGAATCAACCAAGGAATATGACTCCAAGGGCTGTTTCAACTGCCCTGAGTAACAGGCGATGTGATCGACGCACCTGAATTTACTTTGCTCGCAGACTAACGTGTGAACCACTGAAATATATATATATATCTATATATATCTATACAAAACAGGGAAAGCAGGTAAAATACTAATCGTTTAAATATATTGGGGTGTTTTGACTACAGTAATGAGTGTTGTGTGAGCAATAGGAACACTGCATGCTATTGCCAAAAAACAAAGGGACAAAGCTGACAGGGTCCCTTTAATAGTTGTTTCCTGTGATAACTATTGTTGATACCTATTGTCTATACTACTGTACTGCCTGTGCAAATTCCCCTAAATCAAATCTGCTCATCTATTTGTGTTATTTACCTAGGGGTGATAAACTGTAAGAAATTGTAAATTGTACAGTTTAATTTATTTATTTATTGAAGTCTCAGATTTACAACACCTTTGAGCCAGAGACTCATTTACAAAGGCACCACGTCAAAGAAGAAGGAACAAAGGAACAATTTGTATGGTACAGAGGACAGTACAACTTGTTTATCTATTGTTGTTTCATGCCTATTCCTGTTTATACTGTTAATATTGTTACTATTTCTATTCTATTCCTGCTGTATTGTCTTCCCCTCTACCTCCCCCCACTCCTGGACACCTCTGCAAATGAACGCTTATGGTTCAGTAAGCCATTACTGGTAAAACTCTCTCAATAAATATGTTTAGGGGATGCCTTTCTCTTCTAACCTCAAGTGAGTGCAAGTTCAGCCTTCTAAACCTTTCCTGGGGCCTAGGGTGAGCTTGCTCTCAGCTGGGGTGGGGGGTGGGGCATCTACAAAACAAGGGAGGAGGGAAAGGGGTCACCCTGCCACATATGCACTCTGCCACATATCTTTGTGTCAACTGCAAATAAACTAATCTTACTCCATATGCCTTCTGGTATGTTGCAGATGAATGTATTGAAGAGTACTAGTCCAAGGACCAGCCCCATAGCACCCAGCTCGTAACCTTCCCAACTCTCATGTGAGTTCCATTCACCACTATCCTCTGAGTTCTCCCCCCCCCAGCAGTTGCTTATTCAATTGGATCAGCCTTCCCTAATTCACAGGCCCCTCAGCTTACTCACAAGACTCATCTGTGACACAGAGTCAAAGGCCTTGTTTAAGTATATGTAAAGGGGATCCATAGCCTGCAACACTGAGCCAAAGAGGTCAATGAGGTTCATCTGGCACAATCTCCCTTTAATGAAGACATGATGCCTTTTATCCTGTAGGTCA
Source organism: Neoceratodus forsteri (assembly GCA_016271365.2). Lineage (NCBI taxonomy): Eukaryota > Metazoa > Chordata > Ceratodontiformes > Ceratodontidae > Neoceratodus > Neoceratodus forsteri. The sequence continues at coordinate 941,735,144 of CM057450.1, forward strand.
TTTGCCTGAAGAGATTCCACTGTCTGGTCCTTGATGATAGACTCAAGCAACCTCCCCATGGCAGAGGTCACACTAACTGATCTGTTGTTCCCCAGGACACATTGTCCCCTCCCCTTGCTGAGAGGGACCATATATGCCACCTTTCAGTTGTCCAGGATCACCCATGTTGTCAGAGACTAGCTGATCAGATTTGCCAGGTGTTCCACCAATGCCCCACCCTCCCCCACCATTTTCCTCAGAATCCTGGGGTGTAGCCAGTCTGTCCCCAGTGCCTTGTACACTTTCAATCCCCACAACCCCTTGAGAACTCTGTCTCCTGTAATGTGCCCAATCTCCACCTTACACTTCTTCCCCTCCTTCATTTTTTTTGAACATTCAGGAAGAGGACCTCCTTCCTCCACTGTGCATACTGCGCTGAAGTATTCTTTCTGCAGGTTCACCCTCTCCTCGTCCTCCTCCACCAACAACCCTTCCTTCTGTAGCCCTTCTATACCCTCTTTAGTCCTCTTCTTCTCCCTAATATTCCTAAGGAAGGCATTATCATTCTTTTTTACTCCCACAATTATCATGAGGTCTACCTCAGTCTTTTTATGTTTGCTTGCACGCAAGCATGTGCAAGAAACATGTTGTGACAGCTTACTGGAGAAGCAGGTTGTGGAGGTGCTGTCATGTTGTGGCCAATGCTGCCACTGCTTTTGGGGGATTGTGTCTGTGGAGCCACTAAATGAGTATACTGTCTGTAACAGCAGCTCAGAAGTGTGCCACCAACTTGAAATGATTTTGTCGCTGCAGTGAGGGAGTGCACCCTCATCGTAGGGTGTACCTTGCCTGGTGTTACATTTCAATAAACATGGCTGCGGCTGTTGCCATCCACCTCTCACAGTCCCAGGAAAGCTGATGTGGGGGTGCCCAATCCTCCTGTTGGCATGGCCCCTCCCCAGTTTATTTGCCGATGGGGGAGCCCAATCCCCATTTGAATAATGTCCCCCCATAATTTGTCTGCGGAGGGGGTGCCCAATCTCCCTCAGTATCATGCCCCCCCAAACACAGACCCTTTTTCTTTGCTGACGGGGTACCCAATCCCCATCAGCTCCAGTCCCCTCTCCCCAAAAATACAGGTGGCATGCTGGGATCCCACCCCAGCATGTCAAATGTACCTGTAAAACAAGAAAACCTTCCTGCAAAGTGTTTTTTAAACCTGTAAACAAGAAAATGGTCCTTCATTGTCTGTGGTGCCCCTCCCCAACCTGCACCCACCCTTTGTGCACCCACCTCCCCACACCCCCCTCACCCTATACATATCTCCGGAGCCCAGCGCGACGATCTTCGGTGGAGTGGGAACACATCTGCACTCGTCAAAGCCGACCACGAACTGAAGAAATGCCGGCAAGCTGTATAACGGCATAAATGGGGGGGGGGTTCAGCTTAGGTGGATCTCCCAGCCATTTTTGTGACTTTTAGCACCAAAGCTTCAACATGGGGTTCTTGGGACCCCATCTCATGAACTTAGCCACTGTCATGTCGTAATTCAGTCCCGAAAGGTGATTTTGCGGTCACTGCACAGAATCACCTTCTGGGACCGATTAATGAAATGACAGTGTCACTGTTCATGAGGTGGGCCCCCAAAAAGCCTGTATTGAAAATTTGGTGAAAAAATTCCCAAAAATGACTGTGTTACAAGCCTGCATTGTGCAGTTCCCATGCACGCTCATAACTTAGAGAATTTTTAATATTTTCACTCCAGATTTTCAACATTTCCATTTTTTCACACTTCCTTATGAACAGTACAGCTGCCATTTTTCACATCCTGTTCGAAATGTGCTTTTGCACCTGTGGCTCCAAATGGCACAGTTGCTGTGCAAAATCACCTTTTGACTAACGAACTGATAGTGTCATTGTTCATGTGGTGGGGTCGTAAAAAGCCCATGTTGAAAATTTGGAGTGAAAATACCAAGAAATGCCCAGGCTATTAGGATTTCTGACCATAATGCCCTACTCTGTAGGGACTAATGGGCATTAGGGGTGTGACTTGGGATTGTCGACAGTAATGCTCACACCATTCCACCCCCAACCCCACCTTGCAGCCAGTGACAGACATCAAGGTGTGCCTTGGACTCTTCGGCCTCAAAGTTCACCCCATTCTCTATACTGCACCCATTTCAGCATATTTCCTTATGGAATGGTGTGAGTGTAAAGCCCGAACACCCCAAGGCACACCTCGACACTTGTTGGTGTCTGCATGGTAGGGTGAGGTGAAATGGAGTGAGCGTTATGGGTGATGTCCCAAAGGCACACCCCAATGCCTGTTGGTGTCAGTTCAATACTTCACTGTCATTCCTATTCTGCATCTGTCTAACTCCTGCACTTCCAGTGCTAATGCCAGCAAGCAAACATTCGGCATTGACAAATGCTTGTTCCCTGTTTCTCCTGCTGTCCTCAGCCTGCCTTGGAAAACATTTGGGCTTTCTGCTGTCTGCTTCCATTTGTAATTTCTGAAGGCTGCCCTCTGCCCTTACAGTTTCCCTCACCTCCTTTGAGAGCCCTATAGGTTTCCTATAGCTCTTACCTTTCCTCATTGATTTCATGTAACATTTAGAGACCTCCAACACTGCCTATGCTGGAGCAGGTGAGAGGTTAAAAACAGCAGTGGACCAGGCCTTCTTCCTCATTCTTGCTCCTTTTCAAAAGGTAAATCAGTACCAGGTAAGCCACAAAGGTTGCAGTAATTCAGCATAACCGTACCTGACCAGGTAGTGTAGTTAGAGAACAGTGATTCAAGGCAGCTCCCTTCAGAAGGCCCCTGCTTCATAGGTTTCAAAGGTAGATACATAACCTGTTATGTCATGTCTAGTACAGTAGTCATCCAGGTTTCATTTAAAGTCAGACATGTCATCACTACCAACCACTTCTAGTGTCAGTGAGTTCCAAAAAGCTACTAATCTCTGATTATACCAACCTGATCTCCTGTTTGTGTGACATAATTCCCTCTTCAACTGCAAAGGGTGGGACTGAGTATTATAGGGCTGATTATACATTTCGAGACCTATAAAGTCCCACAAATCAATACTTGTCATGGTATTGAATAGGAGACACATATCTCCCCTCAATCTCCGATATTCCAGGGGAAATAGATCCAAAGTAATCAACCTATCCTCATATGTTAGGCCTTTTAGATCCTTAACCATCCTTGTTGCCCATCTCTGCACCCTCTCTAAATTACAAATTTTTGTATTACTTGATGGTGCCCAGAACTAGGCACAATAGTCCAGGTGAGGCTTCTTCACCATTGAGGTGTACAGTGGCACAATCACCTCCCTCTGCCTACTTCTCATATGTTGCGTGATACTGGTAAGTATCCTGTTGGATTTCTGGATAACACGATTACAATGAGTTTTCAATTTCAAATCATTAATTACCATGATGCCCAGATCTTTCTTTTTTTTGTATGGCATTTCTCTCCTGTCCTGGATGGCACTCCTAGTACAATCGGTTGTCCCCCCAGCGCCATCCCCCAAGGATCAGGCCCCCTCCCTTATGCTCCCATGACTTACCCTTCATGGCAAAGTGGTGGGGGAGCATCTCAAGCCACCCAAAATGGATCCAGCCAGGGAGGCACCTTCTCAGGGGCAGCGTCTGTGGGGGAAAGTGTCATGCTGCACAGCCAGAGCCTTTTCCGTTTTTCCTTGCCTGAGGTGAAGCATGCAATGACACCTGCAGAGAGAACTCGCACATGCCCGAAAGCGCTCCTCAAGCTTTGCCCCATCTTCTCCTTTCTGTAGCATCAGTGCACCATCCCCAGCCACTGCTTGAGGGCCAGTAGAATGCTAATCGCTTCTACTCCCCTGCTGACTCCTGGTGGCCCGTGCTCGTTTCCAAACATGGGTTACCGGTGCAGCGTGAGGTAAGGCATCTAGTGCCTCAGCCATCTGTGCCACTGGGCCAGCTGCCCAGATCTTTTTCATGGGTTACAGCCTTAAGCTTTCAGCCCAGCAACATATAGTCAGCCTTGCTGTTTTTGCTCCCCCAAGGCATTATGGTACATTTCTCAAAATTAAAATGTAATCTATGTTTATCTGCTCAGTTGCTTAGAATATCTAATGCCTGTTGTAGTTATTTAATTCCTTCAAAACTATCCACCTTTTTCACCAATACATGTGTCATCTGCAAATTTAGACAACCATATTGCTGCATCACACCCCATGGAGGAAATATATAGATTAAAAAGACAACGTCCCAGCACAGACCCCTTGGGGACTCCACTGGTCACCTTATCCCATCCCGAGCTGAACCCCCTTATTATCACTCTCTGCTGCCTATTAGTCAATCATGATGATATCCATCTTGTTATTGCACTATGGTTATTCACTATAAGTGTATCTATTAATTCTCCATGGGGCACCGTGTCAAAGGCCTTGGTAAAATCTAAGAATGCCACATCCACAGATTGTCCCCGTCTAAGGCTCTGCTGATGTTCCCATAGAATTCTAACAAGTTTGCTTGACAGGAACGACCCTTTGTAAAACCATGCTGTGTCTTATCTGATGTACTTGTTTCACAAATTTATTAATATTTTTCTTTTATTATTCCTTCTAGGACTTTTCCCAACACAGAGAAGACACTTACAGGTCTGTAATTCCTAACCTCCTTCCTGCCTCCCATTTTTACATTTGATGCAAGTGCGCACCAAATGTCTTGGGACAATAACGGGAGATGAGCGGTGTGTCACTGCCAAGCCAATTACAGCTGAAACTGCAATGGGTTTGGCAGTTCACACCAATGACCAGACACTCTGGTCATGACAGCAGTTCAGCTTTGCTGTTGTGATGTGCCTGGACTTTCAAGAAATGAACCACTTCAATAGGAGTGCTTCATTTCTTTCTGTAGCGCAAACTCCAGCCATGCACATTAGAGTGCACACTAATGTGCATGGCCACAGTTACGGCCCATCTTCACTCCTCTGACCACCCACCCCAAAAGCTTAAACATTAGCCCCAGTGCTCACTTCTTGTACCCCCCTGCCGCAACAGTAGCCATGGTGCAGCTTTCTCTCCCCTCTCCTTCCAGTGCTCAATTCTCTCTGCCACCCCAACATTAGCCATTGTGGATTTCTGTTAAAACCCGACATCGAGTTTCAATTCCCATGTTGGCTTTATCCCCCCATTAATGTATGTTACTGGGAACCCACCCCAGTGTGCCGAAATAAATATTTTCACTTGTGTTTTTATGTTTCTGACACCGGGATGCCCACTCCTGGTGTCAGAGGCACCCCCTAGCCCAAACCTGTCTATATCCTTTGCTGGCATTGGGGTGACCAATCCCTGTGTCGGCATATTCCCCCCCAACACACACACTATTGTGGCACACTGGTAGCCCACCCCAGTGTGCCTAAATGTATTTATTTATTTTTTTAACCTATAAAATAAAGAAAATCATCCCCTGATGTCTTTTACAGTCCCTCGTTGTCTCACCAGTCCTCCCTCCCCCATCCCCACCCTTCCACTGAGCACCCACCTCCTTACCCCCCTTACCCATACTTTCCTCTGGAGGTTAACCCTGTCATCTTCTTCTTTCTGGGACACGTCTGCACTCCTCAAAGCTGACCAGCCAACTGAAAAATCAAAGGTAAGCATCGTATAGTGGCAGTCAATGTGGTTTTCAACTTATGTTGATATCTCAGCCATTTTTAAGAATTTTGGCCCCAACTTTTCAACATGGCGTTCTTGGGACACTACCTCATGAGCACTGTCACTGTTATTTCATTACACGGTCCTGAAAGGTGATTTCATGGTCACTATGCTGAATCACCTCTCTGGACCAATTAATGAAATGACAATGCCACTGTTCATTAGGTGGGGTCCCAAAAGCCCATTTTGCAAATCTGGTGAAAAAATCTAAAAATGACTGGCAAGCATAAGCGTGCATTGAGCAGTTTGTACGCAAGCTCATAACTTCACCAATTTTTTGTATTTTCACTACAGATTTTCAACATTGCCATTTTTCATACCTCCTTATCAACAGTACAGCTGTCATTTTTCACATCCTGTCCGAAATGTGTTTTTACACCTGTGGCGCACAGTGTCGCGGTCGCTGTGAGAAATCAACTTTTGGGATGGATTAACAAAATTACAGTGCCGGTGTTCATGAGGGGAGATCCAAACAGCCCACATTGAAAATGTGGTGAAAACATTCAAAAAAATGACCACGTTATGGGCATGTGTTTCACAGTTTCTACACACACTCGTAACTTCACTAATTTTTCATATTTTCACTCCAGATTTTCAACATTACCATTTTTTCACACCTCCTCATGAGCAGTACAGCTGTGATATTTCACATCCTGCCCAAAATGTGTTTTCACACCTGTGGCACTGAATGGCACAGATGTGTGCAAAATCATCTTTCAGGATTGAGTAACAAAATGATAGTGCCACTGTTCATGAGGTGGGATACCAAAAAGCCCATGTTGAATATTTGGAGCAAAAATGCCAACAAACTCCCAGGATGTTAGGGTTTCAACAGTAACCCCCCACACCCCCACTCCCCCACCCTGTAGAGACTGACAGGCGTCAGGAGTGTGACTTAGGGTCATCGACCATAATGCTCATGCCATTCCACCCCCACCCTACAGCCAGTAACAGGCATCAAGGTGTACCTTAGGGTCTTCAGCCATAATGGTCAGCCAGTTCTTCTAGACTGCACCCATCTCAGCTTATTTACTTATGGAATGGGGTGAGCATAAGGGCTGAAGACCCCAAGGTACACCACAACATCTGTCAGTGTCTGCAGGGTGGGGTTAGGTGGAATGGCATGAGTGTTATGGCCAACAATCCAAAGGAACACCCCCAACGCCTGTCAGTCTCTGCAGGGTGGGGGTTGGCATTAGGGTTGGAAACTCTAATGGCTCAGTAAGGAAGTAAATCAGGGAGGGGCAGTGGATGTCACCTACCTTAATTTCAGGAAAGTCTTTGACACCAACCAACATAGAAGGCTGATTAACAAGATGGGTAGTCTGGCCACAGGGCACAAGCTGATAAACTGGATCAGAAACTGACTGATGGTCAGGAGGCAAAGGGTGGTGGTAATGGGATCCAATCCGGGAGAGGGTGGTGACCAGTGGGGTACCTCAGGGATCAGTCCTGGGACCAATCCTGTTCATTGTCTTCATTACAGACATTGTGGAAGGACTAGAAGAAAAGGTCTGTCTGCCTGTTTGCATATGACACAAACATCTGTAATAGAGTGACTACTCCAGAAGGGGTGGAGAAAATGAGAAGGGACATGGAGAGACTTGAAAAATGGTCTGAGGTGTGGCAATTGAGGTTCAATGCAAAGAAGTGCAAATAATACACTTGGGAAGAGGGAAACCTGGGGAGAGTTACAGGATGCGGGGAGGTGCTGACAATCACCAAGGAAGAAAGGGACCTAAGAGTTATGAGTTCTGATGACCTAATGGTGTCAAAACCGAGCACAAATGTTGCAAATAGGGCCAGTGGCATGCTGGGGTGCATAGGCAGATGCATCACTAGCAGAAGGTGTGAGGTTGTGATGCCATTGTATAATGCACTAGTAAGGCCTCACCTTCAGTACTGTGAGCAATTCTGGAGGCTGCAACTGTGCATGGACATTGACAGGGCAGAGGCAATTCACAGAAATGCAACCAAGATGGTACATGGCTTGCAACACAAAACATATCAGGAGAGATTAAAGGACCTCAATATGTACTCATTGGAATAAAGGAGGGAGTGGGGGAATATGATAGACACGTTCAAGTACCTCAAGAGTATAAACGAGGTGCATGGCAGACATCTTCCAATGCATCAAATGTTCGGCATTGACAAATGCTTGTAATTTATTGGAACCACATGGGCATTCCTTCAAGAGTCCAATACAGCTCCCTTCATTTAAGGACTTTTGGAAAATCTGTGTCAGGGGTCCTGCCAACTCCACGACCAATTCCTTTAGTAGTCTGGGATGAACTCCATCTGGACCCTAGGCCTTGTTGGGATTTAATTGCCCAAGTCTGGTCCTAACCTCACCAGCATTGAGGACTATTGGAGTAGCATTGGTATTGTCTGTGTGTGATTTAGTCGGTAATGTCTTTTTGTTAAAGACTGTTACAAAATATTGGTTCTGTAATTCCACCACTGCTGCTGTATCAGAGACTAGTATACCATGTTGGTCTGTCAAAGGCCCCACATCTCCAGCTCCCCCTTCATATTTTTTATATATTTGTAGAAGGATTTATGGTTATCCTTGACTGATAAACTTAACTCGTAATCCCACTTAGCATCTCTCACTTGACCGTAACATCAGAGCAGTGGGCATGCAGCCACCCTTCACAGCTTAGCAGGAGGATGAGAAGTGCCTCATGGCAGGTTGTGCAGCACTCAAAGAAATAGTTGAATGTTCTTCTTTTTATTCTGTGGCAGAACTTACCCAGTGCTCTGTGTGTAGGTCCAGCACCGATTAGTGTCCCCTGCTTCTCCAGCCCATGAAAGGCATTTCAGGCAGTCGGCAGCTCATTCTGTTTTGGTGCACAGCCACACAACTAAAGAACAAAGGTCCACATGACAATAGTGCACAGGAGCAGCCCGAATATTTGGCCACGATTTGTATCAGTTGCTGGAAATTTAAAGTGACAGGTACCCCTTTTTAGTAGGTTTCTTTTTCTCCTTTATGTCCTGTCCACACTACAGAACCCCCACACACACACACCTGCTCCAGCATGGGGAGTGTTTGGAGGTCTCTAAATGCTGCATAAAATCAATGAGAAACTCCCTCCACCCTGTCTATGTCCTTTCTGAAGTGCAGTCTCCAAAAGTGGACACAGTACTCTTGGTGGGGTCTCACCAGCGAGTGATATAGCGGAACACCACTTTCCTCCTCTTGCTGAAAATACCCCTCCCTATGCACCCCAGCATCCCACTAGCCCTACCCACTGCTTTATTACACTACCCTACTACTTTCTGGTTGTCAGATCTGATAACCCCATCATCCCTTTCCTGTTTAGTGACTCAGTACCTCCTCCTCCCAAGATATACTCAGCTCCTGGGTTCCTATATCCTAGTTACATGACTTTGCATTTTTTAGCATTGAACCCCAACTACTATGATCTTGACCTCTCCTCAAATTTCCCAAGAACCCTGCACATTCTCTCCATCTCCTCCTAAGAGTCTACCCTATTGCAGATTTTGGCATCATCTGCAAAAAGGCATACATGCATTCCCTTCCGGTTTTTCTGCAATGTCAAATATGAAGACATTGAAGTGGACCAGTCTCAGCATTGAGCCCTGTGGTATCCTGCTTGTCAGTCTCCCATCATAAGCGTGAATGCCATTTATCGCCATCCTCTTCCTCATATCCATTATCCCATTTCTAAAACAATTCACCACTTCAGTTCCAACCCCTAGGTTGCTCAGTTTCTTTATCAGCCTCTTGTGTACTACAGTGTCAAACTCTTACTAAAGTCCAGGCTTGCCACATCCAGTGTCATTCCATGAATCTGTCTATCCAGCCACACACTGAGATACTTGGAACAGGGGATGACCTTAATGAGAGTGCCATTCAGGATGGTGAAAACAGGAAGGGAAGAGTGCCTGGCCAGTTTTTGACTGGTGTCAAAGTTAATTGACACAGTCTTCTTTGAGTTGACCTGAGGTTGGTTTGATTGGAACCAGTGCTGGAAATTGTTAAAGTCACACTGTAGCAATGTCTCCAGGGCTATGACTGAGGCACCTGAGGAAAAGAGTATAGAGTCATCTGCATACATGTGAATGTTCGAGTCAACACAGATGGAAGAGAAGTCATTAAGGAAAATGGAAAATAGGATGCCAGCCAGGATGGAGTCTTGAAGTAACCTCAGACTGGATAGGGAGGGGAGTGGACAAGGTATCACCAACCTGCATCAACTGGACACAGCCAGATAGGTAGGATCTGAACCAATCAACTGATTGGACAGAAAAACCTGAGGATCTCAGCTTCTCTAGTAGGAGAGGGTGAGCTACCAAATCAAAGGCCTTAGCCAGGCCGATGAAGATAGAAGTGATGTGTTCCCTATCCATCTCAGTAAGGATGGAGTCAATAACATGCAGCAGGGAGGATAAAGAGGAGTAGTTTTTATGGAAGCCAGACTGGAAAGGAGAGAGGCTAGTGGGGTCCCACAGGGCTTGGTGCTCTGCCCAGTGTTGTTTAACATCTTCATCAGTGATACTGCAGTGGGACCTGGCAAAGATAGAGAAATGGTCAGGTATTTGGCAAATAGAATTCAATGCCAAAAAGCGTAAGGTAATGCACTTGGGAGTTAAGAACCCAGAGACCAAATAATGGCAGGGCAGTGTGCGGGTTACTAGGTCAGAAGAGGAAAAGGACTTGGGAGTGATCATCATGAGTGTCCTGAAGCAATCAGCACACTACTGGAAAGCATCAGTGAAAACCAATTAGATGCTGGGCTTCATAGCCATGGGGTATAACCAGCAGGAAAGCAGAGGTCATTCTGCCACTGTACATGTCACTACAGTAGTTCAGCCACATCTTGAGTACAGTGTTCAGTATTGGTGCCCTTACATAAAGAAGGACATCAGTCGGGTGGAAACGGTCCAGAGAAGAGCAACCAAAATGATCCCGTGATGGCAAGGCAGAACATATAAAGGAGAGACTCAGAGATTTCAACATGTAGTCCCTGGAGGATAAAACAGACAGGAGAGACATGACTGAAACCTTCAAATACCTTAAAGGTTTCAAGAGAGTGAGCTCCGGGGGTCTCTTCAACCCTAGTGGAAACAGAGCCACTATGGGGCACTGCCTCAAGTTAGTGGGGGAAGATTCAGGAGAGAAATGAAGAGTCACTTTTTCACAAAGATGGTGGTGGCTAAGTGGAATGAGTTGCTGGAGCAAATAATCTCCCTGAATACAGTGAACAGCTTCAAGAAAGGTTGGGACAGAGTAAAGGGGAAAGTTGCATGTAAAGGCAGGAGAGTGGGGGGAAGGGAGGACATCAGCAGGGAGGGAGGCAAGGTAAGGCAAGGCAAATTGTATTTATATTGCACCCTATCCAGGGGCTCAGAGCAATTAACAAATGCAATAATAAAACAGAATAAAAACATCCCAACAAATACATATCCTCAGGGAAGATTAAAAACCTTTTCAAATAAATATGTTTTAAAAGAGGCTTTAAAGGCCTCCACCATGCTGGCTGTTTTAATATATGGTGGAAGAGAATTCCAAAGTAATGGCACAGCCACACCAGATGCTCTATCTCCAGATCTCCTTAGACAGAAGGATGGCACAACCAGCAGACCAGCCTCGGAAGAGTGTAGGGGGCGGATAGGAGAGTACAGAACCAGGAGCTCTTTAAGATAGTCAGGTCCCAGGTCATGTAGGGCTTTGTATGTTAACAAGAATATCTTGAAAGTGATGCATGCACTTACAGGCAGCCAGTGCAGAGCACACAGAACAGGAGTGACATGATCCCTCATAGAGGTATCCGTAAGCATCCTAGCCACAGCATTCTGCATTAGCTGTAATCAACACATCAAATCTCCAGACAACCCTAGGTACAGGGTGTTACAGTAATCAAGTCTGCTGGTAGCAAAGTCATGGATAACCATAGCCAGGTCAGTAGAAGTCAAGAATGGATGGATCCTGGCAATATTCCAGAGATGGAAGAAACCGGTTCTGATGACCAAAGAAACCTGTTTTTCAAGGTCAAGGTCAAGATTGACATCAAGAATAATGCCAAGATCCTTAACCGCATTAATCACCGACAGTGGACGTCCATCAACCACTAAGGTGGGGAGTCTCCCATCAGCGAAAATACCCCCATGACCTGGCTCAATCACCAGAACCTCTGTCTTGCCAGGGCTGACATAGCCTCTTTGTGAACATCCAGTCATTAATAATTAACTCAGCGTATCTGGGGCGGAAAGGCCACCTGGGGCACAGGACAGGTATAACTGGGTATCCTCTGTATAGCAGTGAAACCCTAGATTGTACTGCCTAATGATCTCTCCCAATGGTAGCATATGCATGGCAAACAACAGGGGTGCCAAAATAGAACCCTGCAGAATCCCACAAGGCAGCACAAAAGACCCAGAGGAAATATTCCCAAGGACAACGCAATGTGATCTTCAGGTTAAATATGAGAGAAACTATTGCAAAACTGCTCCAGTAGTGCTCGTATAGTTCCATAGATGGTCCAAAAGCACCCCATGATCTACTGTGTCAATGCTGAAGACAGGTCCAAGAGCACCAAAATGGTATCGTGCCCTTGGTCCCTCACCATGCAGAGATCATGTGCCACCCTGACCAATGCCATCTCACTGCTGTGCCAGGGCCGAAAACACGACTAGAGAGGTTCATAGATGGACAAAGTCACCAGGTGTTCAACCAACTGGTCAACCACCACCTTCTCAATAAGCTTCCCCAGAAATGGAAGATTAGAGATGGGTCTATAGTTCAAAAGAACGTCAGGGTCAAGAGTTGTTTTTTCAAGGAGTGGCTTCACTACAGCCTCTTCCAGAGATGCAGGAAAGACCTCCTCATTTAATGATCCATTGATGATCTCCACAAACACTGGACCCAGGAAATCCAAGCAGCTGATAACAAACCACGTTGGACCCAGGTCCAGGGCACAGGTGGCGGGACACATGATGGTAAGCACCTGGAGAACCTAGTCCGCCACAACTGTCCAAAACTCACTCCAACTCAACAGACAATCTTTACCAGCAGATTGATCACCCCCAGGAAAAACTGGACCAGAGGAGCTAATGCATGCTCTGATAGAGTCCATCTTGTCAGCAAAGAACAGCCCAAACTGCTCACACTTTTCTGCAGAAAATGCTGTCCCAGACTGCAGACAGGAGGGATTAAGCCAGTTGTCGGCAGCGCATAACAGCACAGCTGGATGATTTCCTGCCACAGCAATCGATTGAGACAAAAATTCAGTCTTATTAAGATCTATTGCCTGCTGATACTCCAAATAATGGAGTCTCAGTGCCAACCTTTCCTCCTCAGATCACTACCGCCTCCAGGAACAATCTAACCTATGTCCCTTAGTTTTCAACCGGCACAGCTCAGCACAATACCATGGTGAGCAATTTCAGGAAGTCAAGGGGCAAATGTGATAGGGTGCAATCAGGTCCAGCCCCTTGGTGAAGGCTGTATTATAAGCCTCAACCCCAGCTTCTGAACCCTGAGTACAAGCTAGCATCAGACTTGAGACAACTGGTGACTCCTGGAGTTGGCAAGGCTCCAATTTATTTTTTGGATGACACTGGATTGTCTCCACAGAAGGGGTTAATTTACAGGGGGATCCGCACTGGAACTCAACTGCATAATGATCCAGCCAACTGACCAGATCAACCTTGACCACCACAATGTTAAGTCCGAGTGAGAAGACCAGGTCAAGAGTGTGGCCATATATGTGTGTTCCAGAGGCAACTGCCTGAGACAATCTCAACTGAGACATCAGTTGAAGGAGCTCTTGTCCAAAATTACAGGATTTATCATTGACCCAGGCATTAAAGTCACCCAGGACAAACCCAAAGAAGGTGGGGGTCACTATCTTAGTGCGAAAGGGACTAGGATTGGTCCCACTAAATTCGTTTAAGGATGAAGAAGGCAGACTGCTGATCCTTTCGGGAAAGATCTCAGATAGGGTAATTCATATTGTCAACATTTATGCTCCCACGCCTGTTAACCCAGAGTTCTTTAGGTATGCGTTCGGGGTAGTGGCGGCGCTCCCGGAGGGCCACTTGGTTATAGGAGGGGACTGGAATTGTGTGGAAGAGGTTAGGCTGGATAGATCGGGAAGTCAGGGAGGTAAGGAGAAAAGTACAGGCTCCAGGACATTGTCCCACCTGCGCAGGGAATTGGGACTGGTCGGTACGTGGAGAAATAGCTATCCCTCCAGCAGGGACTTCATCTTTTACTCTCACCCACAAGACTCTTATTCAAGGTTGGACAGATTCTACATGCCGAAATCTAGAGTAGAGTCTATTGTGGATCAACAGATATACCCCATATACATTTCTGTCCATGCCAAAGTCAGTTTATCCATCTCTCTTGGCCAGCAGAGTAAACAGTCTTTATGGTGTTTAAATGCTGGACTCCTCAAGGACAAAGATTTCGTGTCCAAGACCAAAGAGGTAATAGTAAATTATCTCAGGGAAAATACGGGGTCGGTGTCAAAGGTGAAGTACCTCTGGGTACTTCTTTAGAGTACCTCTAAAGGCAGTGGTGAGAGGCGAGGTAATCTCATATTCAACACAACAAAAGAAGGCCAGGCAACAGCAACAGGGGGTCCTGGAACAGAAAGTGAAGGAGTTAGAAGAAACTCACAAAAAAGGTGGGGGGAGAAGTGTACTTAAGGAGCTTCTAGTGGCAAGGGAGCAGTTACAGCACCTTCTGTTGTCAAAAACGGAAAATGCCCTCAGGTTTATGGCACAAAAATATTATAGTGGTGGAGATAGAGCAGGGAGGTTGCTTGCCTTCAGATTGAAGAAACAAGAGGCGGACAGGTTTATTTCCGGGGTGCAAGACCCCCCATCCCCAGGGAAATATGTATCAGCAGCCTCCCAGATAGCGGACTGCTTTAGGGAGTTTTATGAAAGTTTGTACAAATCCGAGGCCGGGGCGAACCAGTTGGATTCGATCAAGCAATTTCTTAAGGGTCTTAGACTGCCTAAGCTCACGCCAAACCTCAAAATAGAACTGGACAGACTGTTTTCTATGCTAGAGTTAAAAAAGGTGATTAAAAAACTGAAGCACAACAAAGCCCCAGGCCCTGATGGTTATATAGCAGAGTTCTATCAAAAGTTCAGCGAGCAGTTAGCTCCTCTACTTTTAGAGGTCTGTAACAGAGCCCATAAAGCCTCGGATGCCCCGGACACTTGGTCGCATGCCTCGATATCTGTCATCCCTAAGCCGGACAAGGACTTGTCCTTGTGTGGCAGTTACTGCCCTATATCGTTGCTAAACCTGGATGTCAAGATTTTTGCTAGAATGGTAGTGAATAGGCTTCAGTCGGTGGTAACCAGGCTGGTCCACCCAGACCAGTCAGGTTTTATGCCGGGTAGACACCTGCATGACAATGTCAGGCGGCTGCTCACCGTACTGGCCCATGTCCAATCCGAGGGGAAGAGAAGGCAAGCAGTGGTGATCACATTAGATGCTGAAAAGGCCTTTGATCGCCTAGAGTGGGGATACCTAGATGAGGTACTGAAGAAGTTTGGTTTCGGCCCCAAGTTTCAAGCGTGGGTGGGTACCTTATACACTAAACCCTCGGCCAGGATTAGATTGAACGGTCTCCTTTCTAGACCCTTCTATATTAAAAGGGGCACGAGGCAGGGATGTCCCCTCTCGCCACTTCTTTTCACACTACACATGGAGCCACTGGCCGAGGCCTTCCGGGCCCATGAAGGCATTGTGGGGATTCCAGTGGGGGGTGGGTAGACAACCACATATCTCTGTATGTGGATGACACCCTCTTGTATCTTGGTGACCCCCAACACTCCTTACCAATTGCGATGAGCATACTGAAGGAGTTCGGCTCTGTATCAGGTTTTAAGATCAACGAATCTAAGTCTGAGGCGATCACTTTGGGGACAGGAGTTTCGGCCCAGGTAAGGGGTATGACAGAGTTAAGGTGGAACACCACCCACTTCTGCTATCTGGGAGTGCATATCCCGAGGGACTTGGGTAAACTCTTTAAGGTTAATCATTTGAGACTACTAGATTATGTGAGGGATGATTGTGCCAGGTGGGCGTCCCTTCCACTTAGTATCTCTGGCAGGGTAGAGTCGATAAGAATGAATGTCCTTCCAAGGATGCTGTTCATATTTGATGCCATCCCCCTAAACCTCCCCAAAAAATTTTGGGCTGACCTACAAAAGGTGATAAGTAATTTTATTTGGGCTGGGAAAAAAACGAGGCTGAGCTGGGCGTTGTTGAAGTTATCTAAAGGAAAGGGGGGTCTTGGGGTTCCAGACTTTAAGAGGTATTTCAGAGCAGCCCAGCTGCAGTTCTTGCTGGTCTACACATCCCTGGCGCCGGTCCAGAGCTGGGCCAGAATGGACTTACAGCGTATGCATCCTTATTCTATGTCGTCAATTCTCTTTAATAGAAAGAACCCTAGGGTTATTCATGGCCTGCTCAGCCCGGGGCTCAAAACACTAGTTATGCTTTGGTTCCAGATGGTGAAAGAATCAGGGTATAAGGCACAGGCATTGATGTTAAGGAAGGGGAAAATTTTGGAAACGACTGAGTTCAAATTAGGGGCAGAAAATCCAGTCTTCCTAAGGTGGCAGAAGTCAGGGCTGAGTAATTTTGCTCAACTATTCAGTGGGGACGTTATGAAAAGTTTCACACAGATTCAGCAGGAATTTAAAATCCCCTCTTCTGATTTCTTTGCCTATTTGCAGGTTAGACATTACTTGCGGGTGGAGGAGGGACAGAGGAGGGACCATGGGTCCGAGCCTAAAGATTCCCTTGTAGAATTGCTCATTGGATGGTTGGGGGATAGGCCGCAGACGACACACCTGATCTCCAGGATCTATCAGGCAGGGGAACCACTGGAGCCGAAACCCAGGCAGAGGATTCAGAAGATTTGGGAAGAGGAACTGGGACTGAGAGAAGGGGAGGTAAAATGGGAGGTAATCTGGAAAATGGCTCATAGAACTTCGGCATCAAATTCCTGGAGGGAATTCAGGTGGAAAGTACTCACAAGATTTTTCAGGACACCAGTACTGACTAAACACTTTGGTCAATCCCGATCAGAGGATTGCTGGAGGGGCTGTGGGCTAAGGGGGACGCATGAACACATTTTTTGGGGTTGCCCGATTATTAAAAGTTACTGGGAGGGTATCAATAAGGGATTGAGACAGATCTTGCAGGTGGGAAATCTGGATCATCCTCGTCATTTGCTATTGGGAGAACCCCCGCAAGGACTAACAGGGTTCAAGGCTTGCTATTTGTTCCCAATCCTCTTGGCCGCAGCCCAGAAGGCAATTACCAGGTTGTGGTTGTCTAAGACCCCTCCTAGTGGAGAATATTGGCTATCTGCTGCAACCAAATTAAATTAATGGAAAGGCTTATGGCGCACCTAAACTTAAAGTCTGACTTACATAGATCTCTCTGGCTCCCATTCTTTGAATACTTGGGCGTTGAAGAGGGAACCACAGTTGTTGAAATTTTGGCTAGAGAAGCTCTGGATTAAAGGGCCGATATGAGTTGATGGGGTGAACCCAGGGGCAATGGTTAGCCTGGATGAGAGGCCTGAACCTGACTATTAAATCAGAAGGCGTACTCTCACCACGGGTCTGGGGAGAAGGGGGGGGTTAAGGAGGGTGGGCTTGGGGTATATGTATGTAGTTTTAGTCCTTTCTGGGTTTGTTATTATTTATTTGGGAGGCTTTAGGGCCTGAAATGCATAAGTGGCCAAATAATTGGGCCATCGGCCTCTATGTTGGTTGAGCTTTAATTTGACAAGCTGTTTAGAATGTACTTTTTTAGTAGGGGTGGGGCCGGATTAATTTTTGTATGCCGATTGTATAGTTTTCTGCTTTGGCCAGCTAAAATGTATTTCGTTTTCATATGTCTCCCTTTTTCCTTCTTTTTCTTCTGTACCCTGTTGTAATTTGGAAAAAGGAAATAATAAAAAACTACAATTTGAAAAAAAAAAAAGTCATCCAGGACAAGAATCCTAGGGGACTTCAAGACCTGTTTGGCGATTAAGTCTGCCAGCTCCTGTAGAAATAGACTCCCACAACCCGGAGGTTGGCAGATGAGAACTATTCTGCCATTGACGTCTGAGGCACATTTAGCAACAAAGCACTCAAAAGACACTGGTGTTCCCAATGGGAAAGTGGTGACGACCAGGGCAGATCTAAAACAGATGGCCACCCACCCCCTCTGCGGTCCCTCCTTGGGCAATGCAAAACCGAGTACCCAAGAGAAACCGAAGCCGCCAGCACAGGGCCATCATCATCGCCCAACCAGGTCTCAGTAATGCAAACAAGGTCAACTGAGGAATGGAGGAGTAAGTAACAGTGAGGGGGTGGATCCCCCATTTGACACTGAAGGGTCTGCAAACTCAAATAGACATGATAGACTGCAAGACTTTTTTCTGCTGGCTCAGTCGTATGTTCATATGAAATTGGTGGAGAAGTCAGCAGGATGGCATTAACAGAGTCAGACTGGCCCACCAGGAAACCTGAACATTTTCAGGTTGGCCCTTCTGTTGGGTACCTGGCCACCTTCTAAACTTTGAGAATATTTGTTTTTATTTTACCTTTTTTAATTAAATGGGCCCTGTAAGTACATGTAGGATGCAAACACAGAGCAAGTATATCATATTGAAGTGGAATACTGATATGAGCGTGTCACCCTGGCCCTCCCCTACTGATTTTCCAAGTGTCAATTTTCCAGGTGGGCTCACTGTACCCCATTTCAACCCTGGGTGTTGAACTTGTTCGCTCAAGTTATTTCTTATAGAAGTCCAAAACACAGAACCATGTGTGTCCATCCACCCTGCAGATAGAACTATGGTGTATGGTGGAACATGGCTGTGAATGAAAATCCATACACTTTAGAAAGTCATTCTGTTGCAGTAGTGACATCCTCACTAACACAGAATGACTTTTCATTCTGCATTAGTGAGGACATCATAATACAAGCGATCCTATCGGTGCTTCTCATTGGTCAGTGGCTGTTGGAGGGTTGTGCATGTGTGCTGGCCAGCAGGTGGTTGTGATCAAGTGTGGTTGGTGAACCAATACAAAAGTAAGTAATTCTGTGCTGTATTGTTGTTTTCATGAAGACTGACACAATCATGGTCAACCATTCACTATATAGAACGGTATATGGAAAAACATACACAACATAACTAATCTCCTCCCTCGTGGATTCAATGCAGAGTGAAGGACCTCTTGAGCTTCACTCTCAAGGTTATCAGTCGTCATGGTATCCACTTGGGGGAAGAATAACCTTGTTGTGTATGGTTTTCGATACACTATCCTATATGTTTTAGGCAAACAATTACCGCTTAAACCATTATTGAGAGTAGCTCCTAAAATGGTCACAGCAGTGGATTTAAGAACTTTTCTAGTGGACAGCAGCATGGATGCTAATCATTATAAGCACCAATAAATGAGTTTAACTTAGCTAAAGTGGTTTAAGCAGGCAACGTGCATAGCGCTTAACTGAGCTATAGAACTGGAGATCCAACTGGAGCTTACAGTTGAAAAAGACATAGGAAGGCAATGTGGTGCCAGGGGTTGGCATATTTGTGAAGGAAATTATCACAGATTTGAACCTCACCAGAGCCCCTAGCTCAATATGTTCTGGAGCAATATTATTAATCTCCTCGTTTATAGCAGGATAGACAGGAAAAGCAAAACTATATATATATAAAAGACAAAGAACCTCTGTGCGTAAACACTGAGGCAAGGGTTACCCCAAAGGGCATTTGGCTGGGAAGCCAAGTTTCAAGAAAATACAAAATCACACATGCCCCACAATGCAAAGCATCATGGGCTGCATATGCAAATCACCACAGAATGTATATATAAACACATATTTATAGAAATGAAAGAATAATAGAGTACTAGGAGAAAATGGAGCGCTTTTTAGATAAGGCAATGCCATAAGAGGAGGTATGCTACAACATCGGCAATTGGTGCTGAGTAGAGCTGCTAGGCTACTGATAGGCCTAGGCTGAGTCACATCTCTCTGGCACTGCGTATACTGCACCAGCTTGCTAGTTAAGTAGTGTATCTCCTGTAAAGTTGGTTTGCTAACTTATAATGCCCTGCATGGGCTGGTGTCCTGGTTACCTACTAGAGCTCCTGTATCCTTATGTGCCCATACACTGTCTTTACTCTGCCGAGGTGGAAAAACCTTGGACAACTGAGCCTTTGAGGTGGTGGGTCCAGTCTTATGGAATTCATGGAGCCCTGTAACAGGGATCTGAAGTCCTCTTTTTTCAATCATGCCTTTGAAGATTGATTTACTGTAGCTTCCCCCTTCAGGTCTCTTCCTGCTGAGGGCTATGAGTTCCATGGGTCTTAAATGATTGATGTATGGTATTTTTATGTTTGTTTGTTGATTGATTGTAGTGTCAGCACATTTTATAATGCACCCTGAGCCTCCAGGGAAGGGCTTTGCTCGAAACAGAACCTACTATGACGACATAGTCAGAGAGAGGGAACAAAAATGTTGCTAGCCAAGCTAGAAAGGATGGCAGTGAAAAGGGGGAAAGCATAGTTGCAGACTTGCCTAAAGAACCCTGAAATGCATCAAGTGAGGTTGTGGATCTTCCACCCCACACTGCAAAAGTAGAAGAGAAGGGAAGAGGGAGGAGGAAGAGGAGGAGGAGACAGCCCTGGCAAGGAAGCATGGCCACACAAAGACACCAAAAGGTAAGTGGCCCAGCAAGGGCTAAAAGGTTATCGATGAGATTCAAGCACAAGTTACAAGCACAAATACTGGCAGGATTTTGGTCTGGAAACATCATCCTCCCCTTCCCCTGAATGCACCAAGCAAGTGAGAAAGGAAAAAATAAAACTGAGACCTGGCCCAAAAATGGTAATTATGGGGAACTGATTGGTAGGAAGAGTTATGGGGTTCTCCCCCAACTCTTCAGCTGGGCAGTCCAGGCACAAGGAAAACAAGCACAGCAAGCAGCCAGTCACATGGAATTTGATTCTGCTATCACAATCTGAAGACGATAAGATCTATTCAGAACCAACCGTCAAGCCAGAAATCCAGCCTACCTTGCCTCAAAGAGAGAAAGAATGATAGAAAATAGAAACACAATGACTGCAAAAAATACTGATGGCTCAT
Organism: Neoceratodus forsteri; assembly: GCA_016271365.2. NCBI lineage: Eukaryota > Metazoa > Chordata > Ceratodontiformes > Ceratodontidae > Neoceratodus > Neoceratodus forsteri. The sequence goes on from CM057450.1 coordinate 941,755,982, forward strand.
TCAGTCTGCCCATGGTACCCTATCATCCCCTGGGACCTATTGTCTCTGTGGGGTCTTTGTTAATACTATTTCATCTTTTGTTCTATGTGTTTCTGCCTCCCTCATCTCACTGAGCAGCTACTATACCCTTGACTCTATCCCAGCCATATTTAAAACCTATGTGTCTTTTCTTTTTCTTCCGTATAGTGTGTATCCTCCTTAGGAACCTGGGTGGCAGTGTCAGCCCCGTCTCTTGCAGCCTGCGGACGTCCTGAGTCTCCGTGCATCCCTAGATGCTGGTGTGCTGCTGGTGCTAGCAGGTAGGGCCTCATTTAGCCCATCCTCCATTTTTTTCTCCTGATGTTTCTCGCAGGGGCACGGCAGATGTGCAATGAGCGTACAAGCACACTCAACCTCCGAGGAGGTGCTCCAGTACTCTGCTCACTGGCCCTTCCCCTAATGGCAAGACTCGCATGTGCTACCACCTGACTTCCTCCAGGTGATAGTCAAGCAGTGAGTCGTGGGATCCCCCCCAGAGGGAATTTAGCTGTTCTACAGACACTCCATATTCCCTCCCCAGCCGAGCCCCCGAGTGATTCATGTCCGTTCCTGAACACGGGTCACCGGTGTGGTAGCAGGGAGGCATGGATGCCTCAACATGCCATGCCAATAGGCTGAGTATATTTGAAGCCTATTATGGTTTTGGCATCCACCACCTCTGCCAGCAGACCCTTCCATGGTTCAACCACTCTTTCTGTAAAATAATGCCTCCTCACATCCTTTTTAAACCTTTGTCCCATTAACCTCTACTCTATGTTTCTATGTTATCCTATAACCTAACTTCTCTCATCCAGGCAAACAGCTTCTTTTAGTCCACCCTGTTATTATTTTGAGGACCTTGAAGGTCTCTGTCATATCCCCCTTCTCTCTTCTGGTTTTGAGTGAACACACGTTCAGCACCTTTAGCCGATCCTCATAGGTTCTGCCCTCCTGGCCCTGAGTCAACTTGGTTAGCCTACATTGCACATTCTCTACCATGTCCCTGTTCTTTTTTAGGGAGGGACTTCCAATATGAGCACAGTATTCCAGATGTGGCTACACTTGTGACCTATTCAGGAGTAACAGTACTGCCTGTTTCCTACTGTCGAACCCTCTACTGATGCACCTTAGCATCCTGTTAGCCTTGCCAAAGACCTAGGTACATCAGCTGATTTATTTGGGGAATTGCTAATGATGACTCTTAGGCCCCTTTCCTCTGATGTTCCCCTTCCCCCCATCCAGCACTCTGTTCTGGGGTTTTTGTTCCCTAAGTGCATAACTTTGCACTTTTTGGCATCAAATTCAGCTGCCACACCTATGTAAGTAATGACAGAAAAGGATACAGTTAATTAAGTCTGCCATGAGACTTTAACTCATATTCTTTAAAACAACCCCAGGAGTAACAAGTCTTGGCACATGGATGGCAGCCTGGGAAACAACAGGCTGGATGTGAAATATTGCAGTACCTTCTTAAAGAGTTATTCCTCATCAGGTCATGTACCCGAAGATTAGAAAAAAGCATATGTTACACCGATCCACAAAAAATACACTAAATCATCTTGGGAAAATTATGGACTAATCAGTCTAATCTCAACCATTTGCAAAACACTTGTAAGCCTAATCAAAGATTTGATAGCCCCCATTATAGATGCTCAGGATCCGGAACAACATGGCTTCAAAAAAGGTAGGGTATGTCTCATAAACCTAATGTGTTTCTATGAAACTATTAGTTACCATCTTGACAATAACACATCCTGCAATGTCATTTTTTTAATTTTAATAAGGCTTTTGATGGCCTACCACATGAGGGCTTAATAGCTAAACGTCATAATGTAGATATCAATCCATATATTGCAAATTGGATACCTAACTGGCTGACAGGTAGATCTCAAAGAGTTGTAACTGATGGTCAACACTCGGAATCAGGAAAGGTGACTAGTGGAGTCACTCAGCGATCTGTACTGGGACCCTGCTTATTTCAGATCTTTGTCTCTGACCTGACCAAAAAATGTCTAACCACCACCATAAAATATGCGGATGATGTCAAGCTTGACGGCACCTGTGATAAACAGTCCTCCACAACACAAGATGACTTGGACAAAACAGTTCCCTGGTTAAACACTTGAGGGATGAAACTAAATGCTACAAAGTGTAAGGTTATGCACTTAGGGAAATCCAGTCCAATGGTTTACTATACCCTAGGTAACACCACCTTATGTTTGACAAGGAATGAGAAAGACTTGGAAGTAATAATTTCAAATGATTTAATTAATTCCAAGCAAATTATAGAATCTGTTAAGAGATCTAATAGAGGACAATGGTATATAAAGTGTAACATCAAATCAAAGGATTGTAAGGTTTTAATGCCTTTGTTTAGAGCTTGTGTAAGACCACACCTTAAGCATGCCTCACAGTTGTGGTGCCCATAAAAAAAAAGAAAGCAAAACTCTTGAAAATATTCAATACAGAGTCACAAAACATATATCTGGTTTGGAAAATGAATCATATGAGTATAGACTACATAATCTTGACCTTATGACACTTGAGACCGGAAGGTTGAGAGGCGATATTCTCTTTCTCTTTGACATTATTCAGGATCCATACCTAATGGTGGAACTTGGTCTGGAATTTAAGGATTCCACATATAATACCAGAGGACACCCACTTCAACTAACAGGCAAAAGTTTTAATAATATCAGCAGAAAATTATTTTTGCATTAAGAGTTATAAACCCATGGAACAAACTTCCCCAAACCATAGTTCATCAGTAAAACAAAATCTGAATTGAAATACAAACTTGATAAACCCTTACTGACAGGTTATAAACTAACTTATTATTTAAATTGAAGTATACAAGCATACATGGGCTAATTTGGCCTTCTAGCTCTTTCTCATCCTTAGTATGATCCTTAGCATGATCATGGTAGTGCTTGTCTTTTGGGGGAAGCATTTAAGAAGCAGCAGCTTTTGGTCTGATCTGATCATACTGAAGTAATGCACATCATTACAAGCTAAAAGGATTGGTGGGGCAATAGGTAATTTACTAAAGACATTTATGCTAAAGTATTTGATAATAAACATTCAGTTCAGGGCCAAGCATGCACCAGGGATTAGCAGTGGTGTGGCTGATGTTCTGTCTTGTTCACAGTGGCAGACGTTTTGGAGCCTGGCACCAGAAGCAGACAAAAAACCTGTATCAACCCCCTCAGTTCCTCTGGTAACTCAGAAGTATGATGACTTGGCATTGACCCACAGCCTGTAAAACCAGAGGCTCTTAAGAGAGGGGTAGAACAGTACATGAGGGTTAGGGCAACTCACAGATGAGAAGGTATGGCCAATCCCTGACAAACAGCTGCATTGGGTCTTGGTGGCCCTGAAGCAAGAACAGTGATGTGCATAGTAGCACAGCACTACCTATCAAGTACTGCTTTGTTCTCCAAGGTGTTGGGCTTTTAAGAAAGAGGCACAAACTTTCAGGATCAGCAAAATTCTGGAGGACCGGGGTAAGTTGCAATCTAGTCAACCAGGTAGCCAGTGCCCGATCAAAAAAGATATCCAAATGACAACATTCTCAGATAGTCCCAACATAACACTGCAAAACATCTGCCGCTTTAAGGTGGTGTTCATGTTTACATTTTGCAGGGCATTGGGTTTCAGAAGTGGTGATAGCAGCAAAAGTGGACATGGCCAGGTGGGTACTGAATTGGAAGAATGTGACCCCTGGCAACAAGGGAGTTACCATCTCTGTATTCAGAAGTCAATAAGGGGGACTCACTGGAAAGTAAAACCATGTCTGGGGGTGGATTTGGACCTAGGGAAGGCATTGAGAGAGTACAATGGAGGGATATGGAAGGGAGATGAGCCTACATTAAGCACAAGGATGGACTCCCTAACAGTTTCAATCGATATTTATTCTAAACAGAGCTCCTGAAGCATCAGGGGAAGGCCAAAGAGAATATGGCACCTAAATGTTTCAAATTAAGATGCGACATGGGTCGCTAACCAGAGTGTGTCTGAGGAGTAAAAGCCCTTTGGCAGTGGGAGAGAAGGAAGCATGTCTGGATTTGTACTCACCCCTTTGTGCAGTGGGCAGCAGTAACAATGGAAAGAGTTCCACATGGGCCTCAGCTGAACTTTAGCATAGAGCAGGTATAGATTTCATTGCTTAGTTACAGTGGCATGCACTGGGATCAACTGGGGCATGTGTTTAATGGACAGATCTTCAAATATGCAGTCTCTGATATGCTTATTGTGTACCTGGGAAGAAACTACCTGGGGACCAACAAGGCTATGGTATTGCTGCATAAAATGAAGGAAGATCTCAGAAAGATTCACCAGAGCCTGCCAAACATGAGGATGTGCTGGAGCATATTGTGCAATGGAGAGTCTAGTGGCAAGCACAGGACCAGAAAGCCAAGGACAGGACCCAAAAAGAATGGGGAAATGGGATCGTTTATCCTTCAAGAGGATGGGGGTGTAATTAAGCATGACAACATCACAAGAGATGTATTGGGCTTGCACGACAAGGACACAATACATTTTTCAGAAACTAGTAATGGGAGGGCAATAGCCCATGGTTCAATGTGGGGGAATAACTCCTCACACATCCCTTACATAAGTCAGCCTCTTCTGGCAGTTCTCCACTTAGCAGGTTGTGAAACACAACATTTTTCCTTGCATCCAGAGGCTCTGTTGGTCTGTCTTCTCTCCTGGGGCCTCCTAGGTCTTTGCCCCCCTTGCATTCTTGGACTCTGTTTTGGTTGTGCTGGACTCCTGTTCTGCTTTTGGTTTGTATTACTCCATGCTTCTGTGTGTTCTGTTCACTTCCTGCTCCTGTCCTTCTGTTTGCCTTGATTGTTTCTTTTGGGCTTTCTGGTTTTCTAGTGCCCTGTCTATACATTGCTACTTGTGCTTCAAGTTATACTCTGTGTTTCCTCTCCTCATGCTACCTGTGCCTGTAACCCCAGGCTCCATTTCTCACCTACTATTGCAACCCTCTGTTCACTGCATTGTTCTCTGCATGCTTTAACTCAAACTGCTTTCTGCCTAACAAGCCTCAGTCCCTGCTATTGTCATTGTCTGTTTCAGCTCACTCTGCAATCTGCTGCCTTGTTCCCCTTAATTGATTACACCTGTTCTTGTCTTTGCTGCCTAGATGACATAGAAACATAGAATTTGATGGCAGATAAGGACCGCTTGGCCCACCCAGTCTGTCCATTTCCCTACCTAATGGATAAGCTGCAGATCCTAGTTAACCAGCAGTCTACTTCTTCCTACCCCCACCCCCTAGAATTGCCTTATGACTGTCCCATGCATGCTTGAATTCCACCACTGTTTTTGACTCCACAACCTCCTCCGGAAGGCCGTTTCATGCATCCACAACCCTCTCTGTGAAAAAATACTTCCTTAAATTACCTCTGAGCTGCCACCCTCTATCTTCAAATTGTGCCCCTTGTTCTTGCACACCTCTTTTTTTGAAAGATGCTACCCTCTTGGACTTTGTTGATTCCCTTGAGGTACTTGAAAGTTTCTATCATGTCCCCCCTCTCCCTCCTTTCCTTGAGGCTATACATATTAAGCTCCTTAAGTCTCTCTTCATATGTCTTCCGGTGCAGACCCTGCACCATTTTAGTTGCCCTCCTCTGGACAGCTTCCATCCTGTCTATGTCTTTGCGGAGATTGGGTCTCCAGAACTGCACGCAGTACTCCAGATGGAGTCTCATCAGCTGTCTGTACAGAGGGATAATAACTTCCTGTTTTCTACTGGTGATGCCTCTCCCTGTGCATCCCAGTATCCTCCCAGCCCTCCTTGCTGCCCTCTCACATTGATTACCCACCTTTAGGTCATCTGATATGACTACCCCCAGGCCCCTTTCCATTTTTGTTGTTGTTAGTATCTCACCCCCCATTGTGTACTCTTCCCCAGGGTTTTTGTTTCCCAGGTGCATTACCTTGCACTTCTTAGCATTGAATCTAAGCTGCCATACATTTGACCATTCCTCTAACCTTGCCAAATCCCTTCTCATCCTTTCCACACCACCTTGTGCATCAACTCTGTTGCAGATCTTGTGTCATCTGCAAAGAGACATACTCCTTCCAGTCCTCTGCAATGTCGCTATGGTAGACATTGAAGAGGACCAGTCTTAATACTGAACCCTGGGCAGTACCCCACTAGTGACCCCCTTTCTTCTTAGAGTGGACTCCATTTACTATTACCTCTGTGTCCTATTCTCCAGCCAATTCTTTACCCAGGCTGTCATCTGGGACCCACTCCCAGGCTGGCTAATTTGTATATTAATCTTTGTGTGGGACTGTGTCAAATGCCTTGCTAAAGTCTAGGTAGGCCATGTCCACAGCCCTCCCTGATCTACTACTTTGCTCACCCAGTCAAAGAAACCTATCAGATTCGTCTGGCATGACCTTCCCGCTGTGAATCCATGCTGCCTTGGGTCCTGTGCCCCTCTAGCCTCTAGAAACTCGACAATTCTTTCCTTCAGAAGTGATTCCATCATTTTCCCTATCACTGAGGTTAAACTAACATGTCTGTAGTTTCCTGCTTCTGCCCTGCTCCCACTTTTGTGAAGGGGAATCACATCTGCCCTCCTCCAATCCTCAGGTACCACCCCATCCTCCCATGATTTGTTAAAGAGGGTAGTCAGTGGTGTCACTAGTTCTACCCTTAGTTCTTTTAGAATTCTGGGATGAATCCCATCAGGCCCCATTGCTTTGTCCACCTTCAGTTTTAAGAGTTCTCTGTTTTACTTCTTCACAATAACCTAAGCAGCCTAGTCCATGGAACTCATTCCTGCTTCCTGAACTTATACCAAGCAAATAATGCTGCTGTTTTCAGTGCATTGCCTCTCCCTACAGTTTTTATGTTCATTCAGACTGCTGCTCCTACAAGCAATAGTTAATTACTGCTGGATGCCACTCAATTACACTTGCAGCCCTACTGCATTACTCCTCACTTATCTCTTTGTGTTATTTAGGCTCATTTATTATTACTCCCACCTTTACCAAACCTTACTCATACCAAACCCTTAGCAGTTTGCTTCTGATGATAACCCAATCCTGCTTTCATGGCTGGCACGTATTTGACTTATTTCATTAGTTGCTTGGTGTTGTGATGTCATGTTTGTGGCTTCTTTGTTTTTCCTATGGTGGGATACTGAGCAGTCACATCGGGCATCATGGCTCCAGGAAGTGGGAGCAGCTTTTAACTTCTTATATGTTTTATTAGTCATTGGCTCGCCCCAGCTTTCTATTGCTGCTCCACATGGCCTTTATGGCATTCTGGCACCAGCTGTTCCAGGCAACTGTCTACCTTAGGGCATCTGGCTCTGCCCAGCCTTCTACTATCCTTTCCCTGCTATTCTGCACCTGATTTACACAGTGCTGTCAGCCTTCCTGTCCTTTGCAGTCCTCCCAGACTTCCTGTACCTTGCACTATCAGTATTGCTCATTTACCAACCGTCATGTCACTAATGCAATCAGCTTGTAAGTCCCTTCATTCCAGGACTTCTCCCCTTTGCATACAGGCATCTCCTTCCAAGTCTGAGAGCATATCATGTTTACTTGCTTTGAACTGCACATCCTGAGAAAACAAAACACATAATAAAATTGACTTTCCGTACTCCGGTGGCCCCCCACCCCACCTCCACCTCCACCTTCACTCCAGTGTAGGCTTAGCTCATTTGGCAGCCGTCTTCCTCAATTCACCTACTGCCTTGTCTGTTCCCTCTCCTGGGGTGGGCATCTCTCAAGCCCTTTCAGGAAGATCGCCCACTGACTATGGCTCCTGAAGGCAACATTTCACTTCCCAGTCGCTCTACCCCCCCATCCCTGGTTCCTCCCCTTGTCCAGTGCTTCCCTGGTCTTCCTTTTGGGCATTTTGCCCCTCACACCAGCATTCCATCTCCACTTACACTCCTTCTCCTGTCCTGACCTGTGCTACCTCTACCCCTAGTCTGGCGAATGCACCCCTTACCGTATTGCTCCCAGCACCAATACCCTGCTCAGTTTAACAATTTTTGTTTCCTCATTTTCCCCTTGGTGCTGCTCACTTTCTAGCTTGCCAGTTAACACTGCCGTTCATACCTGCTCACTTTCCATGCTCCTTGCAGTGCCCCCTAGGCCTGCATCATTGGCTCTCTTCATAGCTTTCCGTCATTTGTTGCATTCCATCACTACTGTAGGCATAACTGGAACTGTAATTTGGGCTGGCAGTATAGCCTACAGGTTAGAGTAATGAGCTGTGAATGAGCTTGGTACATCCAGCAGACCACTTACACAGTCTTCACTTACATACTGTGTGACTCTGATCAAGTCACTTAACCACCCAGTGCTCCCAGGTCACCCCTGAAAACAGGCACTTGTGCCCAGTGGGCCTTACTCGGTTACCAAAGACCGAAAAAAACAACAAAAGATACCACATAGCCATATTAGCATCATCCGTTTTCTTATATAACCTTCTCCCATGAGCTCTGACTCAGTTTGATCACGTTACTTGACTCCTAATTCCTCAATGGTCATTGGACGTCTTACAACTTTCCTGGCTTCCATCTCAGAACTTGTATCATGGAATATCTGGCATCTAGCAGCCTAGCTGAAGTTACTCTCTCCGACCTGCCATTCTCCATTCCTGGATACCACCACAATTCATGCAGTCATTTACATTCCTTCCTCATATTACCATCAATCAGGTCAACTGCCCATCCAGTGGTCCTTCAAACTCATTCCTCAGAATTGCCTCCCATACTCCCTCCAGCATAACCTTTCACTGAGAATAGACTTCTATTGATTCCTCAAATCTGCACATCCACAACTAACCTGGCAGTCTCACTATTCCAGGCTTGTCCCTCATTAGGCCTCTATCCGACTGAAATGCTATGCACCGTTGGCATTCTACGCCGCTCTCAAATTTCACTGCCCCTTCAGTCTATAGATTCCTTCAAAGACTCATTATCAAGCTTCCGTCAGGATTCAGACATTGGATCCACCCGTAAGGTAATGCAATCATGGCCACCTCAGCTTACGTTGCTGACAATCTCACTACAGCACTACCCATGTCTACCAGCAGACTAACAGAATCTTTTATGAGTATCATTATAGCATTAATACTCAAATAATCTCTCAAATTCATCACATTAAACTTCCAATTATTTCCATATACATTCAGTTACCATCTTAACAGCAAATAACTTCATCTCTGTAATCCAATGGAAATCGTCCATCATCACCTTGGAAACTGGACTGCATCACCCCTTTGCAACTGGACCTACTCCACGTCAGAATTCCAATGCTCCTGCAGAGTAGACCTACCTCTTCAACCTTAAAATCATCATTCCAGAAGCACCATTCAACAGATTTGAAAATGGACAGTCATCTCTCCAAGCAGTTCACCTTCCTCAAAATTTAGTTTATGGTTGCTAGAACCTAGGTTTATCTCCTCGTAGTATGCCCAGAGGATGGGCAGGTCAGTAGCCATGGGTCCTCAGAGGTTTCCTCCACCTGGGGGGTTTTCCTGTCCTGCGTGCTACTGATCATACTCTCCTTGAGTTGGAGGAAGTAATCATACTCTTTACACAATCATTGGTAAATTCGTTTAGGCTTTCTATTCCCTACTCACTACCCAGCTTAACTACCAAGGGCAGGAATAGAGTAAAGCCACAAGTAAACTACAGTTACATAAGCGCTACTAACCCCATACTCTATTTGCCCAAACATTGATGGGAGGGCTATAGCCCGTGGTTCAATGTGGGGAATAGCTCCTCCTACATCTCTTACATAAGCCAGCCTCTTCTGGCAGTTCTCCACTTAGCAGGTTGAGAAACACCCTCCTTCCACCCCTACCTTCTCCTTCTCCAGCCCTCTACTCACCCTTGATGCTGGGAATAGAGTAAAGCCACAAGTAAACTACAGTTACATAAGCACTACTAACCCCATACGCAATTCACCCAAATGTTGAATGATCTGTTTTGTATGGCACTGCATAAAGCAATAGAGCTTCACATTGTAATATGTGCTGGGACAGAGGGGATCAGGCAGGTGGTGGATTGAGAATCTCCAAGGACCCCTATAGTGTGGTTGTGGATGTGCCGCACTTGTGCCCAACATGAACTAGTCTGTGCTTCCTCTTGCAGCTTAGATCATACAGGCCGATAGCCTGTCAAGGTGTCAAGGTACAGGGCTTCAAAGTGGAATTCCCCTGTTGGAGATCTGCAATCTCTGTGATGGGGGATTGTCAGGAGTCGCATCCAAGAGGGATGGCTTTAGGATCCCCAAACCTTCATAGGTCATCCAACTGAATTGAACACACCCTGACATATTGAGTCCTCCAAAAGATAGTACAGCTTTTATCATGTCATCACCAGCAAGCTCAATTTGAGCAGGTGGCAGATGCCACCTGCCTCAGTGCATCTCAGCCTCAGCCTCACATGCTTACAAACAGTCAATACCACTTAAATCAGACCTGTGATGCCACCTAAACTACTGGCACAGTGCTGGCAAAGGATGACAGTGGTCACGGTCACCTCAGCGGCGTAGGATGGGCAGCAGTCTTGGAGGACATCAGAATGATGCTTCCATTGGGCAGCAGCTCTTACTGTAAAGCTTAGCACTAAATGTAAAAAAAAAAAACTGAAAAAATTAAAAATATTTACACACACACACACACAAAAAGAAGGGACTACAGAGAGGGGCCTTGTGCTAAGCCTCTGCCAAGGAAACTAGGAATTCCTATAGATCTTAGCACTATGTATTAGCAATAAATAAGTAAAATAAAATAAATACATGCAAAAAAAAAAGTAGGGTCTATGGGGTGGGGGGTGGGGTTCTTCCGCACAGCCAAGGAAGCTAAGAATTCCTATAGCTCATTCTTAGCACTACAGGTTAGCAAAAAAGAAAAGAAAAAAAAACACCTAAAAATACTTACAAAAACAACAAAAGTAGGGTCTATGGGGAGGAGAGCTTCAGTGCAGTCAAGGAAACTAAGAATTCCTATAGCTCTTAGCAGCACTACGTGTTAGCAAAAAAAAAAAAGAAAAAAGTATTTACAAAAAAAAGGAGGGACAACAGTGAGGCTTAAGTGGGAGTTGGAGTGATTCAGTCAAAGCGCTGAAGCCAAACCCAATTTCCCCCCCCAGTCAAATCTGAAATGAAGTTGCCACTATGACACTTTGATCACCCTTACTCCTCATGCAGTTCTGGGTCTACAAACCGAGAAACCCTCCAAGAGGTATGGCCATAACGTGGGATTGCCCTGCTGGAGGTCCACAGTCCATATGTTGAGAGACTGGACTGGAGTGTCACTGGCTTCAGCTCTCATTTTACAGCATAAAAGGGGAGGGGAGGAAAGGATATTTGAGAGGCTCCCATCTATGCACATCATGCAAAGTTATATAATCATTAATATAGTAAACATAGGACTGTGGCCATTTAAGCCCACAGTTGTGTGTGTTAGTGTTTCAAAAGAAAGGGGGGATGGTACTATGGAGCAACCAATAGCCTTATATAGTAAACTTCATACACTCACCGTTATAGAAATATAAAAAGTTTAAGCATATATAGGCCCAGTGGCCCATCCAGTATGCCCAAGTCTATCTAATTTAGGGATTATGTCTCTGTCAGTTCTCCCCAATTCTCATCCCCCAAGTCTGCGCCTTTCCACACCATTCCCATGTGCCTGTCCCATTCAGCACGAATAGCCTCATTCAGAAACCTGTTCCAGTCCAGAACTGATCTTTGCAAAAAAAGTAATTTCTGACATCCTTCCTGAACCTATGCCTCTCCCTTCCCCATCCCAGCCAGTTTCATGGAGTTTCTCCTGCTACTCGTCTTATTACTCATTAGCCCTGTTTACACTGCTATCTTCCCTTCATCCTCCGATGAATTCACGGCCCCTCCTTGGAGCGACCTGTAGTGCTGTGAGGGTGGGCTGTGTAAATGGAGAATTACTGGAGGAGCAGGGAACACAACGTGAAGGGAGCGGCACAGATGCCGGAGCGCTGCTGCCGTGTGAACACAGCTATTGTGAGCAGCTCGCTATTGCTCTCCATCTTGTTTGTTCTACAGGCAGATGTAATTGAATGTCTCAATCATGTTACTACTCTTTCTCCTATCCTCCAGTATGTACCTATTGAAAGCCTCCAAGTGCTCCTTGTAGGACCTACCCTGTTGCCCCTGTAAAATCTTGTTGGCTTGTCTCTGTACCGCTTCAACACCTCAAACCTATCCCTGTCCTTTTTCTAGTGTGAGCAGCAACGTGGCACACTATACTCCCCAGTGAAGATGAACCTGGGAACTAAACAACAGCTATAGTACTATCCTCCTTCTGCTAGAGATCCCTCTGCCTGTACCCCAGCATCTAATTTGCCTTATCAACAGCCTGACTCCACTGTACCAATGCCTTCATGTTCTCCATTATTAAATATCCCAAGGCCACTTTCCTCTGATGTGTTCCCGAGTACCATAATATTCACCCATACTCTGTTCTTGAGTTTTTGGCTCCCATGTGCATTATCTTGTGCTTTATGCATTGACTTTCATCTAGCTGCATCACTCTCAACCCCTTCACTGGATTTTCCAGGTCTTTTTCAATGGCTATTATTCCCTCCTCTTTGTCCACTCTTCCACAGATCAGTGTCATCTGCAAAGAGGCACATATTTCCCTGAACTCCTTTCCCATATCACAAATGAATATGTTAAACAAAACCAATCCTAGAACCATTCCCTGGGGCACCCCACTTGTGACTCCCCGTTCCCCTGTGGGTTCTCCATTTGGGATCACACTCTTGATCCTTCTACTCAATTTTTCACCCATCCTGTATTCTTGTCCTTCACCCCAAGGTCACGTAGCTTCTTTATCAGTCTCCTATGTGGAACTGAGTCAAATGATTTGCTAGAGTCTAGGTAAAAGGCATCAACTCCCTGACCCCTAGCCATGGTCCTTGCCTCCCAGTCAAGGAATTAAATCAGGTTCATTTGGCACAACAAAAGATTTATTGGGAAGAAAACAAGCAGTAATTTATTATATTGTGTTTCATTCAAACCATATACTGTACACATTAAAACATGGCCAACCATGCACAACTCAGATGGGTTTCCATCAAGGGGTTCTGATGAAACCAGAGACCTCTCAAGCTGCACTCTCAAGTTACCTATAATGTAATCAGAGCCTACCGATGGAAACACAGATTTGTTTTTCATAATGACCCAAGCATTATTCTTTTTATGTTGATGCAGTAAGAAATAAAATTACATGCAGCTTTCCTTATTGAGAGTGTTAACTATGTCATGGATTGTTTATAGTGATGAACTGATTTGCTGCAGGGTCTGTATCTCCTTCTATTAAATTTAACAAAAGGAAATTGACTATTGTGATACAAAATAAACACTTGGTAATGCTGTGCCTAAACTTTATCTGTAAGCCTAAGGACCACAACAATACAATCTTATATGACTCCCTCAAAAGATTATCAGGTAAGGAGGTCTGTACAGCTCAGAGAGTGGTGACAGCAACAGCAGTGGCAGTAAATTGTATTTAAGAGTTACTGCTGAGCCATGGCTACCATCCCATCCATAACAGCATCAAGACTGAGAAATATGTCATTTTTCCAGCCATGATCAATTAAAGGTGAAACATAGATACATAGATACATAGACAGTGTCGGCAGATAAGGGCCTATGGCCCACCCAGTCTGCCCATTTGAGCTTGTAAGTTCAGTTTGTTTTCCTAGAAGTCTGTTACCTCTTACCCCTGACCTCTAGAATTCCTTTATGTCTATCCCATGCATTCTTAAATCCCGTGATTGTTTCAGCCCCCACCACTTCCTCTGGCAGGGTGTTCCACTTGTCCACCACCCGTTCTGTGAAGAAATTCTTTCTCATGTTTCCTCTGAATTGTCCTCCCTCCAACTTCATCCCATGCCCTCTAGTCCTGGAACATCTTTTTCCCTTAAAAATAGTGTTTTCCTGCACCCTGTTCCTCCCTGTAAGATACTTGTATGTCTCTATCATATCCCCTCTCTCCATCCTCTCCTCCAGGGAGTACATGTTCAATTCCTTCAACCTGTCTTCATAGGACTTGTGATGCAATCCATGCACCATCTTTGTTGCCCTCCTCTGAACCTTCTCTACCCTGTCTATGTCCTTAAGTAGGTATGGTCTCCAGAACTGTACACTGTACTCCAGGTGGGGCCTCACTAGTGTCTTGTATAGCGGAATTATGACCTCCTTTTTCCTGCTGGTGATGCCCCTGCCTATACATCCCAGCATCCTATTTGCTTTACCTGCTGCTTTGTCACACTGTTTCCCTACCTTGAGGTCATCAGAGATGTTAACCCCAAGATCCCTTTCCTGCTTGGTGCATGCTATATCCTCACCCCCCAACTGATATATTGTGCCAGGGTTTTTGTGACCCATATGCATTATCTTGCACTTCTTTGCATTGAATTTCAACTGCCAAACCCCTGACCATTCTTCAAGTTTCTGCAGGTCGCTTCTCATTCTGTCTACACCCTCTGGTGTGTCTACTCTGTTACAGAGCTTTGTGTCATCAGCGAACAGTGAAATTCTGCCTTCTAAATCCTGCGCAATGTCACTGATGAAGATGTTGAATAGGACCGGTCCCAGCACTGATCCCTGTGGTACCCCACTGGTCACTCTTCCCTCTGTGGAGTGACAGCCATTTACCACCACCCTCTGTGTCCTGCCACCCAGCCAGTTACCTATCCACCACACTACTGTCCTGCCCACACCCATATTCCCCAGTTTGTGTAATAGTCTTCTATGTGGCACAGTGTCAAAGGCCTTGCTGAAGTCCAGATAGACCATGTCCACTGCCCTCCCCTGATCCACCTCCCTAGTCACCCAGTCAAAAAATTCAACAAGGTTGGTCTGACATGACCTCCCCCTGGTGAAACCATGCTGTCTTGGGTCCTGTAGTCCATTGATAACCAGATGTTCCACCAATCTCTCCTTCAGTAGTGCTTCCATGATCTTCCCCACTACCAAGGTGAGGCTGACTGGTCTGTAGTTCCCTGCTTCCTCTTTGTTCCCACTTTTGTATAAGGGACTATATCTGCTGTCCTCCAGTCTTTGGGTACCTCCTGTTTCCAGTGATCGGCTAAACAGGATAGCCAGAGGTTCAGCCACCACCTCTCTTAGTTCTTTAAGACCCTGGGTGCACCGTCTGGCCCATTGCTTTATCAACTCTTATTACTTCCAGTTCCTTCAGGACCCTTTCTCGTGTAAAGGGACTTGTGTCCATTTCTGCACCATTCTCACCCTTGTACTCCTTCAGACCCATTACCCTCCTCTTCCTCAGTAAAGACTGAGCAGAAATACCTGTTCAATATGTCAGCTTTACTGTTGTCATCCTCCACGTGGCTCCCATCCTCCCCTTCAGTCTCACTATCCCTCCCTTTGTCTTTCTTTTTCACTTATGTACCTGTAAAGGTTTGTCCTCTCTACCCACTGATTTTGCAATGTGTTCTTCTGTCTGAGCTTTGGCTTCCCTTACTGACCTCCCTGCCTCCCTTTGCTTCTCCTGGTACTTCTCCCTATCCCCTTCTGCCTGTGTCTTTTTGTATTGCCTGAATGCAATATTTTTGGCTTTCACTTTCTTTGCTACCTCTTTAGAAACCATAATGGTCTCCTCTTCCTTTTCCTTTTGCTAACCTGCTTAATGCATAATTCTGTTGTTCTTGTAATCCCCATTTTAAATACTGCCCACTGTTCCTCAACCCCTGATTCCTGTCCCATTCCCTTAATGCCTCTTTCAAGTATCTCCCATTTTCCCAAAGTCTGCCCCCTAAAATCCAGGATCGTGTTTTGTGTGGTTTGGTTCTGCTCTTTCTGTGATTTCAAACCACAATGACTGGTGATCACTGTTTCCCAGGTGCTCCCCACTGTTACCCCATCACACTGTCCCTGTTTGTGAGCACAAGGTCAGTATTGCCTTCTGCCGAGTTGGTTCCATGACCAGTTGCTTGAGGAAGGCACCCTGAAGGGAGTCCAGGATAAATCTGCTCCTAGTTGATGCTGCTGCTGGGATGCTCCAGTCCACGTCTGGAATATTGAAGTCTCCAACCAATACTACCTCACCCTTGTCTGCCATCCTTTGGATGGCTAGCATCAGCTCCCTATCTGTTTCTTCCTCCTGGGCTGGTGGTCTATAGACCACACCTGTGCGGATGGCTGTCCCCATTTTCCTTTCCAGCTTAACCCACAGTATCTCTCCCCCATTTTGTTCCTCCTGGATCTCTGTGGCCCTTATGTCATTTTTCACATACAGTGCCACTCCTCCTCCCTTCCTGCCTGCTCTGTCTCTTCTGAATATGTTGTAGCCAGGTATGGCCATCTCCCAGTCATGGGAAACAACACAGTAGTACAAATACACGACTATGGACAATAGCAAAATCAGAACTGATAAATACAGTAGTTAAGGCTTATGAGGGCAAGAAGAAATAACACATAGGGAAGACTATAGATGACTTCCCAAAGCAGTTACATTCAGATAATGACATGATTGCTTCCCTATGCTCTGGTCCTCTTTTCCCTTGTCTATCCATTCTGCCTCTTCCATTTTCTCCCTCAAGTCTCCTCTTCATGACTCCAGCAAGTGTCCCTGACTCCTGATGCTAATGACCATCCTCCCGCCTCCCCCAACAGTTTACGTACACCCTGCTGTGCTGGGAATCTGCAGTGTGCAATTTTATCTGCTTTAGGCTTCTTGTTGTTCTATGCATACCCTGCACAAAATATTGACATGCACATCTGTTATGTATAGTACATTTGCACCTTATTGTACTTGCACTGTGTTACTTGCACAGAATAGTATTCTTGCATAACTGTTTATGTATTTGAACTCTTGTACCTTATTGTGTTGTTTACTGACCCCCTTTCCCTGCAGCATGCATACAGAAATGATCTGATACCAGCTCAGTTTGTCTTTACTGGTAAAACTTTGGAAATAAATAACTAAAAAAAGAAATGCATACAGTACATACCTACCTACACACATTTATACAAAAATCCTGCACCAGTCTTGAACTGTGTATAATCTGGCTCATTTTGAATGGAACTGGGTAACTTTTTCTGTAGCAAAGGGCCATTATAGAAGAAAGGCCTTTTGCCAATTTTCATTTTAGTCCTTGTACCACAAGTAAATTAGTGATAGCAGAATGCAGACTGTAGTGGCCCTTATGTGTATGTAAGAGATTATAAAGTGGCTCTCCTTTTTTGTTGATTCTATAAAAGAGTAGCTTATACCACAAGCAGGGTGAGACAAATTAGGCATGTCACATGATTTGTGATACAGCTGGGAATGAGTTTTCCTAGGCAGAGCCACTCTATGCACTGGAGATTCAACTTCCGTTTCCTGAAATCAAGAGACACCTGATGCTTTTGACCCGAGAACAACTGGTATACTGTACCAGCAGACACCAGAAGCAGCCACAGACAGAGGAGAGAGTGTAAACCAGCCTGAAAGGGAAACTGCAAACTGCCCCATTGCCCCTGTACATCGAGGAGATCCCCAGGCCTGAGAACAGTGAATAAATTCAAGGCTTGCCTTGCACCAGCATCTTGTAACATAGCTTGAGAAAGCATCTGATGGAGTCAGACATACGATCAGGATTTAGAAGTACCCCTTGTGAGTTAATATTTAAAGAAGCCAATAGATTTGCATAAATGCAATATTATCCTTTATTTATGCTAAAAATACATTTTGATTGTCCTGACCTGATGGCCTGCTGACCGATGCTTGCGCGTGTCCACAATGTGAAATGGTGCTGATCTGTAGGGTACCCACGTTTACAAATGAGTTAGGAATTTTTTGAGCCATATCAATAATATACCCCCTCCATTTCTACACCCTTCACTGAGCTCAGGAAAAATATGCTGGTTTCAGAATGAACACTCTAACCATTTTAAATCAGTGCTTTAGAATTCAAGACAGGACTCTAAGCATGCATAGTAGCACCCCCTGATGCAGATCTATGTGATCGAAGCCCTGGGGCACCTGGCATTAAACTAGTCTTGTATCTCAGAGTATTTCACAGTGTTTTTGCAGTTCGCAAATAAACACTTTGAAAAAATTGATACCGTGCCTAGGTCTTCACCATGAACTGCAGCTGCTTCCTTGTTGTGATTGGGCTGGCCAGCCCTAAACTGCACCTCAGGCCCTGCTCCACTCTGAGTGTGAGCATCTCCTTGCACAGTGTTTTGTGCTGAGCTAGCACTTGATATCCTCCTTTTCTGAAGGCAGAAATTCTGTTCCTCACTCTGCCTCTTTCAGTCAGGCACACAGGCCACACATTGTCAAAAACAATGCACAACCAAGCACGAGGTACACAGTTTTATTCTTTTAAAATGCAACAGCCAACACCAGAATGCAGACTGATTTAAGCCTCAATGTTTCAAGGTTACCTACCTCTTCAATTGGGGGATGTACAGTCTGGCACTGCAGCAGCTTCAGCAGTCACCAGTCTGCTTCTCTCTGAAGACACTGTACAGTGTGGTTCAACATAAGTACTGTGGCAAGATCAAACCACACAAAGGCAAGGGTCCTGGACTTCATGAGAGCTGATTTTAAAAAGATGGGGGAATGCCTCATGGATGCCCTGGTGTGGGGGATGTGGGGGGAGCAGAGGAACAGTGGGCAAATCTAAAAGGAGGGATAGAGAAGGCAAAGAACCTCTGCATCATACAAGTAAGTAAAAGCAGGAGGAAAAAGAGATTGCTATGGTTCTCAAAAGAGGTGGCCAGGAAGGTAAGGGCAAAAAAGTTAGTATTCTGGTGGTATAAGGAGATATAGTTAGAGGAAGCTAGAGAGATGTAGCAGGAGAAACAGAGGGAGGCAGGGAAAGCAGTTATGAGCACAAAGGCACAGATGAAGGACAAAATAGCCCAGGCAGTGCAGCAAGGGGGCAAGATCTTGTTCAGGTACATAAGTGAAAAGAGAAAGATCAGGGAAGGGATAGTAAGGCATAGGAAGAAAGAAGGAAGGGAGTGTGTGGAGAGGGACCAGGAAAAAGCAGACATCTTGAACAAGTACTTTTGTTCAGTGTCACAGAGGAAGGGGAAGGAGAGGGACCACAGATAAGGGCCAGGAGCAACAAAGGAAAGGAGGTAGACACTAGCCCATTTACAGAGGAGAGAGTTCTGAGGGAACTCACAAATCTGACAGTGGACAAGGTACTGGAGCCAGAAGGGGTGCATCTGAGAATACTGAGGAAGCTCAGGGAGGTGCTGACAGCCCTGTTCAACCATTCACTGGAAACAGCAGTGGTTTCAGAGGACTGGAGGAGAGCAGATGAAGTCCCACTTCACAAAAGTGGAAGCAAAGAGGAGGCTGGCAACTACAGGCCAGTCAGCCTGACATCGGTGGTGGGGAAATTAATGGAATCACTACTGAAGGAGATGACTGTGGAATATCTGGAATCCAGTGGTCTTTAGGAGCAGAGGCAGCATGGCTTCACTGGGGGAAGATTATGTCAAACAAATCTGATAGATTTATTTTACTGGGTGACATGGGAATTGGATCAAGATGGAATGGTGGATGTGGCCTACTTAGATTTCAGTAAGGCATTCAGCACCATTCCACATAGGAGACTCGTAAACAAGCTGGTAGCCTAGGAGTGGATCCTAAGGTGATAAACTGGGTGAAAAATTGGTTGGAGGACAAGAGACAGAAGGTAGTGGTAAATGGAGTGCACTCCGAGGAAGGGAGAGAAACAAACAGGGTGCTGCAGGGATCAGTACAGGGACTGTTCCTCTTTAATATGTTTATTAGCGTGACATTGCAGAGGGGCTAGAGGGGAAGGTATGCCTCTTTGCAGATGACACTAAAATCTGTAACAGAGTAGACACTCTGGGGGGGGGGGCAATGAATAGTGATCTAGGTAAGCTAGAGGAGTGGTCAAGGGTGTGGTAGCTACTGTAGATTTCAGTGTGAAGAAGTACAAAATCATGCACTTGCAGCACAGAAACCCAGGGGTAGAGTACAAAATGGGGATGGGTAGTATAAACCACCACCAAACAGGAAAGGGACCTGGGAGTAATCATATCTGATGACTTAAAGGTGTCCAGACAGTGAGACAAGACAGTGAGGAGAGCTAGTGGGTTGCTAGGCTGCATAGGGAGGGGTATCACCAGCAGAAGTAGAGAAGTTTTGTTACCTCTATACAGATCACTGGTGAGACCTCACCTAGAGTACTGTGTCCTGTTCTGAAGACCACATCTCTAGAAGGACATAGACAGGGTAGATGAGGTCCAGAAAAGGGCAATCAAAATGGTGCAGGATCTGCATCACAAGCCTTATAAGGAGGGAATGAAGAACCTCAATATGTACACTGTAGAGGAAAGGAGAGAGAGGGGAGGTATGATAGAAACATTCAAATACCTCAAAGGTATAAATAAAGTTCAAGAGGGAAATATTTTTCCAAAAAAAGATGCTCAAAACAAGGTGACATATTATGAAGCTTGAAGGGGGAGACTCAGGTTAGATGTAAGGAAGTATAGTACTTCTTCACAGAAAGAGAGTTGGATGCCTGGAACAGCCTCCCAGCGGAGGTAGTGGGGGCATAAATGGTAACAGGCTTTAAGAATGCATGGGATAGGCACAAGGGAACCTTAGATGTTTGGAAAGGGGGAGGGTAAAGCCGGAAAGAAAGTAGGGTCTGCAGTATTATAGTAGGCAGGAAAAATAGGTAGACTATAGTAGGCGAAACAAGCAGTCCTTATCTGCTGTCAGTATCTATATTTCTATGTTTCTGTAACACACACACACACTGAATGGGTATTGGCACAGCTCCTGCTGTTCACAGGGGAAATGTCAGCTCAATATTTGTCCACTAGGCTGTCAGTCACTCTGAGGATGATAGGCCAGAAATCTTTGCTATGAATCCTGAAGTCCTTTGCTATCTCAGCAGCTCCTTCTGGCTCTCTTTTTAGGCTGTACAGCCTGACTGCCAGAAGGTGTTACCCCTGTCCCCTGTTGCTATGCTGGCGGGATTAGAATGCGCAAAGATGACTGTGCCCTTGCTTGCTGTAGGGAAAAAAAAACAACTGTCTCTGTTAAAGAGAAAGATCTACTTAGATGTGCCTCACACCTCAGTGTGGGGCACCCCTCCAATTATTGTTTTTGCATAGAAAGTACAGTCGTATGTGCCAACAGCATAGCTGTTAGCACCTATTGAGGTCATCTGTACTCTTTTCTGCATTTCAGTCATGTTTAAGGTTACATTCAGTGTGTGATCTGGCTGCATGATGTCATTGATGATGTCAATGATAGGATTTTAAGTTTTAACATAGAAACATATTTGATGTCAGATAAGGACTGCTTGTCCCATCCAGTCTGCCCATTCCTCCCTACGTACACTATTACTGTAGACTGTACCCAATCTTCAGCTCTACCCCCTTCCTTTCTTTTATGATTCCCCTGTGTGTAACTCATGCATTCTTGAAACCCACCACCATTTTCAGTCCCACCACCTCAACTTGAAGGCTGTTCCAGGAAGCCACCACTCTTTCTGTGAAGAAGTACTTCCTTACATCTCTCCTGAATCTACCCCTGTCCAGTTTCATAGCATGTCCTCTTGTTCTTGAGCACCTTTCCTTCTGAACAATATTTATTTCCTGTACTTTATTTACCCCTGTGTGGTATTTAAAGGTCTCTGTCATATCGCCCTCCCTCCTCTGTTCCAGAACGTACATATTGAGATCCTTTAGTTTCTCCTCCCAGGGCCTTTGATGCTGACCCTGCACAATTTTAATTGCTTTCCTCTGGACTGCCTCCACTGTGTCTAAGTTCTTCCAGAGATGTGGTCTCCAGAACTGGACACAGTACTCTAGGCGGTGTCTTAACTGCAATGTATACAGAGGCAACACCACCACCCTCTTTCTCCTGGTGATACCCCTCCCTATACACGCCAGTATCCCATTAGCTCTTCTGACTGTCTTGTTGTACTGCCTGGTCAAATTCAGGTAATCTCATATGATTTTCCTGAGGTCTCTTTCCTGCTTGGTGGTCATCAGTACTACTCCATCCATTTTGTACTTTGCCTCTTAGTTTCTGTGCCCTAAGTGTATTATTTAGCACTTTTCACATTGACACCCAGTCACTGCACCCTTGACCACTCCTGTAGTTTTCTCTGGTCTCTGCTCATCCTTTCTACCCCCGGAGTGTCCACCCTATTGCAGATTTTGGCGTCATCCGCAAAGAAACAGATCCTCCCTTCAAGTCCTTTGCAACGTCACTTATAAAGACATTAAAGAAGACCAGTCCCAGCACTGATCCCTGAGGCACCCCGCTATTCAATATCCCTTCCTAGGAGTGAACTCCATTTACCACCTCCCTCTGTTGCCTATCCCCCTAACCAATTTCATATAAAAATTCCCACCTTTGGATCCACTCCTGGCTACCCAGCTTGCTTACTAGTCTCCTATGTAGAACAGTGAAAGCCTTACTGAAATCTAGGTAGGCCACATCCACTGCTCCACCCTGATGGAAATCCTTTGTCACCCAGTCAAAGAAATCTCTCAGATTTGTTTGACATAACCTTCCCCCTTTGAAACCATGCTTCCTTGGGTCTTGTAACCCACTGGATTCAAGATATTATACAATTCTTTCCTTTAGCAGTGATTCCATTAACTTTCCCACCACCGATGTCCGGCTGACTGGCCTATGGTTGCCAGATTTCTCCCTGCTGCCACTTTTGTGCAGTGTGACTAGCTCCACCCTCCTACAGTCCTCTGGAATGACTCCTGTTTCCAGTGATCTATTAAATAGAACTGTCCAAGTGCAGCCAGTATTTCTTTGAGCTTGAAAAAAAAAATAGCGCTCCCTTAATGCCATTGGATGCACCCCATCGGGCCCTATTTCTTTTTTCTCCTTCATATTATTGCTTCTGTTTAGGATTCTGTCTTCCAAAAAAGGAGTAGTCCACTTCCTTCCCTCCAAAGCTTCTGTTATTTATTTGTGGCCCCTCCCCTCCTCCTTCCTCTGTGAGCACTGAACAAAATTATTTGTTCAGGACATCTGCCTTTTCCTGTTCACCCATTGTACAGTCCACCCTTCCCTTTTCACCCTTACCATCCCAGCCAAGGTCTTTCTTTTTTCACATACACACCTAACAAATGTTTTATCCTCTTTCATTAACCTCTGTGCTATTCTCTTTTCAGTTTGAGCCTTGTGGTCCTTACTGCTTTTTCTGCTTCCCTCTGTTTCTGCAGTGCACCTCTATATCCTCCTTCCTCTGAGTCTCCTTATAGCTTCTGAATGCTACCCTTTTAGACTTTACTTTTTCAGGCACAACTTCTGAGAACCATAGTGGTCTCCTTTTTCTCTTTCTATTGCTCACTTGTTTGATGCAGAGGTTTGTTGCCTTTACTATGCTCCCCTTTAGCTTTGTCAATTGTTCCTCCACCTCACTGAAACCATACCCCCCTCGCCAGGTCATCCCTGAGGCACTGACCCATCTTTATAAAGTCTGCCCTTCTGAAGCCCGGGACCCTTGCCCTTGTATGGTTCGAATCCACAGCAGTCCTTATATTGAACCACATAGTACAGTGACCACTGGTCTGCAGGTGGCCTCTCAAATTGATGTCTGCAGTATTGTCCTTGTTAGTGAGTACCAGGTCCAGTATTGCCCCATCACAAGTGTGTTCACTGACTAATTGCCTGAAGAACTGGGGCTGGCAGTATAGTCTAAAGGTTAGAGTAATGAGCTGTAAATGAGCTTGGTTCATCTGGCAGACCAGGGTTTGATTCCCACAACCTTCACTTGCATACTGTGTGACTTTGAGCAAGACACTTAACCACCTCAGTGCTCCCAGGTCACCCCTGCCTAGTGGGCCTTACCCAGTTACTGAAGACTAAAGTAAAATAAAATAAAATAAAATAAATAGAAGAACACTCCCTGCAGAGAGTTCAGGGTGTCCGTGCTTCTAGCTGAAGCCTTGCTGGGAGGTGCCAGTCTACATTTGGCAGGGTGAAGTCCCATACCAGCAGCAGCTCCTCCTTTTCTGCCATCTCACCTATGGCTTCCACCTGTACCTTATCTAATTCTTCCCCTATAATGGAGGTCTGTAGATCACTCAAGTGCAAATAGTGGCTTCATTCCCCATCTCCATGGTAACCCACAGTACCTCTGCCTCCCCTGGTGTTCCCTGTATCTCCATCACTTTTATGCTTTCCCTCACACAAACTACCACACCCCTTCCTTATTCCCACTCAGTCCTTTCTGAACAGAGTATAAGCTGGTATGGCCATGTTCCAGTCACGGTTTTCAGTGCACCATGACTCGGAAATGGCCACATTATCCAAGCTGGTCACTACCATGATGGCCTCTAGTTCCAGCATCTTATTTCCTGGACTTCTAACATCCACACACACGGCCTTCCAGATTTTGTTTCAACTCTGCTTGCTGCCCCCTTTTTCCTTCATGCCTCCCTCCCTCCCTCCTTCGCACTCCCTTTTTAATGTTCCCATTCCCATCCTCCTTTATCTCTGTCACCCTGCATCTTTTATTAATTTGCACCCTGGAGGATTCCTCTTCCGTTGAGTTCTCCTTACTCTCTACTTCAGCCTGTGGGGGAAGGGGGCAGTTTCTGCCTCCCAATTTCATTTGCCACCCTCTTGGCTAGTATAAATGTTCATTGAAATAACATTTAAGCCATCCACTAAGGACTAACCTTAGATCACTATCAACCATACGCTAAAATGCCTTGGAGGATGGAGAAGACATGTTCTGATGAGCTGCAAGAGTCTTCTTCTGGTCTTCACCATACTTGTGTGTTCTCTTAGCCTGTCAGTGTTAACCTTGTCCATATGTTTTCACCTTGCTCTCTCTTGTCTCCACATATGTGCTTCTTTGCCAATATTATGCTATCTCACCCCACTTCCTGATGAGTCAACTCCCATTCCAAGTCATGAATCTCAATTTTGTGAGAGGATGAATGTTTAGCCAAAATGTAAATGGTAAATGAGGGGAGGGGCCTGCAGTTGCACTAGCAGCCTTTTAAAGTTTCAGGCAGTGGCTGTTTTAACAGAAGGGGCCAGGGCCAGGGTCATCATCCTCCTACACATGCCTATGTTTGTGCCTGCTGGGATTAGATCCCATTCCCAAGTCACCTGTTTTGCAGGTGTGACATATCATCTAGATCATAAGAACTGCAGCTCACTCACCTGTAGTTCAGTAGAACATTGGATGTGTGTTCGCTTAGTAGGCAAAGGGTCAGTGGCCCAAATCTATGTGTGTTTGCTTAGCAGGCAAAGGATCAGTGGCTCAAATCTGAACAGGGAAGTAGGAATGTTGTTTCAATTTTTTTTTTTGTAAAATAGAAACACACTTGAGTGTAATTCATGGTGGCACAGGGCTGGAATAGTAAATTATACAAGTACATTCAGTTAAGAACAACAATTTGTGAAGGTAATTTGCCTGCTGGGCTTAGATTCCCAGTTGCCTATTTTTGCAGGCTGTGGTGTAACCTCTACATCATAGGAACTGCAGCTCACTTTCCCACAGCTCAGTTGCATACTTAGTGTGTGTTTGCTTATCAGACAAAGGATCAGTAGTTCAGATCCTGGTAGGAATGTAAAGGGAGACTGTCAGCTGTTTACTTCAGTTTTTGACCACTGTTGACTTGTCCACCTCTAGGTACAGTACATATTTATCAAACTATGTCCCTATAATACATAGATACATAGATGTTGTCAGCAGATAAGGACCGCTAGGCCCATACAGTCTGCCCCTTTAAGCTGCCAAACAAAGTGTCCAGTGACCCAATCTGGTCATTGACTATAGCTTTTTCTTCCTATCTCTATTATTCCTTGGTTTCTGACCCATGCATGTTTGAAACCTGCCACTGCCTGGGCTGCCACCACCTCCTGGGGCAGGCTATTCCACGCATCCACCACCCCTTCTGTAAAAAAGAACTTCCTGACATTTCCCCTTATGCGGCAACACCCCTCAGTCTCATGCCATGTCCTCTTGTCCTGGCACTACTATAAATCTGGAATATGTTGTTCCCTTCCACATTGTTAATGCCCTTGAGGTACCTGACTGTTTCTATCATGTCACCTCTCTTCCTCTTTTGTTCTAGCGTGTACAAATTGAGGTCTATCAAACTCTCCTCGTAAGGCTTGTGATGTAATCCCTTCACCATTTTGGTTGCCTCCCTCTGCACCGTCTCTATTTTGTCAATGTCCTTTCGAAGATGTGGTCTGCAGAACTGTACACCATATTTAAGGTGAGGTCTCACCAGAGTCTTGTACAGTGAAACTATTGCCTCCCCCCTTTGGCTTGTGATTCCCCTTCCAATACACCCCAGCATCCCACTGGCCTTTTCCACCATCCCCATAATACCCCAGTATATATAAAAATGAATATTTTTTTCCTGTTTTGCTACTTTTTAAATTATTTTCAGACCAAGCAGTCCATGTTAGTTTAGTTGCCCCCACCAGAAACACATCCCCACCCCAAACACATGTCTGACACAGAACATTGTCTTTTTGACATGCCTATTGTAATAGCGTAGTGGTTTAAGGCTCTGAGCTGCAAATCTGGAAAGCTGAGTTTGAATCCCACAGCCCCCACTTGCATATACTGTGTGACCCTGAACAAGTCACTTAACTTCCCTGTGTTCCCAGGTCACACCTATAAACAAGCTTTCAGCTTAGTGTGTCTCTCCTGGTTAAACAGTTGGAAAAAAACATAATCCAACAAAGTATTTTAAGGGTGATCACAGTTTGTGTGTCTTTACATAAACTGAGCACTGACAGTGCTGCTAAATACATTTGAAAAACAGAACAGAAATCTTGTGCATGTGCATGAGTGTGCAAATATGTGGGATTTCATCTCTGTTTTACAAATGTATTTAGCAGCATTATCAGTGTTTGGTTATGTAAAGACACGCAAACTGTGATCACCCTTAACATATTCTGTTGGATTATATTTTACGTTCGCTTGCGCGCATGAGCAAGGAATGTTTTGGGAGAGTAGCACACTTGGAGGTGTGCCTCTTCCATCCAATGCACTGCTCCCTTGAGCAGGCGTGGCGATCCTGCACCAATGGGTGCAGGAGCTCAATGCTTGACAGCGGTGTTCCTCTGCTTCAAGTGGCACCACTGCCATACTGAGCACTGCCATCACGCCATCCCCCTCGTGTCACGCCGCCCCCCATAAGCTTTGGTGCCATGCTGAGCCCACTCCAGCATGGCAACATTGCTTGCCGATTTGGGTGCTCAACTCTATTGGCTCCATGGCCCCCCTGCTGATCCTGCTGCCACACTGGGAGCCCACCCCAGCGTGGCAAATGTCCATTTCATTGGCGAGCGGGGTGCCCAATCCCCCTTCAGCCGGCCCCCCACGAGTCAGGACGAGGTGCCCAATCCTCCATCACCCTCGGCCCCCAGCCATCTTTTGCCATGCTGGGAGCCCACCCCAGTGTGGCAAACATCCCATGTTGTCTTTTGTTTTGTTAAACCTGTAAAACAAAATGGTCCTGCAGCATGTCTCCCAGCCCCCACAACCCACACCCACCCACTGCAAGACCCAGACTTCTACACCCCCCACCCAGTTTCTACCTCTCCAGACTCCAGCGCCACGACTTGGTGGACCGGGAACACATCTGCACTTTTCAAAGGCTACCGTGAACTGAGGAAATGCCGGTAAGCTGTATAATGGGCTAGATAGGGGGGTTTCAACTTTATTGCATATCTCAGTCATTTTTTTGAATTTTTGCACCAAATTTTCAACATGGGGTTTTGGGACCCCTTCTCATGAATGATGTCACTGTCATGGTGTTATTCGGGCCTGAAGGGTGATTTCGCAGAGGTCTTAAAATGGCTATGTTGAAAATTTGGTGAAAAAATTCCTTAAAATGACTGTTTTATGAGCGTGCGTTGAGCAGTTCCTACACAAGCTCATACGTTTTCGAATTTTCAATATTTGCACTCCAGATTTTCAACATTGCCATTTTACCACACCTCCTTATGAGCAGTACAGCTGTCATTTTCACATCCTGCCCAAAGCGTCTTTCTGCCCATATGGTGCACAATAGGCGCGGTCGGTCTTGAAAATCAATGTATAGGACACACAGTAAAGAAAAATCACATGACACTGTTCATTAGCAGAGGTTTTAAATGGCAATGTTGAAAATTTGGTGAAAAAATTCTAAAAATGACTGTTTATGACATCATTGCACAGTTCCACCTTGCCTTTCGTAGGTTTCTTAATTTTCAATATTTCCACCCGATTTTCAACATTGGCATTTTACCACACTTCCTTATGAGCAGTACAGCTGTCATTTTCACATCCTGCCCAAAATGTGTTTCCGCCTATGTAGCGCACAATGGAGGTAACAAAAAGGTCATGCTGACAATTTATTGTGCAAATACCAGCAATCGCACAGGGCATTAGGGTAAAGCACCATACATGCCAACACCACTGCAAATGAACGTTCAGCATTGACAAATGCTTGTTACAATAGGCATGGCAGAGAGACAGCGTTCTGTGTCAGATGCACGATCATGGCAGGGATGTGCTTACAGTGGGGCAACTGAACTAGCTCAAACTGCTCAGTCCAAAAATAATTGAAAAAGTAGCAAAACAGGAAATAAATATTAATTTTTATATATACTGGGGTATTATTGGAACATAGTTTGACAAGTATGTGCCTAGAGGCAGACAAGTCAACAGTGGCCAAAAACTGAAGGGTACAGCAGAGGTGTGAGGAGCTGGATCTGTACACACTGGAGACAAAGAGGGAAAGGGGAGACATGATTGAAACTTTTAAATATGTAATATGTAAAGGGGCTCAATAAAGTGGGAGAAGAAGGTTTACTTAAGAGGAAGGAGGGGGCAGAACTAGAGGGCACAGCCTCGGACGGCAAGGGAAAAGATACAGGGACAATGTGAGAGGGTGTTTCTTCATGGAGAGGGTGGTGGAGCCCTGAAACAGACTACTAGATGGAGTGGTGGGAGCTAAATCGGTGGAAGAATTCAAGAGGGCATGGGACAAGCATATTGGGGGATGGCAGGGGCTGGCAGGGAGGGGGAGGTGTAGGGGGATAAAGGGCAGACTAGATGGGCCAGTATGGTCCTTTTCTGCCATCAAGCTTCTATGATTCTGTGATATATAATATGATTCACAGCTCACAGTGTCCCTTTAAACTTTTTTTCAGATGGAAACTTACTTGAGTGGTGATTCATGGTGGTGTAGAGTTGGGCTAGTAAATTATATGAGAAGTAAATTTAGCTAAGAAAAATAATTTGTGAAGGTAAGTCACATTCTGTAATTAGATCCCTAGTTACCTGTTTTGCAGGTTGTGACATAACTTCTACATCATAGTAAAGGCAACTCACCTACCTGCATCTCAGTGAAACACTGCATATATGTTAACTTAGCAGGCAAAAATCAATGGTTCAAATCCTTGCAGGGACTTAAACATTTGTTTCAATTTGTTTGTAAGATGGAAACTCACTTGAGTGGTGATTCATGGTGGTGTGGAGTTGGAATATAGAGAATAATACCTGTGCAGTTGTGTGTTATGAAGATTTTTCATACACCAAGAGTGTGTGAAAAATCTTCATAAAACAACCTTTGCACAGGCATTATTTTTTTTAATAACTGGTGCAAGGTTTCAGAAAGTAAACTGCAACATGTATTTGTGCCAGTGAGCTTGTCCCTCAGCAGCATTGTACTCACATAAATACAGTGTGCTTCCTTTCACTCTTCAGTGAAGTGAGAGCGTGAGGAGAAAACACAGTAATAACCCGCTGTAGAGTGATTATGGAATTCCATGGCTTATTATGGCATTTTATCAAGACTGGATATCCAGTCAATATAGCGGGTCACCAGTTATTATAATAAATGATATGAGAAGTACTTTTAGTTAACAAACAATTTGTAAAGTTATATCGCTTGCTGGGATTAGATGCCAAGTCACCTGTTTGTAGTTTGTGACATACCTGTACACCACAGGAGGTGCAACTCTCTCACCTGCAACTCAGTGGCACACAGAATGTGTGCTTGCTTAGTAGGCAAAGAATCAGTATTTCAAATCAAGGTAAATACAGTTTGAATCCAGGCAGGGAATTGAAAGATTTTTTTCAAAGTTTCTGTAAGATGAAAACTCTTAGTGGTAATCCATTGTGGTGTGGAGTTGGAACAGTAAATTATATGAGGAATAAACTTAGCTAAGAATAACAATTTATGAAGGTAAAATGCCTGCTGGCTTTAGATTCCCAGCTGCTTGTTCTCCAGATAGCCTTTACCTCAAAAGAACTGAAATTCCTATGTCTGCAGCTCAGTGGCACACTAAATGTGTGTTCGGTAAGCAGGCGAAGGATCAGTGGTTTGAATCTAGGTAGGCACACAGTATGTAGTAATTTAATACATAATTATTTCACATTTTACAGACTTTATTTGGTACCTTTAGTACTACTGGTACTTTGATTTTAATTACCACTGTTGTAGTTATCATTTATCTGGTTGATCCTGCTTTTTCTTGCTCTGCATTTTGTTTCAAGCACCTCTAGTGGTGCGTACCAGAAACTCCTGTGACTGGTGTCAACGTCAGGAAGCAGCCACAGGAGCTTGTATTGTAAGTCCTAATAGAAGAAGCTATTACTAGTTCCATTTTGTATGTTAATACCGGCACCAATAATATTCTTAATGGTTGTAAGAATGGTCTCATGTGCATTCATAGGGTATGAGAACTACACATCAAAGATGAGTGGTTTGATACTCTAAGGATGAAAGTAAGACCACTCTTAAAACTGTAATAGTGGTCTCAGCAGCAGTATTAATATATTTCTGATCAAGAACGATGGACAGTATATTGCAAGAGGATGGGTCGGGAGATTTGAAGTGCTGAGGTAAGTGTGGTGCGTAGCTACAGCTTGATTTACTTTTTTACTTTTTTTTCAAAGAAAGTGTTCACTTTGAATTTATTTCACATGTGGTCTTAGTAAATTAATTTACTGAGAAATAGTTTGCAAAGTTACTGGAGAGTGCACGGAACTTACTGCTTAGTGTGCAATTTTTAAAAACCTGCCCGGAACATGCCTACTTTTAGGACAGCTTTGTGTGAGACATTCTTCACAGAATAATAATGTTTCACATGCAGAGGAAAGGAGCACTTTGATTGGTGGGAGAGCTCCTTCTATCTATAATGCTATTCACTGGTCCTGGTTCTCTACCAAGACAAAGCACAGACTGGCAGTCAACCCACTTGTGAATGCATTCAGTGCAACCACTGTCCACAAAGCATGAAATTTATACTATAAAGTAATTATGCACAGTCAGTAATTACAAACAATAAAAAGTGCTTTATTTAGGATCAGACTTCGGGTCCTACATGGGAGAAAGGGGTTAACACCAGCAAAGAAAAAGTGATACTATCAGGCCTTCATTCTAGCCTTCTGGCATAAGCAGATTATTATTAATTATTGTGAATTGTTTGGCTGAGATCAGTGCCCACCATTCAGGGTTAGCCCTATAGACTTCAGCTGGTATTTTGTCTATACCTGGGGACTTGTTATTTCTTTGTACCCCTACTGCCCATACTATATCTGCTGTTGTAACTGGTGGCCGAGTAGGATTAATATTCTTTCCTTCTGTCACACTAAGATTAACTTCTGGAGATCCATACAGGTTGTTATCAGAATCATACCATTGGTGTGCTGTTGTAACATAATCAGCAATACTATTACTCTCCTTATTTTCTGTACTATAGGCAAAAAGACCCCAAAAAGGTTTTCTACTTTTTCCATTATTGATTGTTGTAATTTTTCACATAAGCATGCCTTATAATAATTTTTATTTTGGGGGGGGTTAATATAAATTTACATTCTATTTTTTTTTCATTTTAATGTATGCTTCATGTAGTCTCACATCATCATTTTTTGTATTCGTTTTGCCTAGTTTAAATAGGGCTTTACATAAATTGTTACATTCCCTTATCATACCATTTGTTTTCATTCTACACTCCCATTTTAGTACTATCTCTGTCTTCCTCTCCCAAACTGTCAATAATGGTATTTCATAACATCAGAAATCATTCAAGATCTCTTTGTTTGTTATTTAACTGTACACATTCCATTTTGATATTGATTATGTTAATCATTTTAGGTATACCTGTATCACTAAATAATAATTCTAGTACTTTATCAGTTGTGAAATGATTCCACTTTATTAGCTTTCTAGTAATAAACATATTTCTATCTGCATTCTCCTTTTGTTTGAGTCTCATTGACACAGTTGTTCTTTATGTTCATCGTGCATGCATGCGCAAGCTGACATGTTGATATGAGAGTTGCTAAAGAGGAGTATGGTGGGATTGAGTCCAATGGAGAGCGGTACTCTAGGGGCTGGTCT
Source organism: Neoceratodus forsteri (assembly GCA_016271365.2). Classification (NCBI taxonomy): domain Eukaryota; kingdom Metazoa; phylum Chordata; order Ceratodontiformes; family Ceratodontidae; genus Neoceratodus; species Neoceratodus forsteri. The sequence continues at coordinate 941,788,385 of CM057450.1, forward strand.
GTGGCAGGTGAATCCGCAGGCAATGTCCTGATGACACTGTTTTTCTGAGGGGGCTGGTCTGGACATGCACTTCAAAGACAGACTCGATGAAGTAGCAGCTTGGCTTGGTTCTTTGAAGTGCAAGTCAGGATGGCAAGCACTGTTATTCCCCCCCACCCAACCATCCCTCCCTCTAAACACCCACCACCCTACAACCCCCCCAAACATACCATAGTCACATGGGGGGTGCCTGATCCACCAATGTCCTCAAAATGTTCTGCAAACTCACCCTGAAAGAAATAAAAGTGTCCCCCATCAATTGTTTTATGCTGAAAAAAAGAAAACCATCCATTGTTGTCTGCTGTGTAACGTCACCCCCCGAAACAGTATACAGACATTGGGGGTGCCCAATCCCTCAGTGTCCTCATCAGTTCTGAAAACTGTCCCTGAAACAAAGAAAACTGTCTCTCATTATTTGTTTTCCTGTAAAAAAGAAAACCGTCCATCGTTGTCCATTGTGCCATTACCCAACCCCTACCCTCCCACTCAGGACCCACTCCATACTTACCCACCGGAGGTCCATCACCATAATCTTCCTTGGACTGCAGGTATGTTTTCCCTCTTCAAAGCCCAACTGTGAACTGACATAAGCTCTTTTATGTATATCAATGGGGTTTTGGCATCAATGTATTTCAATGGGGGTTTCAACTTAGTGGCATAACTTGGCCATTTTTACATATTTGTGTCCCAAATTTTCAGCATATGTTTTTGTGACCCCACCTCATGAACAATGCAAGTGTTGTCAGGTAAATTGTCCCCAAAGGTTGTTTTGCAGTCACTGTGCAAAATCACCTTTCAGGCAGGAGTTGAAAATTTTCTCCACCATTGTTCATGACGTGGAGTCATAAAGAGGCTATGTTAAAAATTTGGTGTAAAAATATTAAAAAACAATGATGTTATGAGCATGATTTGAAATTTGCAAACTCAGGCTCATAACTCTGGCAATTCTTAATATTTTGAGCCACAATTTTCAATATAGCCATTTCTTCACAGTATATCATGAATATGACAGCTGTCATTTTTTAGATCCTGGCAAAAATGTGTTTTTGCATCCTGAAAGGTGATTTCACAGTCACTGCACAAAATCACCTTTTGGACAGGAGTTGAAAATGTTCTCCACCTTTGTTCATGAGGTAGGGTCATAAGAATGCTACATTGAAAATCTGGTGTGAAAACATTTAAAAACAACATTTGCGAACGCAGGCTCATAGCTTTGGTAATTTTCAATATTTTGACCCCAAATTTTCAACATAGACATTTCTTCACAGCAGCTCATGCATGTGACAGCTACCATTTTTCAGATCCTGTCCAAATTATTTTTGTCATCCTGAAAGGTGATTTTGCTGCCGTTGCACAAAATGACCTTTTAGGCAGGAGTTGAAATTGTACTCTGCCTTTGTTCATGAGGTGGGGCAATAAGAAGGATATGTTGAAAATTTGGTGTAAAACTATTAAAAAACAACAAAATTATGAACCAGTGTTGAAATTTGTGGGCTCGTAACTTTCTTAATTTTCAATATTTTGACCCAAAATTTTCAATATAGCCATTTCTTTACAACACCTCATGAACATAATAGTGGTCCTTTTTTTGTATCCTGGCAAAAATGTGTTTTTGCATCCTGATTAAGGTGATTTTGAGGTGGGGTCATAAGAATGCTATGTTGAAAATTTGGTGTAAAAATATTAAAAAACAAGAAAGTCATGAGCCTGCGCTGAAATTTGCAAATGCAGGCTCGTAAATTTGGTAATTTTCAATATTTTGCCCACAACTTTTCAGTATGTATGAATGTGACAGATGCCATTTTTTAGATCCTGGTCCAAAATGTTCTTTTGCATCCTGAAGGGTGATTTTGCAATCGCTGCATGAAATCACCTTTCAGGCAGGAGCTAAAATTCTTCTCTGCCTTTTCTTCATGAGGTGGGGTCATAAGCAGGCTATGCTGAAAATTTGGTGTAAAAACATTAAAAACCAAGAAGGGTATGAGCCTGCACTGAAATTTTCATACGCAGACTTGTAACTTTGCTAATATTTAATATTTTGACCTTACATTTTCAACATTGCCATTTCTTCACAGCACCTCATGAATGTGATAGCTGTCATTTTTCAGATCCTGGCCAGTTTGTGTGTTTTTGTATTCCGAAAGGTGATTCTGCAGTCGCTGTGTGAAATCATCTTTTGACCAGGAGTTGAACATTTTCTCTGCACTTGTTCATGAGGTGGGGTCATAAAAATGATATGCTAAAAATTTGAGGAACAAATATTATCAAACGAGGCACTTACACTGCCCAACATCATCACTTCTACTCTGCATTCTTGAATGTTAATGCACTGATTCCTTCACTGAAGCAATTTTCAACACCCTCGCCTCCATGACACCAGTTCACACAATAAAGATTTGGCATTGACAAATGCTTGTTTTAAGTTTACATTTATATTCAACAGTATAAGAAAGTGGTCACTATCCACTTTTCTTGAACTTTAAAGTCAGTCACCAAGGGGTATACATAGACATCTACTAAAGTTAGATCTATAACTGTGCCTTCCTTTCTTGTGGGATAAGTTATATTCTTCCTTTCAGGATTTTTAATGGCACAGTGCTGCAAGCCTGGACACCTGGGTTTGAATCCCACAGACCCCACTTGCATACTGTGTGACCCTGAGCAAGTCACTTAGCTTTCTTGTACTCCCAGGTTGCATCTGGAAAAAAGCTTCAGCTTAGTGTGCCTTTCTGGGTTAAACAATTCCCTCATTCTATGGTTATTTTTTGCTGCCAGTTCCTAAGCTATTTTCCCTTTCTTATTCATTTTATTGTTCATCAAATTTCTGAGAATACACAGTGTGTCATCCACTTCCTATGCTGTTGAGTAAACTTAGACAAGAGGCCCTTAACTGGGTGCTCTCTCCTCGACCTGTATCGCAGCTCACCTCTTGCATCTGCTGCCCACTTCACTGCCTGTCTGCCAGCCCTCCAAGAAGACAAGAGACCCCTCACAGGATGCTCTCTTCTTGGCCCGAGGTGCGGCACAGCTCACCTCTTGCAGCCACCACCTGCTTCACTGCCTGCCTGCCCAATAGCCCTCCAAGAAGACAAGAGGCACCAACCAGGTGCTCTCTCCTTGACCTGTGGCATGGATCACCTCTTGCAGCCACCGCCCACTTCAATGCCTGCCTACCAGCCCTCCAGAAAGACAACAGGACCCTGAACAGGTGCTCTCTCCTCGACCTGCGGCATGGCTCACCTCTTGCAGCCACTGTTCACTTCACTGCCTGGCTGCCAGCCCTCCAAGAAGACAAGAGGCCTTGGACTGGGCACTCTCTCCTCAGCCTACGGCATGGCATGGCTCACCTCTTGCAGCCACCGCCTGCTTCACTGCCTGCCCAACAGCCCTCCAAGAAGACAAGAGGCTCCTGACTGAGCACTATCTCCTCAACCTGCAGTGTGGTGCAGTTCACCTCTTGCAGCCACCACCTGCTTCACTGCCTGCCTGCCTGCCAGTCCTCCAATAGGACAAGAGGCCCCTGATTAGGTGCTGTCTCTTTGACCTGCAGTGTGGCATGGCTCACTTCTTGCAACCATGGCCCACTTCACTGCCTGCCCACCAGTCCTCCAAAAAAACAAGAGGTCCCTGACCTGGCACTCTCTCCTCATCCTGCAGCACGGCATGGCTCACTTCTTGCAGCCACCACCTGCTTCACTAGTACAATACTATACTACAGTAATACAGTTTGTTGCTTTATTTTTTAAATAATATCTGTATACATTAATTCAATGGCTTGTCATCTAATCATGTGACTGCTTACCAATATAAATTGAGGGTACATCCAATTATGTGACGTGCCCCCTGAGGAAGACCTTTGCCATTGAAGCACTGGGGCTATTCTGTTTAGCGTCCTCCAAGTTGAGAATAACATTTTCAGCATACTAACTTTGGTTGTGGAATCTTTTCCTATGAGTGTGCACCCTTCTATTGTACTTGTGCGTCTTGGGTTTGCTACCTTGGTGTGTACCAACGGCCCTTGTCCTGAGTGCACTGTTCTTATTTGAAAACCTCCCGCTTCACTGCCTGTCCACCAGCCCTCCAAGAAGACAAATGGCCTCTGACCGGTGCTCTCTCCTCAACCTGCAGTGCGGCTCACCTCTTGCAGCCACCGCCTGCTTCACTGCCTGCCTGCCAGCCCTCTAAGAAGGTAAGCTACCCTGAGAAACTGTGACTTCATTTGAATTTAATATTGGCACTTTTTCATACTATTTTGCTGACTGTCCACTCTCCTTGGCCGAAGCTATCCATTGACTGCTTAGGCTATATGTGACTGCTCTGTCCACTGTGGTTTTAACTGCACTAATTGTAATTTTTATCCTGAATTCTACTGCTTTGCCTAATGAACTGTGACTTAGTTTAAAGTTAAGTGTAGTTTAGCTGTTTAGGAAACTGTGTCTGACCCTGCGTTATTAGAAATTTATCAAGCAAGTAGTTACTAGTGTATTCTAGTCTCCTTCTACTTTCTCTTGCTTCACCACTAATTATCCCTCATTCCTTCTCTAGCAGCATGGGGTCTGCATTTCACCTCAAACTCTTCTACTGTTGCTCACCTGTACCTCTCCCTCCCCCGTGTCTTTCCCTTTTCCTTCCAACTCTGCCTGCAAACCCTCCCACCGATTTAACTAATTTTCTGTCTTCTGGCCCCCTGCTGACTCTCTGTCTCCAGTCCCTGTTTCCTCTTCCCCAATTACTCGCCTGCTTAATTAATTGCATTTCTCCTCTTCCTTCTCACTAGACAAGAGGACCCTGACCAGGCACTCTCTCCTTGACCTGTAGCATAGTCCTGCTCACCTCTTGCAGCTACCACCCACTTCACTGCCTGCCTGCCCACCCTCCAAGAATCGCCAGCACTTCATGCTGGCTACCCACCCACCCCTGCCCTACGTGGACAATTAGTTATATAGCAAGTTCGGTCACATGATCCAGTGTTCCAAAAAAAAAGCTAAGTGCTGACTTTAACATTGACTCATTCTACTTTTCAACCACTAGAGGACTCAAAACTACAGCATAACTATTCTCTCCTACTCTTTCTTAAATCAATTCCTTTTTTTTTTTTTTGTAAACTTCTTTATTGAAATTTTGATACAAAACATAGACAAACATATATCCTGGGTTATGACCCCCGGCCCACATCCCAAACCTGAATGTGGTAACTATATACAATCACAGTTACCAAAGCTAGTTCCCATACCAAACACACCACTTCCCACTAGGATAGGCTATCAGTTCCATTTTCATGCTCAAGCTTAAACAAACCTAGATTCTGGACCAGATTAATAATTCAAATTATCTGCACAAGCTCTAATAAAAAATTACCCAGTCCATCTTCAGGTAACTGTGTCCCCAGGAGAGAGAGAGAGAGAGAACCCCATGAACCCAATCTATCAAGTGAGTATTACGATCAGGTAAGCCCCTGTGTGAGGGAGTAATAGCTGTACCTATACGTAGATTGTCCCACAGCCAGAAATCAAATCCAGACCTCGACAAACCCCTTTAACCTTGTGCAGTAAGAGTCTATCTCACTGCTCATCCACAGACAGACAGATCTGAACCGAGGACTTTTTAACTGAACTTCATAGACTACCTCTAAAGTCCTCCAATTCCGTTCATAAATTTCTTTTTTCCCTTCCATCAGCATGTGTCGTTTAATTCTTTCTAGGACCTGCAATAGATCTCTCACCCAAAGATCATAATCATAAGCTATGTCCTCCTTCCAGTGTCTTAAAACAAACACTTTAACAAAAGCTGACATCAGGGAAATATGATATTTGGCTCGGCCCACTGGAATCCTTCCCAAATCCCCCATTATGCAAATTTCTGGACTAATGTAATCCGAGTAGTCCAATACCGGATCCATGTTTTTAACCATAAGGCCCCAAAGTGGTTGAATTTGAGTACAGTTCCAAAATATATGCAGGAGGTCCCCTGGTTGCATGCCACAACGAAAACAAAGATCTGTCTGTCTGAGTTTTCTAGAACACAGTTTAGAAGGGGTGTAGTAGATGTTTGAGCAAATAAAAAATTGCATCATATTATACTTGGTATAGGCAAATATTTCACATATTTCCAAACTTCAGACCAGTTTGGTCTCAGGGGGAATAAAGCTTTCTCCCAATATACAATATGAGACTCAGAATTTGTGTCCACATAATCTAGCAAGACCTTGTATACTTTGGATAAAGGGTGCTGTGAAAGATCAATTTCCCTTAAGCTATCCCATATAAGCACCTGATTTCCTCCCCTATCCTTAAAGTCCCGCACAAACTTCTGGAGTAAGTTAGTAAGCTGTATTCTTTTAAAAAATCACTCCCCAGCCTGTGTTGGCAAATGAACCTTATCAGAGACTATAAAATCAGCCACTCTGGAGTCTTGCAGTAGTGATACCATTGACCCTTCAGAACACTGTTCCCCAGGCGAGTTAAGATTCCCCACTAAAGGTTGTTCTCCTGCCCCTCTGAGCCTTCCTTTGGGTCGAAGTTAGCCACTCCCACCAAGCCCTGACTGATTTGTATATGGGGATTGCTTTCCTATGCTTAGCAAAGACTCTGGGTCCACGTGCAATAATGCCCCTGGCTGGAGTCTTGTTTTTTCAAGAAGCAGCTGTTCAATTCGCAGCCATGTTGGAATATATTCCCCATCTCCCATACGATGATCCCATCATCCCATATATCCTAATTGCCCCGCTACATAATATGTTAGCAAATCGGGAAGGTTCACTCCACCTCTAGAGTAGGGAAGACGTAGTATACTTTGCTTCCTCCTAGGGGGTTGAGTCCCAAAAATCTGAGATGATCCTTTGAATGCTGACAAATCTAGCCTTGAGTTGAATAGAGAGAGAGACAGATCGGATACAGCAATCGAGGCAGAAGATTCATTTAATAAGACCCACCTTGGCCGTGAAGTTTAGGGAAGCCTCTTCCACCTTTCAATATCTTGCTTAATTCTGACTACAATATTATCAAGATTCACCTCCATCCCATCTTCTGATCTAGCCATAACCCAGATCCCCAGGTACTTGATTTTTCTGAGGGCCAATTAAGTTGGAACTGCTCAAAATCTCCCTATGGGTATGAAATGTGAGTGGGAGTACTTGTGTTTGGCTAAATTTAACTTATAATTAGCAACCCTGGAGAACTCCCCCAATAATTTCAGGATCGCTGAAAGCTCTCGGATGGATTACTTAAATGTAATAAGATGTCATCAGCATAAGCGATAACTTAAGCTCTAACCCCAGAACATCAATCCCTGAACCCTTGTATCCTTTATAAGAGACCTTAACAAAGGCTCGAGGTATATATTAAATAAAATTGGTGATAATGGACATCCCTGCCTCGTTCCATTTTTAAGAAGAAACTCTTTTGAAAGATATCCATTACATAATACTAGGCCGTAGGGGCTTCATAGAATTTCTGAGGCCCCTTAGAAACTCCCCTGGGAACCCCATCTTTTCCATAGTGAGAAACAAAATTGGTGAGAACACGGTTGGAATGCCTTCTCGGCATCTAATGCAATTAAAGCCATAGCGAATTTGGAAAGAGCAGCCCTCTCCAAGATATGATGAAGCTTTCTTAAGGCATCAGGGGCCCCCCTTCCTGGCATGAACCCAACCTGCTCTTGACTAATCAAACACGGGGCAATTTTCAAAACCCTATTGGCAAGTATCTTAGTAAGGATCTTAATATCTTGGTTTATTAGAGCTATGGGCCTATAATTACCTGGCAAATGTTTGGGCTTGTCTGGTTTGGGAATCAGAGTAATATAGGCCTGATACAATGGGGGGTGGGGGATCCCTTCCTGCATGATGACTGAAAAAAGCTCCTTCAGCAAAGGTATTAAAGTCTCCACATGAACTTTATAAAATCTAGCTGGAAGACCATCTGGGCCTGGTGCCTTCCCATTAGTCAAATCCATAATAACCTCAAAAATTTCCTGCTCCAGTATTGGGGCAGCCAGGGCTCGGGCCTGCTCCGGACTCATTTTTGGTAAAGAAATTGTCTCTAAAAACCCCTTAATTTCTGCCTCCGGGCACCGCCCCTTCCTGGTATATTGCAGCATAGTAGTCGGCAAAAGCATCTGCCAGACCTTGAGGGTCCGAGACAAATTCCTCACCGAACTTCACTGCCACAATCGTTCTCTCCGCCTCTCGCTCTTTGATCCTATGGGCCAAAATCTGGCCTGGCAAATCCCCCTGCAACAAATATTTGGCATTCAATCTCCCTATCCAAAAATCTACCCTATAATTAAGGATACCCTTATATTCCTTCCTTAAATCTCTAAGCTCCCGATCTGTCTCTTCAGAGGAGCCCTCTAATGGCACCAATGATTTAATGGCCCCCAATATAAACTCTTCCCGAGCCCTATTCAGTTTATTCTGTCTGGCAGTATATTCCTGAACCCATCCCTATACAACACTTTACAGGCCAGGCTAAGTTCCTATCAGCAAGAGTAGGGATTTGAGTCTGGATAATTTCCTTGAGTTTGCCCTTCAACCTGACTAATATCTTATCGTTCATTAAGACCCTATCGTCCAAGCACCAATGAACTAGCTTAGGGAGGATATTGTCCGACCTCCATATCAACAGTATTGGGAGTGGTCAGAAAGGATCTGCTCATAAGTACACATACCTGTAACCCCCTTAGGACCTCCTGATTAATCAAAAAAAATCGATCCTGGTATAAACCTTATACTCCAAGCGTAAAGGTCATCTCAGTCTCTCCTTTCTAGATCCGATGTGATCCACTAAAGCAGTGACCTGCAGGGAATCTATGCAATGCCGCCTGGGGGAAGATGATAGCTTTACTGGAAGGGGACTCCTGTCCACGCTATTATCTAAGCAAATGTTCCAGTCACCTGCCAGAATAAAGGAGCCCTCTTGAAGTGGCCAAATCAGGCAAAGAGGCAAAGAATACTGATCTGGTGGTGGGACCATAAATAGGAGCACACAGCAGTGGGTGTCAAAGCACGAGCCCATTGTATAAACTCCCTGCCATCTTCCCTCGACCTGAAGCTCGATCACATATGGGCATCCCTTCACAATTAATAATGCCACCCCACCAGAGGCCTTAGCATTCCCCACTTCCAAATACCTTGCCAACCCATCCTTTCCTAAGCAAATGTAATTCATCGCCAGTAAGTGGGTTTCCTGTAATGCAGTGATATGGCCTCCATCTGGTTAATATATCTGAGAATAACCAATCTTTTCCTCCTTCCCTAAGACCCTTCACATTCCACGACAAAATTCTAAGTGACCCCATCTACCATATCCGCCCTAGAACCCTCCCTCTCTGACTATTAAATTCCCTTGGGCCACCTGTCATGGTTTCTCTCTCTCTCCTACCCTCCCCATAAACCCCCACATCTACCCAGATCCTTGTCAGCCCTCTAATCGATCCGGGCGATGTGTGACCCACTCACCAGATGTCCCCTTCCAGCCCCAAGTCCCTCTATAACACTTGAAACCCTCATTCTCCCATATTGTCTGGTACAAACCAGACAGCAAAACATCGCATTTAAGCATCAAATTAATAATGGGAGAAATTATATCTCAATAGCTAAAGCCATTATCTTCATGGCTTACGCTCCCTAACCTGTACAGCGGGGAAAAAAAAAAGGGGAGGAGGTTTTACCGCCAAACTCACTAACCTATTATGAATATTCATTGAGAGAAAATACAAACAAGTACAATTCAAAAACAATTAAATAGTCCCCATATGAGTCCTTGAACAGCGTAACTAAGCGCTGACAGATTATTCTATATTCTCTGTCCAACTCCGCCTTTGCTCTTAAGTAGTTGGTTTAAATAAATCAGGTAATTCCACTTTAAGGCCTTCCAAGGCTTCTTCTGCCGAGAGGTATTTTCTGTCCCCATTCACCAACTTGACTACTAGAGTGGTAGGATATTGCAGTCTGAACTTCAAACCTGCCATATACAGCTTCTTTTTAATGTCCGCGTACTCCTTCTGTTTTTCTCTCACCGAGGGGACCAAGTCCTGAAACAACCACACCGAAGCCCCATTCCAGTGGAATTTCTATTAGCTTTGGCTTTCATCAATACATGAGATTTTCCTTGTAATTAAGAAACGCATTATAATTACAGCGAGGCCACGCTTGAGAGTTCTCTCAATGCCAGTGGCCCTCTCAAGATTATAAGATTCACCAAACGGCATGGGTCCAAATAACTTAAAGAGAAGATCTTGCATGAAGGCAACACAATCTGAGCCTTCTGTTTTCTCGGGAGCCAGCCATAATTAAATTATTCCTTGACTGCTTGCCTCCTGATCTTCCAGACGATTTTCTAATTTTCTCACTTCCCTTTTCAGAATAATTATATCTTGGTCCACCGTAGTACTTTTTCTTTCTTGTGATACCATTCTAACCTCCAGGTCACCCACTCTCTGAGTGAGAGCATGTAATGCAGGTTTTAGTATAGTGAAATCGGCGACCAGCCCCTTCAGGAGCTGCTTAATTTCTAAAATGTCCCCTGTTGTTGATTGACCCTCCGGGCCCTCCCCCTTCCAGACCTCAGGCTCGTCTGGGACCGGGGAGCGGGGCTTTGAGCGTTTCACCGCCGGTGTTCTCCCTACGAGGGGCTCGAGGCTGCTTGACTCCATCTCGGCCATTTCACGAGCCAGATTGCTTGGGTTTGCTGCAGTCCTTTCGTCGACCAGACCGGACCCCAAAACGGTTTCCCAGCTGTCCCAGCTTCTTATAAACAATGCCCCTCACTCGCGGTCCATCACGGAAGCCAAAGAATTAATTATTTTAAATTAAATCGCTTTCGGGACTCGGGAGCTGCAGAAGAGACGTCTACCTCGCACTAACTCATCACGTGACCCTCCCTAAATCAATTCCTGAACATTTACTCAAACATTACACTACTATAAAACAAGTCCAACCATTCAGCTGCAGGTATAGCCACCTACCCCTACATGACAATGATAACTGCATATCTGTTACCCTGCCTGCTCATCCCGATAGCAGTACTTACCCTGTCAGGCTTGTTAGGTGCATAGAAACTCCTACATATTCATTATTCAATTGAAGGGAATGAATAGTGTGCTCATGGCACTCTAACCTCCGTACTTGGAGCAGGTAGTAATGACTCAACTACTTAAGGGAGGCTGCTAGCACCTACCCAGGGGTGGTTGCACCCAAGTATTAAAGCATTTTACCCCCCGTCACTCCTATCTGGCTTCACTGTCACAACAAAAACTCAATCTGAGATCAATTCTTAGATGAAAGCACACAGTTAGATACAAGCAGCTAAAGGTTCACTTGTGGATACTCATATTAATGTTACTACTATTATCTGGCAATATACACCACCAACCAGGCCCTTCCCACAAACACCTAGTGGTGCAAAGAGGTTAGGTGTGCTCATGTTTTCATCCATCAATATCTGTAGCCTTCTTTTTAAATTCATTAACCTCCAAGTTTGGGTTACCCAGTGCAACCCAGATGCTCTCTCTGGGGACTTGGCTATTGCCCACAATCCCAGACACCACAACTGCACTGCCAGGTTACATTGTATTTAGGCAGGACAGATTAACCAAAAGAGGTGGAGGCTGTACAATATATCTAAAGGATATGCTCATGGGGCATGCTCTGCCGATGCCCAACACAGGGAATGCAGCATGCATCATAACTCTGAAGTAATAATGATGGGAGATTTCAGGGTTAGCTGGAACTCCTCTGATGCAGGCTTCTACAAGGATGCTATCTCCGCTGTTCATGTTACCCAATTAGTTGACTCCCCAACTAGAATGAACTATAGGATGGGGACAAGTATTCTCCTGGATTGGATACTCGCCAACCACCCTGAATGCATCTCAGACACAACTGTCCTCCCAGATGCTGTTAGTGATCATTCTCCTATCATATGTAACTGGTCGAACAAATTTGTTAAGCCAGTGCCCAAAACAGTTCTAAGCAGGGTCCTAACTTGAGGGCACCTAGAACCACTAAAATCACACCTAAGAAGGCAAGATTGGTCACCAATTGATTCTGCTGAAGATGTAGATGCTGCGCTTGAGTATTTCATCAATTGCTTCAATGCTGCTTGTGACATCCATGTCCCCATAAAAAAAAAAAATGGAAAGTCAAGGGCACCTGTAATCTATGGATCACACCAGGACTCATTGATGTCATCAAAACTAGAGATCACCTATGACAGCGGGTGTGAGCCACTGGAAGGCAAGCAGATATTCAAAGCTATAAAAAGCAAAGAATGAATGTACCCAGGCTATCCACCTTAACAAAAAATGGTACTACAGGGAACTGCTTACTAACTCATGGAGTGATGGCAGGAAGTTCTGGAGCAACATTAAGAATGTCACAGGGAAATACCCCAAATTGGCCCGTTCCATGCTCAATATTGATGGCGCCATGACACTTGACCCATAGATCATTGTTAACACATTTAATAATACTTTTACGGACCTCAGTAGTGTTCTCCCCCATGATTTCTTTGAGACTACAACCAATACTAATAATATAGGAAGAGTTGACCAGCCTCAGGTACACCTCCATTCTATTTCAAAGCAGTTGCAGAATGGGAGGCCAGAAAATACATACACAGGGTACTTGGGAAATCCAGATTTAGTGGGGAAGGGGATAGGCTAGATCTTAAATTAGCTGCCTTATCATGAAGAAACATTGACACCCCTAAATAAGATAATTAATTTAGCACTAAGACTAGCTCAATTCACCTAAAAGTGGAAATCCACCTTGATAACCCGGTTCATAAAAGCAGTGATAGGGCTCGACATGTGAATTATAGACTGATCTCCATTCTCCTCCCACTTTCCAAAGCTCTTGAGTGCAAAGTGGCTGACAGTTGGTTGACTATTTGGAAAAATACCAGATCTAATGCCCCCAACAGCATGCGTTTAGGAAAGGGCACAGCACCACCTCAGCACTAGTTGAATTTACAGGCTTCATCCACAACTCACTTGATCAAGACCGGTTAGTGGGAGTGGCCTTTATAGACCTTACCAAAGCCTTTGACATGATAAATCACCCCTACTACTCGAGCAGCTTTGCAGCACAGGGCATTCAAAATAAACCACTGATTGGTTAAAAAGCTATATAGAAAGCTGTACACAACAGGTGACTATATCTATTGTCCTCTCTGGAAGACAACTAGTCCACTTGGGTGTCCCTCAAGGGTCCATATTGGGTCCCTTTTTGTTCAGCCGCTTCCTGAACAGCCTCCCTAGCTCCTGCCATGATCAGATCCTACTTTACACAGATGACGCAGCAATCTTCACAAGTAACACCAATCCTTTTTTTAAAAAAACTGTATATTTATTAATAACATTTAATACTTATACAGTATAATGCTCACAACACAAAGGTAGTATGAACTCATTACACCAGTAAAAAAAATTAAAAACTATCCGAGCATGAATTAGGAGTCCAACCATAGTACTAAATATATTCATCTGTGAGATGTAAAGCAGAGATTAGTGTTGGAGATACTTTACAACCATATACAGCTAAAGTAATGAAAACCAAAGCTGTTTCTGTAACAAAGTCTTAATCCTTGTGTGAAATGCAGTCTCTTATCCTGTAGACTCTCCACTGAAAAAATCATGATGTCTCCAGGTAGATATATGTAATACAATAAAACAATTATGTCAGTGTTATAAAAATTAGGACAGTCAAACTGAGCAGCACCACAGTTATTAATGGATGTTACCTTGAGACTGTAACCCATCCCATAGACACTTTGATAAGAAGTGTGACTCTAGTGATAAATGAATTACATCTAAAAAATATAACAAGCTATAAAATTTCAGAAGTACTCTGGGGACCTATAACCAAATGTGCAGGGGAGTAAGATAAATAATATAGAATCCTTCCCAAGGCAAGGTGGGCAATGGGAGACAGGGACTGACCTTACTATATCAAAGATCAGCACATTCTTATTTTTAAGGCACAAAATCTGGAAAGGTACATGACCCATAAATCCCATCGAAGTTCAAAAGCCTGTGTACAATTCTGTAATCAAGCTGAAAGCCTCTCTAGGGCATACATTTCCCAGGTGATCTTTCTCCTGCATTCCAGTCTTGGTATTTTGTCAGTGTGTCATAACCTGGTAATAGCTTTCTTATCTGCCAGTAATAAAAGCGTGATCTGTTTCTTTTTTTTTAAACTCAGCTTTATTGCATGGATTGGTGTCACAAGCAATGGTATGATCATCACATTACATATTAGCAGTACAAAAAGTGTAAACATAGGCAGTTAATAAACCATTAACATGGTTAATAAAGCTTATCTGGATACTTTTCCAGTAAACATTGAACAGAAAGTGAAAATTTGGAGTATTCAGTCCATTATAACTCTTGCAAAGGTACAATTTACTTCCTTGTAAAATAATTCAATACCGCTTTTGGTATGAATCACCAATAAAACTAATTGAAAAGGGCTAACAGGCCCGACTAAGTAGCCCCACCTTCTAACCTCTCCTCTGCACTTGAATAGTAGGTATAGTAAATAAAGCTATTAGCACATCAGCAATATTCCCCGAGTCTACCAACCCCTTGAATTTGGTTTATGATTTCAATAGAGTTTGCTATTCTCCTCTGTATCCCCTCCCTTGCCCCAAACAATAGATAACTAGTGTTAAGTCCTTGTGCTATAAGCCAGACCTACCTTCCCTGCCACCTCTGGGCATGTTAGTCAGACTAAAGTCTTATCCTTGCTGTCATGGCTTCCATTGTTACCACTTCCCATACTCTCCCAATCCAATCTCTGCTGGTAGATGAATCTGGGCTAAGCCAAGTGGCCATTATACATTTTAGGCCTACTGCTAGCAGGATCAAGCCCACTTTTCGTGCGTCTCCCTTAAGGTGAGTCACTGTGGGCATCCCCAGAACCCATTCCTCAAATCTGAAAGGGATAAGTGCACCCAATATCCCCTGTATTGCCTCCTGTAAGGCAGCCCAGAATGTTGTAAGGCGGGGACAGGCCCAGAATATATGCCAGTGGTCTCCCACTCCCCCCCCCCACATAGAGTCTCCAGCAGTTGTCTGTATTCGACGAGCCAAAGTGGTGTGTGATGGTGGGTACTCTGAAATATCTCAATAGTATTTTCCTATAATACTCTCGCCACACTGGGGCATAAGTTACCCACCACTCCATTTTTAGTCTCCTCTGCCAGTCTGCCTCTTGTAGGGTTATCTGTGTCTCCTGCTCCCACAGTCTTTTCTGAGATTGCACCCAAACACCCTTAGCTCTAAGTAAAAGCATGTATAAACTCGAAATGTATTTCAATTTGCCTGCAATTACCACCATCCCATACAGGAAATCTTCCCAATCTGAGTATGGTCTGATTAAGTTTAATATTTTATTAGAGGAATTAATAAAATGTCTAACTTGCATGAATCGCAAAAATTCTGCATTCCCCCCCTGAAATTTTTCTTTGACTCTCTGAAAGGAGATGCACTGGTAATTTTCTATAAGTTGACTAAAGCGAACTATCCCTTTGGCCTGCCACCTAGCATATCCCAGATCCAGGGTGGGGGGAAAAAACTCTGGCTCATAGCGAATGAGTGACAGAGGGCCTACATCCCCTGGAGTGGCAGTTAGTTTTTTCACCTTAGCAAGGATGTAGAGGCCATATTTCACCCATTGATTACTTCTCTGCTTTCGATACTCTGGTGTTACTGGGGTGAGTGCTAAAGTAAAAAGAGGATTACCCCCTGAAGTTTCATTTTCTATCTTATACCACCTTGAGGAGACTCATTGTTTGGCCCATGAAAGTACGGGCCCATTTGGGCTGCTAGGT
Source organism: Neoceratodus forsteri (assembly GCA_016271365.2). Classification (NCBI taxonomy): domain Eukaryota; kingdom Metazoa; phylum Chordata; order Ceratodontiformes; family Ceratodontidae; genus Neoceratodus; species Neoceratodus forsteri. The sequence continues at coordinate 941,804,257 of CM057450.1, forward strand.
AGTATAACCAAAAGTCAGGTAATGCTAGGCCTCCCTCTTCCCTGGGCTGATGTAGATGTTCCTTGCTATTCTAGATTTCTTGTAAAGCCATGTGAAACCTTGAGTGTCTTTTGTAATCCGACTCCAGAAGTTTATAGGGAGTCTCAGTGGGAGACATTGGAATAAAAAAAGAAGTCTAGGTAACACATTCTTTTTTATGACAGATATACGACCTGCCAGGGTGAAGGGAAATGTTTCCACCTTGCCAAATCTTGTACAATAGTATCCCATAGCTTAGTATAGTTAATATTGAATAATTTAGAAATGTTGGTTGAGATTTGGATGCCCAGGTATCTAATTTGGTTCTTGGGTGCCCATTTAAAAGGGAAAATGTTTTTTAAAATCCTGTGTTACCCTCCCACTCAGGACCAATGTTTTTGACTTGGAGAAGTTAATTTTGTAGCCTGTTAGTTCCCTGAAGGTGTGAAGTTCAGCGGTCAACAGGGGCACTCTAGATTCAGGAGAGGACAAAAAGAAAATAGAATCATCAGCATATAGTGAAAACTTTTGCTCAGTGCTCCCCACCATCACTCCTCGGATCTCAGAGTTCTGCCTAATCTTGGCTGCCAGGGGCTCCAAGCATAGGGCAAATAGCAGGAGAGACAGGGGACACCCCTTTCTAGTGCCCCGGGACAGGGGAAAGGAGGCTGAACTAATGCCATTCACCCTCACTAAGGCCCTTGGGTTTTGGTAAAGTTGTGTAATAGCCTCTAGAAATTTTGGGTCGAATTTCATTTTTTCCATGGTTGCTTTTAGAAATTTCCAATTAACCCTATTAAATGCTTTTCTGCATCCATGGAAATAGCTAAATTAGAGTTGTGGGGTTGAATCCTGGGAAGAAATGATATTTAAACCTCTTTGGATATTATCCAATAGATATCGCCCTGAAATGAAGCCCGTCTAGTCTGGATGGACAAGTGAGCTGTTGAAGTCTTCCCACCAGCAGGCCTATAAATAACTTAAAATCTACATTTAATAATGAGATGGGCCTAAAAGATTCATACCTCAGGGGGTCTTTCCCCTCCTTATGGAGCACCAAGATATGTGCTGCCTGCCAGGACACCGGAACAGCTCTCCCTTCCATAACCTCATGAAACATCGGCAACAGCAGAGGAATGAGGACATCACTAAATGTCTTAAAAAATTTTGAGGGGGGAACCGTCTGGGCCTGTGGATTTACAGTTTTTTTAAAAGTGCTATTTGGGTTTTTAACTCCAGTTGTGTGACGAATTTGTCTAGTTGTTCAGCTTCAGATTGTGTTTAGTGGTTAAGGGTAAGGGCATTGAGATAGGCTGGGAGCTTGACTTCTATCTCAGGAGTTGGCTCCTGGGTGTATAGATTGGTAGTATTGTGCAAAGAACTGGGTGATTTCCCTAGGGTGAGACATTCTGGTTCCCCTCTCCCCCGGATCCTCAAGTTGGAGGATCATCCTACTTTTTAGTTGCTGTCGCAAGTTAGCTGCCAGCAATTTACTGGCTCTATTTCCATTCTCATACTAATTTTGCTAAAGCCTTCTACGTGAGGTCTCCAGCTGAGTTGTGAGCAAAGATTCTAATGCCCTTCTTCTGTCTGCTAGTTCCCTCTGAACTTGGAGATTGAGAGATTATGTGTTGGAATTCTAAATTAAAAATCTCCCATTCTAAATCCTTTCTCTTTGGTTCCCTACGTCTCTTCTTCTTGAGGCATATTGGATTATGGCCCCCTAGTTACCCCTTTTAAAGCATCCCATCTGACTGCGTGAGAGGTAGTGCCTTCTGGGTTCTCCTGGATGTATAGTTTGATAGTGTCATGAACTAAATCTTTAAATTACTGATTGTTCATAAGGCCTATATTAAGTCTCCAGTGAGAATTACGATACGTGGGTGAGGGTGTCAGGACCAACTTGACCGGAGCATGGTCTGATATTATGCAGAGCAGGATTTGACAATTTTTGAGTGTATATAACCATTCTTCAGAAAAATTAAAAATAAAGTCAATCCTAGAGCAGCAGAGATGTCAGTCAGAGAAGTGTGAGTAGTCCCTATATTGGCCATTTACTACTCTACAGACTTCGGCTAGGCCCAGCATGCTACTTGAGCAAAGTAATGTTTTACTAGTCAAGCTCCACCTTGTGGTCTGGGGACCCCCCTTTCTGTCTAAAATAGGAGACAAAACAGTATTAAAATCTCCACCAATGATACAAAGATGGCCTGCCATAATTAGGATGTTTGCGAAAAAAGTTCAAACAAATAAAGAGGCTGCTTTGTCCTCATTTGGGACATAAACACTGGCTATTATGTACTCAAGTGTCCTGGTATGTGGCATAAAGCAGAACAATGCATCCCCCGGGGTCATAATGAGCTGAGGTAACCTGTAGGAGGCAGGATTTATGTATTAAAATTGCTGTTCCCCTACGATGGGGGTGGACCTGGAATGAGGAGGAGTAAGTTTCCCTCACCCATCTGCGACTTCATTTTTCACTTTTCTTCTCATCCAGATGAGTCTTCTGTAGTAGGACAATGTCAACCTCCATCCTTTTTAGTTCTAGAAGGAGCTTAGTTCTCTTGACGGGGCTATTAATGCCCCTTACATTATAAGAGATAATGTTTAGATCCCCCATTGTTATATGGAAAGCCATAAGTTTTGGTACAGCTGTGGTCGGGGTTTAACCCCTCCTGCCTGTAGCATTAATGTCCACCATTGGGGGGAGGTGCAACTTTAAAAGAGCAAGGCACCCACAGGGAATACCGTGAGCAGGAGAGAAGTGCAGCTTATCAGATAATAAAAACAAAAGACAACAATAACAAACTGTAAATTTAATCAGAAGGAACTGTTTTAAGTGTGCAGTTAGGTTACACCCAACTGGGAGAGCTTGTTCTGCAACCTTTTGTAAAAACTTGTGCTCCCAAGGTGCCACAGAGATCCCACCACTGTATTTATTTCCAGTAGTGGTGGGCTGTGTTGAGATTAACCCAGCACTTGGCTGCAGTATCCCTGTCAGTTCAGGGTTTAGCAACCACTGTGGAATCCACCAGATCAGCATAGGCAATCCTACCTTCCTCTGCCAAGACCCTCCAACCAGTTTATAAGATGTGGAGCATTGGCGAGGGAGATCTGCCACAAATATAGTGGTCCCCCCTCACTATTTTTATTCTCCCAAGCCTCAGGTCCCCGCACAAATTGGCTATATTTTATATTGTAACAACAGCCCTAGTAAGCCCATTATTTGAGATGCCTTTTTAAAGCCTTCATTCCTTTTCTCTCTTCCCTCCTTAACCACCCACTCAAATGTAAATGACTGCTCACAATCACAGGAAGTTCCCCTTTCTTCTCCCAATACTTTCTTAAGCCCAATAAGGGATCAGGATTTCTCCAAGAGTCCGGGAGTAAATGTTCTAATGGGGGTTACAGTCAAACTCCAAAGGTCATTTCAGGAGTTTGAAAAAAAAAATAGCCTCAGTGCAAGTGTGTTTGCATAAATAAATGGATAAGTCACCAGTTTTCAAGGGTCAGAGTCCTGTGATCTCGCCATTTCTCCCTCTGGCCTCTGCTGCATTTTCACTCACTCTCTGAGCCTACTCCAAGTGCTGGGGCTGTCTTGGCCTGAGGTGGGGGATCGATCGGAAACCTTTTGCTGCTTGGGTGCCTGGGGTAATCCACTGCCTTCTCTTGATCTCTTTCATGGCGTCCAAATCCATTAGGTCCTCAGTTGGAATGTCCATGGAGGTCTAAAACTTCTTGGCATCTGGCATAGAATCGAAAATTATTACACTAACATCTGAAGTGACTCGCAGTCATGCTGGGAAATCTACCCTTGCTTTAAGGCCTCTGTTACGCAGAGCTTTTACAGTTGGGAACCAGAGCTTCCTTTGTGCCTGCATAATCTGGCTCAAAAAATGGCTTAACATCCCCAAACACGATTTACTTCTTCTCCCATGCCTTCCTCAGAACCATTTCTTGAGTTCTGAAATCCAGAAAATCCATGATGATGGAGCGGGGGTCTTTCTTTGGGGTTCTTTGGTATTGCTGTGAGTGTGAATTACATTTAGAGGTATCTCCTTTCCTATGCCCAGTACTTCTTTCATGAGACCTTCCACAAATCCAGGAACATTGGTTGATTCTGAGTGTTCTGGGAGACCATGTATATGGAGATTAACTCTGCGTGACCTATTTTCAAGGTCTTCAATGTGACTTAGAAGAAATTGTGACCTGTCATGGAGCTGCAGGATTGCACCATTGTGCAGGTCTGTGGTATTTGAATAGCTAGTTAAATGTTCTTCCATTTGTCAGATCTGGTTGCTTTGAGAGGCAATATTCACTCTGTTTTCTTTCATATCAGCTTTTATAGTATCCAAAGTATTACTGAGGCGTCGGAGCTCACGGCAGAGCTGGCAAGAGGAGAGAGTGAAATCTTCTTCTTCTTCCTCAGACTCACCCTCTCAGCTTTGATCTACTATTTTGTCTGGTCTGGAGGCCTCCATGTTCCCCACTGCAAGCTTCAGAGGCAAGTTCAGTTTTTGTTGCTTTAGGGCCCCAGCCGGAGCATTTCGGGGCTTGTTTCTGGTCACCATTGGAGTAAGTATAGGTGCCACTAAGGTTTTTCATGGAAATCTTGCCCAGGAGTTTAATGTAAAATATTTTGGTCAGAGGGTTTGACAGAGCACACAAACTAGTACCTACATTGAACGGTGACATCACCGGAAGTCAAAAGTGTGATCTGTTTCTGCATACAAATGTTTATAGGTCAGTCTTCTGGTGGTACATACATAGATACATAGATACATAGATACATAGACAGTGTCGGCAGATAAGGGCCTATGGCCCACCCAGTCTGCCCATTTGAGCTTGTAAGTTCAGTTTGTTTTCCTTGAAGTCTGTTGCCCCTTACCCCTGACCTCCAGAATTCCTTTATGTCTATCCCATGCATTCTTAAATCCCATGATTGTTTCAGCCCCACCACTTCTCTGGCAGGGTGTTCCACTTGTCCACCACCCATTCTGTGAAGAATTCTTTCTCATGTTTCCTCTGAATCGTCCTCCTCCAACTTCATCCCATGCCCTCTAGTCCTGGAACATCTTTTCGCTTAAAAATAGTGTTTCCTGCACCCTGTTCCTCCCTGTAAGACACTTGTATGTCTCTATCTATCCTCTCTCCTCCTCTCCTCCAGGGGTACATGTTCAGTTCCTTCAACCTGTCTTCATAGGACTTGTGATGCAATCCATGCACCATCTTTGTTGCCCTCCTCTGAACCTTCTCTACCCTGTCTATGTCCTACGTAGGTATGGTCTCCAGAACTGTACACTGTACTCCAGGTGGGGCCTCACTAGTGTCTTGAATAGCGGAATTATGACCTCCTTTTCCTGCTGGTGATGCCCCTGTCTATACATCCCAGCATCCTATTTGCTTTACCTGCTGCCTTGTCACACTGCTTCCCTACCTTGAGGTCATCAGAGATGATAACCCCAAGATCCTTTCCTGCTTGGTGCATGCTATATCCTCATCCCCAACTGATATATTGTGCCAGGGTTTTGTACCCCATATGCATTATCTTGGACTTCTTTGCATTGAATTTCAACTGCCAAACTCCTGACCATTCTTCAAGTTTCTGCAGGTCGCTTCTCATTCTGTCTACACCCTCTAGTGTGTCCACTCTGTTACAGAGCTTCATGTCATCAGCGAACAGTGAAATTCTGCCTTCTAGGTCCTGTGCAATGTCACTGATGAAGATGTTGAATAGGACCGGTCCCAGCACTGATCTCTGTGGTACCCCACTGGTCACTCTTCCTTCTGTGGAGTGACAGCCATTTACCACCACCTCTGTGTCCTGCCACCCAGCCAGTTACCTACCCACCACACTACTGTCCTGCCCACACCCATATTCCCCAGTTTGTAATAGTCTTCTATGTGGCACAGTGTCAAAGGCCTTGCTGAAATCCAGATAGGCCATGTCCACTGCCCTACCCTGATCCACCTCCCTAGTCACCCAGTCAAAAAATTCAACAAGGTTGGTCTGACATGACCTCCCCCTGGTGAAACCATGCTGCCTTGGGTCCTGTAGTCCATTGACAACCAGATGTTCCACCAATCTCTCCTTCAGTAGTGCTTCCATGATCTTCCCCACTACCGAGGTGAGGCTAACTGGTCTGTAGTTCCCTGCTTCCTCTTTGTTCCCACTTTTGTATAAGGGGACTACATCTGCTGTCCTCCAGTCTTTGGGTACCTCCCCTGTTTCCAGTGATCGGCTAAACAGGATAGCCAGAGGTTCAGCCACCACCTCTCTTAGTTCTTTAAGGACCCTAGGGTGCACCCCATCTGGCCCCATTGCTTTATCAACTCTTATTACTTCCAGTTCCTTCAGGACCCTTTCTCGTGTAAAGGACTTGTGTCCATTTCTGCACCATTCTCACCCTTGTACTCCTTCAGACCCATTACCCTCCTCTTCCTCAGTAAAGACTGGGCAGAAATACCTGTTCAATGTGTCAGCTTTACTGTTGTCATCCTCCACGTGGCTCCCATCCTCCCCCTTCAGTCTCACTATCCCTCCCTTTGTCTTTCTTTTTTCACTTATGTACCTTTAAAAGGTTTTGTCCCCTCTACCCACTGATTTTGCAATGTGCTCTTCTGTCTGAGCTTTGGCTTCCCTTAGCTCAGACAGAAGAGCACATTGGTATGGCTGTTAAGATATATATAAGAGTGAGAAGATCAGGACATTCATAAATATTTATTGACTTCCAACACCTCCCTCCAATATTGCCTTAGGTGACCACATGACCAGATGACATATGTGTGGTCTGCTAGTTGGGAGCCACACCCCCTTCAACATTCTGCTGAAGCAGTAGGAACATATTTAGAGATCAAAACAGGTACAGAAAAAATGAACTGTTTTCCCACGCGTATTCCCTCCAGTGAGATACCATGGTAACTTTAGATGTTACATATGCAGATTTACTCCAGGAGACTGAGGTGATTATGGTATGCAATTCTTGCTCACATTTATTCCGTACAGTTTCAAAAGCATCAATAAAGCTCAACCCCTGGACATTATAAAGTAAGCTAATAAGGTGAGTCACAGGCGGATTCCTTACAGGATGTTGTATCAAAGAAAGTAACAGAGACGGTTTCATTATCAAAATTGCCAATTGCTCCTCAATAGGGTGCAAATAAGTTTTCAATTGCAAAAATCTATAAAATTCTGTAGAAAGCAGGCGGTAGGTTGTCTGTAGATACATGTTATCTGGCATGAAGGGGAGAGTTTGAAGAAAGATGAGAAGTCTAGGAAGAACATTCTGTTGAATGACCTCGACCCTAGTCAGTAAACTCATAGGAATTTGGGGCCATCTGGACAAGTCGTCTGTAAGCTGTTGTGTGAGGGGTTCAAAATTTACTAATTCAGCGTGCAATAATTTTTGTGGAATTTTTATACCCAGATAACACATTTGTATTTTATACCATTTAATGGGGAATTTCCTCTTAAAAAACTACCAAGGGCCTAAAAATATGAAGAAGTACCTCAGTTTTCTGATAATTGATTTTATATCATGAGAGGCTGGCAAAATGATTCAACTGCTCCCAAATCACCAGGATGGAGTCTTTGGGGGAGACCAGCAAAAGTAAAATGTCATCAGCAAAAAGTTATATTTTGTATGAGTGTCCTCCTATTGGGATCCCCTCTATCCCTGGATGAGCATGAATTGCTGCAGCCAGAGGTTCTAGTTATAAGACAAACAATAGGGGGAACAGCCTTGGTATGTCCCTCTTATAAGGGGAAAATGCTCTTAGAGTGAACCATTTAACTTAATGTAAGCTTGGGGAGAGCGATAAAGATTTTGAAGTTGTACTATAAATTCTTTGGGAAATCCAAAGTGCTTAAGTGTCACCCATAAGAAGGGCCAAGTGACTCTATCAAATGCCTTCTCAGCATCAAGCCCTAGGAGAGCTAATGGTATCTGCCATGATGTCACATGATCTAATAAGAGAAAAGTCTGTCTCACCACATCTTGAGCCTGGCGCTACTGTATGAGACCTACCTGGTCCGGATCTATGAGTTGAGGGAGTAAAACATCCATTCTATGAGCTAAAACTGATGTGAACAACTTATAATCATAATTTAACATGGATATGGGTTGGTACAAAGCTGGACATCTTGAGTCTTTGCATGGTTTCAAAAAGAACGGGAATGGTGATGTATTGCCATGACAGGGGAGGAAACACACCAGTTTGAATGGCCTAAAAGCAGAAACAAGAGGTGAAAGGAGCTGCTGAGTGAATGTTTTTTTACAAAATTCAGCAGGGTATCCATCAGGACCCAGGAATTTTAAGGTTTTCACAGTTTTTAACACTGCACTAACTTACGAAGAAGTAATCGGTGCAAGGAGCGCTGATGCTTGTGCTTGTGTTAGCTTTGGCAAGCGTAATCCTGACAGATAGGAGTCCAGAGATGATGGGGGTGGAGGTAGGTTGGCTGTATAGAGAGTACAATAACAGCCAGCTAAGGCAGATCTGATCTCTGCAGGCTTTAATAGAAGGCAACCTAAAGAAGGATTGAACATACTAGTAACACATACTTTAGATTTCGACCCCTGAGCCTACGTGCCAGATGCCTCACTCCCCTTGGACCCCTATATAATATGAAAGTTTAAGATACATTAATTTTTGTTCTATTTGCTGATACAGTAGTTTTTATAATTGTTGTTTCTCCTTCTGTAATTGTGGTCTAACTGAAGTATCCACCTGCATCAAAAAATTCTGTAAAGTACGCAATTCCACCATGATTTCCCTAGTTCTGTGCTCCCATTCTTTTTTTATTCCTTGTAGAATATTTAATTATTCCATCCCGTAGGATGGCTTTGAGAGAATCCCAGATTATCTTCTGCAAAATTTCTGAACTGACATTATCCTGAAGTATAGTAGTGATTTGCTCCTGCACCAGGTGTAGAAATTCTGGGTCCTTAAGATAAGCAAGATTAAGATGCCAATGTGTGGGTTGGGGGTATTACCCAAAAGAATCTTCACTACAACTGGCGAGTGATCTGATAAAAGAGAAGTACCTATCTGGATATCTAAGTGCTCTGCCAAGGTGAAAATATAATCTAACCTAGAAGAAATATTAGTTCTAGGGGAGTGGCATGAATGCCGAGGAAGATGGCTGCTTAAACTGCCGGCTCGATCCCCAGCTATTAAAATCTGTTTGGCTCTGTGGACATCCAGGGACCCCTGACCCTCCTAAAGTGTTTACATGTTGCCATAGTCTCTTCAGTCTGCACGGCCCAGATTATATTGTGACTAGTGATCCGGTATATAGCTTTGCGGCGCAGGACACTACGTGACCCATCTAAGCTCCATGTGGACCTTGAAGCACCGACCTTAAGTGATGACTCTCCCCTTACTGGCTACCTGGCAGTGGTCGGTACAATAAGCGTGACTGCAATCAGCTGAACTTCTGTGAAAGAACAAGTCCTGTCTTCAGGTTGCATGTTAATTTTGGGGAATCCTACTGCACTGGAATGACCTCACCTAAATCTGCCATGCAAGGCCCAGGTTCAACTCCCAAGGGCACAACCATCCCTCCAGTAGATGTAAGTGCCTCGCTGCAGCACATTACAGCCATGCTTGAGATCCTCCTAACGAGGGTAGATACCATCTCTGCAACCTTGTCTGGTACGGTTGCTGAGGTGCGGGAGCTCAGTGATAAACTGAATGTCACCAAACAGCGTACAGACAAACTAGAAGCTGGTCATGCCAGAATATTGCAGTGACTACAGGACCAAGATGAAAAGTTGGCTACTCTGTGGAGGCGGGCTGAAGACCAAGAGAACCGTGGGCGACGCAACAATATCAGAATCCTCGGGATTCCTGAGGGCTCCGAAGGCCAAAACACAGAGAGATTTCTTAATGAGGAGATCCCTAAAATGCTGGGAGATAGATGGCATGGCCCAGTCAAGGTAGAAAGAGTGCATCGCATACCCAGTGGCCCTCGATCTTGCCAGGGCTCCCCCAGACCTATTATTGCCTACATACTGAGATATTCTACAAAAGAAAAAGTCCTGATGGTAGCTCAAGACAGGGGTGAACTACTGTGGCATGGGGCTAGAATTTCCTTCCTTAGAGACTTTTCGGCTGAGGTGACTGCTTGTAGGAAAGCCTTTATACCCATCAAGAAACTGCTGGTGACACAGGGATTCAAATATGGATTCAGGAATCTGGCCTACCTTTATGTGGCTCACAAGGGCAGAGACATAGTAGCGGAAACACCTAGGGAGATTGAAGACTGGGCCCACAAGTACTGGCCCCGGCTGTCTCTCAGCACTATAACTCCCAAGAGGCTACGGGCTCTGGGACCTCAAACAAGGGATAGGAGAAACATATCTTCAAGTGATGGTTGTAGGGAGGACTATAATCCAGACCAGATGGTGTCGCAACTAAACATCTCCCCCAGGTTTCCTCCTCATCTGAAGCCATCCGGAATGGACAATAACTAAAAGGTGCACAACAATGGTCAGCAGTCCATCCCTCTTCCTCTCTACCTCAGCAGAGACTGAACCAGATGACCTGAATATGCCAATGCTTCCTGAGTGACCAGGGATCTCCCTCCAAAGGCCCAGGGAAAGCGCCGCTCGCTAAGCAGACCAAGGATGAACACACCAGCCTGGATCAACCAGATGCACAAGACATTCCAGATGATCATATTATGGAGGTGGATGAAAATACACCCTGGGCAGACCTTCCCCCAGATCTGGTGGAAAATCAGGACCTCTCTAATGTCCCTGTGAAACCGGGGCTGTTAACCTTCGCAGAGGCTGTATCTCAGGACATTCCTCCTCATACAACAAGGCCTGACTTATCTGAGGAACTAGCTCCGAATGACTGAATGTTATTTGTTTGTATTTTGCTCTTTTTTTGGGGGGGGGCATTTAATACAAGGGTATCTTCTTGCAGAGTCATTCAGCACTGATAGCGGGGTTGCCTGATAAATAAGGGCCCCCCTTTACCAGTGCTGGCTAACCCCTTGGAGAGACCTTGGAGGAAGGTTAAACTCCATCTCTGGGGTGGCTTAGCTGGTGGCTCCAGTGCTCTGCCAGATTGGTACAACTCCTCCTTTGGCCCACCCTATAGGTGGTACTGGACTTCCTCACTTCTCCTCCCCTCCAAATGGCCAATTGGCCTTAACCACGCTATCTGATCCCTTAAAATATATGGCACCTGCAGCAACTATGGACTAGCTATGAGAGCCTGCTGAAGGGATGACACCTGGCCTTGGGCTGCACACTGGAAGGAGGCACATTTGCCTCACTGGCCCTGTGGATTTAGAATATCCCCCACTTTATAGGGCAACAATCCCCTTCCTTCTCCCTCTGAGCCCTGTCCTTCCCTTCATTTTAGGCTCCAGCCCCCCCCCCTTTCCATGAATGCTTTATTTCTGTATATATAGCTGTGGATGGAGATGTGTGTTAGTAGTTGGTTTATTTCCACTTCTTCCCTTACAGGTGAAAGGTCAGAGCGGCTGAGTGCTCCTCCACAATAGTGCGGAGAATAGCACCTTGTGCATACACAAATTCACCATTAGCCTAGTGCTTGTTTAATTATTCACAGCTCCAAAACTGTTACTGTCAAGGAGTTAAATTTACTTACCCTTTAGTGGGGAACCTGTTATAGTTAGACTTAAATTTACTTTTTGTAAGTTTTCACTTTGGTGGATGTTTAGTGTTTTAACCTGACTGTTTTTACTTTTGTACCAGGTTATTACTGTCACTTTTGCTTAGTGAGCAGACTATCTTCCCACCTTACTCAACCAACTCTTCTTCCTTTGTATCAGGCAATCTGCCCACTCCTGCCTCTCTATTTCTTCTGGACACGGGTCGTGAGTACCTGTACACTATCTAACCTTTGGAACTATGATGCAGAATACCAATGCAAGTATTAAACTTATATCATGGAATGTGAAGGGCTTAAATCAAATGGTCTATGGTCCTTAGACACCTACACTCCTTGCAGGCAGATATTGCACCTATCCAAAGACCCATCTCACTGCAAGAACTGTATCGTGGCTCAAGAAGGCATGGGTCAGTAGTGTTATAGCGAGCTCAGTATCAACCAAATCTAGAGGGCTGGCCATCCTGATTAAGAAATCATGTTCCTGGGTTCAGGAGTAAGTAGCCTCTGATGCTCAAAGCCACTGGATAGTGGTCCGTTTTTCATACCCAGGGGAACATGTGGTGCTAGCGAATGTATACAGTCCAAATATGGATGATCCCAAAATTATGTTGGATCTCAACAAGGCAGTAGAGTCCTTGGCTGCTGATTATCCACAGATCCCCATAGTGCTGGGCGGTGATTTCAGTCTCACCCTAGATATTTTTCTCGACAAATCCAAACCAACTCCCCAAACACACCCTAAAACAGGGCTGGCCCTAAAAAGGATTATGGCAGAGTGGGGAATGACCGATGTGTGGCACAGGGATCACCCATCAGGGCAGAACTACTCCTTATTTTCCTCTGTTCACACTACATATAGCCAGATTGATTTTTGGCTTGCCAATTCTCCTGTAGCCTGAGATATCACCTGTACAAAGATAGACAATATTCTAGTCACAGACTATGCCCCAGTATCTTGTATCTACACTCCTTCTGGGCAGAGTGGATCGGGTACCAGATGGCGATGTAGTCCCCTACTCTTTCGAGACCCTAGATTCTGATCCATGATACAGGAGACTGCCAGGGATTACTTCTCTCTAAATTATGCTGCAGATATTTCTGCTGCTGTGGTCTGGGAGGCCTTTAAGGCTGTGTTGCTGGGGCAAATCATCGCCTACTCAGCACAACAAAACAAAACCCGAAGGGCAGAACTAAATAACCTACAATCTGAACTTTCTTCATTGGAAGCTAGATTCAGGACTTCCGATGCTAGTACACCTGACCAGACACTTCTCTGGGAGATAGTTGGGTTAAAACACCGTATAAACACTATGCTGCATCAAAAGGCAGAGTGGACATGGATCAGGTCTAAGCACATGCACTGGGATGGAGGGGACAAAGGGGTGAAACTTCTGGCATTACAGTTAAGGAAACAACAGGCTGCCTCTCGTATCCACACCCTTAGAAATGCAGGAGACCGGGTGGTCACGACCTCCAAAGAGATCAAAAAGTGTATACAACACTTCTATCAGAGGCTATACCAGATGCATGCAACTCTAGAGCCTAACCAATTAGAATACCAACTGGCAAACTTCTGTGCTGCTGCCAACACCCCTGAACTACCTGAAAGCATGAGAAAAGCCTTGGACAAGCCGTTTACTAAAGCTGAGATTCTGAACTCCCTTACCCAGCTGGCCAAAGGTAAATCACCTGGTCCAGACGGTAGGACCACAGAACTGTACCAAGTTGTGAGTGCAGAGATCAGCACTCCTCTCCTCTCTGTGCTACAGGAGGCTCATGTGACTGGCATTCTCCCTCCCACTATGCCCAAAGCTCTAATTACTCTCCTTCCAAAAAAAATCAGATGACCCCCTTAATTGTTCCAATTACTGCCCAATTTCCCTTATTTCAGTCGACAATAAAATTGCAACCAAGATGCTTGCCACCCGATTAATAGAGGTTATACCCTCTATTATACACCCATCCCAAGTTGGTTTTACTAAAGGAAGAGCAGCAGTCGACAACATTAGATTGGTCTTAGACCTTAAATGGCTTGCAATGCACTCCAAAAACCCTATGGCAACAATGGTGGTATATTTTTCTAAGGCCTTTGACTCTGTAGAATAGCCCTAACTCCACGAAACACTCCGGCTGTATGGGGTTGGTCCCTATTTTAGACAATGGATCCGGGAGCTGTACAATATCCCCCTAGCCGGAATCTTAACCAATAAAGATATCCCCCCTTTCCCCTGCAATGGGGCATGCGACAGGGCTGCCCCCTATCTCCCTTACTATTTTTGGTGGCTCTAGACCCACTTACATGGAAACTGCAAACCACGGAAGGCATCAAGGGCATACAGGTAGGCCAGCATACATACCTAACTGCCTCATATGCGGATGACCTACTTTTAATGTTAGCCCACCCAAAGGAATCTGTCCCCAAAGTCTTGGAGATTATGAGAGAATTTGCTCAGTTGTCTGGACTGCAAATCAATCAAAAAAAGAGCAGTGTAACCCCCCTCAACACAGCATGTACAAATTCTTGTCTGCAAGGCTTAGATTTAACCTGGGCTCCACATAGCTTCTCGTATCTAGGTATTATCATTCCATTTAACTGGAAGCACCTAGAAAATGAGAACTTTGGTCCCCTAATAACTTTGTTAACAGCAGAGGTAAACCGCCGGTGCCATCTTAACCTTTCCCTTCCGGCAAAGTTGCTGCAATCCGAATGTTGTTACTAACCAGAGTAGCATATCTTCATAACAATCTTCCTATTACTCTTTCGGGCAAGGTGTTCTGCCCATTAGATAAACTGATATCTTTCCTTCTATGGGAAGATAAGACACCAAGATGGAGCCACAGCAAGCTGAGAGCTCATTGGACTAAGGGAGGTATAGGACTTCCATGGCTGCAGGTAAACCACTGGGCCTATATTTCTGCTCAGGCTACTAAGTGGTTTGTCCCCTCCTCCTCTCCACCTACTCAATGGGTTCAGCTAGAATCTCAGCTGATGCAGAACACCCCCTTGTGCCTACTTTTAACCAATGCCCCCTTGCACTCCAGTAGACTCACCCTGGTCATGACCAAGACTAGGAAGGTGTGGTTCAGACTCATGACAGCCTCTAAACCCTGAAGGCAGCAAGTTCTATTCCATTCCGGTACATGGCTCTTTAGCATAACCAACTTCTGACAGTCAGCAACAAATTGCTCCATTGGCCAACATGGGAAAATAGGGGGATACGCATTGTTCAAGACTTATATATGCATAATTCTGCCATGCTGTCATCATTCGAACAGCTTAAGGCACAGTATTCCCTTCAGTCTAATGAGTTTTGGAGATACCTGCAACTCTGCAGTGCGGTCCAGACTCTAAGTGGGACATACACTGCGAATCCCAAATGGAGTTGGATGACTTCCTTATATCTGAAAACCTCTTCCTAAGGCATAGCAGTACGATTCTATAGTACCTGGCATGAGGCACAACCAGACTACACTGAATCATGTAGGGCCACATGAAGTGTGGACCTTCAGGTTCTCATCACTTCAGAAACATGGTCCCGATGCCTACACCTACACCTTGCTCACTCTGCATATAAGGACGTTAGGAGTCAACTAATATAACTCAAGATCCTTCTCAGGTGGTATCATACGCCTGCAGACCTCTACTCATGGGGCATCCTTCCTCATGCAATGTGTTGGAGATGTCGGCATGACCCAGCAAATATATTGCACCTCCTGTGGGAATGCCAGGCCCTAACCCCTTTTTGGTCAGCTATAGCAATGGACTGTTCTGGGGTATTGGGACTACCCATTGACATCTCAAACCCACTGCTCTTGTCGGGAGACCCTGCTCCCTTGCGCCAACTGCAGAAGCTGCACAAATATTGGCTCTTAGCAGTCCTCCTAGAGGCAAAAAGGCTTCTACTTTTGTCCTGGAGACAAGCATCACCCCCACCCATCTCCCTCTGGCACTCTGCCTTAGCTAGATAAGCCACCTTCGAAATGCTTACATATGCCAATTAAGGACAACTTACTGCATATTATCAGAAAAGGGGAGCATATCTAAATTCCTCCTTATGCAAAGTTCCCTCCCACTCAACCCTTCTGTACAATGACACCTACTGGCGTTAAAGCCCTGCAGTTGGATACACCCTGTAGGACATGCCTCGGTTTGTTGATGAGTAGCTATAACCTCTTTTACTTAAGTATACACCTCCTTCTCTTTAATCCTACATCTTCCTTTTTATATCCTTGTTAAATTACCTCTCTGTATGTTTTTAATACTCTCAATAAGAATAACCTTGGGCTCTTAGTTAAATGGATTGCTGAATCATTTGTCAGTAATAAATGTAGGAATACCTAGGATTTTATATACGGGCTTGGTTAGTAGTTAAAGATGTTAGTTTAAGACTCCTGAAGGACAGTCAGGGGTGGGAAGACATATGTAACTCTTTACGTCATGGTAAGGTATGTATAACCTGGATTGTTTAAAATGAGTACTCTACACTGTATGTTAAGTACTTGTAACTCTTCGTGTATACGATGATATTGAATATTGAATAAATAAAAATTATTCTATGATGAAAAAATAAATATTAGTTCTAGATGTATAGTGGGTATACCCCCTCATTGTGGGATAGAAATGTCTCTAGACATCTATGAAGCCCAAAGAAGCAAAGCTGTGTGATAAATATTTTTGTAATGGAGTTCTCTGATGAACTAGAAACTTAGAAACATCTAAGGGATTCATTGTCACATTTAGTTTCCTTCACATTATAAGCTAGCCCTTCAACATGCTGAGAAGCTGATTCAGAAATTTCCAGACCAATAATTTTGTACAACCCGGGGGTAAATGTACCGAGGTCAGAGTAACTAACGAGGTATATAATTGCCCTGTTACTATATCAAATCACCTCTCAGGATCTACAAGTTGCTCATGAATGTGAAAAGGTATTCCTGAAGGAATCAATATAGCAACTCCCCTTCTCTTCCCCAAGGGGTTAGAGGGTGCCACAACCATATGAAAGCCCAACCATCAGAACTTGTCATGCTCCATTTGGGACAAATGATTTTCCTGGAGTAAAACAACATCCGGTCTTATGCCCTTCAGATATTGTAACAGATTATAGCATTTTATGGGACTATGTATGCCATTAATATTAAAAGAAATAACTATAGAGGGTTTATCCATATAACGTGTGACATAATAGCAATGAAAAAATGTGCAGTCCCTGTGGCCAGCTGCCCCACCCCAACTGCCCGAGCTAAACATAAACATGTTTCTCCAAGCCAGACAGCAAAAAATAATTATAAAAAAAAGGTGCTGTAATCTAAATATTTTCCATTGATCCCTTTCCCTGCAAACAAATCTCAAAATCCTAACAAGGCATACAAATTATCAACTGTGACAGCAGGGCACCAAACTTTTCAAACAGTCAAAAAAAGAGTTAAAGAACATAATAACTATAAAAGTACACATCTGCAAAATTCCCCCCAAACTGACGACCCAACAAAAAGATGACGTCCAGGGTTGGGAGGGCAAAGTTAGTCCTCCTGTATGGGGAGAGGTGACCATTCCCCAAGGGGATAAACCAAGGCAAGTCCAGGAGCCCCCTACACCACTTGGCGAAAGATAGCCAGTAGCCAAATGAGCTGTAGCTGCAAAGAGCTCATGACCTAGCCATATTGAAATTATAAAATAATACTTCCACCTCTGCAGCTCAGCCCACAGCCATCATCGAGGGTAGCAGAATGTGTTTGCTACCAGTAATAAAAGACTTGCACAGAGAATAAACAACATTACAACTAAATTAGTATGAATGCAGCTGATCCCCGTCCCTTCCACCCAAACCATGAACAGTAATTAACCTAAGTATATAGAAATCCCCCACAAGAACATCCAGGTAAGAAATGAAAATAACCCTGAAAACTTAAACTCCTGTTAGGTGTTGCAAAAACTGAACTTTGGGAAGCACTGTGCAATGTGGCTTATTTTCCATAATTAAAAACAAAGGTATACATAAGGACCCAATAAGTCCATAAAGGTAGTAAAGTAAGTAAGTAAAACTTTATTTATATAGCACCTTTCCAAAGCCAAGGTGCTGCATATTTTAAATGCAATAACAAATATAAAAAAATTTTAACAATAAATATAAGTTAAAAATCATCCTGGAAGGCTAGAGTAAAAAGATATGTCTTAAGCCTTGATTTAAAGCTATCGACAGTCAGGCAATCTCTTAAACAATGAGGTAGAGAATTCCACAGGGAGGGTGCTACAAAAGAAAAAGCATGAGCACCAGAAAATTTTAAACAAACCCTGGGAATCTGTAGCAATCCCTCATCAGTGGATCAGAGAAGACGAAGGAGGCAGTAAGGAGTCAGGAGATCTTTCAGGTAGCCGGTTCCCTGTTCATGTTGAGCATTGAAGGATAGCAAGCCAACTTTAAAGGTGATCTGCCACTGAACAGGCAGCAAGTGCAGTCTGAGCAGCACAGGTGTAATATGACTGGTCCTTGACGTACCAGTCACAAGCCTGGCCACAGCATTCTGCACTAGCTGCAAGCGGTGGATATCAACCCCAGGAAGCCCTAGGTAGAGGGCATTGCAGTAGTCAAGGCAGGTGGTAATGAAGGCATGGACCAGTGTTGGAAGGTCATCTGGAGGAACCAGGTGTTTCACTCGAGTGATATTCCTCAGATGGTAAAATGAGGATTTAACCACGGCTGACACCTGAGATTTCAGGGCCAGGCTGTCATCAAAAATAATGCCCAGGTTACGCACCCAGTCTGAGGTAATGAGCTGAACACCATCAAGCCATAGGCCTGAAGCCTGGCCAGTGCCCAAACCCACCCCCCGGATGACCTGAGTCCACTACCAACACTTCAGTCTTGTCCGGATTCAGTCTCAGGCAGCTGGTGCTCATCCAATCCTTGATTTCAGTGAGGCCATTGTTTAGCAACAATGACAAAACAAGCAAAAACAAAAACGATGCTCTTCTCCCACCCCCAAAATAAGTACAGCAAGTTTCCCTTAGCTGTCCACTCCACACCCAATCTCGTCATTGACCAGGTGCAGTCCTATAAATATCTGGGTATAACCTTTGACCCTGCACTTTCATTCCATGGACATATATCTGCCCTAAATTCTGTTGCCAACTCACGGCTAGGCATTCTTTACCGCACAAGAAATGCCTCCCTCCTGATGCCCTCCGCCTGGCTGTCACCTCCTCTGTCATGTCTCTCATTGACTATGGCCTTCCGGTCTATGGCTCAGCAGATCAGACTGCCCTCAACAAGGTTCGCCTCACAGTTAATAAGGCCTGCAGACTTATCACTGGTGCTCCCAGACTCACTCACACATGTGAGCTGTACACCCTGGCTACCCTACTCAACCTGGAAGAGCGACTCATGTATCAGACATGCCAGCTCACCTTTAAAGCCCCACGTGGCCTATCCCCCATAGGCCTATCCAACTCCATTCGCCGTACTGCACCGACCCTGATCACGCACAGCTCGTCAAGAGCTACCCTAGGTATTCCGACAGCCAGGACCTCTCAAGGTCAGAGGGCATTCCCCTACCGTGCGCACCACTGGTATAACTTCTTCCCTGCCAGTGTTTCAAACTCACTAACCTTAGCTTGCTTTAAGCCCAGGCTCAGAAACTTCCTGCTTAGCTCTCGTAATTGCAACTGCCGCTAGCCTAGGGTAAATAAAAAAATATATACTCTGTTTGACAATGCTCACTGAGTGGCTCCCCCTTCCCTTCCTTTCCCTACTAATTCCTCCTCCCCATCTCCCTCCCTTCTACTCCCACCAGCTCTCCCCCGACCATAAGTTTTGCACCTTTTGTTATCTTTTGCTTCGTTGGAGATTGTATTCTATTGTAACAAAATTGTAATTGAACTGTAACTTTTTTGTTTGTAAGTACTGTGTCCCTTGTACTACTGTTCTGATGTCTTCTTTGTGACGAGGTACCTTTGTAAATGAGCCTCTGGCTCAAAGGTTTCTAAACTGATGTTTAACTAAATAAATAAAATAAATAGCACAGAGACTGCGTCAACCTGTCTGGGTAGAAAGGACATACACAGTTGAGTATCATCTGCACAGCATGAAAACTCAAACCATATCACCTGATGATTTCTCCCAATGGCAGCATATACATACTGCAAACAACATGGCACGAATATGGAGCTCTGCAGCACCCTGCAGGACAGGGGGAGGGCATCAGAGGAATAAATTCCAATGACCATCCTCTGAAACCTGTCTGCAAGGAAAGATTGAAACCACTTGAGGACTGTACCCGACAGCCCACAAAGAAGCCACAAGGTCTCCAGAAGCACACCATGATCTACAGTGTCAAATGCTATGGAGAGATCAAGAAGGACCAAGATGGTACGAGTCTTTCAATCTCTCACTATTAGGAGGTCATTCAATACCCAGATAAGCACAGTCTCAGTGCTATGCCTCTTCCTAAATCCAGACTGGAGGGCTTCATAAACATTGTGAGTCACAAGGTGATCATCCAGTTGCAAAGCAACCAGCTTCTCAATAACCTTACCCACAAAGGGCAGGTTAGAGACAGACTGGTAGTTAACTGGACAGTTGGGATCCAAGGAGGGTTTTTTAAGGAGTGGTCATATGGCTGCCTCCTTGAGGGGACACCCCTCTCTATGGAACTCCAGACAATTTCAGCTAAGATTGAGCAGATAACATCTATACAACCCACTAAAAGGGGAATAGGGCCTGGATCCAAGCTACAACTGGTTGGGCGTAAAGTCTGGATGATCTTCACAATGTCCATGAATTCCGGCCGACTAAAGTCCGTCCAGACAGACCACGTTCTCCCCACCTTACGCCAGCCTCCAAAATCCCTCGTAGGGAGAGCCGGGCCGATACCAGCCTGATGCTGGCAACCTTATCTGCAAAGAATTGAGCAAGCTCCTCACATTTAGCCTGAGAAAAGGCTCCTCTGGACTGAAGACAGATTGTAGTAACTGTCATGTACTGTCCAGGGTTGTCAAATGGTTCCTCAGAAGGCAACATGACCAAAGCATTACTAAAGTCAGAGAACCAAACTGGAAATGGCACAGATGAGAATTATAAATAAATTATAAAGCCTAGGATACTACAGAATGAGCTATCTTCTGTAATTACACAAAAAAAGTGCAATATGTTACAAGTAAGATTAAGCTGCTACAAAAACAAAAAAGCCATCTATTAATGAGAAAATAAAAGGAAAGTAGCTAACTCAGTTAAATCCTGAAATCAGAGGTTTAAAGCAAAAGATAAGAATGAGGGCACAGATACTCTGGTCCAGAGTGCGGCAGCCATGACCCCAAGAGGCCCAACTGGAAAACAGGCTCTTTTGGGAGGCACCTTAGGTCCGAGTCAGAGGGAAGGGGTGAAAATGCGAACCTCGCCATCCACCAAAGCCCAAGGTCTGAAAACAGGGCTAACTCTCAAATCAGGAGCCGGGATGGGAGAGAAATCAGGGTAGAAATTAACCCACTCCAAACATACTACTGCATTGCAAGCTTCCTGCCAAGCATGTTTCAGCTTACCTCAACTACTGTTGCACTGGATCTGGTTACATTGAGATAGGCTGGAGGAGGTCTCTATGCTGCCACTGTCCGGAAAAGTGGCTGAGCGTCTCAGTCGTTGAAGCATGAAAGAACAGCATCATAAAGAGGCATCTCAGAATGAGTTATGACAGGAGATCTGCACTATGAGGGCCCCTCTGAGCCATCAATTGTGGCTCTGTCCCCATAGTAACCCAGGTATGAGGCTGCTCCAGCATTATAAAAATCAAATAATGTGGGGAGACTGGGTGGCCAGCCTACGTGACTAGGTATCTGACCCCACTGCTCCTAATTAAACTACAGGTTGAATCATGGCCAGACCTCCCCTGCCGCATTCCAGTCCTTCCAAGAGATAAGCAGTGGTACCATGCAGTATGGAGAAAAATATCTCCTCACATGCTGATAGGATTCTTCAGTGCACTTAAAATTTATAGAGGAAACCCCCCTCTGTCCCCCAAACCCTTAAGCTCCCTCAGAGAAAATTGCCAGGTAGGAACGGGCTCACATCTCCCCTCCAGCCCTGCCTCAGACCACCAATAATCATTCCCCGGGTTGCCAAGGCAGTATAACATTATTAGTTCTGGCTGGAAGGCCGAATGCAGAACTAGCCCTCTGAAAAAATATCAGTTAACTGATATAGGTCATAATAATTATCCAAACTGTGACTTCTCATAAATCTAAATTAAAACTCAAAAATAAGCAATCACGATGCTAAGTACTGTGCATTGACAGATGGCTAAGGAAAACAAACTATACATGGGGAAACAATTCAGCAAGAAAGAATAGAGGAGAATGGGAGAAAAGAGGGGAAAAAACAATCATGGAATCAACTATGGCTAGCCAGATCTATATATATAAAAAAAAGGGGTACCCAAGTTAGAATCTGAAGAATAGATCTGAGAAAGTGAAAATGAAGTGCACTAAGGTTGAGGGTGATAGAAAATGAAAAGGATAGCTAGGAGGGCAAAAGTTCTAGATGGCAGCGTAGATGAGGAAAGCTAAAGGCTTGTTTGTGTTGAAACAAAATCAAAGGGAGGGTAGTGAAGACTAGAAATCTAAATTTCCATCTGTGACAATAAATTATGAATATCATACCCTCCATGGTAAACAATATCCTAGTACACCAGATACTGAGACCCAAACTGTAAAAAAAATTGTAAAAAGCATAAGTCTCTCAAATCACATTGAGTCTTCCCGACAGAAAGTCTGCAACAAAGCCTTGATATCTTCCAGTTTTTGCTCCTGTTTTCTCTTCTTACTATGTGAGGAGCTCTTATTCCATCGCTCCTTTTGCAGGGAGCATTTTTCCTGGATTGCCTCAAAATCCATCTGGTTATCTGGAGCCATATTATATACATGATATTCCTACATTTCAACTCTTAAAAGGCAGCCTCTGGGTCATTAAAAATACAGGTACCCTTCTGCAAAAAAATTTTGATCAGGGCCATGAAGGGTGTTATAAATGTGATATTCTGGGAGCGTAAAAGGCAGAACAGTGGTGCATAAGCCCTCCTTTTAGCCTGAAGAGCGGGGCAATTATTGTTGTCTAGGTAAACCCGTTCGCCTAAATAGAAGAACTTTCCTTTCTTCCATGCCCTGTGAAGTATTTCTTACTTGGTAACAAAATTGAAAAACCTGACCACAATTGACCGAGGTCAGGCAGAATCTGAAGCTGATGTCATAGCCAATGCCAAATGTGCCCTTTCAATATGTAAAGGTCCAAGATCCATTATATCTAAATGGCAGGTAAAGAGACCTGGAGAAAGGAGGACAGATCTTTGCCTTCGGCCCCCTCTGTTATCCCATATATTGTAATATTGTTCCTGCAAGACCTGTTCTCCAGCTCTTCGCAGCACTCCTGCATGGCATGCTAATCCTGTAGCAACTTAGATATGAGTCTTTCTAGTTGATCAATACAGGTGCCTGAGGCAGCAACTGTTTTCTCCAGGTCAGCTGCTCTACCAACCATAGCAGTCAGGGCACTTTTCAAGTCCTCGTGTAAGGATCGGAACTCCATGCGAAAATCACTGAGCTCCTCAAGAATGGTAGCAGTGGCTGGTTGATCAGGAGCCGATAGGTGGTCTGATTCATTCTGAGTTGTGCCATATTCGGGCTAAAAGGAGGTTGCTTCTTCGAGGAAGAAACAGGCAAGTTCAAAGTAGGCTGGCAAGATAATTTTTTATTTTTCTTTCCTCCCATATATGAATGATGTCTTCCTGAATATCAGCCTACACTTTCGGGCGATAAGAACTGAAAATACTAAGGTTTACAGGATGGCGATCATGAAATAGATTCTAGTCCTCCATATCAGACATCTGAATCACCGGAAGTCCAACCCCAGTCCTAAGATTCTTAGAACTGACTACAGCGTAGCTTTGCGAATGTAGAGGAATGGTTTCGTAAACATAAGCTACTATTAAATTACAAAAAGACTAAAATTATGCTATTCAATAACTCCCATAACAAGCATAAATCCCACCCACTGACAATTAGAAACAGTGTTGGCACCCCCCTTGAACAGATACAACATTTCAAATACCTTGGGATCACCACTGATAGCACTTTATTTGATACTCACCACATAGAAAAGTTTGCTGAAACAGTTAATATACATATCAGGTTGTTGCTCAGACACAAGTACAGCTTTTTTTTATCTTATTCTTTGGTAACCAGTAAGGCCCACTAGGCACAGATGCCTGTTTTCAGAGGCAACCCTAAAGCACTGGGGCAGTTAAGTGACTTGCTCAAAGTCACACAGTACGCTAGTGAAGGCTGTGGGAATCAAACCCAGATCTGTCTACTGCATGTACCAAGCTCATTCACAGCTCATTACTCTAACCTCTAGGCTATATTGCTAGCCCCAACTAGCTTGACTAGTGAGGCCCTAAGGTTAGCAATACACAGCTCAGTCATCTCTATTATAGATTATGGATTGTTTTTTATGGCTCAGCCACTGATACATCCCTTCAATGTATCTCCATGGTGCTTAACAAAGCCTGTAAGCACCTCACTGGGGTGGCATGTCTCATGAATACATGTGACCTTTATGCTCAGACAGTTTGGCTAAAGTTAAAAGGTAAGATCAAATGCCAAACCTGCCTGCTAGCTAAAAAAAACAAGCCTTTGACTCACACTCCCAGGGGTTCAGAAGTTTCTAAGCCTCTTCTGTAACCCTCACTGTACAAGAAGCCCAGAAAACCATCTCTTCCTGGTGTTTTGCTGCTGCACAACTCAAAGGCAAAGGTCATTCACCTATGGAGCCCCACTCTGGTTTAACTCTCTGCACAGAGATGTCTTTACTGAAGCCAAACTGGGCCCGTCAAAATGTAAGCTCAGACAACACCTCATGGCAAACAATAGTTGTGACTGCTTCCTCTAAGCCATCCCAGCTACCTCCCTGCTTTCTCCATCAAGCACTTATAAAGCTGCCCTAACTCTTGGAGCTCTGACCTCCCCCACTTGCCTTGATCTCCCCTTTCTCTAACCCTACTTCCTATCCTCTTATATCCCTTCACTCCCCTCTCCCTTTTCCTTTCTTCCTTACACTCTTTTCTTTTTTTTCTTTTTTTGCATTAATCTGTTTTTGAATCCTGGTCCCCAGTTGGTTCATATCTGTAGCCACCTACCCAGCCCCGCAACCCGACATCAGGCACAATCCCCATCTTCCCCCACTGCTTCCCTTCCATGGCAGGGCGGTGAGGTGCCCCCAACTCAACTCACCTGTAATAGGATCCAACATCCGGGGAAGTGCCATTCAGGGTCAGGGCCTACAGTGGGTGGCTGTTCACGCTGCTGTGATCTGTGACTGATTTTCCTGGCTTTCTATTGGTCCTCTCCTGGAGATGTGGCATGCAATGACACCGATGGGGGGAGCGCACATGCATCTGCACGTGCTCCCACCAGGCGTTTTCCCATCTCAACCCCTTTTCCTGCAGTGTTGGTGCACTGCCCCCAGCCTCTGCTAGGGGCCAGTCTAGGACCAACCACTGGCATCCCCCTCCCCAGAGAAGGAGAGCAGTCCCTTGGACGCTCGATCCTTCTCCTCCCCTGCCAACCGCTGGCAACCAGTGCTCATTCCCGAACATGGGTTTCCGGCGTAGCGCAAGGTAAGGCATCCAGCACCTCAGCCCTCAGCACCACCGGGCTGGCCCCTTACACTCTTTTCTACCCATTCCCTACCTAACTTTCCCACTCACTTACAGTATATACCAATTGTTGACAAGGCTTCTTTGGCTGATTCTCATTATTTGTCCTTCAGTGAATCTCCTTTTTAAAAATACCTAATGTTATGCTTGACACCTGGCACACATTGTACAATGCCATTCAATCTGACATGTTTATTCCAGTAATACTTTGTTAAAATGTTTTATTCCGTTTGTTGCTTCCATTACCTATGTTAAATCTACTGATGTGGAACCTTTGCAAACAAGCTTTTAGCACAAAGGTGTTACAATTAAGATCTTTATAAATAAATAATTAAAACTTCAAGTCTATCTGAAGTTCTTGCATTCAAGTCTCTCATCATTATGACTGATACATTCTTATAATCTTCATTTAGGGCTACCAGTATGTTCTGTAGCATATCAACATTGTTCCCTTCTTTCCACTCATTCTTGGTTGCATATACTGAGCAAATACCAAGTGGTCCCTTCTTGCTTGTTAGTGAAATAGCTAAAAAAGAATGGCAATTCCATTTTCAGATCAATATAATTGGCAATTCTAGTTGTTAACAAGCATAAGTTATCCCCTACTTGGGCATCTATAGGCTGACAATGTATTTGCTGGTATACTAAATGTACTGTACACTAGCCTGGAATAATGCACACTGGATTGCCCATCAATCACATTTCCTGCAGCATAAGAACATCATATATTCTTAATATTTTTTGCCAGTTGGCATCCTAACATTTAGTTTTTAAGCTGACTGTATTCCATCTTATGATACCATGTGGGGTTCACATTATCTACACTTGCTTCTATACATTGCCATTCCAAGCTGTCCAGCTCTAATATGGAACTTGTCTCCAGGACTAAACTGTTGCTAATCTTCCTTCCATCTTGTGTCCTACCTCCAATTATTTTATTTCCTGTTCCCTCTTCCTATTCTTCACGAAATAGTAATTCATCTCAACAGGACACATACGTTCCATTATTCTCTGCTTCTTATAATGATTTTCTGCTCTAGTCTCCTTTGGTTTGTGTATATACTTTTTAATTATTTCGAGCATTTCTAGTAAGTATTTTATTAATGAGTTCAGTATGTATTTTCTTTTTTTGTTTTTCCTTTTCCATACTTAGCATATATGTGTTTACATTTATTCCTAAGTCTTTAAAGCCATCAATGTATTTCAAAATAACCCCTGGCTATCTACATGTTTTTGTAGTGATGCATATAAATCCTTTATCTGGATGATTTGAATACGTACTTATTTATTTATTTAATGATGGTAACCGGGTAGGCCCACTGAGACCAGGTGGTCCCTTTTCAGGGGAGACCCAGGGTTAAGTACAGAGAAACATAGAGCAGTAACACATCCATTATACAGTTAGGTAGCAACAATAAATTCATCATACAGAGGTGTACGACATTATTAGTCCACATATTACTTAACATGACACGAAACACAATTTACAGAGCAATAATTATGCTATAATTCATAGAAGGTCATGTGCTCACAAGTCAAGGCCTAGTATGCTAATATTTAACCATTTTTACTTGTAACAGTAACATTGGTTAGATTTCAATAGATGAGATTTGAGCTGTATGATGTTTTAATGACAGTCCAATGCAGAATATTTCATACAATTCCCTTACAGGTGTTGTATACCATAACCTTTAAAGAGAAAGCATTTTGTTCTTAATTTTTGGCAAGACTGATGTATATTGTTGGTAATAATATACCTCAGTACCACTGCTCCTTGCAGCACAGTCAGTAACAGGGAAAGGATTTGGACACAACAAAATTATTTTGTGTCTTTGTCAAACTTTTCTCTTTTATTTTCATTTAATTTTTGTATACTTTTTCCAGATTTTCTAGCTTTCCTTGTATCCAAGGTTATCCTCTTACTGCAATTTGTACCATAAAACTTAACCTTTTTCTCAAGTTTATCTTCTAGCTGATTTATTGTAATTCTTTTTGCTGTGTCTACTTCCTCTGTTTCTTCTCTCTCTCTCTCTCTCTCTCCATTTTGACTTAGTTCTGTAAGCAGATCTTTATTTATTTAGATTTTGATAACCAGGTAAGCCAACTAAGATCAGAGGTCCCTTTTTCAGGGGCGACCCGGGGTAAGATACATACAGCAAAAATGACATACAATGGACGATAATACAGAGGTTAAAAGTGAGACAGTACCAACTGGAGAGACAGTAATTACAGGTTACGAATCCATAATATAAATTTGCACATTGAAAGAGTTAACAGGGTCACAGATTGATGTATACAATGGTAGGGCAAGAAATACAGAGGTCACAATTGAACAGTAGGGAAAATGGGGCTAGCGAGTGCGGCCACACACCCAAGTTCCAGGAGGTATACTTTGAGGCCTGCCTTGAATCCTTTGAGAGAAGGACTATCAACCAGTGTAGCTGGGAGTGTGTTCCACAAATGCAGGGCAGCATATGTAAAGGAGTGCTTACCCAGGTTGGTTCGTACGTGGGGGATGTCAAGGGGCCGGCTGGCTCAGGATCTCGTATCTTGGCATTGAACTCTGGGGGGGGGGTGTCAGTGTGTGCTCTGACTTGTTATTTTTGTTGATGTATGCCATATACAGTAGCACTCCTCACTTAGAATCCTATTTATAGTTTGTGAATGAGCAAGGGTGAGCAGTTATCATTGGATAAAGTTGCTTTTACATGAGCTGGGGCTATGCTATGCACCGTGGGTTAATAGGTTTCTAGCAACTGGGATGTCTGTGCTATGCAAAGGGGGATTTTACTAGCATCTATGAGGGAGCTCTGTTGAGGCCAGTAGTGGTTATGCCAATGTGTGACTTGTTCACTTGTTACAAACTTTGCACTGTTGCAGCATGCTACCCAGTGCTTTCTTATTGTGTACTATTCCTAACTGACTGTGGCACTCTTCATAATTGATACTGGCGTGCCAGATGTTTTTATTGTATGTGCTGCTCCTCGTTGTAGTTGGAATTCCAAAAGGCCCAGGTGTTACAATTGACAATGGGCAATCCAGCTGGTTCAAATATATCTGGCATGCCAAATAATATTTATTTATTGAATTTTGTTAACTGGGTAGGCCCATTGAAACTAAAAGTCCTTTTTTCAGGGGTGACCTGGGATTTGTTACATAGAGACACTGCAGAGTATTACAGGGAGTCATAAAGTGAATAATAGAAGTATTAACAGTATTCACAGGGGTAGAAAGGTACAAAACAATGATGCATATACAACACTGATCAAGAAGACAAGTGTGACTTCTGGGATTCACACCCCTTCCTGATGATTGTACAGGGTCCACCTGGTTGAGGGGGTTAGGTTTGTTATTTCTCCTGTGGTAGGGGTTTCATCCCAGAACAAATGAGAAATAGTGTAGTGCCCCCACCCAGAGAGAACAAGTGGGCCAGATGTTGCAATAGAGTACCACCCCCTGGGATGCAGTACCTACCTATATCCCTACACTGGACTGGACCACCACAGGGGACCAATAAGACAGTTGTTGCCTTCACTGATAAACATTTCAACCATGTTAAACAAACTGGGTACACATGCAGAAGTCCAATTCAACAAAGTAATAATACTTTTATTTAAAAACACAGGCCTGGAAGATGGAAGAAAAGGAGGGGTTATGCAGCTGCAAGTCACCTTGAGCATTCCTACCCTGTAGCAATGTGCCCTGAGAGCCACTGTACTGTGGGCCACTACCACCCCCTCAGATTCCACGTAGTCTATAACATTCACACCCAGTCAAGGGGCAAAAAAGGGATGAATTACACTACACAGGGGATAGTAACTCTTCAGCTGGTACCAGTAGTAAAACTAAGTTTCAAGTATGACACAGACAATGACTTGGGGTACCTAGGAATCACACTAGACAGGAATTACACTACAGTCCTGGTATAGGCCTGCTACCTAAATTGCCCAGATTCAGTCAGTGGTGCACCTGATGAAGATTAGCAAGCTCACAGTTTAACCCCCCCAACAGGCCATAGTGTGCAATTACAATTTAAAGTACTCAAACTCCAATAGTAAATGCATGAAACCCAACTTGTAATCTAAATGCAGTAATGGTGATCCAAAACTGGAAAAGAACGAAAGACCCCAGCCAGCAATGACAGATGCAGCAGTTCAGCTGAAGCAGGACAGCACACAGCAACAGGGTGAGCAGCAGTCAGGAACAGGATCCAGTGGCCTGGGAATGAAACACTTCAGATTTCCTCAAATGTTCTGCAGCAACACAGCCCTTTTGTCTCACACATCTCTGGATACAGCCCCACTTGCTCACACCTCTCAGGATACAGCCCTTTTGACTTATCTCTCAGTCACAGGAGCACTATGCAGTGGCTTCCCAGTCCCTAAGGAGCCCAGACCTCAGAAGCGACTCCCACAGTCCAACTCCCTTCCCAGATCAGAGTACCCATGTACTCAGGGCACATGCCTTGTGGCTTCCTGTTCCCAGAACCACCCTAGTAGAAAAGGGACAGCAGCCCCTTACATGGCTGTGGAGCAACCTGGGTAAAATACAGGTCTCTGTCTCCACTTGGTGCAACTCAGCAGCTTCAGTATGCAGCAGTGGCCCACAGACTCAAACTCTCACTGATTTCTTCCAACAGTTGCTCATCTGGCACAGTCTCTGAACAATGAAAGCCCAGGATAAAGCTTACAGAGAATTTTCAGGATGAACCCTGGTGAAGCCTCACAGGATTGCTAAACTGGCTAGGCTGCTAGCTTGGTCTCACCAGTAGCAGGTCTGAACACCTCAGTGTCTGTCTCAGACTGCCACAAGCTCTTCAAGAGCCAAGAAACTTCTTTCCTGCCAGTCAGTGTCTCATAGGACAGGCAGGGCTCTCCAGCAGTCTGTCTGCCCTGTCCTACCCTCTGATTGGCCTCTTTAGCCCATCAGCACACTTAGGGCAGGTCTGATTGCATCATCTTCCCACAAGTCTATGTGGTCTGTTGCAGGGCTGCATAGGGCTTTCTAGCCCTCTAATTGGCTGGGTGTTGTGTTCAGAGATCACAGAATGGTTGCACCCATGCTCTGATGGAGCCTTGTGCTATAGAGTCTTTTATTTTTCTGTTTCTTGGCCCCATAAGTGTGCTGGCCCCAGGGGTTTATAGCCCTCCTAGGCTATTGTCAGGTTTTGCCATCCTTAGTGGTGGGGTCGTGGGTCCAGAGTTGGGCATGCTGGTACAGAAGGTTAGTGGGAAGTACTGGGGAGGAGCTACTGGACATGCATTCTTGCTCCAAGCCATTAGCAGCAGTCAGTGGCACAGGGGGCAGTGGAGAAGTGGCTTCCCAGTCTACACTGCCAGAAAAGGGGACCGGGCCAAAGGAATGAGGCAGCAGCCACAAAAGAAGAAATGAGTGGGAGGCACCAAAAACATCTGTGCTGCACCTCTCTCTCACTCTCACGCTGCCACACAAGTGGTCTCTGGGGACCTCAGGAGGGTGGCAGCAATATTCAGATAAGCCCACTCCCTGGAGTTGGTTACACAAGAATTAACAATATTCACAGAGGTGCATAGTTATCAAACAATGGTGTATTTACTACACTAAGCTAACAAACATATCAAATTAAAACAAGTCAAATGATAAACAGCAGTGGGCTGTCAAACAAATAAATTAGAACAAGGAGCAGCAGCAAGTACAGAACAAGGTGAAGAATAAAGACCAGCCAGTTTAGGTCAGTGAATACAAGGGCATTGGCTATGCTCTAGTAGGAATACCTAGTAACATCATACTGATGTTCTGATCTTCAATAGCACTGGTGTGCCTAATGTTTTGCACCAATGCTACCACATATTTTGATGCTTGCTACTCAGATCACAACTGCCAGAGGCTATGGCTAAACACTGTTGTATTGGCATAACAAAACAGTTGGCGCACCAGTGTCATCGAGGAGCAGCAGCATGGCAAGCATCACTGAAGAAGCATGCCCATAGACAGATGTTGCATGCAAGAGCAGAATAAAGATGCAGCAGTATGCCAGAACAGTGCTTTTAAAATGGGTGGGAAATGTCCTGCTTCCTGACTGGCTAAATAAGTTCTGAGACCCATATGCAATATATTGTTTGACTGTACTCTCCGGGGTCGTGTCTGAAAATAGGCAATTACATCTAGTATGCTTACCCGGTTACCAAAAGCTAATAAATAAATATGTTAATTCCCCAGAAATGCACAAGTTAAAGAAAGTTCAGGCAGTGGGATTTGGAATTTAGTCCAATCACATACAGAACTCATGAGCCACTTCACTCATCTCTGATTGCCATCACAAACATGGCTGCCAGCTTTGCTCACTAAATACCTTCAACAATGCCCCACAGTGGGACTTACCCAGCAGGATACCTGGAAATTTCCATGTGGATCCACTCTGCTGGGTACCAGGCCACTTCATAACTTTGAAAATCATTGCATTTATCATTTGTTTTCTAATTAAATGAGGTATTTTGGCACTGAAAGTAAATGTAAGATGCAAACAGAGCTAGAATACTGACATCAGTGTATCAACCTAGGCCCCTTCCCTACCGATTTTCCAGATGGGCCCCTGTATCCACTTTTCAAGTAGACCCCCGTACCCCAATCTGACTCTGAAATTCTCTAAAGAGTAAAACACTCCTGAGTTTTAAAAAATATTTAAATAATGAAACATTTTTTCCTCTCATAATACCATTCTTACACACATAAATAAATAACAACAAATGAAGTACTATTCACAGTTTCAATTCCTGATGTTTCTTTGCTGACCATGAGAAATACCCCTCTAATCCTATCAACTTGCCTGGGCATTCTCTGCTGTTTACCCTGCAACAGATAAAACTGAGACCATGGGCCAGATTTTGAAAGCGTCGCACAAGGCTTGCGTCAAATCCTGTGCCATGACACTTAGGTTCTGGCAGTGTGCTGAACCCCTTCACCACAACTGCATCTCATTTTACAGTCTTGGGTGCAGTTGCAACAGTTTCCATGATTTATGGCAGCTTGTGCCAAATATCTGTCACATGGTCCTTAAAAACAGCCCCTGGGATTGCCGCAGCTAGACCACAAAAAGTTGGTTTAACTTGCAGCAATTGTTGCACAAGATAGAAAATCCCACTAGGTTACTGCAAGTCCAGTGCACCATAACATTGGTGCACCCAGGCCTTATGGCAATCTAAGCCATTTGAAAATCTGGCCCCTTGAGTTCATATAAGCCTTCTGTCATGTGTGAGGAGGTAAACATTTTGCCACAGGAATTCTGCAGAATTTGAATTCCTGTATTTTATAATAAACATACATTTAGTGTATTGACTGTGTAGAAAGACAGATGATTTAAAGGTGGGGAGACTACATTTTACTAGTTACAGTTAACAAAAGAAAATACTTATTTTTTTAATAAAACAAATTGGAATTTGTTTTATTTTTTTAATTTATCAGGTTACTCATTAAATATTTATCAGTGGCAGTGTCTCAGCAGGTGGCACACTCACATCTGAGGCAGGAACTTAGGGTGAAATCCCAGTACTGATACTGTACTGTAGCATGAGGGTGATGCTGCACTCACAAGGTGCCATCTTCTGGATGAGATGTTAAAAACCAAGGTCCCATCTGCCTGTTCTTGTGGTTGTTTAGGTGAATGTTAAACAAGAACCCATGGCACTTTTCAAAGAGTAGGGAAATGTCTAGTGTCCTGGCAAAATTTCTTCCATTCACTAAAAATACCACCAAGCGTTTAATATGGCTCAGTTTCAGTTGGCTTCCATCTGTATGCCCCCTCCCCCCCCCAACTGGGACAAGGCTGAGAATAGGCAGAACTGCATAGCCTTCCTTTCCTGGTCAACAAAAACTACAACTCCCCTCGATTTCCACAGGAGTCCCACAGGGCTCGGTGCTTGGACCCATTCTCTTCTCCATCTTCCTAAATGACTTGCACTCGATATGCTACCCCCCCCTCCTCTATCCATATGTATGCTGATGACACCATCTTGTTCTCCTCTGGCAAATGCCCTGCTGATATAGCAACCACCCTTCAGCTTGACTTCCACCAGTTTCAGCTATGGTTTGCCTCACATCAATTATTTCTAAATGCCGAAAATACTGTCTCCATGACCTCTGGCACTAGGCAGAGACTCTCTAGGCTCCACCCTTTATCGTCTTTCCATACCCTTGATGGGACATTCCTAGAGGACACCTCCTCATTCAGAAACCTTGGGGTTTAGTTGGACCAACACCTCAACTTCTCTGACCACATTGATGACATCCTGAAAAAATTGCGCCCCAAGCTCGGTGCTTTATTCAGGAACCGTAGTTGCATCCCTCCTACAGTGCAACGTGAGCTAGTCCAGAAGATGATACTCCCCATTTTTGACTACTGTGATTTAGTCTATGGTGCCACTCCCAAATCCTCCCTAACCAGATAGGACACTTTCTTTAACTCCTTTTGTCGATTTGCCCTTGATGCTCCATCACGCACTCATCACTGTGACCTCTACCACACCATGTCCCTTCCCCCGCTTGCCAACAGGCACCTCTCTCATTGTGCCAAACTCACTTCTAAATTTTGGTTAGAACTTCCCTCCTACCTCTCATGCTCAGTCTCTCACCTCCCTCCCACTCACTCAGATCCTCTGACACTTGCACTCTGTTGGCCCCCATCGAACCACTCTTATCAGTCAGTCAGGCTTCACCCATGGTTTCCCACATATCTGGAACTCCCTCCCCCCCCCAAATACAGCACTCCTCCTACTACTACTCGCCCCTGCCTCTGCCTTACATAACTTTCTCTCATCTAACTGCTCCTGTTTTAACCTTCCTTAACTGTCCTTCTATGCCTCTGCTCCTCTCCATGATGCACATCACCTATTAAACCTTCCACACCTCCTGATCCTGCTTCTCATGCTTCTCAGCATGCTGTCCTCTCCCTTCACCACTATGTACTATGTTTCTCAGATATGCCACTTGTAATGAAATGCATATTCCACAGGTATGATATATTTAGTTATATGTTATGTCACAAATGTGACTGTATGATTATTTATTATTTTTTTAACTGTATGTCTTGTTACAAATGTAGCTGAATGTTAAATTTCTTGGATAAGTTAAATGTTAAACTGTATGTCTAATTCTTCATCCAGTTGTACCCCCCCCCCCCAGGTCACACCAGGAGATGAGCAACTTGTTGATCAGTGTATCTTCATGGTGAAACATTTCAATAAATAAATAAACAAATAAGAAGAACAATGAGGCACTCCAGCACATTGGTTGTTTGGGGTTAATGCATTTCCATGTTCTAAAGTACCTGGACATGTATTAACTCCAGAAAACCAATGCCCTATTTTTTCTAATTGCTTTCAAAGTGCATAACATGGCATACTATGTGCTGCAAATAGAAACTGTGGGAGTAAAGTCATAGGGACTGTCAGTGAGTGGTGACTAGAACACTGGTATGGTGTCATGGTGGAAGGAGAGCTGGCTTGAAGTTGTACAGAGGTTGGGAACAAACCTTGGATGGGGTGCAGGGCAGGGTTAAATGGAAGGAGGGAGGGAGAGAGAGAGGAGGGAGGGAGGAGAGAAAGAGAGAGAGAGAGAGAGAGAGAGAGAGAGAGAGAGAGAGATGCCTCTGGGCAACCAGAGATAGATGTCATTCTGAAAAAGCCAGCACAGTGTTGACACTTGAACTGTGCCAAAACTGAAAAGCTGTTCTAAGTTCTGCTGCAAAGTAGTTATTATAATCTAAAATATTCTGCCCCTGTGAGACATGAACTATGCAAACCATACCCTATTCGGTATATCATGTTTTCTTTGTTAGTAGTATGATGCTAACTTCACAAATTAGTACCAAAGCAAATCCATACCAAGGCCCATGACAAAATCTTTCTCAAACAAGATTTAGCTTAAAGCAGTTGCAAATTTTAGCAACACACTCACAAGACAACCCCATCTGGTCACCATGACTGAGGTGCTGATATTGTAAAGATATAGCAGCAAGAACATATGTACCATGCTTGATTCTTATTCAATAAGCTGCTCTCAAAATTTATCTCAAAACAGAGTAGAATATTTACCAGCTAATCACAAGACAGGTACTGACATCAACAATTTTAACCTAATTATGTATGCATTAGGGATATGAAAATTGCTGAGGTGCTGACATCTGCAAGCATTAATAACTATAGCTATCCATGCACATTTGATTATAACTGGATGTCAATTGGCAAGAGTGGACACAGCAGGGGGTTGAATCACAGGGGAAACAAACACATTAGGGGCATGGGCTCAGAAAAGGGGAGGCTTAGGTTTAACATGGACACGTTCTGCACCTAGGGGTGAGAAATCTGAGTTGGCATGTTAAAAGCTCTGGGGGTAATTGTGGACATTCAGCTGAAGCTAGGCAGCAGGCTGTGTGCTGCCACACTCAGGAGCAATCCAATGTTGCTATGAACTGGGGAGAAAGAAGCAACTCTAAGGAGATGATCTCCCTTACCACTCAATACAAGGCCTTGGTTAGAATTCCATTGGAGTACTGCTTACAGTTCTGGTAACCGCAGTATGGAAAAGGTATTGAAATTATTGAGATGCTTCGGCTTAGGACACCAAGCTGATTAGTAGTTTAGGGGTCAATAACTGTGAATAGGGATTGGACTTACTCAACTTATATTGCACACTAATACATACTCTGATTATAATATATGGCGGTGGTCAGAGTGAGGGTGGGAAAACCACTAGGGTCCAGTGACCATAACATCAAACAGTCTGCATCTGCCCTCAGCACCACTGGACCCTTGTCAAAGACTGAAATCCAGGATTTCAGAAGACCAGAATTTAATCAGACGAGGAAATTAGGATAAGAGGGTTGGGGTGGACAGAATTAAGGTCGTGGAGGAAAGGTGGGGAGACACTAAAGAGGCTATTCCTGAGGCAGCAAAGCCATGCTTGTGGACAGTCACCAAGAAAAATAGGTACAAGTGACCAATATGGTTCTCTTACAAAGGTCAGGGAGGTGGTAAGAGAAAAGAAAAAGACCTTTGTCGGATATAAGAAGAAGCAGGGGTGAATAATGGAGTGCATACCAGGTGAAATTAAGGGAAGCAGAGAGTGTGAACAGGGATGCAAAGGCAGATACAAAGCTTTGTACTGCAGAGGGGGTTATAGGCAGAAAAAAGAGTTTTTCAGATATATTAAGGAACAAAATCAGAGGAGTTGTTAGGCTAGCAGAGGGGGTAGGATAATAGAAGAGAACAGAAGAAAATTATTTTTTAATGACTATTTCTGCTCAGTATTCCCAGTGGAGGACAGCAGGACTTTGCCAGAATGCAGAAGAAAGGCTGCTGATATGGGGATCCCAGAAATGAGACAGAAGCTTTTTACAAGTAAAAGGGTTAGAAAAGGACTGGCAGTCCTGAAGAAAAACAAGGATCTGGGTCCAGATGGGATGCTTCGAGACTGCTCAGGTAACTGGCTTCACAACTGGCTAAACCCCAGACGGGGCTATTTAATAGCTCAATTTAGTCAGGGGTTATTCTGAAAGACGGCAAGAAGGACATAGATCTGCTTCATAAGGGTGGGGACAAGAATCAACTGGGTAACTACAGGCCTGTCAGTCTTACCTCTGTTCTGCAAAAACTGAAGGAGACACTAGTCAAAGAGGGTCATTAGACTAGCTGGAGATTGATGGGCTCCAGGGTAGTAAACAGCATGGGCTTGTGGTAGGGAGGTCTTGTCATACCAACCTGGCAGTATTCTTTGACTGAGTAACTAGGGCAGTAGATAAGGGACACACAGTAGATCTGCTCGACTTCAGCAAGGCTTATGACTTAGTGCCCCATAGAAGGTTGCTGAAGAAGCTAGGTGATCCAGGTGCAGTGAAGGACATAGTTGGGTGGGTGGGTATATGGTTAGAGGAGAGATAGTAGAGTGTAGTGGTAAATGGAGACAAATCAAGAGAGAGAGATAATCTCAAGTGGGGTGCCACAGGGTACAGTCCTGTGTCCAGATATATTCAATATGTTCATCAGTGACATAGGAGAAGGAATTAAGGGCAAGATGTGTCTCTTTACAGGTGACACTAAGACTCTGTGATAGGGCAGATAGTGAAGAGGGGGTACAGGAGTTGCAGATGGACCTGCAAAGGTTGAAGAGGTGGTATAAGGTTTGGTAATTGAAATTCATTCCAAACAAATGTAAAGTGGTAATCATAAGGAACAAGAACTCCAGGATGGAATATTGCATGGGAGAGGTTAAGCTGGGCACCAGTACTGAGGAAAGGGACCTGGGAGTCATCTTAAGTGATTATCTTAAACAGTCTAGCCAATATACTTTAACGAGGCCTCCTGCAAGGCAACCAGTATGATGGGGTACATCGGTAGAGGTTTTGACAGCATGAGGAAAGAGATATTACTACCCCTAATATCACTTGTGAGGCCACACCTAGAGACCTGTGCAAAGTTGTGGGGCTCAATTTTCAAAGGCCCATAACTGATGCAAGGTGCTTGCGTCGAAAGCAATTGATGTATGGAGCACCATGCATCAAAATTTGCTGCAATCCTGATTTCTGAATGTAGACTACATTAATATTGGGTGCCTTTGCATCAAAGAGGCCCTGCTCCAGCCTTGCACTCGAAATGGTGTGTGCCATGATGGAAGAGGGTTTGCACCTCAATGGGGCTGCAGCATCCCCTAATCTGATATTCTTAATGCCCCGCTGTGTCTGCAAGCTCCACCAGATGTTAAACCAGCTAAGGGCTGGTGTAATGCCCCTTGCACCGACAGCATGACACAGTGAGATCCTAGATAGTGTCATAGTTCGATGAACAGACTCAATACCAAGCTCTGCAGAGCTTGCCACAGTAACTGGACAACAGCCAGAGTATCCACCTGCTCACCGTTCAAGGCCAAAGCCACACCAGTCAGTTACTGTACAGTGTCCTATATGCACCGAATCTGGTGGAGGACACCAGCACATATCCAGGTATATGACATCACACACCTCACATTCTGTGATGGCATCTGTGTCAGCTGGACTCAGAACTACTGACAGGACTTAGGTGTGGTCACACATATTGTCACCTACAACAAAACGCTGCCAGGACCACATATTGCTATGCTGCTGCATCTGTCATACGGGTATTTCCACTAACAGTACTATACAGCACAGACATGGTTGACCAAATGCCACTCAAATGTAAGGGTACCA
The DNA here is from genome assembly GCA_016271365.2 of Neoceratodus forsteri. NCBI lineage: Eukaryota > Metazoa > Chordata > Ceratodontiformes > Ceratodontidae > Neoceratodus > Neoceratodus forsteri. Next base: position 941,842,823 of record CM057450.1, read on the forward strand.
GGTCTGGGATGAGCTGTATGCCAGGACAGGTAAGCACAGCCTGGTTAGGGACAAGGCAGTTTCTGAATGATAATCTGACAGGAGGTGTATGCCACATACAATGGCTATGGACTGCCAGGCAGAATGCCAGCTCTGTAGGGATACATGCACTGCCAGAGACATGGTGTGCTGATGTCGGTCTATGTCTCCTGACATGATGTATGAATCCCTACAGATTATCTGCCCATGTGTGGTGCGTTGATGATACATACCCACTGTATATGAGAAACCTTGGAGTTTTCAATGCATTTAATTATATACAATAGCATAGTGTGCTGTTCTATGTTGTACATTGCATAGCATTGGACAGACCAGACTCCTATTGTGTCCCCATCCCTCTTCTGTTCAAGGGTCCATGCTCCACTCAACCCCCCAACCAGATCCTCTTTGGCCTCCATAGCCTCCCATTGACCACCAGGGCACCCAGCAGATGCGTCATTGGCACAAGTTGCCATTCCGCATAACTCTCCTGCAGCTTGCAGTATTCCCCTTCCATTCACCTTTTGTTCAGCACACGGGAGTAGTTGTGGCAAACTATAGGAGTTTGGCACTGGAACCCCTCCTGTACAGGAATAGGGCACTGGGTCCCTGGTGCACCGGCAGTCGATGCAAGCTGCTGTTTTCCACAGCTTGTGTTGATCAAAGGGCTGGTTTGAAAATCAAGCCCTTGAAGTCATCACCTAAGGAAAGACAGGGACAGCCTGGAAATGGTGCATCATAGGGCAACCAAAATGATTAATGGCCTGCTGTAAAGTTTCTATGAGGTCCACCTTAAGGCATTGAATATGTAGTTACAGGAGGGTGAGGGACAATATGATAGAGACTTTGAGGTTCCTGAAAGGAATGAACAAGATAAACTGCGAGGAGATATTCAACAGGAACAGCCAATCTAGAACAAGGGCCAGCTGTGGAAGCTTGTGGTGGTGGTGGTGGTGGGGGAGTCAGGAGGGACATGAGGATGTTCTATTTCACAGAGATTGTGGTTGAACTGTGGAACAGCCTGCCGGCTAAGGTGGTGGATGTCATTGACAGAGTAAAAGGCTTAATTGTGACACAGGAGAGAAGAAGAAAGGCAAGAAACATGTCAGATAGGGTATTACCAGGAGACTGGATGGACCAATGCTCCTTTTCTGCCATCATTTTCTATGTTTCTATTCAACCTAGAGAAGAGAAGGTTGAATGAGTACATGATCACAGTGTCCTGAATACTAACTAGGCTAGACAGAATGGAGTATACATAGGTGTTTGAGCTGGTAGGTGCAAGTAGAACCAGAGAACATGCATTCAGACTGAGGGAAGAGGGAACAGGACTGGGTAAAAGAAAACACCAGAAAGCTTTGCTTTCCACAGAGGTTGTCTTAAATGTGAAATAGCCTACTCAGTGAGGATGTGGCAATTAACAGGTGGTATTTCAGCTCATAAACTGGACGTGTGTCAATACTCAGATTGGGTATAGTCACTGCCATATGGCAGGAGAGTTAAACAATATGGCCCCTTAGTCTCTTCCATCCTTACAATACTATGTTACTCTAAATAGGTGTACGCCCCCACTCCCAGTGTCTATGGGTATGCCAAATGGTAACTTGGTGGGAGGGGGTGCTGTACAGCCAGAAAACACAGTCCAGAAACTAAATATGCTCATTACCTGGTTCACAAATGTTGCGAGATGGCTTCTCATGCAGGGGGAGCAGGTACGTCACTTCACTCGATGAGGATAGCTGCAGGGACAATGTGCGTTAACAGGAAAAACAAGAACAGTTCCTATCCATTAAATCCACTGTCCACTCTGGAATTAAATAACACATAATTTGATAAACCACTTCATGGAGCATGGGAGTACTCAAACAATGGTGGGAGCATTTTGCAGGTACAGAATTGGCATTAAATCCTGCAGTAGTCTCTTTTCCAACAGGTTGACTGTTTCATGCAGAAATCACCCTGAACCAAAAAGACTACGTCAAAAAGACAGCATCACTTTAAACGGTGGGCCAAAAAAGGCCACACAGGAGTGTACTTTGACTTAGCAGCATTTCTTTCACATATTCCTTGCACTTCACAAGTTCCCTTTTGCCAGGCATTTATTCAATTTCTTTCTTTTGGTCACTTAAACACTCAGTCAGAGGTAGCAAACTTAGACAGCATGAGACATTTCTACTGTCCCAATCCCATTCCTTGTCTGCCTTCTTAAACTGGGTTACTTTAAAACATGGAGAACTTTATTACTGGGAACACTTTTATTTCCAACATCGGTGTTGACTTTTAACATGAACAGTACCACTGAAAACCTTCCTACCACCCAGTCACTGAAGCCACATGCTTGCTCCAAGTATCCCAAGAAGTTCCACTTATCCCTGGCAGTCCTGGCAACCCAAGGCACTTTCCACTCATGCAGAAATTTCAGTTCAGGACTGCATCTGCCCAGGGGCCTGGCTAAAGTGCCACACAGAGCACCCAGGTGGACTGGTACCCCACCTGGGGTCCCAACATCTGCTCCACACACAGAACTCCTCATGCCTCCACAGGCTGCACCACTTACAAGAGCCTAAACACTGCAGTGGCTCTATGGTCTGGGGAAAAGGGAATAGACTGCCACCACTATACCTCTAATGATCCAGGCTGCCACCTCTGGAATGTGCCCAAGGCCCCATCTACCATAGCAGGCCCAGCCACAGACAACTCACTGGCTGTCAGGCTATACTCACCCACTGGCAAGAGTTTTACAGACTGGGCCCCCCTCTGGTGCCTACCCCAACAAAGGTGACAGAGATCACTTGGTGGACTGCAATATCATTCTTACCTGAGCTACAGCTCCCCTAAACCGGCAAAAAAGGGATCCCACTGATTGCGCCACAGCTCCTTCACAATTCTTTATGGGCCTGAACCACCACACGTCCTCCTCGAGTCTTCAAGGGAGGAGGGCTGGGGTGGTGAACATCCCACCTTGGCCCCACCGCGGTCCTCACGGCTGAACTTCTGGGCCTACCCCAACTCTCCTGGCTCTTTCCCACCAACCTCTTTATTGGTGCCAAAACCCTTTATTTATCCCCTTATGGGAGGGTTCCCCCTGCTGGCGGCAGGCAAGCCCACACCCCATACCTACAGGCACCATAGCTTTCCCTACCTAACTACTTCTAGCTACAGAAAGTTAACTAGTAAGCTCCCGAAGGGGTGCTTACGTAGGTTTTAAGAGGTAGCCAAATGCAGGGATGTACTGATATATTTTTAACACCTCCCTGTAAGCCACATGCCCCACAGCTATACTGCTTTCTGACCACACACCCCAATGACTGTGCCCCCCCAATGGTGTCATTTATACCCTCCAGCAAAATCTTTTGTTCTTTTATAACAAGCTTCTGTTGTATCACAACTCACTTACTGTAGTACATTCCCTCTTCCATCTTACTCTTCCAAGAGTGGAAGCAGTACAGAGTACCGCATCCAAAGCAGCAAGGGGGTTGCATGAGATGCCATGTGAGGGAAGGCTGAAGTAACTCAACATGTACTCTGAGGAAGAGAGAAAAGTGAGAAGGAACATGATTGAAACCTACAAGTACCTCACAGGAGTGAAGATGGTTCAAGTGGAGGGTCTATTTCAGAGAAATTAAGGCATTGGAACAAGGGGGCATGCAATGAAGCTAAGAGGGGGAAAGTTTAAAAGAGATGTGTCAAATACTTTTTCATGGAAAGGGTGGCAGATGACTGGAACAGCCTGCCAGAGGAGGTAGTGGGGGCAAAGACTGTGGAGAGCTTGAAGTCTGCATGAGACAGGCACAGGGGCATATTTGGAAAAGTGGAGGGAGTGATATCTATGACCAACTAGGGCCAGTGGTGATGGAATAGGAAGGGACAAATGGGAAGACAGGATAGGCCTGAATGTTCCTTTCTCTGCTGACAAAATCTATGTTTCTGTTTCTTCTCCCTGCTGCAGGCTACAGGGCAGGGCCACTCACTCTGTTTCCCCGAAGTGTGTGTGGGATGTTGGGACAGGTCTGTCATCATGAGCTAGAAAGCATGTTACCTCATCAATTGAGGAGAAGTAAGGGAGGTCTATTGTTTTCCTTAGAAAAAAATTGAAAGGATGGGGTTGTTGTTGGGTATCTTAGTCATAAAATATTCTGTACTATTCTCTGTTCTTTGATTTCTTCATCGTCTCTGTAGTTTTTATAGAAATATAAATTAAATGAAAAAGGCCTCATGACCCATCAAGCCTGCCCAACCCTAACTATGGTATATTGCAAGTACCGCAGTGGTCACTTACACCTCAATCCTCATGCCAGCCACCCCATCCACTTTTAAGATCCCCATATGTCCACTTTCTTGGCAACTTGTTCTATTTCTCCACTATCTTCTCTGTAAAGAAACACTTCTGGAAATCCTTTCTGAATCAGCCACCCCATTCATGACAGTTTCATAGAGGTCCCCTTGTTCCCATGTTTGCACTAATGGTAAACCAGTTCCTGCTTTCCACCCTGTTTTTCTGTTGTATAAACTTACAGGTCTCTATCATGCCACCCCTCTCCCTCCTGGCGTCTGGCATGTACATGTTGAAGTCTTTTAGCCATTCCTCATAGGGCTTTTCATGCTGACTCTTGATCAGCTTGATTGCCCTCCTGTACACCACCTCCTCCCTATCCCTGTCCTTTCTCAACTGTGGACTCTAGAATTGCACTCATTATTCCAAGTGTAGGTACATTAGGGGTCTGTTAATGGGTAGGACCTCATCCTGTCCTAAGCTGCTTATGCCCCTGTCGATGCATCCCAGAAGTCTACTCCTTCTGCTGTTTCACACTGCATCAGCTGTTTCATACTGTCCATCATTGAACCTCTAGGCTCCTCTTCTCAGTTTTCTATATACACACCACTGAGCCTGTGCTCTGTTCTCAGATTTCCAACCCAAATATGCATGACCTTGCCTTTTTTGCATTAAATTTCAGCTGCTAGACCCTGGACCATTAGTCCAGTTTCCCCTGATCTTTACTTAGTACCCTTATATCCTTCTTGTTGTCCAGTCTGCCACAGATTTTGGTGTCATCTGCAAAGACACAAATCTTAACCTGAATAACATCCCCAATATCACATAGGAAAATGCTAAAAAAGGACTAGGCCTAGGAATGATCCCTGGGGACCCCCACTTGTGACCTCCTTAACTTCTGAGAATTCCCGATTCAAGATGACCCTCTGTGTTCTTCCACTCATTCTGTTCTTGGCCCATGCTGTAACTCTCCCACCTCCATGTCTCTCAATTTTTTCCACTAGCCATTCATGTGGGACTGATTCAAAGGCTTTACTAACATCAATTGGCTGGCATATATCAGCCGTCTTTATGTTTAAGAAGCCTATCAGATTCATCTGACAGGACCTTCCCCTGATCAATCCACGCTGCCTTTCATCCCAGAGTCCATTTGCCTCCAGGAAATCCACTAGTCTTTCCTTTATAATGGCCTCCAGCATCTTATCTGCAGTACAATGGATGTCAGGCTTACTGGCCTTTAGTCTCCTGGCTTGTCCCCTTTCCCACTCTTGTGCAGGTGTATGATATTTGGAATCTTTTAATGTCCTGGTGCTCCCCTTGGTCCTAGTGAGCTGTTGAAGAGATCCACCATGGATGCGGCTCACTCTTGCCTCATTTATTTTAGCACTCTTAGGTGCAGCCTGTCTGACTGTATCAATTTCAAGTTCAAGTTTGTTTATTGCAGCCCAGCAAGGAGGGTACCTTATTGCCCACCCCTCACAGCTGGCAGTGGAACCAGTCAACAGGAGGAGAGGATATCTCTACAAAGCAGCATGAAATAAAATGGAGATAAGCACCCAAGGGGTGGGTAGGCAGAAAGGGGGTAAAATTCAACAGAAGTGCAGGCAGCAGGGAGAACCAGGGATAAAGAACAACCAGGGAGAGGGGGCTGGAGTAGAACAGCTAAACAGTCCAGGGAGTTCACATCATGGAAAGTCATGTGTGCCAATGCAGGGAGCCTTAGCAACACGATGGAGGATCTGGAAGCTGACATGATGCAGCCGGACCTGGACATTGTGGCCATCACAGAGACCTGGTGTAATGATAACCATGACTGGGAGATGGCCATACCTGGCTATAACATATTCTGAAGAGACAGGGCAGGCAGGAAAGGAGGAGTGGCACTTTATGTGAAAGATGGCATAAAGGCCACAGAGATCCAGGAGGAACAAAATGGGGGAGTGATACTGTGGGTTAAGCTGGAAAGGGAAATGGGGCCAGCCATCCGCACAGCAGTGATCTATAGATCACCAGCCCAGGAGGAAGAAACAGATAGGGAGTTGATGCTAGCCATTCAAAGGATGGCAGACAAGGGGAAGGTGGTGCTGGTTGGAGACTTCAATATTCCAGATGTGGACTGGAGCCTCTCAGCAGCAGCATCAACCAGGAGCAGATTTATCCTGGACGCTCTTCAAGATGCCTTCCTTAAGCAACTGGTCATGGAACCAACTCGGCAGAAGGTAATACTGGACCTCGCGCTCACAAACAGGGACATTGTGATAGGGATAATCGTGGGGGAGCACCTGGGGAACAGTGACCACCAGTCACTGTGGTTTGAAATCACAGAAGGAACAAAACCAAATTGCACAAGAACATGTATCCTGGATTTTAGGAGGGCAGACTTTGGGAAAATGGGGACATGCTTGAAAGAGGCACCAATGGGAATGGGGAGAGAATCGGGGTGGAGGAACAGTGGGCAATATTTAAAACAGGGATTACAAGAGCAACAGAATTATGCATTAAGCAGTTTAGCAAGGGGGAAAAGGAAGAGGAAGCCATTATGGTTTTCCAAGGAGATAGTGGAGAAAGTGAAAGTCAAAAATATCGCATTGAAGACACAGGCAGAAGGGGATAGGGAAAGGTACCAGGAGAAGCAAAGGGAGGCAGGGAGGTCAGTAAGGAAGCCAAAGCTCAGACAGAAGAGCGGGTGGGTAGAGAGGACAAAACCTTTTACGGGTACATAAGTGAAAAAAGAAGGACAAAGCGAAGGACAGTGAGACTGAAGGGGGAGGCTGGGCGCTTCATGGAGGATGACAACAGTAAAGCTGACATACTAAACAGATATTTCTGCTCAGTCTTTACTGAGGAAGAAGAGGGTAATAGGCCTAAAGGGAGTAAAAGGGGTGGGAACAGTGGAGAAATGGACACAAGTCACTTTACACAGGAAAGGGTCCTAAAGGAACTGGAAGGAATAAGAGTTGATAAAGCAATGAGGCCAGATGGGGTACACCCCAGGGTCCTAAAGGAACTAAGAGAAGTGGTGGCTGAACCTCTGGCAATCCTGTTTAGCTGATCACTGGAAACAGGGGAGGTACCAAAGACTGGAGGACAGCAGATGTAGTCCCCCTTAAACAAAAGCGGGAACAAAGAGGAATCAGGGAACTACAGACCAGTCAGCCTGACCTCGGTAGTGGGGAAGATCATGGAAGCACTACTGAAGGAGAGATTGGTGGAACTTCTGGTTGCCAACAAACTATAGGACCCAAGGCAGTATGGTTTCACTGGGGGGAGGTTATGCCAGACCAACCTCATTGAATTTTTTGACTGGGTGACAAGGGAGGTGGATTAGGGGAGAGCAGTGGACGTGGCCTATCTGGACTTCAGCAAGGCCTTTGACACTGTGCCACATAGAAGGCTATTAAAAAAATGGGGGAATATGGGAGTTGGCAGGACAGTAGTGCACTGGGTGGGTAAGTGGCTGGGTGGCAGGTGGTAAATGGCTGTCACTCTACAGAGGGAAGAGTGATCAGTGGGGTACCACAGGGATCAGGGTTGGGATCAGTCCTATTCAACATCTTCATCAGTGACATTGCACAGGACCTAGAAGGTAGAATTTCCCTGCTCACTGATGACATGAAGCTGTGTAACAGAGCTGACATGCCAGAGGATGTAAACAGAATGAGGAGGAACCTGCAGAAGCTTGAAGAATGGTCAAGGGTTTGGCAGTTGAAATTCAAAGCAAATAAGTGCAAGATAATGCATATGGGGCACAAAAACCCTCGAACAACATATCAGTTGGGGGGTGAGGATATAGCCTGCACCAAGCAGGAAAGGGACCTTGAGGTTATCATCTCTGATGACCTCAAGGTAAGGAAACAGTGCAAAAAGGCAGCAGGTAAAGCAAATAATATATGCCAGCCCGGTGGCACTGAGGGTTGAGGCGCTGGACGCCACACCTTGCACTACACTGGCTACCTGGGTTCGGGAGTGGACCCAGGTCATCGGGGGTTGGCAGGGAAGGCAAGAATTAAGCATTCAGAGGCCTGCTTTCCTTTTCTGGGAGGGAGGGAGCACCTGTTCTCGCTGTCTAGTCGCCCCCAGTGGAGACTGGGGGCTATCAGCAGTCGGGAACCAGCTTGTAGGGGATTGGTCACGGTGGCACTTCAGCAGGTGTGTTCAGGAGCATTCACATGCCACACTGAAGCGCACTGCACCACTGGGTCAGTGGGAGCACAGAAAGTAAGAAAATACCCCTTCCCATTGGTAGGCAAAGGCAGGTCTAGCGGCACCAGCACCACATCCAATGCAGGACTAAGATGCTTTCCTGGTCTCCCTTTGTCTGTCTCCTCCAGACACATAGATAGTGCGCTGGTTGGAGTTGGTGGTCCTTGCGCCCGGGGGACTCAGATCTGGGGGGGATATTGGAGATGGACCATGGGAAAGTGCCCGAAACCAGGAGAACATCTGGCTTTAGGCAAATGGGATCAGCTGGCAAGCCCCATGACCTCGCTGGAGGGAGTCCAGTGTGGATAGGGAGCACAAATAAAGTCAGCAACAACAACAAAAAAAACAAATAGGATGCTGGGATACATAGGCAGGGGCATCACCAGCAGGAAAAGGGAGGTCATAATTCCACTATATAAGACACTAGTGAGGCCCCAAGTGGAGTACAGTTAACAGTTCTGGAGACCTTACCTACATAAGGACATAGACAGGGTACAGAAGGTTCAGAGGAGGGCAACAAAGATTGTAAAGGGATTGCATCACAAGTCCTATGAGGACAGGCTGAAGGACTTGAATATGAACTCCCTGGAGGAGAGGAGATGAGGGAGAGGGGATATGATAGAGACATACAAGTAACTTACAGGGAGGAACATAGTGCAGGGATACACTATTTTCCAGCAAAAAAGATGTTCCGGGACAGGAGGGTATGGGATGAAGTTGGATGGAGGGTTATTCAGAGGAAACGTGAGGAAGAATTTCTTCACAGAAATGGTGGTGGACAAGCGGAACACCCTGCCAGAGGAAGTGGTGGGGGCTGAAACAATCACAGGATTTAAGAATGCATGGAATAGACATCAGGAAATTCTGGAGGTCAGGAGTAAGGGGCAACAGACCTCTAGAAAAACATAAAGGGAACTTACAAGCTCAAATGGGCAGACTGGTTGGGCCATAGGCCCTTATCTGCTTACAGTGTCTATGTATCTGTGATATCAGCCATTGAGTCTAGGCTCACTTCCAGTTGCATCCTAAGCAGTAAATAAATAACACATGAGTTACAATGTTACAATCGCACATTGATACTAACAATTTCAACTACATAACAGTTAATAACATTTTTAAATACTGGCATCAAATGCCATTGTCACAAAGTGCTCCTTTAACTGCGTGGTTGATGATAGTGTGCCATTTATCCTCTGTTAGAGATCTGAGACCCTTCAGCATCCTGTCTTCAATTATTGGCTCCATGCAGATTTTACCCCCTTCCCCCACAATTCAGACCCTAACCTCACATTTTGGTACTGGACCCATTCCCTCTACTGTAAGTAGTACTCACTGAGTATGTCCTTTTTTGCTTTCTCTCTCCTCTCCCTCCTTTCCTTTTTCTTCATTCTGACAATCCCCTTCCTAGAGTTGTACTTTTCTGATGTAACAGAGAAACATCTTGTTCCCCCTCCTTTACTCTCTCCGCTTTCCTCAGCTTTGTGTCTGACTTTGCTCATCTCATCTTCTTGATGGCTTTCCTCATACTGTCCAAGTATACTTCCCCATTCTCTCCCATTCCCATCTATCTGGCCTTGTAGTTCTTGAAGGCCATCCTTTTCTCTATTTCTGATTTCTCCTAATGCCTTTGGGTACTACAGGGGTCTTTTTCTCCTATTTTTATCTACTGCCCTAATACAGAGACTTACAGCATCCAAAAACCCAGATGTAATGAGATCCCATTTTCTATCTAACCCCACTGCATCTCCCACCCCCAACTAGTTTTTCCCTGCGTAGCACCTGCATTTTGATTAAATCAGCATCCTGAAGTCCAATACTTTGGTTAATGACCACTCACTTTCTTCCTCCAGCCTTATTTCAAACCACACCATGTGAGATCATTGGCTCCCAGAGGCTGGTGAACTGAGACCATGTACTGAGACCCCCTAATGCTATCCCAGTTTGTGAGGACTAGTTTTTTAGTAGGCCCCTCCTGTGTTAGTTCAATAAGGCCTGTAATAACATCTGACTTCTAGCATTCACTACTGGGACATTCCAGTCTTCATAAGACATGTTAAAGGCCCCTACTAGCAGCACCTCCAAATGTTCCGCTACCCTTCTTATCCTTTCTGCCATCCCCCCATCTGCTTCCTGTGTGAGGGCAGCCTACATAATACACCCAGTCCCCATTGCTTGATCTCTGTGGCTTGAAGGTTGTTCTTCACATACAACATCACTCCTGCTTTCTTCACCTGCCCCCTATCCCTCCAGAATAAAGATAAACCAAAGACTGAAGGCTCCCATGCATGGTACATTGTGTCCAACATTTCCGTTATTGCCACCATATCCACCTAGGTTTTTGCTATCAGTGCCTGCAGTTTGCTAATTTTATTGCCCAGGCTTCTGGTGTTGATGCACACTGCTCCTGTTCCTTACTTCTTTTGCCCTTGTTCATTGTGCTCTGGCTCTTTTTCCTCTGTTGCCTGTGCCATAGCTTCTCCAAAAATCTTGCTACTGTGGCCCCTACTTTTGGCCAGAAATGTATTCCCTTCTTTGAGTTCCCTCTCATTGTAGTTGCCTTCCTCCATTTTCTACTCCCTGCTGAGGCTTTGTTTCTTCTTTTGCACTACATCACCCTTTTCTGCTGCTATGCTTGTATCCCTTATTCCTCACATCTATGTTTGCCACTCTCTTTAGGAATATGTGGGTGCTCCTGACCTGATTATTTTTTCACCTGATGGGCCCCGCCCTGCACTGCTGCTACTCCCTTATTGCCATTACTATTTACTCTGTTTGGACCCTGCCTGATACCACTTGAAGGAGAATGCTTGCTTGGCCTCACTCAGCTGATAAAATACCCTGGTTGCTCTCAGCTGCAGACTACCCCATGTCAGTTTAAATGGCCTTTACTGGCCTTTGATAAAACCATCAAGTTTTTATCCCAAGGCCCTAGTTCCCTCTGGTGAGGGGTGACGGTCATCCTACTTGTATAGCATTCTGTCATGGCAGAGTTGCATCCAGTCACCCACAAAACCAAAGCCCTCTTCTCTGAACCAGCCTTTTAGCCAGGAGTTGAATGAGTGACTAGGAAAAGCCTATTTTCCCCTTGATCAAAACTGGCAGGATCTAAGGAAAAGATACTTAGGATACCGCCAATTTGGCCCTCATGCCCAGCTCCATAAAGCTGTCTTTCATGTCACCAAGGGTCTGCCAGACAGGTCATTTGTCCCCAAGTGGACAATAACATTCAGTTCCTTCCCTCCCTCAATTATTTATTATTGGTTTTAACTGTTCTATTTCATGTGAAGTGCCCTGATTGATTATTGGTATAAACTGTTGCATTTCATGCGAAGTGCCCTGATTGATTATTGGTTTTAACTGTTGTATTTCATATGAAGTGCTCTGATTGATTATTGGTATTAACTGTTGTATTTCACGTGAAGTGCCCTGATTGATTATTGGTATTCACTATTATAGTGTATAGTGGAGTGTTGTTCTGTACAGAATTCCATCCCTTTCAAAATGTTGTTCTACCACAGTTCCAAAGTCATGGAATGTAATTCTACCCTACTGTGGTAGAACAGCATTCTACACCCTCTAGAGACCGCATGAGTCCGTTTCATTTTGAAAGCAAAAGAACTCACAAAACACATATTTCACACAGTACTATACACTATAAAGAATACAGGATGAGCAACTCTATGCACAACCAGTGTGATTTGTCACCTCAGGATTCTGATTCCCATGGACATTTTGAGCTTCGCTCTTGAGGTCACAGGGAATCAGAACCTCTCTGTGGCAGAACACACTGGTTCTCCATAGTTGCCCATCCAGTATTCTCTCTGTATTTCATGTGGGTACCCCGACTGATTATTGGTATTAACTGTTGTATTTCATGTGATGTGCCCTGATTGATTATTGGTTTTAGCTGTTGTATTTCATGTGAAGTGCCCTGATTATTGCTATTAACTGTTGTATTTCATGTGAAGTGTCCTGATTGATTATTGGTTTTAATTGTTGTATTTCATGTGAAGTGTCCTGATTGATTATTGGTATTAACTGTTGTATTTCATGTGAAAGTCCAGATTGATTATTGGTTTAAACTGTTGTATTTCATGTGACATGCCCTGATTGATTACTGGTATTAACTGTTGTATTTCATGTGAAGTGCCCTGATTATTGGCAGTAACTGCTGTATGTCATGTGACATGCCCTGATTGATTATTGGTTTTAACTGTTGTATTTCATGAGATGTGCTCTGATTGATTATTGGTTTTAACCGTTGTATTTCATGTGACGTGCCCTGATTATTGGTTTTAACTGTTGTATTTCATGTAAAGTGTCCTGATTAATTATTGGCTTTAACTGTTGTATTTTATGTGAAGTGCCCTGATTGATTATTGGTATTAACTATTGTATTTCATGTGAAGTGCCCTGAATGATTACTGGTATTAACTGTTATATTTCATGTGACGAGACCTGATTGATTATTGATATTGCCTGTTGTATTTCATGTGACGAGACCTGATTGATTATTGATATTGCCTGTTGTATTTCATGTGAAATGCCCTGAATGATTATTGGTTTTTAACTGTTGTATTTCATGTAATGTGCCCTGATTGGTTAATGGTTTTAACTGTTGTATTTCATTTGAAGTGCCCTGAGTCTTTTTGGATTGCACGCTCAACAAATAAAATTGCAAGGCTTTGCCTTGCCTTTATAAATGAGTCTAACTCAAGGGCTTTCTGAGTCTGTCTGAATAAATTTTATGAATGAAACTACTTTGAGACTATTATTTCTGAATTTACACTCACTTTATATAAATTATTTATCATGATATTCTGTTAATTTTTATTGAATAAACATAAAACTACAAAATGTCATTTTTAACAGCAGTGCTTACATTTTGGAAATTCATTGTTTTATTAATTGTTACCGCCTTTGATGAAAAAATGAATGACTTTTATTTATTTATTTATTTATTTATTTATTGACTGATGGATGTCGGGATAGATGGATGGATGCATGCATGCATGATTAATTGATTGATTGATTTAGTTTTTTTGTCAGGGAAAGGCACACTGAGATGAAGCTTGTTTCCATGTATGACCTGAAGCTTGTTTCCCGGTGTGACCTGAGAAAACATTTTATTTATCAGTTTACTGGGAAGAGGGCAGGATCATTCATCCCTTTTACGTGCCTAGGGAATTACTGGGAAAATTGGCACTATCACAAGTACACAAAACAGTGAATAACATCAGAAACAGAATTGTATAGTGCATGTACAGATAGATCAGTTGCACAAGTAGTTATAAAGTTCAGGTTTAAAAGGACTCTTGGTCAATGACAAAGTAAGAGCACTTGCTATGTTATTGAGAAATGTTGGGCCAGAGTTTGAGAAGGAGGACTCCCCTGTTTTTATTTTACAATGTTTATCTTGGTACCTGTGTGTTCTTGATTCCCCTAGGGACTGCAATTGGCAAGAAGATTGCAATTTAGTCATCTGGTTGATTGGCTGCTGGGTATTAACAACTCTGTACAGTCATTTACTTAAGTTTTTGATTTAACTCTTAAAGTCAGAGGTACTAAATTGAATTCTTAATAAACAAGCATTTGTCAATGCAGAATGTTTGCTTGCTGGCATTAGCATTGGAAGTGCAGGAGTTAGATGCAGAATAGGAATGGCAGTGAAGTATTTAACTGGCTCCAAGCCCACCCCCACCCTGCAGAGATGGACAGGCATTGGAGTGTGCCTTTTGGTTATCGCCCATAACGCTCACACCATTTCACGTCACCTTACCCTGCAAACACCGACAAGTGTTGAGGTGTGCCATGGGGTGTTCGGGCCTTACGCTCACCCCATTCCATAAGGAAATACACTGAAATGGGTGCCATATAGGAGAATGGGGTGAACTCTGGGGCCGAAGAGTCCAAGGCACACATCGATGCTTGTCACTGACTGTAGGGTGGGGGTGGAGGTGGAATGGCATGAGCATTACTGTCGACAATTCCAAGCCACACCCCTGACACCTGTCAGTCCCTACAGGGTAGAGCATTGTGGTCAGAAATCCTAATGCCCTGGGCATTTCCCTGTATTTTCACTCCAAGTTTTCAACATGGGCTTTTTGTGACTGCACTGCATGAACAGTGACACTATCAGTTTGTTAACCGAAAGGTGATTTTACACAGCAACTGTGCCATTTGGCGCCACAGGTGTGAAAAGACATTTCGAACAGGATATGAAAAATGACAGCTGTACTGTTCATGAGGAAGTGTAAAAAAATGGTAATGTTGAAAATCTGGAGTGAAAATATAAAACAATTCGTGAAGTCATGAGCGTGTGTAGTAACTGTGCAATGCACACCCATAATGCAATTATTTGGGGGATGTTTTACACCAGATTTTCAACATAGGCATTTTGAGACCTCTGCTCATGAACAGTGGCACTGTGATTTTCTTAATCTGTCCCAAACGTTGATTTCACACAGCGACCGTGCCCATTGTGTGCCACAGGGGTGAAGATATGTTTCAGGCAGGATGTGAAAATGACAGCTGTACTGTTCATAAGGTGGTGTACAAAAATGACAATGTTGAAAATCTGGAGTACAAATAAAAAACTGGCACAGTTACGAGTGTGCACAGAAACTGCACAACACACGCTGGTAACACAGTACTTTTTGGGAATTTGTTCACCATATTTGCAACATGCTCTTTTTGGGATCTCTCCTGATGAACACTGTTACTGTGATTTTCCTAATCTGTCGCGAACATTGATTTTGCACAGCGACCACACCATCGTGTGACAGATGTGCGAAAACACATTTTGGGCAGGATGTGAAAAATAACAGCTGTACTCTTCATAAGGAGGTGTGGAAAAATGGTAATGTTGAAAATCTGGGGTGAAAATATTAAAAATTCTCAAAGTGACGAGTGTGCATGGGACCTGCATAACACACACTTGTAACACAGTCATTTTTTGGAATTGTTTCACCAAATTTGCAACATAGGCTTTTTGGGAGCTCACCTCATGAAGTGACCATGAAATCACCTTTCCGAACTGAATAATGACATCACAGTGACTGAATTCATGAGGTGTGGTCCCAAGAACCCCAAGTTGAAAGTTTGGTGCCAAAAATCACAAAAATGGTCGAGCTATACACCTAAGTTGAAACCCTCCCATTTATGCCATTATGCAGCTTACCTGCATTTCTTCAGTTCATGGTCGGCTTTGAAGAGCGCAGACATGTTCCTGCTCCACCAAGATCATTCACCAGGCTCTGGAGGTAAGTATGGGGTGGGGTGGTGCGAGGTGGGGTGCAAGAGGGTGGGTGCGGGTTGGGGAGGGGCACCAGACAACTAGAGATTGTTTTCTTGTTTACAAGTTAAAAAAGGAAAAACTTTGCAAGATGGTTTTCCTTTTTACAGGTACATTTGGCATGCTGGGGTGGGCTCCCAATGTGCCACCTGGGTGTTTGGGACTATTGAAGCTGACGCGGATTGGGCACCCCATCGGCAAAGAAAATGGGTCTGTGTTTGCAGGGGACATGATGTCGAGGGGGATTGGGCATCCCCTCGGCATTCAAATTAAACTACAGGGACATCATGCTGACAGGGATTGGGCTCCCTGTTGGCAAATGAACTGTGGAGGGGGCATGTTGACAGGGGGACTGGGCACCTCTGACATCAGCTTTCACGTGGGACTGTGAGACGTGGATGGCGACAGCTGCCACCATGTTTATTGAAATGTTACACCAGGCAAGGCATGCCCTGCAATGACGGGTCGCTCCCTCATTGCAGTGGCGAAATTGTTTCAAGTTGGTGGCTCACTTTTGAGCTGCTGTCATAGACAGTGTGCTCATTCATTGGTGCCACACAGACAAGCCCTAAAAAACAATAGTGGCATTGGCCATAACACGGCAGCACCTCCACAACCTGCTACTTCAGCAAGCTGTCATAACATGTTTCTTGCCCATGCCTGCAAGCAAATATAAAAATAAAGTTGATACCTCCGAGTTCCATAGCACATTCCTGAAGCAAACTGGCAGGTATATGTCTTTGTAGATAGTTTTGTATACTCACCATGTAGTTAGACCTAAAAATGAGTCAGACCTTAAAGTAGTCAAACAGCGAAGTTCGTCTTTTCCAGTTCTGGCTATGCCCACTAGACTGCTAACAAGAAGTCTGCTACTAGTTTCACTAAGCAGCTCTAAAAAGGGGGTGGGAAACATAGACAATGGCAGCAGAAAAAGACTGAAGGTCCATCTAGTCTGCCCAGAGTTTCCTATCTGCCAGGGACCTATTGTCTGTAATGGTTGTATCCCTCCCAGTCCAACCCCTGCTCCCCTACATTCTGCTACCAACCTGAGCAACATCCAGACCCTTCACTCTGTCCCAGCCATGCTTGAAACCATTTGTGGTCTTAGTCCCCACTACCTACTCTGGCAGACTGTTCCATGACTCCAGCACCCTTTCCCTAAAATAGAACTCCTCACATCCCTCTTAAACCTCCCCCCAACAGTTTTCACTCATGACATTGAGTTCTTAACTCTGTACCCTTACTAAATAGTTCTCCACAGTTAGCCTTGTTTTTTTTCCATTCAGAAACTTGAAGGTTTCTATGATACCCCCCCCCCCGTCTCCAGTGAGTACATGTTCAGTACCTTGAGATGATCTTCATAAGATCTGACTTTTTGGCCCTGCATCATCTTAGACACTTTACCTTGCACAGTTTGCAGCCTGTCTTGTCCTTCCTTAGATGAGGACCCCAGAACTGAGCACAGCATTCCATATGTGGCCTCACAAGTGACATATATAGAAGTAGTGGTACTTCTTTTTTTCCTGCTATCAGTACCCCTTCTGATACACCCAGGGTCCTATTAGCCTTACTTTAGGCCTTGTTATACTGGTGTGACTGTTTGAGGGAGTCAATAATGATAACTCCCAGGTCTCTTTCCTCTGCTGTAGTGCTCATTTTAACTCCTCCCATCCAGTACTCTGTCCTGTTTTTTTCCCCCTAGGTGCATAACATTGCATTTTTTGGCACTGAACTCAAATCAACTGCTAAACCTTAGACCACCTCTCTAGCCTTTGCAGATCCTTCTGCATCTCCCTGATCCCTTCTTTGCTATGTACCTTGCCATGAAGTTTCGCGTCATCTGCAAAGAGTCACAGCCAGCTCTGGATGCCCTCTGCAATGTCATTGATGAACATATTGAACAGGACAGAACCCGGGACAGATCCCTGTAGCAACCCACTCATGACCTCCCTCGCTTCTGAATTTGCCCCTGTTTACCACCACCCTCTGCTGTCTCCCCTTCTGCCAGTTTCCTACCCATCTAACTGTGTCCCTAGCTGTGCCCAGATCATCCCACTCCTTCAGCAGTCTTCTGTGTGGCACTGAGGTGAAAGCCTTGCTAACATCAGAGTAGAGTAAATCCCCAGCATGGTCCTTATTTACAACCTTTGTTACCCAGTCAAAGAAAATTACCAGGTTGGTCTGACAAGATCTCCCTGCCACAAACCCATGCTGTTTACTACCCTGTAGTTTGTTGCTCTCTAGGTAGTCCACAAGGTCCTCTTTGATCAGTGACTCTGTCACTTTACCCACTACAGAGGTAAGGCTGACAGGTCTGTAATTCCCAAGTTGCTCCTTGTCCTGCCTTGTGTATTGGGACTATATCTGCTACCCTCCAGTCTTTCAGGACTACCCCTGCATTAACTGACCTATTGAACAGCCCTACCAGAGGTTCGGTCAGTTCCACAACCAATTCCATGAGCACCTTTGGGTGCATCCCATCTGGCCCTGGGGCTTTATCTGCCTCTAGGGTTTCAGCCCCTTCTAGACCCTTTCACTGGTAAATAATGGCTACCTCATTTCAGAGATGATCCTGACAGCCATAGGGAGGGCAAAGATTACTCTAAACAATACAGCTGGAATGGAGCAACCCACCTCAATCTAGAACAACTGTTGTAGCACCACCGGCATGCCATCTCTGGATTCAGTGTAATATATAATGGGAAGACACATAGAGTTATGTTTGTCTTTTATTCAGTCAGCCATCTCAAAGTGAATGTGTTCTGACTTCTACCTTTCTCTAGAATTTGTCCCCCTTGGTGGCAAACCCCAAATTAGGCTTTGGTACACCAGCACTTCTCTCATTTCATATTCTGGGTTTGCATTGCTACCAGGTCCCAATAGGGCATGAACACTGAGCCATCGCAGAATATGTAAAAGTGGGATCCATGGTGCCCACATTCCTTCCAGCATACTGTATGTCACAGTTTACTGCTTTAAAATGTTTGACCTTAACTGATGTGAAAAAATTCCTTGATGCTTTCTTCTGGCAAAATTCTTGTCCACTGCTGGATGTTGTTGTTTTATGGGTTATATTTGTATGCACTTTACATGATCCTGCCACACTTGGCCAACTACACAGCAGGCAAAAATAGACTATAACATACAGTAGGTTATATCTTTGTTCCTTCAATATGAGACTTGGAACTTGTTTGAAATGCATAGAAAATGTTCAGCCTGTTCTTGTCTTGACTCAATAAAGAACTGAAGTTGAAGAAAAATATGGTTCCAGTTAGCAATCCCTGATCCAAGGAGCCAAAGAGAAATGAAACACAGGATGGTTAAGTGACTTGCTGTGGGTCACACAGTATACAGGTAGCAGGTGTAGGATTCAAACCGGGTCTACTGGCTTTCCAGGTTTACAGCTTTGCACTCTAACAACTAGGCTATACTGCCTCTCACTACCTGTACTAGTCTGTACAGTATTTCTCTTGCTGCTGCTGCAAATATCCTCCCAAGGACCCACTTCAACAGTAAATAATTCACCTAAATGAGACTATCCTGGCATGCAAAGATTTGAAATAAGAGGTAAAATAAACTACTGGTATCAGAAAATGCTTGCCATAAATTAAATACTTTGCTGCTTAATGTTATACCAACCCTGAAATCTCCCTGAAGCTAAAGGAAGGACTTGTCTGATCAGTGTGTGATGTTCTTTACAGTTCAAGGTTTGCTCTCTGCTTGAATCACATGCTGTACTGGGTTAAATGTTGTTTTACGTCAATTACTATTTCTTTCTTGGTTCTGAGTTCCCGCCATGGCTGACTTGTACAGATAAAGTAAATCAAAACTTTGGTACAGTTAAAAAAAGGACAGTCAATACAAATATAAGGACAGAGGAGGGCTACCAAAATGGTGTGGGTGTTGCATGGGAAGTCATATGAGAAAATGCTGAAAGATAAACACAGAAATATAAGCTGTGTTTATACGACGGTTGCGCTGCAAATATAAAACTGCAACAGCGTGATCCTGACCACTTGTCACCTACGATCTGTCCATCTTCACAGACCCTCTCTGCACCGCTGCAATTTGTGTCTGGTGAGGGGCTGTGCATTGGGGGCAGTTAGACATCTGCTGGCTGACAGATGGGTTGCTGTGGTGCAGGCTGTCCACACTGCCACTTAAGCTGCTGTAAGCTGCTTGCTCCTCTTGGTGCTCCCAGTTTGCCAGAGAATCTGGGAGTGTCTTAACAAGTGGCTTACCCCAATCGGGTACACGTCCACACATCACATTTGCAGTGGAGCGTGGGATCCCGTGATGTGCTAGCTGGGAAAGGATATCCCGAAAAGTGCTCTCAGGCCAAGCAGAATACTACGGCTCATAAAACCATTTTCAACCTCTCAATTTTGCTTGTAGAAGTGGTTCTGTAGGCTAAAGAGGCAAAGCGTATTTGGGTATAATCAGAAGGAACAAAAAAAAAAAAGTGAAAAACCCACCTGAGGCAAAGGCATGAGTGGCAGAGCAACATGGCCTAGATGGAATGTGGAAGCCCCGAGCCTCTAGCTGCACGATTGCTGGCTGTGAAGCATTCAAAACCTCACTCTCCGGTACCTGAAGAAAATGACTGTTTGCCGACTGAGGAGCGAGGAGGACAAAAATCTGATGATGATATTTCTGAAATAAAACATCTACTACAAGGGCTAGTGGCTGACTTTTCTATTTTAAAACCAACACTAAAGGCCCTAACACAATGGGTGGGGGATGTGGAAGCCAGGGCTGCTTCCCAGGAAAGAAAGACAGTGACAATGGACCTTGAAGTGGTCGCTTTACGAAAACAAGTTAGGAAACTGGAGGATTGACTCGAGGACCAGTAGTCTAGTAGTCGGAGGAACAACCTGATAATGGCAGGTCTTCCTGAGAGGACAAGAGGATCTGATTGAGTATCCTTCATACAAGATCTTCTCATGAAGCTGTTCAGCCCAACACCTTTTGGAGACTCCTATAATATTGAAAGGGCACACCGTTCTTTGAGAGAGATTCCCCCACCTGGGGCTAGACCCCATGTCCTTATCATGTGCTTTTTGAATTACAAGGAAAAGACTCATGCTTTATATAAAGCTAGAGCAAATAAAAATCTACATTGGAAAGGGGCATCTATTTGGCTATTTCAAGACCTGACACCCTCGGTTCGGGAAAAACAGAAGGAGTATGTAGAGATCAAGAAAAAGCTTTATCTTGCATGGGTAAATTTAGAATCCAGCATCCAGCAATGCTGATTGTGAAGTTGCAATCTGGAGAGAGGAGGTATGCGATGGCAGCTGATGCTGAGGAAGGCCTGAGAGTGGTGCTCCTGGCATTGTTTAAGTCTGAGACCTGAAGATTCAAGGTGAGAGGAGGCCCTGTTTGGATGTAGCGCAAAGTGTAAGAAGGATTGTCTGGCAGGAGCTGCAAGTGTATGTTGAGCTTGAACTGCTCCTACTTTATTTTACTCCCCACGCTTTGGAGAACTTTTATTGTTTGGACGACCCTGGAATTCCTATGTGCAGGACTGTTTGGGGGGGGGACCTTAATTATCAGTTTATGGGTTAAAAGGGACCAAGCCCATCTAATTTTTCCTTTAGGCTCGGGGACTAAAAACTTTGCTATGCGCTGGATGCCAGCATCAGATAGCTGGAATGTTCAAGCAAAGCAGAGAGGACTTCTCAAAGTGGACTGCTGTTATTTTCTGTTTCACGGGGGTTGGGGGGGAGAAATGACATTATTCAGTGATAACTGGGATGTTGGCAAATATGTGATACTGAGCATTCTTTTATTGAAATACCAGCTCTAATAGTGTTTTGTTTTACAAAAGTTTTTTTTTTTTCCTCTCTCTCTATGCTGGTTACTTATTGGTTTTAAGGCTTGATATTTTCTTTTTAACCATTCCACTGGGGCTAGAAGACTGGGGTCAAAAAGGGGAAAGCAGACATGGGGGACACTATCTTAATGTGGGGGCACAAACCTATCTTTGCTTATTTTACAAGGTTGAGGGACTGTTAAGCTCTCTGACCTCTGATTGAATGGAGAGGGCTAGGTAGGGATTGGCGTTCGCTCTCCCAGTTACTATTTGATACTGTAGCAGGAGAGGCTCCTAGTGGGGAGAATAATGAACATACTGAGCACTGTGACTTTATGAACCTCTAACCATAGCAGGTATTTGGTCACTTAAGAAACTTAGGGTGGGATCTAAGGTTAGGAGGGTCTACGGATTTTTTAAGAGGATTCAGAAGGTCTGGGGGCACTTCCAGGTTAGCTCATCTACGATTCAACTTGATAAAGGAGGACAATAAGTGGATCAGGGGTTATAGTGGGGGGGATTATGGAGAAAAATGAAGAGACAGAATCCACAGGGGGTCTAAAATGGTGGGCAGACTGTCAGAGGGTGGAAAGCAGGGGTATTGCTACATATAATGGTTGTGCTTAAACTCCTTTCATGGATTGTTAAAGGCCTCAGGGGGAGGATGAAAAGATTGGTGATATTGCAGAATATTAATCAATTGGAGATTCAAATAGCTGCATTATAGAAAACCCATTTACTGAAAGAGGAACTAAATCTATTGAAGAAAATGTGGGCGGGCCAAGTAATTGGAGAAGGGAAGACTAAAGCATCGGGGGGGGTATCGCGATATTGGTAAGAAAAACTTGTCTGTATGTTATCTCTCAAATTAAAGCAAGAGAGGATTGTAGAGAAGTTTATGTCTCAGGTACTATTTTGGGAAATGCATTTTCAATCGCTTCAGTATATGGCCCTACGCCACCTAAATCGGAATTTTTCACCTCATTAGAGGTGGATATAGCTACTCTCCTACCCTACCCACTTATCTTAGCAGGGGACTGGAATCTCTGCTTAGATAACTGGGTGGACAGGAACCTTCTCTCTAAAAGACTGCCTTCTTTGGCCCAGGCAGCTTTCACTAGATTTTTGCAGGTCACAGCATTAGTAGACCCCTATAGGGTGTAAAATAAAGGGAACACAGACATGACCTTCTATTCTGGAGCGCATCACTCACACTCCCAAATTGACTTTTTTTGGTTAATGGGGTCGCACTAAGGGGAGTTAAGGAGCTGGCAACTCTTAGCAGAATATTGTCTGACCATTCTCCTATACAGTTACTCTGGGAAACAGATGCCATTCCTCTAAAACCATATAGCTGGAGATTAGATGATACGATGTCTATGATTGGCAAGGCTGTGTCCAAATTGGAGGAAGCACTGGTAGAAATTATTCAGACTCAGTTACCAACACTCCAGGACAAGAGACTTGCTTGGCCTACTTGTAGAGTATTATATGTAGTATTAGCCCAAGAATATACTGCTAGAAGAAACAGTATGAATAGAGCGTGGGAAGAATTTCTAACAGGAGCCATTAAGTCACTAATCCTACTGGAGGGTTCTTCTAGACAGCTAGACAATGAGCTTAAAGAGTTAAGAGATGAAATGAGAAGTATACTGTATGACAGGCTAGATCGCTGGCTAGAAAAACTACAAGCTAAATATTTAATGCAGGGGGATGTGCCAGGCCGATTGCTGGCTAGTAGAATCAAAGAATGGGAAGCAGAATGGACGGTTCCTGCAACAAAATTTAATGGAGACATTATTACAGACCTAGGGAATGGCCAATGCTTTCGCAGACTATTACATAGGGATTTATCAAGGAGAGATTATCAGTAATGAAGAAGAGATTAAAGGGTTTTTAGATAAGACACCTCTGCCTAGGTTGGATCAGGTGATGGCCCAGGCACTGGCAGCCCCAATCCAGGAAGCAGAAATAATAGCGGCAGTTAAAGCATTGCTAAATGGTAAGACACCAGGGCCTGATGGTATTACAGATAAATTTTACAAAGTTCATTTGGTATCTATACTCCCCCTACTGAAAGATTTATTCTCACACATTATGCAGGAAGGGGTTCCCCATCCTCCCTTGTATCAAGCTTACATTACGCCTATCCCAAAGCCAGACAAACCAAAAGATCTTCCAAGTAATTATAGATCCATTGCTTTAATAAATCAAGATATCAAGGTGCTACCGAGGATCCTGGCTAATAGAGTTTTAAGAGTTGCTCCCTTATTAATTAGTCAGGATCAAGTAGAGTTTATACCAGGTCGTGGGGCACATGACACATTAAGGAAGCTTCATCATATCATTGGCAGGGCCTCTAACTCCAAGTTACCCACGGCTCTGATTGCACTCAATGCTGAGAAGGCCTTTGACAGGGTATCCCATGCTTTTCTATTTCTTACAGTGGAGAAAATGGGCTTTTCAGAGGGCCTTCTCAGGGGTCTCAGAAACCTTTATGCAAACCCCACTGCCAGGGTTCTGTGTAATGGTTATTTATCTAAGGAATTCCTTTTGATGAATGGGACTAGACAGGGATGTCCCCTGTCAGCAATTTTGTTTAATGTTTACTTGGAACCTTTATTAAGAGTGCTCTTCATGGATCCTGCGGTACAAGGGATTAAGGTTTGTGGGAGGGAGCTTAAATTCTCTGTTTTTGATGATGACATATTGCTGCACTTGCAGGAACCAGCAGACAGCTTCCAAAAGGCTTTGGAAATCATTCGCCAATTCTCAGTGGTCTCCAATTACAAATTAAATCTGAGTAAAACACAGGTTCTTCCTCTTACTCCTTATACTTATAGAGCAGACTTTGAATCATTGCAAATTAATTGGGTCCCAACTAAAATGAAGTACCTGGGCATATGGATCATGGCTAAATCAGAGGATGGGGTGGAAGCAAACATTGATAGCCTTTTATCTGTAATTAAAACAGATATTCTAAGATGGAATAAACTCCCCCTAAATTTTGCTGCCAGAGTGGGATTGATCAAAATGAACCTTCTACCTAGATTGCTGTACCTGATTCACTTGTTGCCCTATAGTATTCCTAAAGGAAGTTTTATTAACATTCAGAGGGTAATCTCTGCATTCCTCTGGGATTCAAAACCCCCAAGAAGAAAACATACTATTTTATGCCTTCCCCATCATATGGGGGTTATTAACCTTCTGGACCTCCGCTTATATTATGCGGTGGGACAACTAGGTTTAATGGGACGGTGGTGCAGAAACCTGAATGAAGAGGGATACATCCCAACCTGGCTGCAAATTGAGAGACAAATTCTTGAGGATCTGAAACTTTCCCCAGCAGCATTGTTCTTTTCAGATCCAGACGGACTACCTGAAAAGGGGAAGCGGACACCAATTTTCAAATCAATGTTGACATGGTGGAATTTTTTAGAGGAGAGATCAAATGAGAGTTCTGGATAAACCTATCCAGGGAAACCCTAATCTTCATCTTGGGGGACAAATAATAAATAACCACTGGGCTCCACACTTAACTGATCTAACTTTGGCAGATTTTGTTGTAGACAATATGCAGGTCCTACCACTGCAGACTAGGGACTGGAATTTTTTTTTTAATTCAAATTACCAACATGGTGCAGCACTTTTTAAGAGATAGTAGAGATGCTGGACAGAAATCATTTTCCTGGGATAATCTGAGGGAGATTAAGTACTCCCAACATCCTCTCTCAAAAGTTTACAGGGTGCTGCTAGAGTTTGTGAGCTCTGGTTCCTTAGCCCAGATTTCATACTGGGAGAAACGTATAACCCCCCCCCCCCCCGAGGCCTGACTGGAAACAGATCAGGAAGAGTGGTAAATTTTTACCTGTCCCTAAGTACAAGATTATGCAATTTTTTATTTCTTCAAATATCTGCTATACCCCTGCTAAGCTATGTTCTAGGAGACTCAGACAGACAGACCTGTGCTTTAGATGTGAAACGAATACAGGGGATTTGTTACATGTAATGTGGGACTGTTCCAAAGTACATTCATTATGGGTTCATATCGAGCAGAACATGAATCCCTTATTAAACTATGCAGAATATATTAGGCCAGAGATCTGTGTTTGGGGGGATATGAACTCGGTTTCGAGGGCATCTGCCAAATACCATATTGCTTTGATGTCTGCCCTAGTTAAGGCATTTGTCCTGAGACACTGGAAAAGTGACCTTACTTACAAGTACGATCAATGGGTGAGAGATTTGTTACACACACAAGATAGACTCAAGACACAAATGGTAGCAGAGGGCAAAAGAAAAATCTATGATAAAAGATGGAGTACGTTAGAAGCAGTGTATTCAATACAAGTCAAGAGTATTCAGACCCAGATCTGTCTGTCTGATTGTGATTAGTTAGCAATATATGGTTAAGGAAAAGGTTTAAGTGATTATGATCCATATTTAAGATCTTAACCTTTTTTTTTCTTTTGTACTTTTCTATTAGATGTGCTTCAGATACCTTAGATAGGTCACAGTAAACTTTTATTCGATCTGCCAAAATAATGGGTGTAGGATGGATTCCCTCTCTTTCCTAGGGACATGGTTGCCAAAGCTTGGTTTAACTGACTTATAACCGAATAGAACTCAATCATAATATTATCGAGGGGTAGTCAGCATAGGTAATTGGATATGATGTTATCCAGTTTAGATTTGATAGCTTTGAACGTACCCCAGTAAGTTAATTGAATAATGGCAAGATTAGTGTATGGCAACTGTGTATGTACATAGTTCTAGGGCTGTATATAGTAACCACGTCCAGTTTGGGGATGCGGGCCTGGGCTATACCTGGGTATGTGTGTAAGTATGTCTTTCTTTGTGTCTGATAAATTTCAATAAAGAAGTTTAACAAACGTTTGCACTGGAGCAACCCGAGCACATGAGTCACTCCAGTGCAAATGTGACCGTGAAACATGGCTATAGACTGATGGCATGTAAGGACTGATTGGACCACCCAGTCTGCACATTTTTTTCTACCTTCATTTTTGCTGCAGGCTGTACTTGATCTACAGCACTTTCTCCACTACTCCTCCTCCTCCCCTTCATTGCCTCTATGATTCCCTTGTGCCTATCCCAGGCATTTTGAACCCCACCACTGTTTTTGCCCACATCACCTCCACAGGAATCTACCACTCATTCCGTGAAGAAGTACTTCCTCATATCACTCCTGAATCTACCCCCTCCAGCTCCATAGCATATCCTCTTGTTCTAGAGCACTTTTTTTTTCTAAAAAATGCTCCCTTCTTGTACCTTATTTACCCCTGTGAGGTATTTAAAGGTCTCTATCATATCCCTCCCCCTCCCTCTGGTAACCGGTTACAATAGCGCTACAAATAAAGTGCATGTAAGAAGTGCATTGTCCCAATAGTGTATCAGGGACAGCAACAGGGGTAGAATAGTTTTGTGCAGTAAGTGTTACCCAAGTCGCCGTCCATGGTACTAGAGAAGAAGAAAAGGGCTGGGAAATGTGGAAGGCTTGCTAAGCTGCTCTTGTGGTGGAGAGGGCTCAGGCATACAGCAGCTTGGCCAGAATGGTGGAGAAGACCAGTGTTCTAATCCTGGTCTCTGATACTTTTGTTTTACCCTGTAATCCAATTCTGACTCGGAGTTGATTATTTTAGCTATGGCGGGTGCGTGGGGCAGAGCCCCACACTAAAATATGAGTTTGGGCTGATAGCAGTCGTCAGTTTGCTTTGCGACCACTACCAGTGGCATTGAATTTGCTCTTGCTGCTGTTGTGAAGAGTGCTGTATGGAAGGGGGTGCCCAATCCCCCGTCGGCTCCAGGCCCCCCCCACCAGCCTTCCAGCTGCCATGCTGGGAGCCCACCCCAGCGTGGTCCAAGTCCGTATGGCCGACGGGGGTGCCCAATCCCTCGTCGGCTCCAGGCCCCCCCAACAGCCTTCCAGCTGCCATGCTGGGAGCCCACCTCAGCGTGGCAAATGTCCCGCATCGTCTAACTAAAAAACAAACAAACCTGTAAACAAAAACAATTCCCTTGGTGCTCTCCCTGCCCACCCACGCCCACCCACTGTGCACCCTGCCTCCCCACACCTCCCTCACCACATACTTACCTCTGGAGCTTGGCGCGACGATCTTCAGTAGACCGGGAACACGTCTGCACTCTTCAAAGCTGACTGCAAACTGAGGAAATGCCGGTAAGCTGTATAATGCAATAAATAGGTGTTTTTCAACTTTAATGCTTATCTCACGCATTTTTTGGAATTTTGGCACCAAATTTTCAACGTGGGGTTTTTGGGACACCTCCTCATGAATTCTTGAACTGTCATGGTGTTAATCAGGCCTGAAGGGTGATTTCACAGTCACTGCATGAAATCACCTTTCAGGACCGAATAATGAATGACAGTGTCAGTGTTCATAAGGTGGGCTCTCAAAAGCCTATTTTGCAAATTTGGTGAAAAATTCCTAAAATGATCATTTTACGAGCATGCATTGCGCAGTTCCTACGCACTCTCATAAGTTCACAAATTTTTAATATTTGCACTTTGGATTTTCAACATTGCCATTTTACCACACCTTCTTGTGAGCAGTACAGCTGTCATTTTTCACGTCACCCAAAATGTGTTTCCCTGCATGTAGAGCACAATGGCGCAGTCGGTGTGTGCAATCAATGTTTGGGACAAATTAAGAAAATCACAGTGACACTGTTCATGAGCACAGGTCTTAAAATGGATATGTTGAAAATTTGGTGAAAAAAATTCCCAAAAATGACTGTTTTAGGAGCGCATGTTGCGCAGTTCCTATGCACGCGCCCAAGTTTACAAATGTTAAATATTTGCACGCCAGATTTTCAATATTGCCATTTTATTGCACTTCCTTATGAGCAGTACAGCTGCCATTTTTCACATCTCACCCAAAATGTGTTTCCACACATGTAGCACACAATGGTGCAGTCAGTGTGTGAAAGCAATGTTTGGGACAGATTAAGAAAATCACAGTGACACTGTTCATGAGCAGACGTCTTAAAATGGCTATGTTAAAAATTTGGTGAAAAACGTCCATAAAATGACTGTTACAAGTGAGCATTGCGCAGTTTCCATGCACTCTCGTAAGTTCATAAATTTGTAATATTTTCAGTCCAGATTTTCACCAGTGGCATTTTTCCACACTTCCTTATGAACAGCTGTCATTTTTCACAACATGGCCGAAATATGTTTTCACACTTTCAGTGCAGAAATGCGTGGTTGCTGTGGGAAATCATTGTTTGGGACAGATAAAGAAAATCAGTGACACTGTTCATGATCTGAGGTCCCAAAATGCCTGTGTTGACAATCTGCTGTAAAAAATCCCCAAACTAATTATATTACAGGTGTGCGTTGCACAGTTTCTACACACGCTCTTGACTTCACCAGTTTTTTTTTTATATTTTCACTGCAAATTTTCAACATTGCCATTTTTTACATCTTCCCATGAACAGTACAGCTGTCATTTTTCACATCCTGTTTGGAATGTGTTTTGCTCCTGTGGTGCTAAATGCCGTAGTCGTTGTGCATAAGCAGCTTTTGGCTAACAAACTGATATTGCCACTGTTCATGAGGTGGGGGGACACAAAAAAACCTTGTTGAAAATTTGGAGGGAAAATACCAACGAATGCCTGAGGCGTTAGGGTTTCCGACCATAACACCCCACCCCACCCTGTAGAGAATGACAGGCATCAGGGGTGTGACTTGGGATTCTCATCTGTAATGCTCATACCATTCCACACCCTGCAGCTAGTGAGAGGAATTGAGGTGTGCCTTGGACTCTCCCGCCCCAAAGTTCACCCCATTCTGCTATACCGCATCCATCTCACTGTATTTCCTGATAGAATGGGGTGCGCATGCCTGTCAGCCTCTGCAGGGTGGTGGTGGGGTTGGTTTCAGTTCACTACTTCACTGCCATTCCTATTATGCAGCTCTGTAACTCCTACACTACCAATGCCTATGCCAGCAAGCAAACATTCGGCATTGACAAATGCTTGTTTCTTTAGTAGCTTAATAAAACTTTTTTTTTAAATAATGATGCAAGGGACTAGTGGTAGTGGGTCTGACTATGGACAGAGTGGAAGAGGAGGAGGATGCATTCACCTTAACAGGTGCGCATTTATAAATGAGCCCCCCTCAGCAGCAGGAGCAGTTGGTCCCGGCCTGTGCCCTCCAGCAGCAGTAGCAGGTGCTGGTTGTTGGCCCTGAACCAGCAGGTTGCCCCCCAACCCCTGTCCGCAGCAGTGTCAGCAGGAGCAGCTTCCCCCTTCCAGCAGTAGGACGTGGACCCTGCCACAGCCACCCAGTAGCAGGATGTGGACCCTGCCACAGCCACCCAGCAGCAGGATGTGGACCCTGCCACAGCCACCCAGCAGCAGGATGTGGACCCTGCCACAGTCACCCAGCAGCAGCAGCAGCAGTCAGACTCAGAGCCCATTGCCCCCCCCTCAGGAGGAACATGTAGCTCCTGCGTCTGCCGGCCCCAGCATAATGATGTAGAGGGAGAGGCCTCCCCCCTTGGATATCAGCTTGTGCCCCCCCAACCAAAGATCATCACCAGTTTGGGCATTTTTTACCATAAAGGCTGATGATTTAAGTGTGGCTGTCTGCAGTCTTTGTGGAAAAAATGTTGAAAGGGGGAAACCAGAGTCCCACTTTGGGACTTCTGGGCAAAGGAGCTACCTGCAGCACCACCATGCTGCAGAGTAGCTCTCAAAACAGCGAGAGACAGCAGTAGCAGGAGGCAGCACTAAGGTTCGGGGACACTATACCGGGGGGGGGGAGGTCTAACAGTGGGATTCATCTGGAACAGCCAGAAGCATCCCCCATCTGTGATGCATGACAGAGGGCCCGGTGGCAACGCCCCCGCCCTAAGCATCTTGCAGCCCCCCCAAGCCAGGTGGTGGTCACCAGGGCAAACCTGGAGGCTGTGTGCATTGAGGTGCAAAGTATTCATCAGAACATTGAGCAGCTTCACCAGGAGGTCAGGGGGGACCTCCAAAAATTAATGGCAGACCAGGATAAGGTGTTAGACCTCCTGTTTGAGCTCCATGGTGGTGGTGGCACAAGTGGCAGTGCACAGCAACAATGAATGGCCTGTGGATCTGTTGGTGGGCCAGTGTTGTTTTCTTTTTCTTCTCCTTTATTCGTTTTTGTCACTCTTCTTGTTCTGCACCCCCTCCCTTAAAAAAGACCCCCCCAAAAAATTAAAAAAAATAACAAAAAAATATTTTCTTTCCTTTGTCTTCTAATCTCTATCCTCTTGTTGATTTTATCTTTTCCTGTTGTTTATGCTCCCTTCATTCCCCATCCCCTTTCACATATGAATATGAGTAACTTTTCCCTCCTCCTGACCATGCATGTCCCCACTCCCTGGTTCCCGCCTCCCCCTTCCCCATTGTAGTTGTAGTTGTATACCGTGCCCATAAATTGTGTACCTTCCTACTTTTATCTTACTCCATTTTTCTTTATGTTTCCTCCTTGCTCCTTCTATCCTATCCACCAATGTCAAGTATAAGCACTTCACTATGAACAAACATGTAACCCCCAGGTGGCACTTTCCCAAGGGCTACTACCCCTGCCTGCTTGGCTAGTATCAGGTTAAGGTGCTTGAGTTCTGGAACAGGTGCCTCCACCCAGAGGTCAGGGCTGGTAGTGGTCAAACTAACCTGGGCACAGCTCTCCAGGACACTGTAACCCCCCTCTTACCCTTCTAGTGGCCTGAGCAATATACGGTAATCACTTTCACAGTACTCCTTGTATACCATGCCAGAACCCACACTGTTTGCACTTACCACCAGGGCAAGTTCCTCTGGCTCGACCCTGGGGACCCCCTGTAAAACAAGGTTATGCACAGTAAATAGCAACAGTACAGTACTCTGGGCACAAACTGGAACCACAGTCAGGTTAAATGCAGCAAAAAAAGTCAGATCTGATTTATTCAGGGGACTTGAACAAGGAATGGGTGTAATCAGTTTGATTGGCTTAAAGGCTATATTAATCAAACAGTTATACATGCACTTTAAGTCTTCACACAGTCACACAATCTGGGTACCCAGGTAGGAACATGGTGGCTAGCTAGAAACATTGCTGCTGGTTGGGGCCCTGTGATGGAAGAAAGCAACATGCACAACACATACTACTTGTAATCCGGAGCTGGGGGGGGGCTCAGTTCGTGAAAGAAAAAGCAACAAGACAATCAGATGACAACACTTTAGATTTAGCTGTTGTTGCAGGGAGCTATCCTGATGTTTACTCACAGTACCCAATACTGGACACAGGCAGGACGAAACTGAGACTGCAGGTTGTTGAGCTGGGTTGCCCGGAGAAGCAGAGCCCACACAAATCACTGAGGCATTGTTCCTGCTCAAGTATTGAGCAGGGGGCTGATCCCCAGGCAGGCCTCTCGTCGATGGCGTTCTCTGTGCAGCAGGTAGTCAGGCTGGGTCAGTGTGGCAAGGCCCAGACCCAATGGAGATGATTTTGGATTCAGTCCATGGGGCTGGATGCAGGTTCTAGCAAGCAGAATACAGTTCAAACCACAGTGGGGAACCAAATTGTGACCCACTAGCAGCACACAGCACATTTACATGCAAGGAAATTCTAACGCAGCTTCCAACAAGCAGAATACAATTCAAACCAGAGTGGGGAACCAAATCATGACCCACTATAAGCACACAACACATTCACATGTAACGAAATTCCGCTGTACCAGGCAAAAGGCTCTCCGGTCACAATAACAGAGCCTCTGCACAATCCAGGAGTTCAGAGGTGGCTGGAAGTCCAGACAGGCCGATCGCATTCAGCAAATCTTCGGTCTTCTTCGGGTAGGAGCCTGGTCACAATTCAGTGGCTTACTTCGCTCTCCAAGTTCAGATTCAGTCCAAAAAAGGCACAAGTTCCCTCTCAAGGACAGCAGGCAGGCATGCAGGCCAAAATTCAGGCCTTTCCACAGTTCTCCTGCATGAACCACTATGAATTGCTGCTCAAACTACCTCGAGCTGTTACTACTTCACTTCCCAACTTAGATCTAACTGAAACTGCAAGCAGTTTGGGACTTCCCCAAGATCCAAAAGGTTCAGTTGACTGATCTGTCTGTCAATCACAACAAGAGCTCCCCCTCCAGGTTATTTTAGCTGCAAAAAGCCCAAAACTACAATTCCTACAACTTTTTTTTTTTTTACTCCCCTCTCCTCTCAGCTCTCCCCTCTTCAGGAGACACCTATGGCCTTTTCAGCCCTCACTCACCTACCTGGTGACCAGTGCAGTCCATCCCCCATGGAGCCATGGTTATACCCCCATGTGGGTACGGGGTGGAGGCCCTTACACCCCGATGCGTCTATATTTCTTCGGGATACTGTCTCCGGGCCGGTAGGGGCATTGAAGGTCGGAGCCTGGTGCTCCGTCTACTGGGAGACTGCGCGTTTTTTTTTTTCCCCATGTTCTCTCGGCGTGCCATGTCCCCGGACGTCAAGGCGCTGAAGCGCCGACGTCTGGCACATCACCCCTCTGTTAAGCATCGGGCTTGCTGTACCTTGGGTCTCCACCTGGGGCCAGACAAGAGCCGATCTCTGGTTCCCCCTCCTCCCGGAGAGGATGAGCAATCCCTAGGGCGCTCAAGTCCTCTTCCCCCAGCAGGCCCTCCAGCTCCCGTGCTCATTCCCGAACCCGGGTCGCTGGCCTCGCAAGCGGAAATCCAACTGCTGCACCGGGCAGGCCAGCCACAATTCCAACAACTTTTGATCCCACCAAGCCCCTGTAGGCAGGCTCCATTTTAGAGTCCCACATGTACTGATTGGCCCATTTCAGCAGTCCAGAACCAAGATGATGGAAACAAACAGAACTGTCCATGCTGCAAACAAGGCAGGTTAGAACAAACTTCAATATTATTACTACTCTAACAAATGATCAGCAAACAAGCACATCTTCTAACAGAGCTCCCTTTTAGATTAATTATTACTGCAATCCAGGCAGCTCTTAAAGAGACAGTACACAAGAGGCTATATAGGCAGTCTTTGGCAATCACATTTAAACTGCAAAAACGCAGGACACCAGCCTGGCATTGAGCATTTAGACAAGCTCAAGGAAGACTTTTCGGGAACCCCCCAGTTGTAGTTGGGTTACAAACATATTTTCCAAAGCTATGTGAGAGTGAATCTTGGCTCTGCTCTTGTAAAACAGGGCCCTAAGGTAATGAAATGCTTCCCAAAAAATGTGACATCAAATTGAGGATGAAATGCTCTGTCAGTCCTGATGTTTTATGGTGCCCCACCAGCAACCAGACATTAAAATGCTGTTTTGGCCACTGTTTACAATTGTCTTTCGGACCTATCTTATTTCTGCCACTCCAGCACAGGCTGTAAACATCCAGAAATGTAGCAGAAAAAATGGTACATTAAATTGAAAGTGGAATCTGATCTCAGCCGTTATGTTTTAGGGTCCCCTCCCCCCACTACACAGACATTAAGTAGCTGTTTTAGGGCATGTTTACCCAATATTTCTGCCTAAAACTCACTGCTGCTGGCTCAAAACATGTTCAGAAATGTTTCTCAAAAAAATGCACAGTACATTGAGAGTGAAATCAGGTTTGAGACATGCAGTTACAGGCTCACATCTACCCTGCGGACCCAAATGTGCTGTTTTCTGCACGGTTTAAATGCTTTTTGGGCCTGAGTGTGTGGCTGCATGTTCAAATCATGTGCCACATGTCCAGAAATGTTTCCCAAAAAATTGCACTGTACACTGAGAGTGAAATCAGGTTTGAGACACGCAGTTACAGGCTCACACCCACCCTGTGAGCCTAAATGTGTTGTTTTCTGCATGGTTTAAATGCTTTTTGGGCCTAAGTGTGTGGTTGCATGTTTAAATCATGTCCCACACGTCCAGAATGTTTCCAAAAAAATTGCACAGCACATTGACACAGAAATCTGGTCTCAGCCATGATGTTTTCTGGCGCACCACCACCACCCGGACCAAACGATGGACTTTGGCCCACTTTTACAATTATCTTTAGGCCCTATCTTGTTTCTGCCACTGTAGCACAGGAAATAAATGTTCAGAAATGTTGCAGAAAAAATTGTACATTACATTGACACAGAAATCTGGTCTCAGCCATGATGTTTTAACGTGCCCCCCTCCCCCACCACCCCAGACATTAAATAGCTGTTTTAGGGCCCGGTAGCCAAATATTTCCGCCTGAAACTCACTGTTGCCAGTGCCAAACTGGGCCTGCAAGTCCAGAAATGTTTTACTAAAAATGCGACATCAAATCAAGACTGAAATGCACTGTCAGTCCCGATGTTTTAAGGTGTGCCACCACCTCAGGGATCTGAAAAGGGGTGCCAACATGCAGAGAAAATTAATTCCTCCTGCAAAATGCTGCGCTACTTTCAACCAAATATTTCTGCCTGAAACTCACTGTTGCCAGTGCCAGACTGGGCCTGCAAGTCCAGAAATGTTTAACTAAATATGTGATATCAAATTAAGACTGAAATGCCCTGTCAGTCCTGATGTTTTATGGTGTGCCACTTTCCCTCTTCTGGTCCCTCTCCTTTGTTTGTCTTTTGACCTTGGGTTCCACTCCAACAAGGAGCACTTTTTCCTTTTTCCTTTTCTTCCTCTGCCCACTACCAACCTGTCTCCTACTTTATTACTACCTGCTGTCTTTGTGCTTTATTCCTCATCCCTCGTACACTGCTCAATCACTCTAGAAATTGACCTGATTGTAGTTTTGATGCATGCTTAACCTAAATGATGCATTGTTCTTGTCAGCTTTTCCACTGTTAATTCACTCAAACACTTATCATTTGTAGTATTGTACTAAATATTTTTCATTAAGATTGTCTCTGTACCCTCCGAGGCCGTGCCTGAAAATAGTCTTGTTGGCTAGTGCACCTACCCAGTTAACAAAAACTAAATACATTCTTTCCTGCTGCTGCTGTGTTTCAGTTGATTGACATAGAAATGCAGAATTATCAATTCCCTATCCCTGTGCTGCTGTACTGATTGTCTAGCTGTGTTGAC
This sequence comes from Neoceratodus forsteri, assembly GCA_016271365.2. Classification (NCBI taxonomy): domain Eukaryota; kingdom Metazoa; phylum Chordata; order Ceratodontiformes; family Ceratodontidae; genus Neoceratodus; species Neoceratodus forsteri. The sequence continues at coordinate 941,878,470 of CM057450.1, forward strand.
TGACTGTCTCTGTGGTAGTACCTTGCCTGGCGGTGGGGTAGTGAATTAAATTTTGGGACACTGTAGCTTGCTGCCTACTGCTGTCTATGACTACTACTTTCCAAGCTGCCACAAGAACTACTGTTCTGGTTGGCTGATGCCTGGTGGATTATCCTCACACAGTCCATACTGCTGCTGCTTAACACGTAAGTATCTGTCTTCATTGTTTTTCCTGTGTAAGGTTAGGGTGTTGGTGGGTTGGCATTTATGGCATCTTGAGTTCTAATATGCTTGTACTGCTCTTATAATATTTTTCAGTGTGCTGTGGATGCTACAGGGGGCATGCCTTAGACAACTAGTATTGGAGCCCACTCGAGAGGGAGCAATCTTAGACCTGGTTCTCTCAAATGGAGATGGAGAGAGGATCACAGATGTAGAAGTGGGTAGCCATCTGGGAACTAGCGACCATTGAACAGTATGGTTCACAATAAACACAGCAATAGAGTCAAGCCATACAAAGGCAAAAGTACTGGACTTTAGGAGGGCTGACTTTGCCAAAATGGGTGGGTGCCTAAGGAATGCACTAGCAAATGGGCAGGAAGGAGGGGTGGAAGAACACTGGGAAATAATAAAAAACTGCCATCACAGAGGTAACAAGCCTTTGTGTGAAGTAAATAAACAAAACAAAATGATGCAAGAAACCACTATGGTTCTCAAAGGAAGTGGCAGTGAAGGTTCAAGAGAAAAAGAAAGCATTCAGGAAGTACAAGGAATCACAGAAGGAGCAGGACAGAGAACTGTATCAGTTAAAGCAAAAGGAAGCTGGGAAGGCAGTCAGAACAGCCAAGGCCCAAACCGAGGAAAAGATAGCCAGCTCAGTTAAGAAGGGGGATAAAACCTTTATAGGTACGTTAGGGAGCCGAAGGAAGACCAAGGAGGGATAGTGAGGCTTAATAAAGGGAGGGAGGGTGGGCAGAGGGAGACTGTGAAAAGGCAGAGATACTAAACAAATATTTTTGCTCAGTATTTACAAAGGAAGGGGGGGGTACCTAGAACAAACAGTAGAAACACACTGGATACAGAAGTTGATACCAGCCCATTTACAGAAGAAAGGGTTCTGAAAGAACTGTTAAAACTGAAGGTGGACAAAGCAATGAGGCCTGATGGGATTCATCCCAGAATTCTAAAAGAACTAAGGGTAGAACTATTGACACCACTGACTACCCTCTTTAACAAATCATGGGAGGATGGGGTGGTACCCGAGGACTGGAGGAGGGCAGATGTGATTCCTCTTCACAAAAGTGGGAGCAAGGCAGAAGCAGAAAACTACAGACCTGTTAGTTTAACCTCAGTGATAGGGAAAATGATGGAAACACTTCTGAAGGAAAGAATTGTCGAGTATCTAGAGGCCAGTGGGGCACAGGACCCAAGGCAGCATGGATTCACAGCGGGAAGGTCATGCCAGATGAATCTGATAGATTTCTTTGACTGGGTGACCAAAGTAGTAGATTAGGGAGGGGCTGTGGACATGGCCTACCTAGACTTTAGCAAGGCATTTGACACAGTCCCACACAAAAGATTAATATACAAGTTAGCCAGCCTGGGAGTGGGTCCCAAGATGACAGCCTGGGTAAAGAATTGGCTGGAGAATAGGACACAGAGAGTAATAGTAAATGGAGTCCACTCTGAAGAAAGGGGAGTTACTAGTGGGGTACTGCAGGGTTCAGTATAAGGACCGGTCCTTATCAATGTCTTTATAAGTGACATTGCAGAGGGACTGGAAGGAAAAGTATGTCTCTTTGCAGATGACACAAAGATCTGCAACAGAGTTGATGCACAAGGTGGGGTGGAAAGGATGAGAAGTGACTTGGCAAGGTTAGAGGAATGGTCAAATGTGTGGCAGCTTAGATTCAATGCTAAGAAGTACAAGGTAATGCACCTGGGAAACAAAAACCCTGGGGAAGAGTACACAGTGGGGGGAGGGGGGTGAGATAGTAACAACAACAAAAATGGAAAGGGACCTGGGGATAGTCATATCAGATGACCTAAAGGTGGGCAAGCAATGTGAGAGGGCAGCAAGGAGGGCTGGGGGGATACTGAAATGCATATGGGAGAGGCATCACCAGTAGAAAACAGGAAGTTATTATCCCTCTGTACAGACAGCTGCTCAGACCCCATCTGGAGTACTGCGTGCAGTTCTGGAGACCCAATCTCCGCAAAGACATAGACATGATGGAAGCTGTCCAGAGAAGGGCAACTAAAGTGGTGCAGGGTCTGCACCGGAAGACATATGAAGAGAGACTAAAGGAGCTTAATATGTATAGCCTCGAGGAAAGAAGGGAGAGAGGGGACATGATAGAAACTTTCAAGTACCTCAAGGGAATCAACAAAGTCCAAGAGGGTAGCATCTTTCAAAAAAAGAGGTGTGCAAGAACAAGGGGCACAATTTGAAGATGGGGGTGGCTCAGAGGTAATTTAAGGAAGTATTTTTTCACAGAGAGGGTTATGGATGCATGGAACGGCCTTCCAGAGGAGGTTGTGGAGTCAAAAACAGTGGTGGAATTCAAGCATGCATGGGACAGTCATAAGGCCATTCTAGGGGGTTGGGGTAGGAAGAAGTAGGCTGCTGGTTAACTAGGATCTGCAGCTTATCCAGTAGGTAGGAAAATGGGCAAACTGGGTGGGCCAAGCGGTCCTTATCTGCCGTCAAATTCTATGTTTCTATGATATCATCATGCCGGGCTGTGAGAGAGGAAGATGTATGGATCTTCCCAATTTCCCAACGCAGACGGTAAGTATTGGAATTTTCATACAAGTATGGTATGTCTATTACTGCCATTGCCATATGGTTGTCTGAGCTTGATAGTAATTGTGTTATTTTTTACTTTTTTCAACATCAGGAATTCAGGCGAAGTTAAATATTTTTCCATCCTGCTGCTGCTGGCTGCTGAACCAGGTCTAGGGGATTTAGTTAATTGCGTGATGGTTCCACTTTCGCAGTCCTTGAGGTAAGCATGTCTTCATTTTTTATGATTCTCTGGGGAAGGGGGTCAGGGGGTGGATGGTCATGGGTGGTGATGAGGAATTTTGAACAATCACCAAAATTTGTTCTTAATTTTTTTCTTATGTCAAGTTACGCAGTGCTGATAGGGGAAGAGGACTGCCTGCTAGTGCTACTGTGCTTTGCCAGACTTTAGTCTGGATTGGAATCATGTGCACCACACAGCATGTTCCTGTGGGAATGTCCTCAGTTGAATGACATCACATCACAGGGTATTTTAAGTATACATTTTTTTCTCTGCTTTTTCTTCCAACTTGTTAGGTAAAAGCAGGTATGCAGATTGATTAGTATCCAGCATTTTTTCTTATCTTTGGTCTTGCTTAGGTCATTTTCCTCCACTGAGGTTTCATTGTATGTCGTATCATGATGACTACATGATCAATCCAGGCCATGCAGGAGCTGTGTTGTGTCATTGTAAGGCAGGGGTGTTGCTTGAACTGTGATGTTGGCCACTGGACTGGTGGTGTCCATACTATTACCATTAATGAATAATCACCACTGCCACCCACGTACATGGAGGAACTATATGCGAATATAGATGGTTGATATGCTGTTTAGTAAATAAGTAGGTGGAGGGGGGGTTAATGTCTTGTCTAATCAATGTTGATTGCATAGCTTCAGTAATCATGAACATTTTGAATCCATTCAAAAGTGAGGACAGCAGCACACTCACCCTGCCATGACCCCCCAACCCCCACCCCCAGGAACCATTGCGGTTTTGGCATACCTTAACCTGGTTCTGTAGTATAAGTAACCTTTTGGGGGGGGATTTGATGTTGTAAATTGTTAAGGCTCTTCATGATTACTTTTGCAATTAATGACTCGCATCATTAAAGATGGCCACTATTCACCATTTTTCAAAATGTGTTCGACTTGTGGTGTTAACGGTTGAATTTGTATGTTACATTCATATGCTACTTGTACTTGTCTAGGAGCCAGGGTTCTTGTACATGTCACCGATACTAAGTGGCAGAAACATTTTTTTCAGGTGCATGGAGTGCATGGGTGTGTCAGGTCAGATCAGGTGACGAGAGGGGACGGTGGGGCAGTGTGAAATTTGCCATCCTGGGCACTTTTAAGGACATCAAGACAACATATCTTGCTGTAAGATGATGATGTGCTGATATAGTCAACATTAAAAGTAACATATTTTTTGAAGAAAAATATTATAACTGTAATCATGCAGTTGCAAAATATTTATGGTTATGGTAATTACATTGCTGCTGCTTTATATAGGCTTGTGGCCTTGGGTAACTGGTGGTGATGAGGTGACCAATCAATGAGTTATGGTAAAGAGCGATGAAATGAAACTTATACACACTGCAGGCTGCAGCACATAATGTATTTTCATAACCAATCCAGTGGTACGTAACTAAAAATAAGATGTAAAATACACATCCCAGCAACCATACTGAGTTGAAAGTTGTTCGGGGGGGAAGGGGCTTGGAGTAAACTCAGCCTATTTCAACTTCCAATTCCACATCATCCAAGAAGCACCCCTCACAGTCTTCAAGACTAAAGTTCTCATCAGGTGGGAATTCTCTCAACATTGCTGCCTCATCCACCTCGCTGCCGGTGGCTGCCTTACTCAAGGGATTATCATCATCCTCTTTACTGAGACACAGTTCCTGTGGCAACACCACTGACATCACTGTGTTGTGGAATGTGCCTTTCATTCATTTTGATCAATGTTAGCATGGACACATTCTTGGGTGACAAATTGGTCCTACGGTCACTCACAATTGCCCCAGCCACACTAAAAACTCATTCCAGTGACACTGGATGGTGGGCAGCTCAGGTATTTCACAGCAACCGATGTTAGTGCTGGCCATTCAGTCGTTTTACTGCTCCAGTACAGCAGTGGCTTGTTATTAATGGCAAGGTGTTTTGAGTCCCCCATGTAGGCTTCCACAATTCGTTCTGCTGCCCAGAGTCCAGCTGCCTCATCTGTCTCCTACTCCTCCTTTTCCTCCATATCTTCCACTCCCACCTGAAAAAGAACATCCCAAATGGGATTGCTTGCTGTTTTCTGCTCTGCCTTGCCCATTTTCTGTGATTGGGTTCCCTGTGAGCTGCTGGTGGTGGTAGCAACACCAGTTTTTGATGCAGTGCATGCATTTTTCATTTGTGCAGCATGTACCAGTCTAATGAGGTTCTCTGTCAACTGTTGTACTCTCCTACAACCTCCCTCAATTATAGAGGGCAGGCCACGTTTGTAGCGTGGATCCAGCATGGTGGTGACTGCAATCTCAGCTGACTGTAAAATACCAGATACATGGGTATTTGTGTCCAGTACATGGAGCATGTGATCCATTAGATCACAAGTGCCATGACCCCCACTTGCATCTGTCTGGTGTCGCACTTTCACTAGTGTCTGCCTCAGCACATGTATGAGAGGTATGGACTGATTTATGCAAGCAGTGTTCCCACTCACTGCCTGTGTAGCATACTTGAATGGATAGAGAATGCATATTAGCCCATCAATTTAGTACCACTGCTCTGTTGTTAAAGCGATGGACACTCCAGCACTGTCGCGGGTGGTGTGTAGCAGCAGGTATTCTGACACAGCCTTATACTGGTCATAGAGCAGGTCAAGCATGTACAGTGTGGAGTTCCACCTGGTGACAACATCAAGCTTCATCTGGTGCTGAGGCAGACTGTTATTGTGCTGTAGCTCACGTAGATGGTCACGGACCTTTGAAGAATGGGCAAAGTGGACACAGATGTGACAGGCAACAGTAACCATTTCCTTAATGTCTGCATGGTTGAGAAACCGCTGATCAACAAGATTAAGGCAGTGTGCCAGGCAGGGCACTCTAAAAAAACCACCATCGCTAATGCACTTCACTACATTGGAGCCATTTATCACTTGCCATGAATCCTGCTATGAGTGACTGTGTGTAACCACCCATCAATCTCGTCCAGCAGAACATTAAGCATTTTCGCAGCCATGTGAGAACCTGTGACGCTTGTCATAGGGTTGCATGCTGCTGTATATCAGGTGTGTTGCTACCACCACAGTTTTGCTTCATGCATGTTTTGCCAGGCCCATAATCAAGTACCGCATCAGTCAACTGTGTCCAGTGTGCTGTTATGCACAGATACAAGCTTGCTGCTGTTTGCCCACTGGTCCACATATTCATGCTAAGATTGATATAGTGTGATGCACTATGATTCAATGCATGTCTAAGGTAATCAGCAACTCTGCTGTTCAGCTCTGGCATGGCACGATTACTAAAATAGGTTCGCGATGGAACTTGCCATTTGGGACAGGCACTGGCCATCAACCTGTGGAAACATGCATTTTCTATGAATGAGAATGATAACAGATCGATGGCCAGCATTTCAGCAGTGGCAGTATTTAACTCTTGTGCAGCAGCATGATTGGAGGGATACTTTGTCCACTGCTCAAGGATGGTCTTCAGAGTGGGCTGCATCTTTGGGGCTATCCGACCAGAACGTTGTACTTGTGGTAGCAATGATTTTCTTTTAGGAGTAACAATTGACTCTTGGCCGGGCGGGGTAGACCGCATGAAACCAGTTATTTTGTTTGCTTGTTGGAGTGCGGGTGGTGTACTTTTAAGACTCTTGGGACTGGGACTCACACCGCCACTGCTATGCCCACTACTAGAGAGAGCAAAGGATTGCTCACTCTCCTCCTCCACCACTGACCCACTCTGCCTTCCCTCCTCATGTTCTTGCTCTACTACATGCACCTTGCTACCAACAGCTCTAACATCCTTCTGGTGTTGATGCCATCTCAGCGGGTGCTTCTTTTTCAGGCAGGCGTGTTGGCCACCAGTACCTATGTGGCTTCCCTTTTCCCCCCCTGACAAACACGGGCTTGACAAAGTTGGCATATTGCTGTTGTCTCATCAGCAGGATCTAGCACATAAAAGTCCCAAACTAGGGACTTTCGATCTCTGGACTTCAGATGCTTGTGGGACTGGGATGAATCAGAAACAGGTGTGGAAGTGTGCATTTTTTGAGCTGCTACCATGACTTCCATAAGACTGCTTTTGGGAGGGGGGGTTACCTGACTGCTTGGAGGTTTGCTTATAGGCTTGGTGACAGACTGACCCACCACGGGTTTTATATGATGATGTAAATGGCCTACGTCACCCTTGACCTTTTTTAACTCAGACTTCCGTGTGGGATCATCCCAGTCATCATCATCATCAACACCAATAGCAATGAAGTCCTTATCTTCCTCCTCCTCCTCCCTTTCACTGTCTTCTTGGAGGACGGCACCTTTTTCTTTCTCTACAACTATCTCAGGGGGATGACTATCCTTATCTCCAGGATTATCAGATTCTTGTTGAACACTGTCATCACCAACTCCTGCAGGAACATAGACAGTCACACTGACAGACTTATTATCACCCTCCTCCGAGTCCTCCTGGACCACTGTTCCTGTGCTGGTGTTAGTGTCTCCCGTCTTATCACTGTGAGCATCTCCCATTAGCATGGATGCAACAGTTTGAGCTGTAAAAAAGTAAGACACAGGTATGCCTGACTCAGTTCGGCCACCAACTCCTTTGTTGGTTCCTGCTGCACCACCAGGGCCCACATCAGAACTTGAAGACAGTGCTGCAAACATACCTGTGCTTTCACTGCTATGGGAAACTGGAACTGAAACTGCATTTTTTTCAGCAGACTTCTTAGCTCTCTCATCTCCCCTGCCACATTTCCCCCCACACTTGGCCACTTCTTACCAGGCATTTTTGTTGACTGCTGCTTCAAAGCTTTGCCTTTCTCTGGGAGTGTTTGAAGAAAGGATGTATTACTACTAACTGTGTGAATAATACTTCCCATGTGAATGATGACTTCACACACCTACAGTACTGGCTTTCTTAAAAGTCCAAACACAATTAGGACACGTACCAGCACTTACAGTTCAACTAATACCATATATGGTAGCCGGTAGGCAGCCTAGTCTAGACAAGCATTTGTCAATGCCGAATGTTTGCTTGCTGGCATTGGCAGTGGTAGTGTAGAAGTTACAGAGCTGCGTAATAGGAATGGCAGTGAAGTATTGAACTGAAGCCAACCCCACCACCACCCTGCAGAGAGTGACAGGCATTGGGGTGTGCCTTTGGGTCGTCAGGCATAACGGCCACGCCATTTCACCACACCCCACCCTGCAGACACTGACAAGTGTCACGGTGTGCCTTGGGGTCTTTGGCCCTTATGTGCACCCCATTGCATCAGGAAATATGGTGAGATGGGTGCGGTATAGGAGAATGGGGTGAACTTTGGAGCCGAAGAGTCCAAGGCATACCTCGATGCCTCTCACTGGCTGCAGGGTGTGGAGTGGTATGAGCATTGCAGGCAAGAATCCCAAGTCACATCCCTGATGCCTGTCATTCTCTACGGGTTGGGCGTTATGGTTGGAAACCCTAATACCTCAGGCATTCATTGGTATTTTCACTCCAAATTTTCAACATGTTTTTTTGTGATCCCACCTCATGAACAGTGGCAATATCAGTTTGTTAGCCGAAAGCTGCTTATGCACAGCGACTATGGCATTTAGCACCACAGGTGCAAACACATTCCGAACAGGATGTAAAAAATGACAGCTGTACTGTTCATGGGGAGGTGTAAAAAATGGCAATGTTGCAAATCTGTAGTAAAAATATTAAAAAAACTGGTGAAGTCACGAGCGTGCATAGAAACTGTGCAATGCACACCCGTAATGTAATTAGTTTGGGGATTTTTTACAGCAGATTGTCAACAGAGGCATTTTGGGACCTCCGATCATGAACAGTGTCACTGTGATTTACTTTATCTGTCCCGAACAATGATTTCCCACAGTGACCACGCATCTCTGCGCTGAAAGTGTGAAAACACATTTCGGCCATGTTGTGAAAAATGACAGCTGTACTGTTCATAAGGAAGTGTGGAAAAATGCCACTGGTGAAAATCTGGACTGAAAATATTACAAAGTCATGAACTTACGAGGGTGCGTGGAAACTGCGCAATGCTCACTCGTAACACAGTCATTTTATGGACTTTTGTCACCAAATTTTCAACATAGCCATTTTAAGACCTCTGCTCATGAAAAGTGTAACTGAGATTTTCTTAATCTGTCCCAAACATTGCTTTTGCACACTGACTGCACCATTGTGTGCTACATGTGTGAAAACACATTTTGGGCGACATGTGAAAAATGTCAGCTGTACTGTTCTTAAGGAAGTGTTATAAAATGGCAATGTTGAAAATGTGGAGTGAAAATATTGAAAATTTGCAAACTTACGAGTGTGCGTAGGAACCGCGCAATGCACGCTCGTAAAACAGTCATTTTTAGGAATTTTTTCACCAAATTTTCAACATAGCCATTTTAAGACCTCTGCTCATGAACAGTGTCACTGTGATTTTCTTAAGGTGTCCCATACATTGATTTCAAGACAACGATCAGCGCCATTGTGTGTTACATGGGCGGAAACACATTTTGGGCAAGATGTGAAAAATACAGCTGTACTGCTCATAAGGAGTTGTGGTAAAATGGCAATGTTGAAAATCTGGAGTGAAAATGTTGAAAATTGTGAACTTATGAAAGCATGTGAGGGAACTGTGCAACGACGCTAGTAAAACAGCTGTTTGGGGTTTTTTCCAAAATAGCTTGAGAGCCCACCTTATGAATGCTGGCAGTGTTGTTTCATTACTCAGGCCCGAAAGGTGATTTCGCGCAGTGACTGCAAAATCATCCTTCGGTCTGAATAATGCCATGACAGTGACATCATTCATGAGAAGGGGTCCCAAAAACCCCATGTTGAAAATTTGGTGCAAAAATTCCAAAAAATGGCTGAGATATGCAACAAAGTTGAAAAAACCCTATCTATCCCATTATACAGCTTACCGGCATTTCCTCAGTTCGCGGTCAGCTTTGAAGAGTACAGACATCTTCCGGTCCACTGAAGATCGCCGCGCTGAGGTCCGGAGGTAAGTATGGGGTGGGGGTGGGAGGCAGGGTGCGAGTGTGTGGGGTGCGGGTTTGTGGGAGGGGGCAGGGAGAAGCACCGAGGAGAGTGTTTAATTTTCAGTGTTTTTTTTTTACCAAAATGATGACGAGGACATTTGCCATGCTGGGGTGGGCTCCAGCGGCACAAGGATGGCTGGTTGGGGGCATAGAGCCGACAGGGCTGGGCACCCCACTGGCCATAGATCAGCTGCCATGCTGGGGTGGGCTCCCAGCATGGCACCCAGTACTCGGGGAGAACAATGGAGCCGACAGGGATTGGGCACCCCGTCGCTATCATAACTTGCCACGCTGGGTGGCACCTGCGTGGCTTGTGAAGGCTTTGGGGGCGCAGCACAGCTGACGGGGATTGGGCACCCCCGTTGGCTATACAGTGTGTGCGTGGGGGGGGCAGCACACAGTATGCGTGCATGTGTGTGTATATGTGTGTGTGTGTGTGTGTGTGTGTAGGGGGAGCGCGCATGAGCAGGCGGTATCTGATCGCTGCTCACTGAAGCGTAGCTCCCTCTTTCAACTGTACACCACTGCATTTTGGAGCTGTCATAGACAGCTCCAGCATGCATTGGCGGACTGGGGCCGCGCCTGCCAACACACTAACTGAATTGGAAGAGGGGGTGACACACCTCCAAAAACTCGGATGATGGCACTATGTTTCATGCACATGCGTGCAAGCAAACATAAAAAAACAAAAAAATAACTTTTTTCCCCAAACAGGAAGGAATTAAAGAAACACAGATAAGGAAAAAGGGCACAAGTGGGCCACTTTAAATACAGGCCACCTGTGTCTCTGGACAAATAAAGTACAGTACTGTAATGTGTTATTACTCAGTACCACAATTTGTTTTTTATATGCGGGCAGAGACAACCATAAAACAGCAACAAAGAAAATTAGTACCACACAATATGTTAGTGGTCTGGATGGGAGAGATCAAAAAGAAATCTCTTGAAAATGACTATTTTAATATATACTGTTTTATAATGCGCGCAACTGTAATAGACACGTTCAAGTGATCGAGTAGAAGTACTTCTAGCCAAGCAGATTGGTATTTACTCACAATTGTGGGTTATTTATTTACTGTTATTTCTTATTAATTTTGTTATATCTTGTCATTTATTTTCTCTGAAAAGTTTCTCTGTCTTGTTTGAGAGAGTTCCTGCCACTGTTAGCTGCGTTATATATACTACTGATCCTTTCTTTTATTTGTTTTGTGCTTAGTTCTGTTAGCCGGAATATTAACTTGTGTTACTAAAACTTTGAAAATCAACAGTTATATATAACTGTTGATTTTCAAAGTTTTAGTAACACAAGTTAATACTCCGGCTAACAGAACTAAGCACAAAACAAATAAAAGAAAGGATCAGTAGTATATATAACGCAACTAACAGTGGCAGGAACTCTCTCAAACAAGACAGAGAAACTTTTCAGAGAAAATAAATGACAAGATAAAACAAAATTAATAAGAAATAACAGTAAATAAATAACCCACAATTGTGAGTAAATACCAATCTGCTTGGCTAGAAATAGCCTGCACTGCTTTACACTCCTACCCACCCCACACAACTCTATCAATGACAGAGAGAAAAGTAACCTAATTTAAACTATGTATTATACAAACATTCACAAAATTAGAAAATGTTCCCTAGTACCAGCAGTAGTACTAGTAAAAAATTTCATATTTTGCAGCAATTAGCTTGCAAAAACAAGTTTTAGCTATGTTTTAAAAGGTTATATTGGTGCTGATGCAGCACAACACACTGCTCTCTGACTCAACATGCAGCAGAATGAGCTGGAAACAAGCTACATGTGATTTTTTTACCTATTTACTCACAATGCATTGCAAAGTTTGCCTTTGTACCAAAATTTCGCTGTCAAAATCAAAAGTTTCGCTGCTGAAATTTCAGTACAAGGTAAATTTTGGATCATCAATGGGTGAAATTGTTATGGTAAGCGAAATTTCGCCGTTACGTAAAATGAAGAAAACAGGTGAAAATTTGTTTTGTATAGGAGAAAAAGTTTACGTAATTGAGGAATTACGCGAAATATTTTGCCGGGCAAAATATCTCAGTTTTGCACACCACTACTTGCACCTGGCCTCCAGCAAGTTCATATAGTATTTAGAGCCATTAGATGTTCCAAATATTATCTGCCTTGCTGACCCTGGATCATCATAGTGACCTGCCTCTGCACCAATTTCAGTCTGTCTATGTCATTCCTCAGGTGTGAGCTCTAGACCTGAGCATAGTCCTCCAGATGTGGCCTCACCAAGGATCTGTATATTGGACAACATCATCTAGCTTCTTCAACTATCAAACCCTCAAAATATACACCCCAGCATCCTTGACACCTTGCTATAAGCTTTGCTCAGTTGCTTGAGGGAGTCACTGATTATGACCCCCAGATCCCTCACATTTGTTGAAATAACCAATCTAACCCCTCCCATCCAGTATTCCATGTGTGGTTTCCATCACCCGAAGTGCATTACCTTGCACTTCTTGGCATTCAGTCTCAACTGCAGGTCTTTGACCGTTCCCTCTAGTTCCTCTAACTCCATCTGGAGCTTCTGCACTGCTTCCTCATGATCTATTCCCCCAATGTGGCCCTGTTCACTGTTACCCTCTGTTGTCCCCCAAAGCCAATTTCCTACCCACCTGACTAAACCTTGCTTTGCTCCCAAGTACTCCAACTTTTTCATCAGCCTCCTGTTTACTACCAAAATTGAAGGCCTTGTAGAAGTTGTAGCAGAAGAAATCTACATGTCCTCTGTTTATCGCCTTAGTAACCCATTCAAGAATCAGTGGCAGGTTGGTCTGGCAGGATCTCCCTGACATACTGTAAACCCATGCTGCTTGCTGTCCTGGGGTCCATTAATCTCTAGTTAGGCCACTATTCTGTTCCAATTCAGTTTTGTGGGGTGAGCTATCCATTGAGGCAAGCTCAATTGCAATGGTATACCTCCAGGCAATTGTGCATATAGTTTCAAGTTACAATGATTACATAAAAAGAAGAAAAATACAAGTAAAACACAAATACAGTATAAAGATATCATAATACACAAGTAATGACTTTACAAACAATACAATGACTTTTTGGTCAAGATTAGTTTGTCATTTGTATCATAGTTTACTATGTTATACATTACCCCCAAACAACAAGGACCAAATAAAAGACAACAGGACACAGAGGGTAATAGTAAATGGAGTCCACTCCAAAGAAAGGGGGGCTACTAGTGGGGTACCACAGGGTTCAGAACTGGGTCTGGTCCTTTTTAATATCTTTATAAGTGACATTGCGGAGGGACTGGAAAGAAAATATGTCTCTTTGCAGATGACACAAAGATCTGCAACAGGGTTGATACACAAGGGGGGTGGAAAGCATGAGAAGGGACTTGGAAAGGTTTGAGGAATAGTCAGAAGTATGGCAGCTTAGATTCAATGCAAAGAAGTGCAAAGTAATGCACCTGGGAAACAAAAACCCAGGAGGAGCATACACAATGGGGAGGAGGTACAAACAACAACAACAACAACAACAATGGAAAGAGACCTGGGGGTAGTCACATCAGAAGACCTAAAAGTAAGCAAGCAATGTGAGAAGGCAGAAAGGAGGGCTAGGAGGATACTAGGATGTATAGGAAGAGGCCTCACCAGTAGAAAACAGGAAGTTGTTATCTCTCTGTACAGACAATTGCTGAGACCCCATCTGGAGTATTGCATGCAGTTCTGGAGACCCCATCTCTGCAAGGAGATAGACAGGATGGAGGCAGTCCAGAGGAGGGCAACTAAAATGGTGCAGGGTCTGCAAGAGAAGACACATGAAGAGAGAGATTAAAGGAGTTTAATATGTATAGCTTCAAGAAGAGGAGGCGTGGGGACATGATAGAAACTTTCAAGTACCTCAGGGGAATCAACAAAGTACAGGATGGTAGCATATTTCAGAAAAGAGATGTGCAAGAGCAAGGGGGCATGATTTGAAGATAGAGGGGAGACAGCTCAAGGGCAACGTAAGGAAGTATTTTTTCATGGAGAGGATGGTGGATGCATGAAACAGCCTACCTGAGGAAGTTGTGGGGTCAAAAACAGTGAGGGAATTCAAGAATGCATGGGACAGTCATAAGGCAATTCTGGTGGGGGTGAGGAAGAAATAGGCTGTTGGTTAACTGGGATCTGCAGCCTATCCAATAGATAGGGAAATGGGCAGATTGGGTAGACAAGCAGTCCTTATCTGCTGTCAAAGTCTATGTTTCTATGTTTCTAATAGTGTTTTGAAACCAGTTTGACAATGCTTTTGTTGGGGGCTTCCTGCACCAGATCATCCTAAATCTAACTGGTAAGGAGTTCCACAAATGAGAAATATAATTAAGAAATTACCTAAATTTTAAGTTTTAACTCTCAAAATTGTCATCTCATATTGTCTACTGTTCTTAGTGACACTGTTTTAGCCCAACCTGATAAGCAAACCTTTAGGTGATTTGTAATGTGCCCATAAACACTCTTTACTGCGAAAACAATTATTTTCAGCTTTCTACAATTATTTAAGGACAGCCAACTTACATAGGATAGTGTATGGGAGCCCATACACAATCACATTGTTCTCATACAGAGTGGTTTCCATGACAACAAGGGCCTCGAGAGTGATGCATAAGAGGTCCAAGTCATCATGGAAACCATGAGATATAAGGACAGTATTGTTGTGTATTTGGGCTCCCATACATTTTTCTGCATAGTGTATGGTGCCCCAAAACACACACTTACTTTTGTTTCTGCAATCATTGTTGGTCTCCTGGGACCTGCACTTCTTGTACATCGGCCCACCAACCAACTCACAGATGTGACTTGTCAACCATCCCCTGTCCTATGAAAAGCACAGTGGTGCAAGGTACAGCTACAAATCTGGGAGGGGTTTGTTGTCTGACCGTATGTTTTGGAATAGTTGCAATCTCACAAAAATATGCACCAGTATTCTGCCTTCTCCCTGAATTTGTGCCCCCTTCCAATTTTTATAATACAAGATGGGGGGTACAAAGTCAGGCAGAAGACAGAGTAGTGGTGCATACTTTGTGAGATTACACATTTGGGTAGAAGAAAAGGGGGAGGAATGCACATTTGGGGAGTATTGCATACCCAGCAAAGTATTTGGGGGGGTCTGACTAGAACAGAGAAGGAGAACGCTGGAGGCTGAGGATGTACTGGGGCCTGGAAGGAAAAAAAAAAAGAAAAGAAAACAAAATGTTAATTCTCTAACAGACAAGATTGTTGCAGCAGCATTCCTAAATTTTAATCAAACATTCATTACAATAACACTTAAAAGGGACCCTAGCCCTATCCACCTCTATGAGGCATATGTGGTCACTCTGCAGAGGAAACATTTCTATATAAGCAGAATGAAGATTCAGGGTATTGGACGTGTCTCATTTTAAATTTACTAAATTGTAAAACTTTACTTTTTCTGATTCTTTGGTACCCAATCCCACTGGGCACAATGTCCATTTATAGGGGTGACCTGGAGGCACTGAGAAGATGAAATGACTTGCTCAGAATGGCACAGTATGCAAGTGAAGGTTGTGGGAATCCAAATCAGGTCTGCTGGATGTACCAAGCTTTCTCACAGGTCATTACTCTACATAGAAACATAGACTTTGTTGGCTGAAAAGGACTGGTAGGCCCACCTAGTGTGCCCCTTTTCCCTTCCTAACCCAGTGTTTCTCCAATTATCGAGGCCAGCCTCCCAGAGGAAGCCCCAACCTGTTCCAGAGGAGGCCCAGTCAAGCCTGTCAGTATACTGTACCAAAGTACTCAAAGCAGCAGTGCATGTTACAGTGAAAATTGTGAACCTATAATATTTTATTCCATTTTAGAGCACCTTTTTTTTCTTTTCTTGTAAAATGCCCCTTGTTCCACACAAGGAGTGCTCCTTATACTATAGCTTGTCTCAAGTTTTCATCAGTATTCTCAGCTAAATTTGTACAACCATTGTCCCATACAGTAATGGAGCAGAGTCTTGTGTACTAGTTTACCACAGTAGCAAAAAACGGGATGTTAACAGTGTGTGATAAAAACAGCTGAGAACAGTGAGGATAGCCCAGTGATGATAACCTCTGGTTAGCCATAACTAAAGGAGCTCTTCTTTGTGAGTTACTGTTTCAGCAAACTTCTTTTGTAAAAAAAAAAAAAATTGCCAGTCCATTTGACTCTCAAAATTATTTTATTTTCTTTTTCTGCCTTCAGGTGACAAATGGATGTTGCAAAGCAAACTAAAGACAGGAGCCAAGTCTATATAGTTCCAAAAAGCACCATCTCTGTAGCTTTTTGGAACTGAATAAACAGGGAGGTTCCTGCCTTTAGTTTTTTTTCCCCAGAAGGAGTATCCGATACCCTGAATCTTGAGTCTACAAAATTTACAGTTTATGAGCTTGACAGGTTTGAGGTGGGTTTTACATTATGCCTAATTATTATCTGCCTAAAGAACTTACCAGACAGTATGGTATTTTAGTGGGACAGTTTCATAGTTAAATGTCCCCATTATATCAGAAAATTGAAATGCAATGACTGATTTTTGCTATTTGACAATTTGATGTTTTGTGAGTATTTATTGAGTGACATGGCCCTGAGGAAAATAGGGTAATTTTGCTTGAATTACATCATCATTCACTCAAGACTTCTCCAGCCAGTCAACAAAACATATGAGACATTTTGTGAAATCAGCAAACAAGACAGTAAAAAAATAGCATCTATACATGAAAAGGGGTCATTCTTATACATTATGAGAAAAAGAATCAAGCCTGGTTGTTTGTATGGTGGGTAAATAAATATATTTAGCAAGTGCAATTGATTCTTAAGCAACTGTAATTGTGATATATTAGGTTTCCACAGAAATGCATTTCAATTTTATTTAGAATATTCCAATCCAAATTAAATGTCTAGCACCTTAAATAAAATTATTGCTTTTAAGTACATTATTAAATGTGAGTATTTAACAACACCACTTGCTGTTGTTGCAATATAGCGTCTTTGTCTTTATGTATGTGGGTCATGTTTCTGTTCGGTGTTAAGGCTGGAATAAATGAGCTTCAGTTTATGAAAAACAGATAAAGACCATCTAGAATTGTGTTTAATTGTCTAGTGACTAAATGTTACTCATTTTATGTGCAGCCATGCCCGTGCCTGCTGTAACAAAACTGGATCTGTGAAATTCACTGAAGTCAGAGACAAGTAAAAATGCGGATCTGTCTTGGAACTAATCTATAGTTGCATAGATTAAAACATCATCACAAGCTGCCATCAAAATGTTACAACCAGTAGTTTATATTTTATTTAGTGGCTAGCAAGTATGTTTACCTGGAGCCTTGACTATACAGGTAATTATTGGGTTGTATGTGTCTTGGGGGTCTTACCTAGAGCCTTGATTAAGCACTTCATTACTGGGTCGTGTGTGACTTTTTAGGGGATCTTACTTTGAGCCCATATTTTTCCAAGGCAAAAAAAAAACAGGATTCTACTCCTAGATTCATACCCATCATTTATAACCACATCATGTCTGTGTTTAATAAAAAGATTGTAGAATCTCTTCTCATTTGCTGTCACCCTGCAAAAAGATATACTATCATCCCATATTGTCTGGTAGTGTCTGTCAAGACATGTAGGACTGCTGATAAGCTATAGTCTGCCTTTACTTGGAGGAATGGGTCGGTATATCAGGTGGGAGACTTTATGGCCAGTCAGAGGATGTTTGGGGACTGTAAATGGTCATGCACTACAGCTCCTAGTGAAAGGGCTCCCAAATTGCTTGCTGCTTGTTGAGCCTGAGAACTCAGTGGCAATAAAAGCAGAAAGCAGGAGAGAACACTGCTGTAGTGCATTTCCTCCTTGAGGAAAGTCCCCCCGCCCAAGTGCTGTATCTCTGCAAGGTAAACATTGAGCTCTGGGCACACTTTCCTACCCACACACGTTTGGTCTCTTCAGGCCCAGACTTGCTTTCTCACTCTCATTTGAAGGGATAACTGACTGCTGGCAAAAGGTACTGTGTAATAATCAGATCTTTTTTTGGTCCCCATGTGATTATTGTATCTTACCCAGACTACAGTAAACCCAAAGCCACAAGGCCAACAATCTGTATTGCTTTATAGGGGGAGGGTTACACCTCCAAATGTATTATAATGAAACAAAAAGTTCACTCCAATCTTACCAATGCAGGACTCAGTCTTGATATTTGTTGTTGTTTTGTGTTGGGGAGTGGTGGGGCATAAATTTTACAGCTGTAACAGGCAGAATATTTCATACTTCCCGACACTCTCATATTCAGATGGATCAAAATAATTGCAATTGTCACAACCGGAACATTCTCAATCCAGCAGCACTGTTTCTATGTTGTGGTAACCATCTCTGACTACTTCAAGGAGTATACTTTCCTGCTAGTTGATTTTGCTTGAGTTTCTTGGCACTTAATTTGGATATGGAGCTCTAAAATAGTTTTAAAGTATACATCTGAAGCTATGCATTCTGCATAGTGCTGTATACAATTTACATCTAAATGTTCCCTTGTTTCGCAGAGACTTGCTAATGCCCCTGCTGATGTTGGAACCATTCAAACCATTAAAAAATTTAAATTCACAAAAGCATTGTTATACTTTAAATATATGGTGCCCACTAATTTAATTTATCATTTAAATTAAGAAATGTGCTACACATATCCTGGCCATTCCCTCCAGATTTTCAGTGTAGGTGTGTTTTAAACATATAAGGCTAAACAAACAGGCACAAATTCTGCTTGCTGTAGTGGGCCAATAGTGAGCTGAATGTCATACCTTGCAGTACATAAGGTTGAGACTGCATCATTGACATGCTAAGTTGAAAGAACAGCTGAATCCCTCCCATAGAAATTATAACACCATAATATCAGGAATAAAGCACACTTTGCTATAAGAAGGGTATCATTTTTATAAGGGGTCTAGTGACATTTATAAGGTTTATATTTGTCATCACCAGAACCTTGAGATAGAAATTTCACCCTTATTATGTACATCAGGGTGTACTTTGTTTCTTTGCTATAAATGTAAAAATAATTTCCATCCTCACCAATTAGCCACAGAAACTGCCTTGAAAGGTTTGCTCAGCTGAGATGTGTAACATTGTTTTCAGTAGGCTCCTGCTGCTACCATTTCTACAGCTGAGTGAGCTGGCACACTTGGAGGTTAAGTGACCTGTCCAAGGTCACACAGTAAGTATTTCTCACCTTCTTTTGTATGAATTTTAAATCACTGTGCTATGGATTTTCTTTAGTCTGTGTTTCAATTGAAACTGAAGGAGAGAACACTCTTCTTTCCACTACTGTATGAAGCTTTCATTGGGGGAGAAGTTGTATGACATGAGCATAATGAATCATGTGTTGCAAGAACTGTGTTTCAGTTTTACTGCAGATAAGGAGTTTGTGGCTGTAACTAGTGAGCTGTGGCATCAATGTTTATAATCACCTAGGTTTGACATCAAAACTGAATATAAGCCTGGAAAGTGCAAGTACTGTTATAGAGTGATAATCCTTGTGCATGTGTCAACTAAAGGAAAATATGATACTGAATTCAGGGACAATACTCAGTGCAATGGATAAAGTACTTTGGCCTATGATTTTATTTTCACAAGACAAGTGGATTATTGCCAAGGATAGTAAATGAACTGTCATATGTTTGCTATTATTACATGTTTTAAAAAGATGTTTGTCCTTCCCAAATTAGAATGCAAGGTGAGATAATGATATTACTACTATCATTTTGTTGTCAATAAAATAATTGTTGTGAGTTTGCTGTAGGACAAACTGTAGCGCTGTCTTCTTATTGCAGGAGAGGGACTATATATAAAGACAATATAAGGAAACTGATAAAACAATGAAAATTGTCATGGGACAATTCTGAGTCTTGTCATTTTGATAGTTTGCTGCTCAACTATTGTAAAAACAGGAATAAAGTTAAGTATTTGATTAGATCTGCAAAGAAAGAGTTCTATAAGAAGCAATTTGAAATAAATTAGTCTGATGCCCATTGATTCCGGGACAACATTAATTCACTGACTAATTCTAAACTGAGATATCCAATCAAGATGTTAATTGAAAATGGTAGGGAGACTTCTCAGGTTATAACCTAAATATACCCTCTGCTAATCCTGTTAATTCTACTGTTGATATTATTCCTGATGGTCACCCAATTTTGTATTTTTGGAGGGTCACTGAAGGTGAAGTTATGATGTTAATTTCTTTCATTCTTGACAGGTAGTGATTGTGGGGATGGCCAGGATGGTGGATTCTTAAAGCTTGTTGTTTCATATATTGCTTCCCATTTGTGTTGTATCTTTCATTTGCCTTTAACGTCTCAACAGTTTCCATCAATCTGTAAATGTGCCAAGGTTGTGCCAGTGCAAAAGAAAACACTAGCTGTTTTGGTTGAAGATTTTTGGTCTATTTCAGTTCTAAATCCTATTAATAAATTATTGGAGAAAGTTGCTGCTGAATAAATTTTTTGGAAAAGCACAGTATGATTTGCCCTCAGCAGCATAGTTTTCAAAGGGGCTGTGGTATGAGGATGGCCTTGGTCAGGTTCACAAACTTGGTCCTCAGTGGCCTGTATGCTGGTCTTATGACTGGGACTGTGTTTATGGAACTGACCAAGGCATTTGACCTCAAGGACCATAACATTCTTGACTTTTCTGCTCATGTGGTATCCTAGGTCAAGATTATTTGACTGATCAATCCCAGTTTGTGGGGTCTGACTTTGTTTTCTCTAATTCATGTGAAATGGAGAGGGGGTACCTGAAGGGTCTATATTAGGACCCCAGGGACCCGATATCTGAAAAAGGGCAAAGTGGAGTGCAAAACTTTATGCTATGCCTTGCGATTGCACAAGTGCCCAAGGATGCTATATTCACTTGACTAGCACACTGCCACTATTTGAGAGAATATATGACCATGTCAGTGCAGCACTAAGTCACGTAGTGCTGCCATGACATGGATCCTGAGGTATGCTGCCAGAATGGATAATGCCAGAGCTCTATCTGCAATATTCAAAGGGACCCATGCAAATTAGCCCATTGGGCATGCAAGGCGCTAAGGAATCATTTGCATGCTCATTATGGGCTCATCTGCTTGGGTAGTGAGGCAGGTTAGCACAGCACCACCCCTCTCCAATTGTCCAGTCCCAAAGTTGTGTAGATATCCCTGGTGTTAATGGTTCCCCTACCTCCAGTTGCTAACCCTACTAGTAAACATGACAATCCTTGGTGGTAGTGGTCCCCTGATCACTAGCCTGTCCAGTAATGATGACAGTCCCTGGTACTAGTGTTCCCCCCTCCAATCACCAGCTCCTTCAGTAATGATGACAATCTCTGGTGCTAGTGCCCCCCTGATCACCAGCCTGTACTGTAATATGAGAAAAATCCCTTGTGGTAGTGGTCCCCTCTCCCTCTGATCACCAACTTGTAGTACAATGGCAAACCCTCCCTGGCATCCAGTGGTTACCCCCCACCATAGCACTGAACACCCACCTCCCAGTCACCATACTAGACCACTAGGTGCCACAGGTGCATATGGTGACCAGCGCAGCCCTCCTCACACCTCCTCAACCAGCCACCATATGTCCAGGCAGGAAGCATGCCTCTTATTTATAGGACAGGGCACATCATCTTGTCCAATAAATAAGAGGTGCGCTTGCTGCCTGGACATATGGTGGCCAGCCAAAGAGGTGTGAGGAGGGTTGTGAAGTCACCATATACACCTGTGGCACCAAGGGGGCTAGTACAGTGACTGAGTGTGTGTGTTCAGTTCTGTGGTGGGGGGAACCACTGGATGCCATGGAGGGTTTGCCATTGTGCTACAGACTGGTGTTCAGAGGGAGGGTGGAAAACTACCACCAGGGATTTTTCTCGTATTACAGTATAAACTGGTGATCAGAGCAGTCCACTAGCACAAGGGATTGCCATTATTACTGGACCAGCTGGTGATCAGTGTGGGATTCCACTAGCCCCAGGGATTGTTATTGTTACTGGAGGGGCTGGTGATTGGGGGGGACCACTAGCACTAGGGATTATCATCATTACTGGACGGGCTGATGATCGGGGGTTCCATTACCACCAGGGGGTTTATTTGTTCAGCAGGGGTTGGCAATCAGAGAGGGAGTGCCATGGACCACAAAAGGGAGGTGTGCTCATCCAGTGGCCAACCAGCTAGGTAGCTGCATTACCTCCAGGAGCTGATGGGGTTTCCTGGAGTAAGTCAGGGTTTTGTTCAGTGGGATTTGCGATGCGCAAAAGGACTGCACAATGTCCTTTTACACAGCACAAAACTACTGAATATGAGGTAGCAAGACTATTTATGGCCATGCCCCTCCTTACCTGCCCACATACATTATGTTTTGTGCAGGTGCTAACCTCTTGCCCGGCAATAGCTCCTTTTGAATGTGAGGATCCAGTGCAATCCCCACTTTGAAAGGGCAAAGACCCATTAGCACCCATGCAAACTTTTGAGTATTGGCCCACTGATGTTTTTGTTAATTTGCTTTCATCTATTTGTAAATTGAGTTCATCATTACTTTATGTAGATTATTTGATTTTTTTTCTACTGTTAAGGGATTATCTGATAGATATAACCAGTCAGTGACTTGAGTCTGACTTGGTTTTGGTGGGCAGTTGGTTTTCTAGCAATTCTTTTATTAAGTCTATGTTTTTCTGAACAAAGGCTATACTGAGTGGAAGTTTGTTTCTTAGTTCACTAGATAGGTCTGGTAATGTAATAAAGCAGATTTTCCAGTTTAAATATTTGGTTGCTGTCTTGGATCCTGGATTGTCTTTTTCTGATCCTACTAAACTAGTCTGTTGTAATGTTAATCAAAAGCTGGGGGTGGTTTACAAAATGAAGAATTATGTTTCTTTTGACACTCATAAAGTCATTGCAGCTGACTCTGTTTTATGTCACTTTGATTATAAGCCTTTTTATTTGGATGTTAAGTGTTATAATCTCTCAGTTGTTTACAATAATATTCGCTGTTTTATTTTGCTTGCCCCCTAACATACTCATCACTGATTTTTATATTCTCAACTTGGTTGGTTATCTCCTTTGCTATGAACTGAGTATTTATTTTGTTGCTTGGCTTTTAAAACTTGTTTTTCTTTTGTTCCCTCTGCTGTTTCAGACTTTGTTTGTAAAAGGACTATGTTGGCCAGTATAAGATTGGCTAATCAGGTCTTTCTTCACACAAAACCTTATAAAACCAAAATAGGCTTCTGTGTCTTCTCAGTTGCTGCTCCATGCTATTGGAGTAGGTTTCCTGAATTTTTGAGGCAATCGTGTTCATTTCAAGTTTTCAAAAAGTATTTTTGACTATCTATTTAATCAACCTATGAGCCAACTGTATTTTTTGTACTGTCATTCTATTAATTGTATTTTTTTCATGATCTGTATTGCAGATTTTGTACTGCATTTGCTTTGGCCCTGTTTGAGCTTGAAGAAGAACCCTTGGTCCAGTGCTCTCACCCAGTTAAAACACTGAATAAATAAACAAAAAAAAACAGAAAAAGTTAATGTTAGCATAATTTAAAAATGCTTTATGCTTCTGTGTAGGTTGATATTTGTAAGGCACCGAGCCTGAGGTATAGAGCATCCATGAACAAAATACTTTTTTTTTTTAATTCTATATTTTGCTGCTTCTGCTCCACCAAGGGTCTGCCTGGTCATGGACCCCTTATACCCCCACTTTCAATTGGCCTGACTCCAGACATCCCTGGCTTTCCCCCTTGGGGTTGGTTCGCAACACTTAGGGTATCAGTGCCACGAATCATGGGACTAGAAGCATGGAGCCGGCCCCCAAAGCTGATTAGGGCAGAGGCAGGCTTCATAGAGGTGGGTGCGAGCTGTATTTTTCTTTTTTCCCCCCGAGGGATGGAGACATGCAATGATGACCTGTTTCTGTGCCGCCTCTTCCTGTTGTATGCCGGCTCTAGCAATTCCTTCCAGCCTCCACTAGGAGTCCTCATGCGCCAGACATTCTCCTGACCCTCCCCTTAAGAAGGTGGCAGCCGGAGGCACTCAATTCTTCTTCCCAGCTGGACCTCAAGCTCCCGGGTCCATTTCCAAACCTGGGTCGCTGGCATCGCAAGCGAAATCCACCAGCGCTGGCAGCTGGCTAGAACAAAATACTTATTTACTTACTTACTCACATGTAATATAAAATTAAATGTAGCTCAGATTGTAAGGGTATTAAATATGAGTTTGTCAATGAATATCTATATGCCTATTTATCTATCTATCTATCTATCTATCTAGAAAGCAGATGTGGCAGCACATGTATGTCAGGGCTGAGTTATTGTTTATGTCAAAAATTGGGCTTTTGATGGCTTATACAGTATCTCTATGATCTTAAACCTTAGGACTGCAAAATTCAGTGTGTACAGTCTCAGTCCTGGGGCTAATTTTTTGGCAGGTTTGGTGAAAATCAGTCTAGCAGTTCAAAAGTTTTTATAAGTAAATCTATGTGATAATTCCCAAATTCAGCCCTACAGGTCCCAGACCTGTAACTTAAAACAGCAGACCTGTCAGGCGTGGCTCCAGACCAGTAGTTTGGCATTGTGTCACAAGGCTAGGGATAGGAGGAGGTGGGCATTAGGTTGAAAAACCCTTACACAACATTTACCTGCTTTTGTGGTTTTGCAATCCTAATGTGTGCATCAATGTAATATTTGCTATATATGTAATAGATAACCCACTCTAGGGTGTGCAGTCGTGCTCTGATACGCATGCCTTGGTGTGCATTTATTTAGTTGTTTAACCAGGAGTAGCACACTAAGCTGAAAGCTTTTTTACAGGAGCAACCTGGGAGCACAGGGAAGTTAAGTGACTTGCTCAGGGTCACACAGTATGCAAGTGGAAGCTGTGGGATTCAAACCCTGGTCTGGTCTGCTGAATGTCACCAGATTTGCAGCTCAGAGCCTTAAGCCACTGCACTATACTGCCTCCCATACATGAGGCCGCATGTAGAGTGCATCAACCACCCAAGGCGTGCATATATCAGAGAGCGACCACACACCCTAGAGTGGGTTATCTATCTTATAAAATGGTAAAATTGTTTTGGAGTGGGGTAAAAGTGCAGGTGTGTGGTCGTGCTCTGATATACGCATGGTCATGTGATGTGTTTCAACCAATTTGATGATTCCTTTTTTCTCACCCATTTTATAAATAACTATATATATATGTGTGTGTGTGTGTGTGTGTGTGTGTGTGTGTGTGTGTGTGTTTGTGTGTGTGTGTTTGTGTATAAAATGGGCAAGAAAAATCATTCCATATCACTGGTGAAAACACATCACATGACTATGCATTATTCTCCAAGAACCCCATGCCTGCATCCTTTTTTATGTATTTTATTCCCTATATAGTAGGTTGTTTATCAGCTTTGGATCATATTGTCAGAATGAACACTCACCAGTTTTAGACTTTTAAAGTTCTAGCTGGTACCTTGCTTGCTCTGAGTTGCCACATCCACTAGTTCATTGTCTTGTCTTCTCCGCAAATATTTATTTATTTATTTATGACTTTGCTAACTAGGTGAGTGCACTGATCCCAGGGACCATTTTCAGGCATGACCCAGGCCATAGTTCATGGTGCAGAGTTCAAGTTCAAGTTCAAGTTTATTGCAGGAAAACTCCATTGAGCAAGCTCATTCACAAGGAGGTCCTGTGACATAAACACTTGAAGTACAAACACAGATAGGTAATAACAGTATATACATGAAATGCACGTTACATGATACAGGCTGGATATACATACAAGGGTACACATAGGTGACCGCAGGTGGTAAACATTGATATGAGACAGCGAAGTGACTTACAGGTTGCATACTGATAAATGAAACATGATGACTGGTGTGTGCAATACATATACAGTATTTTGGCAGCTAGAACAAACAACAGTCTACAACTGATATGGGGAGAAGTGATTTGATAGAGTAGCAGTGGAGCGTAAGCAAAGATAAAGCCAGGAGTAGAAGGGAAGGAAAAGCAGTTAATATGACAAATCAATTATACCTTACCAGTGGATAAGTATGGCACACATGGGAAGGAAGAGACTTAATGACAGTTACAGGGTCTTTTATTTTGGCTGAACTTAGCGATTTGTAGAAGTTTATTGAAACTGTGCTAGTTAGTTTCAGTATGGTTTGTAATGGGTTCCAAATGGAGGGAAGGGCATATGCAATAGCACGTTTACCAAAGGAAGTCAGCGTCCTTGGTATGTCAAGCATAATAAAGTCAGATTTTCTTAACGAGTATGCACTATGTGAGATACTAATAAGGGAAGAGAGATAGCTTGGCAATTTCTGCAGGAGCAGTTTAAGAGTCCATAGCCCAGCATGGAGCAGGCGTCTAGTAGTAAGGGATGTCCAACCAACAGCTGCATATAAGTCACAGTGGTGCGAACGGTAAGGGGAGTTGGTAATGAACCGTAACGCACGGTGATAAAGGATGTCCAGTTTACTTAGATTTGCAAGAGTGATGGAGGAATAGATTACATCGCCATAGTCGAGTAGGGGAGAAAAGTGGCCTGTACAAGCTTGTTTCGAGTTTCAAGGGGGAAAAGGGGCCTATTTCTGTAGAAGAAACCTAACCTTGCTTTTAACCTTCTAGAGACATCTTCGACATGGTCACTAAAAGATAATTTATTGTCGATCCAGATACCTAGATATTTAAATTTGGTTACAACTTCCAGAGGCTCGTTTAGCGTGGTGACAATGAAGTCTTGGGCAAGGGTATTGGGGGGGCCTGTGACAGCACTGTGGGAGAATATCATCACTTTAGTCTTCTTAGCATTGAGCAGAAGCTTTGCCTTTATTAGATTATGCTCAAGTTGCATGGTACACAAATTCAGTAGGCAAAATGGTACATGAAATATACTGTGAAAAAAAGATATACAGTGTATACTTTCCCCTCTCTGCAACTGCTCCTGACCCTTACTTCTTTTACTA
Source organism: Neoceratodus forsteri (assembly GCA_016271365.2). Lineage (NCBI taxonomy): Eukaryota > Metazoa > Chordata > Ceratodontiformes > Ceratodontidae > Neoceratodus > Neoceratodus forsteri. Next base: position 941,905,471 of record CM057450.1, read on the forward strand.
CTTTGTCCCTTTTTCTTGCTCTCCTTCCTAATTTTCTTACCTATCCTGCCTCCTTCCTTTATTTTTAATCCCCCTGCCCCCAATAATGTTTTAGGTGGCCATACATGTTTATGTGTGTGCAATATCTTCTTTACTAAATATGCTATTGTTAGGGATGTAAGTTTGTCATGGATGAGGTTTTAATGACTCATTGTTTGTTCATGAAATCATTAGTAAACAGTAGTAAATGTTGTGGCACTGTCATCATTGCTACATTCTGATGACACTAGTGAAAGTCATGGAAGTCCTGAATAAAGATCAAATGTCATGGAATCAATGACGTGTATGACTGCCGTGACAAACTTACATCCCTAGCTATTGTGTATCACACACACACACACACACACACACACACACACACACACACACACACACACACACACATACACACACACACACACACACACACACATATATATATATATATATGTATAAATATATATATATATATATATATATGTATATATATATGAATATTTGTAAGCATATGTGTTTAATATTCATTCTGGCTCATTGCATGGTTTTATTTATATTTAGTATTGTTATATCCTTTGTTATTCAACTGTATGGTATGCAATTTTGTTACACTATTTCAATTCGTGTTATTCTGTACTTGCTATGTATAATGTATCCCATTCTCCCCTCCCCCGGGACGCTTCTGGAAATGAGCTCTTTGAACCTCATGATGTCTTTCCTGGTGAAACTTTAAAATAAATACAGAAATAAATAAGTTGCATAGAATGTGTGCATGGCACTGTTTCCAGTTTCCAGCAGCTTCAGCATGTTACTGGGAGTTACGAATCTGATGTAACAAGCTGATATTTCTAGACTGGATCCTTGCTACTGGGGGTAACACACTTAATCTGCTGTATAGCTGCCACCTATGGGTCATATGCAGTGCCAGCTGGGCAAAACAACAGATGTTGTACATTACTACATATTAGAACAGTAGTATTTTGGCACATTATGTCATATATGGGATCCACATTCTGATATAGGAAGAAGGAGCTGTTTTGCAATTTAACACTGGGCCACACTGGATATAGTAAGTCCTTAATCCTGTACATGAACCCCAATTTCTAATTGACTGTTATTATTGCATTTATGAAATGGGTCTCCTGTAAGAAAATATTAAAAAAAAAAAAAGCAATCACTTAAAAGAAAAGGAAGTGGGAACTGTTTTACTAGGAAAAGCACAATAAGCTGGAGTTTGCTTCCAGGTACAACCTGGAAGCACAAGGAAGTTAAGTGACTTACCCAGAGTCATGCAGTATGCAAGTGGGGGCTGATGGGACTCAAACCCAGGTCTCTAGGTTGGCAGCTCAGTGCCCTTAACCACAATGCTACACCGCCTCCTTGAAAAAAAGTATGTATTTTGTGCCACTGAGTTTTGTCTGAAGGGAAGGGTATCTTAATATTTCTGTGTCATTTGACTAGGAAAAATAACTCATGTAATTACTGGGGAACAGATACACAGGTCGGAATGATTTCTGAACCAATGAAGATTCATCATTCTTTAGACCCCTTTTGATAAAGCCTGATTATGAACACTTGTGAAAAACAGAAACATATAAATTGTCAGCAGATAAGGACCACTAGGCCCATCCAGTCTGCCCGTAAGCCCTGTACTTGATTATGGCTTCTGACACCCCCACCTGACCTCTGTGGTTCCCCTATGCTTGTCCCATGCATGTTTAAATCCAACCACAGTGCTCACTCCCACCACCTCCTGTGGCAGACCATTCCAGGTGTCCATCACCCTCTCAGTGAAGAAAAACTTTCACACATTCTATCTTAACTTATTTCTTATGTATCTTGCTGTTGGTCATATTAGCCAATACAATTTTTAAACTAGGATGAATGAACTTTTAAATGAACTGTTAAAAAACAATGCTATTTGAAACTCATCAGCATGTAGTAGTTACACATATATCTTTATCAAGAGTCCTCTTCAATAGATGTTAATGGCAACTTTTTTTGTTAACATATTTTATTCTCCTGTGCCCATCCCTACAGAACTTCCTTCCACCCTTGCAATATGACACATTCTGGATTGCAGAGTTCCCTCCCCTGTTTGCACCTCTTAGCAGAACCACTTGCCCGGTGACCTGGTACCTTCTCAGATCCTGCCTCTGAGATTTGGCTGCTATATTTCAGCTGCGGAGATGGGTACTGACACCTTGCTCTATCCTGCAAGTGATGAGGGGCAAATCCTGGTAGCAGGACTCAGGGGGAGTCAGTGAACTGGAATGTACAAGGGTAGTGGCAGGTGGACAGGGTTCCATCTGTCTGTAAGGCAGCATATATTTTATGTGTTCTGCATGTTCATGACACCTCTGAGGTGTCCTCCAGAGGACTGGGCCAGTGTCACCTGCATCTCCTGCTCCTCACTCTCCCATCTCTGATCTCCCCAAAGGTACACACTATGCCTGCTACTAAGTAGAATATCATAGAAGATATCTGATTCTCCTCTGGCAGTCTTCGACAACAGAGACTCCTTCCATACCTCTCAACTGCTATGAATTCTGCATAGCCCTATGATTTTCACACTCAAATGTATCCTTGCTCCTCACAAGTTTACTGATGCTCCTCATAATGTTAGAGCTATTTCTGGACACACAAACTATTAAATTACTGAACTAAGCTCACAGAAACATTCCTTATCACTCATTATATGGGGTCCACTATCTGTAGACAAAATATTGTTTAAAATAAGAAAGTGCTTCACATTCTGACCCTTTGCTATGACTTGTGAAGGCCAGTGCTATGATTTTTAATGCTGAGGGTTGAGAGGTATGGCTCCTTCCCAAACCAGCGTCACTGATGTCGCAAATGGGAATGCTGCCGCTGCATAAGGGTCCGGCCTGGGATACATAACTCTCAACTTCATGCATCACAAATCAAGGCAATGTTTAGAAATCTGAAACAAATGACTAACTTCTGGGACACACCTAAAAAATAGTAACATATTTGGCTCAAGAAGAGGGTTCAAAATGTTGCTTTGTGTAAACAGTATTTGTCTTAATGAAAACTCGGCTGCATTTGGTGTAACACTAAAGTCTGGAATTATGTTTAAATGCACACTGTTCAGTGACAGAAATGCTGAATTGAGGGACAGAAGAAATTTCTGAGGAAAATCAGGGGAAGTTGACCGATGTGCAATGTGATAGATCTCTGCTATGTACTACATTTTTATCACGCAAATCAGACAGTATCTGCCTGCAAGTCAAATAATATTGTTTGTCATGGCTGCAGATTCGAGGTGAACCATCACAACTAAACTGCTTGCAGTTGCTTGCAGGTAAAGAATATTATAGATCTAAGATGAACCCACATTAACCACTTATAAGGTAAACCCACCTCTGCCCTCCCTCACTACTGTTCTCGGCTTTCCACCATTTGCTGCTGTCTGCTAGTGTTAAGAGATTTTGCCCCTATTTTATGATTGTTTAAAGAGAAACACATTGAACGATTTCCTGCTCATTGTCACCTTCCAGGCAGATCTTCTCACAGAAAGGTAATAAACATTGCATTTCCTCATCTTCATCGTCAACAGCAGCAGTACTTTACCGCAATCCAAGAACATGAATAGAAACTACAACTGTCTCTGATTAGAAATCTCTCTTATTTGTTCAGAATAGCAGAGCAAGCGAGAAGAGAAATTGTAGTAATACATTATTGTATTATCATCTCTTGTTTATTCATATATAATGCTAATAAAATTCATTTAAGTACATTTGTGATACCTGTCCACAAACAAATGAGAATGTTGTACTACTATTCTTGATACACTTCATCTGAGAAAGCTTCCCACACTATATGAAGCCTATTGTAGTTTAATATTTTCTTGATTTTCCTGGTCACCAACTTGTAAATACTTGTACAGATTTATAAATAAAATAATAATATTTCGGAAGAATCACAGAGTCAAAGATTCCTGTACAAAGAATGAGAGTGGCTGGCAGAATCTACCTGAAGCAAAACTGCTCTTAAAAAAAATACTCTCCCTTTTGAAATATCCCCTTAACGTCCTCGTATGACAGACATTAGATGCATTTATTTATTTGTTTGTATTTTAATTTATACACCGATATAGTTTACCAGTTTTTCTTAGAACGGCCCCAAGGCTGGGACATAGGAGGGCACACATATTACAGCACTGGAACCCTAAAAAATCTAAGTAGAGATACATTACAAGTTATCAAGTAAAAATAGGAAAAGCTCACCCAGTTGCAAGCTCAGTCCTTCTATCTGTCTACTTGTACTTGCTATAGTACCGTCAGAAACTTGTCAAAAAGCAGCAGGAGAAGTAAACCACTAAAAATGATCTTGTGACAGATATTGTTTTCCAGTCATGTAATATTTCATATATCTGGCAATTCTTGATTTGGTATACTGCTTCAGAAGTGATCGCAAACTAATTTCAATAATTTCAATAATTAAAGTCCTCTTGCTCTAATCCCTTTGGGAATCGTGTGAGGTGTTAATTATGCCAGATACAGAGCAACGCTTCAGTGATCCTGCAAATATTAACAAAAAATAAATAAATTTCCAATTGCAGGGGCGGGTGTTAATTCTTGCAACGAGAGACCGAAGACAGCAGACCTGTTCCGCCCCAACCCCACCCCCATTGGGGCTGCCATTTCCTCACCGACAAGGCGGCCCTTTGATACAGGTGTCAAACTGTCAACATGTGCACATCCATTCATTCATTGAGCCCTTTCTCATAGCCCTTTCCGTCTCGTCCCTTCCCAGTCAGGCCTCAGCTACCCAGCCTCCCTCCCTGGTTCAGATGTGGCCGCCAGCGACTAATGGCCAGGGGGCGGAGGAATCACATCAGACTTCAAAGGAGGGGGCAGCAGCCAGTGGTGGCCACCATCCCCCACCCTGTGTCACAGCTCAGGTCTGAAGGGGTATTTATGGGCCAGGGGGTTCTTATGTCAGGCTTATCCTCAGCACCAGAAGCCCAGAGCCCCTCAAGCAGCCCAGACGTGAAAGACTGACCCTAAACTCTTGCCCACACTGGAACTAAAGGATATATAAATAGGGAGAAACCACAGGAGATATACATTTGAACAATTCTCATTTCTCGGGTTGCGAGTGAATATATTGAGAAATAGTGAAAATACTGTTTTTCGCTGGTCTGAGTGTGTGACTTGAAGGGCAGGGTGCTCCTCCGCGTGTGAGATGTCGTCGCGGTGGCAGCGGCGGTGTTGGCAGGAGCGGCGAGGCGGCGGCGCTAGCGCTGGTGGTGGGGCCCGCCACCGGGAAGAGCGCGCGTACCGCGTCGATCACCTGCTCAGCGCCGTCGAGAACGAGCTGCAGGCTGGCAGCGAGAAGGGCGACCCAACTGAGCGCGAACTCAAAGTGAGCCTGGACGAGCAGGAGCTGTGGCAGAAGTTCAAGGAGCTCACCAACGAGATGATCGTCACCAAGAACGGCAGGTGGGTCACCCTCTCTCCTCCTCTGGGGTGCTCCTGGTCAGGAGGCATTCTGGAAGGATGCTCCCCTTCCAACTCTACTTAGTCCCGCGCCTGGCTCCCACTGCAGTCACAAGGACGTGGCTGACATTTTTCCTTTAATTTCAGAACTATTTCCATCATTGTTTTCTTTCCTGTAGGCAATATTATTTAAGCTGGAAGCCGACTTGCCCTGTTTTCCTGCCAATCTAAGTCTATGTGAACACTTTCAAGTGTAGATTGTTCAATATCTCAGTAAGATACAGGGATCCTTGGAATCTGTGAGCCTTGCTGCAGCAACAGCTCCAGAAGGTATTCATGTAGTTAAAATGTGCACTAAGTTTCAGGCCCATGGCCCAAATCAGATGTGCCATGTACCTCTCAGCCCCATGCCCTGTAAAACAGGGACAGGGCTTACATAAAATTAGTGCACACTTAAAGATGCTGCTAGCCGCTCAGGAAGCAGGTAGAATAAACCGTCTCTGTGTAAACGTATTTTGATGAAAATGAAGTCTATAATTCGGTTCCTCATCTGTTGTGCATCAATTTCACCAGGATACCTCTCAGTCGTACCATATTTTTCTTTAAAACTTCCTTCAGTCCCTTCTAATTTGGACATTACATTTACCAGAGAGTTTGCGGCTGTAGTATAAACATTGTCATGCACTAATGTTTATTTACAGTTCAGTTCTCTTCCGATTTTGTTTTCATCTCATGTCACCCAATATAGTGGTGCTCTTGAGCTGTTATTTCCATGATTTGCCCTGACTTTGATTAAATGCGTCCCTTCTTATTAATGCTAGGTATGATTTATAGTTGTTCCGTCAGGAAGCAACAGTTTTAGAAGGGACAGAAGAAAACTTGTCGAAAAATGGATAGACTGTATGGGATGAGAGGCCTTTATCGGCCGATAGTATTTATGTTTCTGTTCAAGATTTCTCTGAAAATTAGGGGCAGTTCCAAGAGATGCAATTAGACCAGTTATTGTCAGAAGTTATAACAAGAGATCTATTGCTGCTCCCTAGAATAAAATAGTCTAGACTTGGCAGACATATATTCAGGTTCTATCTGGAGAACAGAGGTATTCTTGCACTTGTTGAGCTATTTTGCTTGAAAAGTTGGGCCCCTCTTTTTACCTCTATTGCTGTCAATAAATGGAAATCCAAAATCAGACTGCAAGCTCTTTCATGTAAATGAACTGGCAGCGCCGTCTTTTAAATCCAAATATCTAGTCCCACTGTGGGATTCCGGACAGTAAGCAGCCCACACCTCGTTTTGAATGGCTGTCCGACCCGACAACATAAATGTAAGGCAAGACAACATTGAACGAAATATGGGAAATGTACTGTGAGATCTCCTTGATGTGTTACACTGACAGAAAAATCTCACACCCAACTAGTTTTTTCTCCCCTTAACCAACACTGATTATTCTTTCTTAGTAGTTTTGGGACTCGAATAGGATTGTCCTTCCTGATTTTCTGTCCTGTTGATTTAATGTGGGCCTTTTGGCAACTATTGAAAACGGATACATGTAGTTATGTGTTTTTGTGGGTACCCTGATTAAATTCAGGTTGTTCTGACAGGGATGGAAAATTATAATTGTTTTCTTTATTGTGCTTAACCTACTCTAATTCTGATTCTAATAGACTGGCGTAGGTAAATACCGCTATTTATCTTTATGTGCCTTTATGTTGGAGAGGGTAAGAATTGGACGTGCTCCTAATTTTTTTCTCGTCTGGGTCATCGAACTCGGGTTGTTGTAACAAAAACTGGAATTGGAATAACTCTCCCCTGTTGTCAGTATTATTCTTATTCACCGTGTATTGCTGCCACTTCTGAATGTGCACTTGCTAGGCTTTCTTATTGAGCTGTACCACTATATATTATCTGCACATACAACTTTTTATATTATTTTTCTAATCGTGTACTCATTTTTTACCCAGCATAAGTAAAAAAAACAAACAAACTGATTAGCAGTTTTAACCTTGAAAAGTGCTAATCATGTGAAATGCACTTGGCACAGCTTGATTAGCGAAAAAAAAAAAGTTTTATTTGTGTGGTCTACGGTGCCACAGACTCGCCAAAAAATGGTTAACAGCCATGCTGCTATGCATTTCTGGACATGGTTAGTAATAATACCCTCTGTTTTGCGTAGCATTTTGCTATGCTAAACCACTTATTTAATACTCTGACACAATGTTGTTCAGATGTTTTGCTACTTTTCTTTCTTTCTTTTTTGTTTTTTTGTTGCTGTTTCTCATTTCCCCACCTCAGGCTCGCACCTCAAAAGGAGCACTGACTCAATGTGCTTCTCTCAGTTACACATTTCCAACAAGCAAATAAATGTTCCTACATATGCCCCTTTTTTAATAATTCCCAACTTAATTAAATGTAAGAAACACCCTCATTTTTCATTACACTTTAATATCACCTTACATAAAACTCAAATTGCTACACTGATTATAACTCAATTTGTAGAATAATAATTTGATTGAAAAAGTATATTAAATCTTTACAAATCTACTCTCAAAACCTTTATTTTCTTTCTTGCCTGGCCTTCCTTCCCATGAGCTTCCATCTTAGCCAGCTAAAAAGTTATGTATGCCCTAGTATTAAATGTAGAAAATCGCATTTCAGCAGAGTTTAGTTGAATTATACTGTAAATATTCTCACTTTATTCACCTCTGGTATAATCTTTCAGATTCTGCCTGGAACAGCTCATATAAGATGTTTAAAATATTGAAAACTATGTACCTTAAATATTATCTAATATGATCTCAAGAGTTTCTTTTTTTCAGGAAATCTCAAGTAATTTAAAACAGTGTGTATGCCATTCTATTGTTGGAGAAACCATTTGCTTATAGTGATAGTTTTTATACTGCCCTACAAACTGCTGACCCCCCCCAAAAAAAAACCCAAACAAAACAAAAACAAAACAAAAAAGGAATTAAGAATCTGACGTTAAGTAAAGAGAGGATAAGTTTTATGACTAGAATATTTTTTTCTCCTCGAGTGTCACTTTCCATATTTCTTTACTAAATAAATACTATTCCAGTGAACAAGAGATGGGGTATGTTCCTCTGGAATCATATTTTAGCATGAACTGGAACTGGAGACTGCAGGTTAATATAACCCTTGTTGAAAAGAAACTGCTACATGGCTTGTAACTTAATCTAAAGAAAAGCAGTGACTGAAAAAATGTATATTGAATGTTATAAGCACCACAGTATTAATTGCACAATACCACATTTTCAACAGACTTGTACTTAATTATGTTTTGCTGCTGCTTCCTTATATTTACCTGTCATTTGTTTCACTTTAGATGAACACATATGCACCTTTTATTCACTTTTTGTATTCTCTGATTATTCTGCAAATCTTTTTGTGATGCTCTGTATGAAAAGTGTTATACTCAATTGTATTGCACTGTAAATAACATCACTTGATTCACCCCTGATATAATCCTTCAGACTGGGCCATCAACAGTACCTATATGATGCCATCAAATATTAAAAAAAAAGTTTGTCTTGAGTATTATGTGCTGTAATCTCAAGGGTGTCTTCTATTAGTAAATGGAGTCACTGGAAGGTTCGATACCTTTATTGGTACCAACATGTCTTGTGTCTTGTACAAAGATGGTATAGTACAAAGCTTTCAGGGCTTCACAGGTCCCTTCTTCAATAAAATAATAAAAGTTATCAATAAATAAATGAAATATAATAAAAGGTATCAAACCTTCCAGTGACTCCTGCTTTCCAAGGGCTAATACAGCTAAAATCTCTTCTTTCAGTAATTGTAAAGAAATTTAAAACAGTGTGTAGCCCATTCTGTTTTGGAAAAAGCATGTGTTTTTAGTGACAACTTTTTGATAATGTCATAAGAGTGGCTGGTAAAACCCTATTGAGGAAGAATCCAATTGGATGACGGATCTGAAGTGAAGAAAATTGGAGATACTTTTTGTGACTAGAATATGTTGCCTGCAAAATAAGGGAATGGTGCTTTTGATCTTTCTTTACTAACTAGATAAATTTCCAAGAACAATAGGCTGGAGTGTGTTCCACTTCTAGGCTGTTTTCGTATGGACTGGAACTGTAAATGTGCTTAGATATCCTAAACTTTTACACAGTTACCTGTATTTAGAAACTTAGAAAATGATGACAGAAATATGCCTCATGTTCTATTCAGTCTACCCTGTTGTCTGCCTAGGTGAGGTAGTTACATGGACACTAATGGTCCATTCCTGTCCCCCCCAAAACACACACATCCTCCTCAGTGTACTTAACCAGTCCACTGTGCCTGTCCAATACTCTTTGGAATCCTCCACCATATTCACTGTGACCACCTCATTTTGTTATTTTCTGTGTGTATTAAAATCTTTTGATGTCCTCCTCCCTTCTGACTTCCAGTGAATACATCTTGAAGCTTTCCAGACTCTGCTAAAATGTTCTACCTTGTTGAACATGTATCATCTTAGTCACCCTCCTCACACTGATTCCAGTATGTCTATGTAATTTTTTTTGTGTGTGCGGATTCAGAAATTTTATGGAGTACTCCAGGTGCAGCTGCACCACAGATCTGTGCAGGAGCAAATGTCCTGTTTTCTCTTGCTGCTAAATCCCTCACCATGCAACCCAGCATCATATTTACGTTCTGTATGGCTTTGATGCATTGCATAGTGGATTCACAGTTTTCTGAAATTACTGCTCCCAGATCCCTTTCTCCTGTGTCTTTGCAATTGTTACTGATTCCAGCCGGTGTTCTACATTAGGATTTTGGCAGCCCATCCATGACCTTACAGTGTTTGGCATTAGAGTTTAGCTGACAGTTCCCCAACCATTGTTCCAGCCTACTCAGATCACCTCAGTTCACAAATAACCTCATCACTATCCACTCTGTAGCAAAGATTGTGCTGTCCATGAAAAGCCAGATCTTTTTTAAAAAGAAAAACAATGGTAAAATGCCAGCTTTCACCAGCTGGTGCCAAAATGCCTGATTAGCACTTTTACACAGTAAGAGGATTTTTAAAATACCTGTATATGTTTTTAATCATGGAAACAGTGCTCCACAACTTCTGCTTTCCATTGCTGGAAACCACCATCTCACGAACAGTTGTGCACTTCTTTCACTTATTTTATGCTAATATACGCTGCTGACCAATGGCCAAAGTCAGCAGTGTATATTAGCATAAAATAAGTAAGGAAGCATTCGCTGCTTTGTGAGATGGTGGTTTCAGCAATGGAAAGTGGAAGTTGTTGTGCACTGTTTCATGATTAAAAAAACATATACAGGTATTGTAAAAATTCTTTTGTGTAAAAGTGCTAATTTGGGCATTTTGGCACCAGTTGGTGAAAGCTGGTAGTTTTTCACTGTTTTCCTTTAAAGAGGACCGACCCCTGTGTGACCCTACTTGTGATGCCTCCCACAACCAAGTACTCCCCATTTACTACTGACCTCTTGTTTTCTCCCTCAAAGACAGTTTCCAGCTCACTGTGTTAATCTGTCTCCTACTCCTACTCCTAGTTCCCCTTGTTTTTTGACCAGTCTCCTGTATGGAACTGAGTCAAGTGCTTTACTAAAGTCTAGATACAGTATATCTGCCACCTATTACCTATTAACAGCCTTTGTCACCCAGTTGATGAAGTTTTCATTTAGTTGCAATTCCCCTACATTGTTAACTACAACTTCAGAGTCTTCTTACAATTGTGAAATAAATTATGTCATAGTTAAGGAATTGCTAGATAGCTACTGTGCTGGCAGATGCAATTGTTTTGCTTAATGACAGTATTACATAACTTTGATTTAGATTTTATTGTAATTTTTGTAAATTTTTTGTTAAATACGTGTCTCTTTCATATGACTATATATTATCTTCTTTATTAATTGCATGGATATTTCTCTATAACTTATGTTTTTTTTTATTTTGTTGAACCCAGTACTTGCTCAAAAATGAGCATTCTGCCACTGGAACTCTCTAGTAAAAATAAATACATTCAAAAATAAATAAATATCTGAACAAACAAAGGTATCACATACAAAGAATAGTTATTTCATAGTTATCCTACTTTAGCTAAGGCTGTTGCAGTGCATCTCGCTGTGAGAATGCTAGACCTATACCTTTTGGTATATTTTTAGACTACCCTGGTTTTCATGTTTTCTAAGATGCCACTTTTCTCTGTGTTCAGTCTCTGTAACATTTATTTAACATTTGAAATAACCTTATGAAACAATGATTGTTAAAACATGCTGTACAATAATGATGAAAACCTGAGGATCGCCACCTTAAAGGTGAACAGCTAGCACAAAGGCCCCCCCTCCCCACTCACGTGTGGAGCTGGACCCAATGTGCACGTTGTGTGCAAAAACATTTTGGCTTACTTATTGTTTACTGTAGTATAGTACATTGTCTCAGACTAATTTTGCTTAGTTGTAGGTTGACATCTTCATTTACTACAAATCCCATAATCTCCTGCAACTGACATCAGACCGGTAGGCAGCAGAGGAAGATTCAATAGCCTGCAGTGCATGTTAGAGTTTATGTAATCTCTGATGTTTTGTTTGCTGTTCCCGCTGTCCTCCCTGGGCTAAGTTACAGTCACAGAGGACTGTACTTAACTCTTGAGAAAAGCAGGCCTGAAAAACATCTGATCAGAAGCCCCTTTTACATGCAGGGCTCTGCATGACATTGATCAGTGCAGATTAATTGCAGCATTGCCTTTTTGCATGTACAGGCAACCTGAACTACTGCCAAAATGAGCACTCACTGATCTGGTGTTCCCTGTTTTCCTGGTTTGCCGTTCCATGCATCATTGTGCAATGGATCAGGGGGCCATGTAAATACATAGGAGTGCTCACAGCATTCCAGGAGAGAGTCTTGTGAGACCTTCTGGGATCTCCTGGTGTTTGCCACAGCTGGTCACATATGGAAATTGAGCAGAATAGCCTGGAGGCATGTGCCCGCCTCCAAAGCACAAGCTTAAGCCATAGGCATACCATTATTGCATGATGAATGCTGCCCTTTTTAAAGTGTACAGTAATGAAAACTGAGGGTTGCAACTTACAAAATTCCTGTCAGAAAAGTCAAGCCATGATACTAAGCATGTGCTTATACATGCCATATCTAAATGACAACTTTATAAATAGGTTCTTTGGGTCTAAAGTTCTCATCCTGTCAAAAATAAAGTTTTAACTAACTAACTAACATGTAAACATAACTCTAAGTGGCACAGACAGAGTGGAGGGAGTGGATTGAAACTGCAATGCTCAAATATGGGCTGCGTGTAAAAGTTCCTAGCTATTATAAAAACTCTAAAATGCACTGCAGACTATTGAATCTCCCACTGCTGCCTACTGCTCTGGTGTTGAGTGCAGGGGATACTGGAATTTGTAGTAATAGAAGATGTTAGTCTAGGTGTAACCAAAATTAGTCTCAGGCAATCTACTATACTACAGAAAACAGTACGTAAACCAGAGTTTTTGCACACAAAGTGCACATTGAGACCAGCCCCACACATGAGTGTGGAAGCCCTTTATTCTGACTGTACTCTTTTTATTATTTTGAATGTAAAAAAAAAGTACTAAAGACTCAGATCAACCGGCCCGGTGGAGATGAGGGTTGAGGCACTGGATGCCACACCTCGAGCCACACCGGTGACCTGGGTTCAGAAATGAGCCCAGGCCATTGGGGGTTGGCAGGGGATGACTGGGATTGAGCATCCATAGACTGCTCTCCTAGTCTTGGGGCAGGCTGAGGAATCTCACCACACTGTAGTGGCCCCTGGGGATGCCCAGAGGCACTACTACCATCGGTGATACTAGAGGGGGAAGCACGGTGGACGTTGGCACATTGTGCCCAAATGTATTTCCACATCCGTGCTCCATGGGCCAATCAGAGGAAAATGGCTGGGTGTGACTGTGCAGCTTGTTGGCTGCACTTCAAGCCACCCAGAGGACTTTGGCGGAATCCTGTCAGGGAGGTTCCAGGGCTGTCCTGGCTGGCAGAGGCAAAGGAGGAGCCCTCCAGTGGGATGGCATGATGGCCATCCTGGATCCTCCTGGGTGCAGTTCGAGCTGCCCAGCTCTCTGGGTGGGCAGAGCCAGTGGCTGGATGCACCAAGCTGGAGTGTGCCACAGGAGAGGAGAAACATACATAAGAAAAAAAAAAGAAGTCTCAGATCAGAAACATACTCTAATCAGAGCCAATATGGCTGCTAATGCATTTATTTATTTAGTTGTTAACTGGGTGGGTACACTGATCCCAGGGACCATTTTCAGGCATGATATGGGTCATAAAGATGGCACAAAGAAGGTAGTAAAAGCGCATCAATGACAAGGTGCAACAAAATGTTGCAATACAATTGTTGATACAGACATCAGTACAATACAATCAGGCATTAGGGCATAAGGGAGCAACCAGGTAATACAAAGCAATAATGTAAACAGTTTAAAGAGTCTACATGGCAGCACAATATCCAAGAATGGGAAGAACAGCATTAGCCTGATAAGGGATATAGAATAATGTATGGATTTGTTGTACTTTACTTGCATTTTTGTGATGAAAAAAAGATACAACTTTACTGGAAACAGGGAAAAGGTTTATGGGGCATGGATTCAGCTACCTTTGGGGAACTACTTGAAATGAGGGACAGGGGAGGGAGCAGCAGATATGCAGTGGTATATATTCTTACATTAACTAAAGGATTGCATCACAGCCCTGTTGTGGTCGGCACTGTCTGACGTTTTCTCTCATAGGGCTTAAAACAGTAACATTCACATTTTCCAGTATTGGCCATACCCAGCAGAATGCTAACAAGAAGACTGTCCTCAGTGTTGGAAATGGAAAGGATTCACTGATAGAATCTGTCACCTGTGATCTAGTATTGAAAATATTTGACAGGGGTCTGGGGATGTGTTTCTTCAGTATATATTGTATTGTTATGCTTAGTCAGTTTTATGCCTTTAGGGGTATGTATTTTGCATGGAAACAGTCATATCTTCTTTTACTCCTGGAACTGAGTCAGACATTTTACTTTACTCCCAGCACTGTGTCTCCCTGGATTCCTGACCATTTCAACTACTGTCTGCTTTAAACTTCACTAAGCAACCTTAAAAATGCAACAGAGGGATGGATGGAATTGGGGTCTAGTTTTGGAGCACAGCCTTGGGAACCAGCATGTTCAGGTTCAAATCTCACCAGAGTCACATACTCACTGTTATCCTGAGCAAGCTGCAGTAACCAAGTGTAACAGCAAGGTTCATGAGATATCAATATAATTAGCATGGTGTTTGAAAAAGGTTAAACTGGGGTTTGCTATGCTTCTATTAAAGGGGAACTAATGTCAAAATTGACAAAAATAAAATATGTTGTGCAGAGTATTTTTAGTTTGTAGGCATACTCCTAAGGCTTCTTTACACTGCCTTATTTACACCACTGAAACCTGAGCACTGGGGTTGCTGTGGTGTAAATGTGGCAGTATGGACACTTAGAGAGAGGATCATGGTAAGTTGATGTCTAATACTGTTCATGAGTAGCAGTAGAGTTGGGGATGCATTGCAGAGTGGTATAAGCTGCTATGTGAACTGCAGCACAGCTCCCATCCCCACAGCATGCTTGCTTCCATGATCTTCTGCAGTGCACAATCCCATGTTGCCAAACATTCATTGGCTGAGCATTAGAAAAACTTGGTTTGAGATGACATACAGTATATTTTTGGTGCAGTATTAACCACTGCTTTGCAATTAAATCACAAACTGCAGTGAGAAAGAAATAATGTGACCTACTGGAAAATGAACCCATGCTCTAAGAATACTGCCCCTGTGCTCTAACCATTGAACTATAGGCTCACATGGTTGGACCTGGGGTTCCTGGACACACTTCCTTTATCTAGTAGTGCAAATCCTGCAGTGTAGGTCACATTATTTCTTTCTCACTGCATTTTGTGATTTAATTGTTCCGCAGAGGCTAATACTGTATCAAAAATATCTGTCATCTTGATTGTTCCTAGTTGCAGGATTTGCAATACCAGAGAAAGGAAGCGTGTCCGGCAAACCCAGGTCCAACCATGTGATCCTTTTGCTCAGTGATTAGAGCACCAGGATGGCATTTCAGGGACATGGGTTCAATTCCCAGTAGGTCATATTTCATTCTCACTTCAATTTATGAAAACTTGGCTCCAAAGTATAAAAAAGGACATGAGCATGCCAGCAAACAAGATTCTGCAACAATGAATGTATTTGGTTTCCATGCTAACTTTTTGTAGCCTTTGCCACAAATATTTGTTTACTATATATCCATTCTGCTAAGTTTATCAAAACATTTGCATATTCCTTGCACATATGTTATAACAGGTAGTAACTTGGATTAAACTGAATGGATTTTTAACTGAATAAACTAGTGTGCTTCCTTCATTCTCTGGTTAACCAAATTGCCATGGTAACAGAAATAACTGACAGCACTCTTTGTGTCATCTGATGCATCACTGAAAACACCTGCCTGCTTCCAACCTCACAGCCTCTCTACAGTGCAGCTTGCACTGGTGCTGACAGGGTTCATGTAAATGCAACTTCAGTGTGGCTCATGAGTTGCAAGCAGGACTGTAGTGGATCACTAAACAGATCAGTGTGGCCATGTAAACACACCCCTAGTAAATCCTTTCCTTTGCTTGCTGAAAATAATTGTCTCTAAATTTACTTACTGGTTTTATGGCCCCTGGGTATCTCTGTGTTCATATTTTTCATGGCTCTTCTTGTTCCTACAATGCCCCTGTCCCATGTGACATTGATGAATCCAGGACCATTGATTCAGAGAGTAATAACTGCTGCAACAGCAATTTACTGTTAGAAGCCTGATATTCTGGCTTCAACTAAATAATGCTGTCTAATCCAAACATTGTACTGTATTTTGTAGGTATAAGTCTGCAGCTAACCAGCAGAATGTTTTGTTTTTAAAGCTTTTCATTTCATCAAACTATACACAACCATTAAAAAAACACTCAAATCACCCAAGGTCACAAATGCTATAATTAGTGAAGACTCTAGTTGTTTTCTTACAGAGTAGCTACTTAATTATCCCCTCAGGTATTTGCCATCTGTAAATGCAGCTTTCATTAGGGCTCCCTGCACAAGAAGAATTACTTAAAATCACAGCTGTACTACTGTAAAGTTGACACAAATCAGCTCTTGTTGAATTAATGGTCCTGGACTCATCATTGTCATGTAGGACATGAGGCATTGTAGGAGGAAGAAGAACCATAAAAAATGCATACGTGGAGGTGCCCAGGGTCTGAAAAACGAGCAAGCAAATTTAGAAAAAAGCTCCTTTCATCAAACAAAGGGAAGGACTTATTAGGAGTACACTTACAAATCAAAACACTCAGCACAGCTTTTTTTACTTTACATTTTGACATTAGTTTTCCTTTAAGAAGCAAGTGCTGAAGTGCAGTTTTCCAGCAAAACTATTGCACTCTCTTGTTTTATTCTTTCTTCACCGCTCTCCCACCTACATTTTGATTACATTGAATTTATGCAAGAATTGGAAGGGTATAATTGGGAAAGAATGGAGTTGGTCCCAAATGTGGAGGATGCATGGGATATGTTTCAAAAAGATTTTATATGTATTTGTGATAAATATGCTCCAATAAAGGTTAAACGTGTTAAATCAAATAATGCACCATGGTATGGCCCTGAATTATACAAAATTAAATGAGCCAGAGATAAAGCATGGAAAAAAGCTAAATTAGTAAAAGGAAACCAGGAGTGGACTAAATTTAGACAGCTTCGGAATGTATATACTAAAGAGGTACGGAGGGCTAGACAAGCTTATTGTAATGATAAACTATCTAAAGAAGTAATTGAGAATCCAAGGGCCTTTTGGAGTACCATAAATAAATTACAAAAAGGACAGAACGTGGATTATCCCCATCAATTTTTGATTGTTGGAGTTAAGATGGATTTAGGAAGTGGAGTAATAAATGCATTTAATCATTTTTTTATCAGTATGGGTACAGATGTATTAAAAACTGGATTGAATATTTCAAATCAATTACCTACTATAGAAATTGAGAAGAACCAATTAGGTAAAAAAAATGTACAACAGAATGAACAAATGCAGTTTATATTTACTCCAATAACTAGTAAGGAAGTTAGAGAACTGTTATTGAAAATTAATACAAATAAATCTGAAGGTATGGATGGAATTCCAAATATCTTATTAAAGTTTGCAGCTCCTGTTAGAGATCAGCCAATGGCAAATCTATTTAATATATCTCTCACGTACGCAGAGATGCCTAAAAATTGGAAAACTGCAAGAGTTGCCCCAGTATATAAGTCAGGATCTAGAATGTTAATTGAGAATTATAGACTGATCTCCTTATTACCAACCATGTCAAAAATGTTGGAAAAAATTGTGGCAAGTCAAATACAGGTTTTTCTAAAAAGAAGTAATATACTTAATAAGTTTCAATCTGGATTTAGACTGGAACATGGAACCATTACGGCCTTGTTAAAGGTTACAGGGGACATTATAGAATGTATGGACAGGAGGATGCCAGTGGGAGTTATTTTTATTGATCTATCAAAAGCATTTGACACCTTGGACCATGGCATCATCCTATTCAGACTGAGAACCTGTGGTATATCCGAGATGGCAGTCAATTGGTTTAGAAATTACTTGAAATCGAGACAACAACAGGTAACCATAAAGGACTGGACCTCAGAATTGAGGGAAACCATCTCGGGTGTACCACAGGGATCTATACTTGGACCTATTCTGTATAATCTTTATATGAATGATTTACATCTCCCACAACAAGGGTTACAGTACCATCTATATGCTGATGATATAATTATCTACGTGGCTGGACCGTCATTGGGTCCAATTCAGCTAGTATTGCAACAAGCATTTCATTACGTACAGGACTTTTTGTTGAGCTCTAAATTAGTTTTAAATGAAAAAAAGTCACAGGTTATTTGTTTCACAAGGGTAATGGGGTTATACCTGAACAAAATCGACTTCAAATTGTGACTGCTACAGGGACTATTCTGGAGCAAGTAGATAGTTATAAATATTTGGGGCTTTATTTGGATAGTCATCTTAAATGGGATATTCATATTGAGAGTATATTAAAAAAAAGTAGGGAAATTATTAGGATCCTTGTATAGAATTAAAAGTTATATGTCCCGTGAAGTTAGACAACTTGTTGTAACTGTAATGGTATTACCCATATTGGAATATGGAAATATTGTTTACATGGGTGCCACAAAAGGGCAGCTGGCCAAATTGGATACTATGTACAATAAATTGGCGAGATTTATATTAGGAGTACCGAAAATGACACATAGATTAGAGATGTATAAGGAGTTAAATTGGGTTTCCCTGCCTCAAAAGAGAATTTTAAATACAATTATATTTTTGACAAAATGCATATTGGGGAAGGTCCCTGACTATATTGGAGAGGGTATTAGATTAAAAACACCAATTAGGGAATTACGTTCTGCGTATAGTTTGGCATGTGTGGTACCAAGACGAAAAACTGTTTTGGGAAAAAATCATTTTGTATGCCTTGGTCCTGAATTGTGGAACAAATTACCTGGGAATTTGAGACCAGTAAATAGAGAATTTCAGATAAATCTGATAAAAGAGTGGTATATTAATCATACAAATATAGAAGGGGAACTGATTTAGTAGTGTGTGAGGAATGATAATTAAATCTGTATTTGTGTGTATTTTGTAAGTGCCGTCTTTGTTGATTGTTAAGACTGTGTAACGACACTTTATAAGTGTAATTTGTTAATGTCATCTGTTTAAGCTTAGCTATGATGTAATGTGATTAATGTATTTTAATTAATTAATGTAACAGTAACTGGTATCGAACTAATGGACCTCACTGTAAATGAGCCTTGGCTCAGTGAAGTTATCCATATTCATTTTTGTATGAATAAAAATTTTACCTACCTACCTACACTGATTTCTGCAGAAGACATTGTGCATAACAATGTGGATCCAGGTGAAGGTGTGACTTCAGCATTAGTTTCTTAATGAGAGCAAAGAAAAACAGTTATGTCTATTCTGATGGAGAAATGTGTTAGTCCAGACTATGATGTAGAAGAAAAAATAAAAAAAAATATGTTGCAGGGAATACTTTTTATTGGACTAGCAAAACTGTTTTTTGAGACTAGCTCTCAAGAGTTAAAAGTCCAATAAAAGGTATCACCCACCTGTAGCATATGTGTTTTTCATCTATTCTGATGCAAAGTAGTGCAATTATTTGTATTATGGTCTTGGACTGGAACAGTTCCTAGAGTATAGGGATTATCCTGACATGCTGCAATTACAGTTCTAACTGACTAACATTAGTTTTAAGTGATAACGGGCCCCATATTCAGAGCCAGCCATCAGTGCACTCACACAGGGGTGCCGTGCAAAAAAATAGGGTCAGCCGGCTCTGGTGCCATATTCAGACAGCTGGTACTGTCAGCTTAGATCAAGCTATCTGTCTGAATATCAGGCCATGGTATTGTGGCACACAGCAAGTGGTCACCATGCTACCAGAGCAGTGGGCTGAAGACCCCCCCCATAGGAGTAAAACAAGACACACACACTGATTAGCGCCACAGCCCCTATCGGCGTTATTTATCCCAAACATGCAGATGAGTCCATTGTGCAGGCATGGTGCTAGCAGGCTATTTGCATGCCCATTATGTGCTCATTTGCATCCCACCGCAGTGGATGAGTGCTCTGTTCCAGGTCCCCCCTCCCATGTCCCAATTCCCGACCATGTAGAACAAAACAAAATCCCTGGTGGTCTAGTGGTCCCTCCCCAGTCCTGATCCCTATCTGTGTAAAGAAACTAGAAATCCCTGGTGGTCCATCAGTCCCTCCCATGTCCCGATGCCTGTCTGTTTAAAAAAATAGTAATCCCTGGTGGTCCAGTGGTTCCTTCCATGTCCAATCCCTGTTTGTTTAAAAAAAATAGTAATCCCTGGTGGTCCAGCGGTCCATCCCATGTCCTGATCCCTGTTTGTTTAATCAAATAGCAACCCTTAGTGGTCCCTCCCATGTCCCAATCCCCATCTGTTTAAAGAAACTAGAAATTCCTGGGGGCTAGTGGTCCCTCCCATGCCCCAATCCCCACATGTGTAAAACAGAAAAAATCCCCAGTAGTCCAGCAGTCCCCCCTGAGGCCCCAATCCCCTGGTACAGAGCCCCAATCAACTGACAGTCATCCTAATGGGACTCCCTGATGGTCTAGCAGACTCCCACCTCCATATCCCCAACCTGCCCATATCATTCAAACTCTGTACTTGATGATATAGTGGACCTCACACCCCCGACCCTGGCAGGTAATATCCCACCACCCTGCACCCTCCTGTTCCCACTCCAAGAGCCGATGACCAGCACAGCCTTCTGCTCACCACCACGGCCAGCTGTGGACTGAGCTCTCATGATGTGCTTACTGTATTGAACTGTACAGTAAGCACATCACGAGAGCTCAGTCTGCAGCCAGACATGGTGGTGAATGGAGGGCTGTGCCATTCACTGGCTCTTGGGGTTGGGACAGGTGGTTGTGGGGTGGTGGGACACTACCTGCCAGGGTGGTGAGTCCATTATCTCACCAAGGGTGGTGTTTGAATGATATGAGCAGGTGGGGGTTAGGGAGGTGGATTCGCTAGACCATCAGGGAGTCCTATCAGGATGTCTGACAGGTGGTCAGGGCTGTGGAGGGACAACTAGACCACCAGGGTAATGTTATCATGTCTATACCAGGGGATTGGGGCTCAGGGGGAACCACTGGACCACCAGGGATTTTTTCTTTTTTACATATGTGGGGATTGGGGCATGGGAGGGACTGCTAGACCACCATGGGTTTCTAGTTTCTTTAAAGGAAAACTCCATGTTAAAATCAGAAAAAGATATGTAGTAGACTTTTTTTTCTATGTTCTAACCAGTTCCCAGTGTTTTCTTTTCCTCTGGCTCTGAGAGATTTTTTTCCTAACTTTCCCTGTTTTATTGCCCTTGGAGGTTGCCATTCTGGTTTCTTTTATGGCCTCTAGTCTTCCCAGAGTGCCCTTTGGTGTGATGTCTAATTGGCCCTGCAGGAAGCCAGTGTCTTGTTACAGGGTCTGTCACAGCTCAGCCACAGAGAAAATACTTCTTCCAGAGAAGACACACTACTATATTTTGGGTCAGTGTAATCGTTATTATTTTTTGATATCAGTACCTTGTCCCACTTCGTTCTGCTTGTGTGTGTGTGTGTGTTTGAATCATGTCACTGTTTACTCTATTCCTCTCAATCACTTTCAGTTTTTGCACTAGTACTAAGTAATAAAAATTGAACATCACCTTATAGGTTGTAACATAGCAGGACAAGGTACTAATGTCAAGAAATAATGATTACACTCACCCAAAATCTAGCAGTGTGACTTCTGTGAAAGAAGTATTATCTTTGTGGCTGAGCTGTGACAGACCCTGCTAAATATAAGGGCATAGCTACATCACTGTCACATGAGCCAAGCTGCATCATAGGAGAAAGAAAGAAAGCCAATAAACCTATTTATGATGGAGATCCCCAGGGGTCATAAAACTACCATACAGCTAGCAGGCTAATTTAGGAAAAACTCCTAATAGCAGACAGAGGGAAGGACACACTAGGATTTAACATAAATATCAAAACACTCTACATATGTTTTTGCACATTCTGGGTGGATTTCTCCTTTAAATAGACAGGGACTGGAACATGGGAGGGATTGCTAGACCACTAGGCATTATTATTTTTTAAACAGACAGGGATCGGGACATGAGAGGGACTGCTGGATCAACAGGAGTTGCTATTTTTTTAAACAGATGGGGTTCAGATATGGGAGGGACCACTGGACCACCAGGGATTTCTAGTTTCTTTAAACAAATGGGGATCAGGGCTGGAGAGGGACTACTAGACCACCAGGTTACCCAGCCCTTGATGGTGTATGGACAGGGTGTGGGGCCCCTCTGTGCCCTGTTAAGGGCTGAGTTTCAGAAACATTAAACTGCACCATGCTTGCAGCCGTTTAGCACGTCTGAACATTTTTAACATTGCGCTGTGCTGCATATGCATGGGGAGGTCCCTTCTTTGCATATTCGCAGTACAATATTGTGTACCACAGCACTGTTTGGAGTGCTCCATGCATAGATGGCCTTTGAATATGGCCCCCTCCCCACCAGCCAGTGCTATTCCTGGTTAGTGCAGTACACATGCAGTTTGTGCCACTATAACCTTTTGAAAATGGGGCCCAATGTTCCTTGAAAATCAAATAGGCAGCAGATGAATCTGGAGCTCAGATCTGAGGTTACATTGCCAATCTCTGCATACCTATGTAAAGTGGTGTCATCTGCATAATAACTTACTATTTCACTGTCTCCACTATTTGTCCATTCTATCAGTACAGTACAGTTAGTTTTTGTTACCCAAATAAGAGCACTAGATAATTTATGCCTATTTTCAGACACAATCAAGGAGAATTACATCATACAACAGTAAAACAATGAATGCAACAATAATGCAATAAGATTAGGCAGACAATCAGTATACAAACCAGCAGTGCATAAATGCAGAAATACTGGAGGTAAAAAACAAATCAAAAACAAAAACAACTGTTTCTGCTATGTTGGATCTATATTAATTAGTTGATGATAGAATTGTTCTTCAGTCACTGACACTTGCCCCTGCTGCGTATTCAGTATACTCAGTCAACAGCATTTTTTCCAGCTGCAGTGATGGCCCAGAAAACAAAAACAAAAAAAATGTTACAACAATAGATTCATAAATAAAGTAGATCTGGATGGAGTAAGTGGAGGGGTATGGCAGCACAGATAGACAAAGAAGAACAGGGATCTCATGCATACCAATGAGGCGATGAAACTCTACTGTGTAAGTAGAAGACAGTATACATCTATTCTTGTTCCTGTCTGCCCTGTCCGCTCTCCTTGTTAGTAATGTGTTGCATAGCTATTGCTATGCAACCGTAAAAATGGCATCTTACAAGAAAACAGGAGAAATAAGAAATTAAACAGAATAAAAAGGTATAGGTCAAAATGTTTACCATAACATGAAATGCTGCTTTTATTAAGGCTGTTTTGCAAAGTAGTGCAATTTATGGATGTATGTTCTGGTCCCATTTAGGGTGTTTATTTCTTTAATTGAAACAGTCCCCTGTATAGGGTTTGTTTGATTCACAGATGTTCTGTTCTCTTTATTCTTTAGCAGCTGTTTGACTTGCTGTGGTTTACACACCTTTATGGTCAACTGTCCTTGTTATATTTGCCATTTTACCTTGTGTATTGTATTTTTTCATTGCCCTCCCCCCAAGAATGTACCTGGAAATGATGTGTATGGTTCATTATGCCTTTTAAATCAACTCTTTTAAATGAATAAACAAATCCGCTTGTAAATTATCCTAGTTGTTTTTAAATAGTTGTTCTAAATTCATTGGAGTTGTTTTGACATAGTCTGACAGCTTAGAACACCTTAAGTGTTGTTTAAGAGTTATCATTATTTAATTGGTGCTGTTTTGACATGGTTGGGATTGCTAAATGTTAAGATTATTTTACCATGTATTGAGATTAATAAATGTGGCTCCATGTGTGCAGTTTTTACAATTATCCTAATACAATTAGTGTTTTGTCACATATATGGAATAATTATGAAATAGAAAATAGAAAACGTTCACCTACCCCTTTCATAAAACTAGTCATGGTAGACAAACATTTTCTATCCAAGCTGCACAGTGGTTTAATGAACTTCCTGAATCCATAGTGGACCTCTCCAAAATTGCACCATTAAAAAATTTCCTGAGAAAGGATCTTGTGCTAAAATCTGCTTGCCGTTTTTTATGACCTCTTGCCTCTCTGTATAATACTAACATACTAAGAAGCCAGCAGATTTGGCCCTATGGTCTATCAAGTCTGCTCGATAATCAGTGCCTTCTGGGGCACCATTATTAGCCCTCCCCTCCCTCCCTACAAGGTCCCCACCCCACCCCAGCGGGACTCTGGGATGCACCCTCCCCTACACTTATCCCAGCCTTTCTTGAACCCTTCCACAGTTGCAGCAGCCACCCACCTCCAGCACAGCACATTCCATAATGATGTGGCTTGATTGCCCTATGTCAAATCTCTATGCTGATATACCTCGTTTGCAACTCCAATGTCTGTACTTGATCTGGCTTCCCTCGAGTTGGTGAAATTTTGTAGTATATACCTTACCTATGCCAATTTATCTATTTGTCACTAAGGTGGTGCATGTGTCTCAATGCTTTGTATACCTATTTGTACCTGACATGGAACCTTTGGAAAGGAGCACTTGTGCTCAAAGGTGTTATCTGATCCTCAAATAAATAAATAAAATAATAAGTGTATAATGTGTGAGTGCATGTGTGTTTTCATAGTTATATTACTTTTATTAAGGCTGTTCTGTCATGCATGTGTAATTAATAAAAAATGTACATTCTTTGTGTATGTGTTTATTACAGTTGTTCTCATTTGCATAAGCTTGTTTTGGCACAAATTCAAACTGATAATCATTCCTCCTTATGTGTTTTTCAGGAGGATGTTCCCAGTTCTTAAGGTGAATGTGTCAGGCCTGGACCCCAGTGCCATGTATTCCTTCCTGCTAGATTTTGTAGCTGCTGACAATCACAGATGGAAGTATGTCAATGGCGAGTGGGTACCAGGAGGAAAACCTGAGCCCCAGGCCCCTAGCTGTGTCTACATTCACCCAGACTCCCCAAACTTTGGAGCCCATTGGATGAAGGCACCAGTCTCATTTAGCAAAGTGAAACTCACCAACAAGCTTAATGGGGGTGGACAGGTAAGAACACAGCTACTTGGTTAAATACTTTTGTATTTACATTGTAGGGGTTAATACTATCTATGCCATTAGTTTGTTAGAAGAAATACGCATGTTTCATCCAGTACAACCAGAAGGGTAAAAATAAAGCACTCCCATGTTCAGCTTGTACGGTGTGTTTAGACTGGCATCATTTTACAGCTGGAAGAGGTGTCCGGCTGGATGATCAATCATCTTCCTAGCCTTAAATCTACCTCTTCCCCTGTAAAATGCAAATGTATGTAGCAAGTGTAATAGTCACATGATACATGCAATTATAAAGACTGAAAAAGCCATGCCCACATGTCTTCTATTTGGTTTTAATAGCTCATGCATACAGAAGATAGTAAAAGAAGGAAAACATTTTTGGTTTAGATTACCTTCTATATAAAAAAAAAAAAAAAACCTTTTGGCACGTGACTATTTTCAAAGGATTCAGAGGTGGGTACAAACATTAATGCATACATATATCGTTCCACAATACAGTCATTACTGCAGACAAATTCCATTAACAGTATTGCACATGTATACTTAGTATAGATAAAAACAGGTTGCAGACTAATTTACAAGTGTACAGTATACCTAGGATGTGCTGTCATGTTACAGTGCAGTTCATTTAAAGCATTTACAGATACCAGAGGTAGTAAGGGAAGTAAGCAGTGATTTTTTTCTGGTATTTCCTAGGATCTCATTTATGCTACCCCATAACCTCTTGTGGTATTTAAGCAAATGTACTTGCTGGGATTTATAATATTCCATCTTGGCTTCCCTCATGCTAATTTTTATCAGGTTACATATCTATTTGTATTTTTTGAGATTTACTGTGTCCACTTCCATTATGCAGATTTCAAGCTCTGTCATGCTCCCAGCATAGGGACATAATGATCAGAGTGTACTAGACTTGAGAGTTCCCTTTTCTAACAATGCGTTTAACTGGTGCAATGATATCACAGACCCTGTTAAACTGGTGAATAAAATATTCAAGGGCTGTACTGACATCACATATTTGGGTTAGGAAAGACCAGTCAATTTGTAGCAGTAGGGCTTTAAAGTATGGAAGCTTCTGCGTGCAGAACATCTGAGCAGTTATGATGGTGGGGTCATTTTTGCAGACCTTGGTATACCATCTGCAGGTGACAGAGGAGTGATCACATAGGAAGTCTGGCAAGACATCAGTGGAAATTATTTTGTCAACATGACTGACCAGTACCAAGTTAAGCAGAGTAGCAGTACCTGTTTTATAATTTACTTCAGTTGGTTTATTCATAACTTGGATAACGTTGATATTTGCCAGTTTATCCCTGTAGTCCGTATTGTAACTGACAAGACAGTTAAAGTTAAAGTCGCTAATCACCATTTTTTCATGCTGCGAGTTTAGGCTAGAGACAGCTTTCATAATGTAGTCAAAATCAGTCGTGACATTTTTTGGCAGGAAATAGGTAATTCGGAGGTTGCTGTTTTTTCTCCTCCTTGAGTCCAAGCTTTAGGTTAATGACAAAGGTTTCACAGTTAGAAGGATCAAAACTAAGAGGGAGTCTGATGGATTTTAAGAAGGACTTAGTGTACACTAGGCAGCCTCCTTCCTATCAACTCTAAATAAGGTGTAGTTGCCAATTTCTATTTGTCTGTCCAGAATTCTGCTAGTGAGCCGTGTCTCTAGAAAAATCACAGCATCAGCATTAAGTTTAAATTTGTCAGACTTGGGTATAAGGCCCCCCAGTTTCATGTGTGCCACTTCAAGATAATCCCTAAGTGATGACACAGGAGATACAGAGCCTGGGTTAAGATGCACATTGCCTGTGAGGATGAGTAGCAGTGCTAACAGTTGTTTAAGGGCAAGGTACAAACAGAGTACAGGAAGATGATGCCTATCACAGAATAAATAGCATTTACAGGATCACCCAGATATAATATTTCCAGGTTACACAAAATTAAATAGGATCCACAGCTATATAAAGTAACACTGATGGTACATTAGCAACACAGGTGTGACTAGCAATTGCAAAAAAGCAAAACCATGTGCAGAGAGCACATACCTTAGGCCACAGGTATTCAAGAGAGCCACAGCACTTACAGCATCAGGCAGTCCATAAAAGTGGGGAACAGGAGTACTCACAGATAGAAGAGTCCATACTACAAATAGACACAACTTCCAGCCATTGGTGGACTCCTCAACTGAACAGTCCTTTGCACTGCAGCACTTAGCATGGAGGACTGCAGTGCAGAAAACTGCTTGAGAAGTGTGGGCTTAGAGAGAAAGTGGCAGCTGAGGGAAGGACTGCTCAAGTAATGATTGGTTGTTGCAGGGTACTGCAGCAACAACTTCATCCTCAGGATAGCCCTGATTGGCTGGCTATGCTATGCATTAAGAGCTGCTTAGGGAAAGCTCACAGGGCTGGAGAAAGGCTTCTCCCAAGTGGCGACATACAGGAGAGGGAGGGTGAGGCTGTAGGAAGTCCATCACAACCCCAAGAGTCAAGTAGTGGGTGGAGATTTTGCTCTGAAAAGAGCACACAGCTTGTAGTACATTTACACCATTGAAAACAATAGCAGAAGCTGAGGGAACGATGGCTCAGGTGATGAATAGTTTAATCCTGCGCACCATATGTGTTATGCAGAATCCCTGTAGCAGGGAAGTATTTCTTAATTAGAATTCATAAGACTGTCATAAGTTGGAAAATGCAACATTTTTATAATCCCATTTGCTGTCGAGCTTCATCTGTCATGGTTTTTAATTCTATAATGAGGGTCAGAAAGTTAGAATTCAAGACCTACAATTATAGCGATATTTTGTGTGTATCCATTTGGAACTAGCATTTGTGTATTTCTGCTGTACTGTACTGCACTGCACTGTAAACTAAGCACTTTGTGTACCTTGCTGTACCATGGGACCCCCGCCATCAGTTCATTAATATATTTTAAATAAATCAATGTGGGATTTACAATAGCCTGCTTCAAAATATGCAATCTACCTGATTGAGGGCAAAGGACCACAATTTGAAGGCTATGCCTGTGGTTCAATGGACAAGCAGCCTGCCACTCACCCTTCCTGTGCTACATAAGCAGTTCCTCTAAGCCTCTGTCTCAAGCACTTTTTCTTTGCAGCCAGAGGCTCTGTCGGTCTGTCCTTTGCAGCCTGCTGGGGACTGCCCCCCCCCCCCGCCTTGCTGTGTTTTGGCTGTGCTTGGTTCTGCTGGATTTCTGTTGTCTGTTTTCCTGCATTTGGTTTGTATTGTTTGCCTCAGGCTGTGTGCTTCTTTGTGTTGCTTGTTCCCTGTTCTTCTGTGTTTGTGTCTTTTGTTTTGCTTTCTTTTTTTGGGGGGGGGATCTGATTTTAACTAACCTCCTTGTATTTTGCTAATCCTGAGCTCATGCTATTGGTTCCCATTTACTCACAATGCAACTGCAATCATTATCTGTGTGTTTCAGCTCAAGCTGCTTCCCTGCTGCTGCTGCTCTCCATGCTATGCATCTTGTTTTTCCCTGGCTCCGGCTCACTCTTAACCCTAAACCATGCAGCTCAATCCTGCTTCTGAATGTATACCACATACCTCATTGTTACTGTTTTTACTGCACTGCCTAGCCAATTTGCTGCTTTCAGAGCGTTGCCTCCCTACAATCTATGTTCATTTGAATTGCTGCCCCTATAACTCATAATTACTTATACTGATGCTGCTGTATTATGTTTGCACACTACTATTATACTCTGGAGGTCAGCTAAGCTACTGCTGCTGCTGTAATCTAGTTTTAATATCTGCATATGGGTCATGGCGCCTTCCCATTGCTTCTTGTTTTTCCTATGGTAGGGGACCGAAGGTGGTGTTGAGGAGCTGTGACCCTGTGTGGCATACTACCTCATGTTCAAATCCTGCTTTCGCTACTACAATCCTCAGAGTATTTTGTCACCTTTCATTAGCTTCCTTGATGGCCTGGCTGGCTTGCCCTGCAATTCATATTTGCTGCTCCTTGACCTCTGTGCAGGACCAACTATTTTCTTACTCTGCTTTCTGACCTACGTGCAGGTCCACTCATTCCTTACACAATTCATTTGCTCAATGCTCACTACTACCATGGCTGACCTACCTGAGGGTCCCACCACTCAATGCTTCATTCAGCTCCTCCTCAACTGTTTTCTGGGGCATGTCAGCCCTATAACTATTCCATGGTGCAGGGCCTCCCTGCAGCTGATGGTCTTGCTCTGCATCTATGAAGTCCACATCTTGAGCGTGCCTGACTTGGGGCTGGGTCCTTCTCACCTGGCCCATAGCTGAGAAAGTCCTCACTCTGGGCCTGACTTTAGCTGTTCGAGACTCAAAAGCAGCTCCTGGTGTAGAATTTAAGACTAGCCGTGAAGGGTGGTTACAGTGATCTCCTTTGGCTTTAGTATTCTACTAGAAAGGCACCTTCACCGTGTTCTCCTTACAACTGCCTCTGGTTCACCTGGTTTGTTTTTAGGGCAAGTAGGCCAGGTGAGTGCCTCAGCAGTCATTGCTCTCCTTCTCTCACCTTGGTTGCCCCTGATGTTGCAAAGCACTCTTGCAAACTTCCACGGTGTTCCCATTAGAAGGATTGAGTGAGAGCTTTCCTCCAAATTGGAACATTTTTCACCCCCCCCCTTTGGGTTTCTAAATTGCAGCAGCAGAGCTGTCACTAAACAAAATATCCCAAGCCTGGAGTGAAGATGACCTAGACCTTGGATCCCCAGAGATTTCCTCCTCAAAGGTTTTTTTTCCTCTCCTCCATGCCTCAGGTCATAAATGTTAGTTAGCTGTAGTTAGTGTTCCCAAGTTCCTTTAGGTAGGTTCCGCTGTTCGAGGGAGGTGGATGGTGTTCCTACTTGCCATTCCCTCTCTCCTTAGGAGGCCCCCCTCAGTCTGCAGCACAACCCATCGTACTCATGCCATTGCTAACCTGCACATCTCTTTACATCATCAAGCTGCCTGTTGCCTAATCTACTACTATGCTTCACTGCTACTGATTGCTAATGTGCTTTCGTGCTACTACTTTTCTTTTGGGGATGCTTCCTAAGGTGCCTTTAGCCAAGGGAATCATCCCACAGCACCTCTAGGGGTGGAACCCTCTTCACCTTGCCTTTGGTACCCCTACAGGGTGGTAATTCCTCTGGAATACAGAGCATAAATGGCCCAAACCAAGTAACACAGTTGCACAAGCATTACATCATACTGGCTGCAGAGGCCATTAAACCCATGAGTAAGACAGCCATACTTTAGTTGCAAATGTCCAGCTGCCTTAAAGGTGATGATAAGTTGTGTATTTTGAGTAATTTGTGTATTTGACTTACACAAAACCCATTTCTAAGTTATAACTTTTAAATCAGTTGTTAAGTGAAGATACTGTTGTTTCTTGAGTTCAGCTAGCATCAGGAACATTTGTTATCAGCATTGTGATAGCTGCTCTCTGATTGGTTCTAATAAAAGTTGTTTCTGACATATGCAACTACTACTGACATAGGCAACCTGTAAAATAAATGAATGTGACATGCAACACATAAAATGCTTGTTTTTATTTTAGACGTTTTTATGTATCATCAGCTAAAATGTTTGTGCACTTTTCATTCTTCTTATGTTGTAATAGGGGATATTCCACTTATTCAGTCTGGAATGTTGGCAGTTATGCTGCCTAGCAATGAGTGGTGCAGCTGCAAGTGCTAGGCTGGCATTATTGGCACCATTCCAGAGTGATTAAAAAGCTTATCCTTGAGTGTCCTATTGGATATCCTATTTATACCACCGGTCTTAGAAGAGCTGATACAAGCTTAGGATGTCGAAAAAGGGAGAATACATTGAGTTAGAGGGACAGTGACATGTTATTTACCATGGAGGTGAGTAATAGGGCTGGATAACATCTTTTATACAGTTTTATTATTCATTCCTCCTATGATATAATCAAGCATGACTATCCAGGTATTAAACCAGTGTGTTAGTATATTAACTTCAGTTTTAATTGGGACAGAAGCAATAAATGATACTAACACGGTAGGCTTTTATCACATAGACAGTGAATGGGAACTCAACTCATTATGCTATTATGCTATTATGAGTCTAAATAATTAGCAGAATATTTCCCAAGTGGAGAGAGTATGTCATAAGAGTTCCTATACATTGAAAACCAAATAAAAAGCTGAAAAGCAATGAAAGTGTCTTGGCTGTCATGATCAGGCTATTCAAAGCATTACACTGCTGGCATTTTTGTACCAATCTGTGCCATAACAACTCTTTCTATTGCAGATAATGCTGAACTCTTTGCACAAGTATGAGCCCAGAATCCACATTGTGAGAGTCGGAGGGCCTCAGCGGATGATCACCAGTCATTCTTTCCCAGAGACTCAGTTCATAGCAGTGACAGCTTACCAGAATGAGGAGGTAAGAGCTCAGGCAAAAAGGCAGTGAGCGCTCAGATTAAGTTACTCAGGGAAAGAGTCTAAGAGACATTGCCAAATTAAAAAGAGTTATTGTATTTTATAACTGGGTGAAAGATGGAAAAGCTTCATGCTGGGCCATTAAAGTAGTTGCACTTAATAAGGTTTGGCTGCAGCTTCAATCAGTGTTGGTGGGCAGGGGGCTTCATTGTCATAGGTATTGCCAGCAAGCCACTTTTAAGGAAACACATTTTGTGAACACATACAGTATAGTGAGGACTGCACATGAAACGTTAATGAAATCAGTGGTACTGTTACAAATTCAAGCAGACACTTAATAAGGATAAACAACATAACATAGAAACATAGAAACATAGAATTTGACGGCAGATAAGGACCGCTTGGCCCACCCAGTCTGCCCATTTCCCTGCCTACTGGATAAGCTGCAGATCCTAGTTAACCAGCAGCCTACTTTTTCCTACCCCATCCCCTAGAATTGCCTTATGACTGTCCCATGCATGCTTGAATTCCACCACTGTTTTTGACTCCGACCTCCTCCGGAAGGCGTTCCATGCATCCACAACCTCTCTGTGAAAAAAAAATTCCTTAAATTACCTCTGAGCCGCCCCCTCTATCTTCAAATTGTGCCCCTTGTTCTTGCACACCTCTTTTTGAAAAATGCTACCTCTTGGACTTTGTTGATTCCCTTGAGGTGAAAGTTTCTATCATGTCCCCTCTCCCTCCTTTCCTCGAGGCTATACACATTAAGCTTCTTTAGTCTCTCTTCATATGTCTCCGGTGCAGACCCTGCACCATTTTAGTTGCCCTCCTCTGGACAGCTTCCATCCTGTCTATGTCTTTGCAAAGACTGGGTCTCCAGAACTGCACGCGGTACTCCGGATGGGGTCTGACCAGCTGTCTGTACAGAGGGATAATAACTTCCTGTTTTCTACTGGTGATGCCTCTCCCTATGCATCCCAATATCCACCCAGCCCTCACTGCTGTCCTCTCACATTGCTTGCCCACCTTTAGGTCATCTGATATGACTACCCCCAGGTCCCTTTCCAATTTTGTTGTTGTTAGTATCTCACCCCCTATTGTGTACTCTTCCCCTGGGTTTTTGTTTCCCAGGTGCATTACCTGCACTTCTTAGCACTGAATCTAAGCTGCCATACATTTGACCATTCTTCTAACCTTGCCAAGTCCCTTTTCATCCTTTCCACCCCACCTGTGCATCAACTCTGTTGCAGATCTTTGTGTCATCTGCAAAGAGACATACTTTTCCTTCCAGTCCCTCTGCAATGTCGCTTATAAGACATTGAGAGGACTGAATCTATCTGAACCCTGCGGTACCCCACTAGTAACCCCCTTTCATCAGAGTGGACTCCATTTACTATTACTCTCTGTGTCCTATTTTCCAGCCAATTTTTACCCAGGCTGTCATCTTGGGACCCACTCCCAGGCTAGCTACTTGTATATTAATCTTTGTGTGGGACTGTGTCAAATGCCTTGCTAAAGTCTAGGTAGGCCATGTCCACAGCCCCTCCCTGATCTACTACTTTGGTCACCCAGTCAAAGAAATCTATCAGATTTGTCTGGCATGACCTTCCTGCTGTGAATCCATGCTGCCTTGGGTCCTGTGCCCTCTGGCCTCTAGATACTTGACAATTCTTTCCTTTAGAAGTGATTCCATCATTTTCCCTACCACTGAGGTTAAACTAACAGGTCTGTAGTTTCGCTTCTGCCTTGCTCCCACTTTTGTGAAGGGAATCACATCTGCCCTCCTCCAGTCCTCGGTACCACCCCATCCTCCCATGATTTGTTAAACATGGTAGTCAGTGGTGTCACTAATTCTACCCTTAGTTCTTTTAGAATTCTGGGATGAATCCCATCAGGCCCCATTGCTTTGTCCACCTTCAGTTTTAGCAGTTCTTTCAGAACCCTTTCTTCTGTAAATGGGCTGGTATCAACTTCTGTATCAGTGTGTTTCTACTGTTTGTTCTAGGTACCCCCTTCCTTTGTAAATACTGAGGCAAAAATATTTGTTTAGTATCTCTGCCTTTTCACAGTCTCCCTCTGCCCACTCTCCCCTTTATTAAGCCTCACTATCCCTCCCTTGGTCTTCCTTCGCCTCCTGATGTACCTATAAAAGGTTTTATCCCCTTCTTAACTGAGTTGGCTATCTTTTCCTCGGTTTGGGCCTTTGCTGTTCTGACTGCCTTCCAGCTTCCTTTGCTTTAACTGATACAGTTCTCTGTCCTGCTCTTCTCACGATTCCTTGTACTTCCTGAAGCTTTCTTTTCTCTTGAACCTTCACTGCCACTTCCTTTGAGAACCATAGTGGTTTCTTACATCGTTTAGTTTTGTTTATTTGCTTCACACAAAGGCTTGTTACCTCTGTGATGGCAGTTTTATTATTCCCCATTGTTCTTCCACCCTCTTTCCTGCCCATGTGCTATGCATTCCTTGGGCACTTACCCATTTTGGCAAAGTCGGCCCTCCTAAAGTCCAGTACATTTTGCCCTTTGTAGGCTTGACTCTATTGCTGTGTTTTGTGAACCATACTGTTTGATGATCGCTAGTTCCCAGATGGCTACCCACTTCTACATCTGTGATCCTCTTCATCTCCATTTGAGAGAACCAGGTCTAAGATTGCTCCTCTCGAGTGGGCTCCAATCACTAGTTGTCTAGGCATGCCCCTGTAGGGCATCTAGAATAACTGCACTCTTCAAGTGGCTGTGGCAACTGCACTCCAGTTAACATCTGGCATATTCAGATCACCCATCAGCAATATCTCCCCTTTTTTTGCCATACTAAGTACACTTTCTATCATTTCCTTATCCATTTCCTCCCCCTGAGAAGGGGGTCTGTATACAACCCCTGTGCGGATTGTGGTGCCATTGCCAGTCTCCAAATTTACCCACAGTGCTTCTTCTCCCTGTTTTCTCTTTTGTTCTGTTACTTTGATTCCTTCTCTTATGTAAAGAGCTACTCCTCCTCCTCTTTTACCCTCCCTGTCCCTCCTATAGATAGTGTATCCTGGTATGTTCATGTCCCAGTCATGGTTTTGTGCGAACCATGTTTCTGTGACTGCCATGATATCCAGATGTTCCTCCTCCATCAAGGCCACTAATTCAGGAAGCTTGTTACTCAGACTACGTGCATTGGTACTCATTGCTCTCCATTTTTTGATGGCTTTACTTTCTGTTGCAGCATCCCCCACTGACCTTTCTACCTCGGTCTTTTTCTCATAACAAATTATACCCCCTCCCACTTATACATTTCCATGGCACAGTGCTGATAAACACCATTTCCTGAATAACATCCAGAGATATTGCAAATGAGAAATAATGTGATGTTGGCCTTGCTTTGTAATTGGATTCATGAATTTGTCTTCTGTATTTTCAGATTACAGCACTTAAAATTAAGTATAACCCATTTGCAAAGGCATTCCTTGATGCCAAGGAAAGGTAAGTTGTACTATTTCTATTCAGATGAAGAATAGCATTTCATGTGGTGCAGCAGCATCCCGTTTCATTGCGTTCAGTGCTTGAGATGGCATTTGTGCTTTCTGTTGCAGAACTGATCACAAAGATATAATGGAAGACATGGGTGACAACCAGCAGTCTGGATACTCACAATGTAAGTTAATCGTGTTTTGATTTCCTTTGTTTTCATTCAAAATGTCATCCCTCTGCCCCACACAATACCATTTCCATTTATAAATTGCCATTCATTATACAACTCCTTATGATCCTGCTCAATTAAAAGATAACTGAGCCATGCCGATAACAACCAGTGATATTGAGAATGACAAAGCAAACAACGTGAATGGCCAATTAAAAGCAAGTTACAGCTGTAACAAAATCTCTGGCCAGCGTTGGGTTAAGTCACATAAAAGCAGCTTAAATCAGCAGTGCAGTGAAAAATGTTTTTCCCAAAAGTGTAGTTACAGATACAGTTAATACAAATATTAGCATACATGTCAAATCTACTTTTCTAGGTACCTCCTATGTTTCAATCTTTTTTTAAATTTTTTTTTAATTTTTTATTTTCTCAGTCTCAACCCTTACCAGATTTATTATGGAATTGCTAAGCCAAATGAGGTGGCCGTCTTTTTTTCTTGAGGAAAACAATAAAACTAAATTAAAAAAAAAACAAATTAAAACATTTATAAAATACTCAGAGTTTGGGGGAACTAGAACATTTACCACCAAATAAAACTGGAAGATGCCTAGAATCATTTGTAGAAAAAGGGTAGGCTCACATATTTTATACTGCTGCTTTAACTTTACTGTTGCAGCAGGAAGAATTCTCTTTCCAGATGTGTCATAAGCGTTTATTCACATTCCTACTGTGCTATCAGTATACTATTATCACTCACAACAAAGTCACTGGAAACATCCTTGAACAACACTTGGCCTGCTTATCTTTCATTAGTAAGACAGACAGCTCTTTAGTTCAACCAGAATCCTCAAAATATGTTTTGAGAACAATCAGCATGCCTCTTTCACTTTTCACTGGAGCCATTCAGTAGCTATGTTGGATTACCTAAACTGTTTTCATTTGTATGAACAAAATAAAAAAAAAATACTTTTAACATTATAAGGTTAAAAAGAATCAATTTGTTAAAAGCAGCTGCAATTCTGCCTAAAATAACCATATTTAAACAAAAACCTGAAAAAAAGCAAAAACAGGAAAACGAGCACATTCTTTTCCATTCTGCACAGATGGAATCAAATTCCTGGTTAATATATAATATTACCAAACATATTCAGATTGGATAAAAAAAATACCAAAATAGCCTTAAATTATTACTTAGTATTTTTGAAGACATTTTTCCTTTTTAATTTTTTTGGAAGGCTGGGCCTGTAGTTCAATGGACAAGCAGCCAGACACTCCCCCTTCCTGAGCTATATAAGCAGTTCCTCTTGGCCTCCTTCTGAAGCACTTTTTCTATAGGCTCTGTCAGTTTGTCATCTCCTCTGTGGCCTGCTGGGGCTTGCCCCCCCCCCCACTGTGTTTTGGCCTGCTTGGTTCTGCCGAGATTCATTTTTTTCTGTTCTCCTGCATTTGGTTTGTATTGCAGCCTCTGGCTCTGTGCTTCTTTGTGTTGCTGTTTCTGTGCTTCTGTGTTTGTGTGTCTTCCTCAGCTGTTTTTCTTTTTGAGGTGCTTCTGTTACTAGACTCCTTGTCTCTGCCTATATTTTGTTACTCCAGAACTCATGCGGCTTGCTCCCATTCCTCACTCTTGCAACTGCAAAGGTTCTGTCTGCTAAGCTCAAGTTGCTTCCCTACCGCTGCTCCATGCTATGCACCTCAATTATTTTCAGCTGGCTCAGGCTCACTCTGAACCCTAGCCCATGCAGCTCAATCCTGCTCCCTAAACTCCTACCTCGTACCTCATTGCTGTTGTTTTCACTGCACTGCCTAGCCAATTTGCTGCTTCAGAGTGTTGCCTCCCCTACAGTTTCTATGTTCATTCAGATTGCTAGCCCTATGACCCATAGTTACTCAATGCTGTTGCTGCTCTAGTATGTTGCATGCTGCTATTGTACTCTGGAGGTCAGCTAGGCTACTGCTGATGCTGTAAACTAGTTTTAATATCTGCTTGTGGGTCACAGCGCTTTTCTATCACTTTCTTGTTTTTCCTGTGGTGGGGGATTTGGTGGTGTTGTTGAAGAGCTGTGGCCCTGTGCGGCCTAATTACCTTATGTTTGAAACCTGCTTCCACCGCTAAAATCATCCAAGTATTTGTTACCTTTTCATTGGCTTCCTTGGAGGAACTGGTTGGCTTGCCCCTGCTTATTCATGTTTGCTGCTCCTCCAACCTATGTGCAGGTCTGACTATTGCTACTCTGCATTATAGACCTACGTGCAGGTCCACTCATTGCTTATGCAATTTGTTATCTCAGTGCTTACTACTAACATGTCCAGCCTACGTGAGGGTCTTAGCACTCACTGCTTCATTCAGTTTTCCCCCTCATTTGTTTTCTGGGGCATACCAACCATGACCATTAATTCCATGGTGCAGGGCTGCCCTGCAGCTGATGGTCTCACTCTGCATCTAGAGTCCCTAGCTTGAGCATGAGAAGCTTGGGGTGGGGTCCTTCTCACCTGGCCCATAGCTGGGAATGTCCTTGCACTGGGTGGACCTTCAGTCATCAACCATACTAATGGCACCTCAAGTTGTAGAATTTAAGACTCAGCAGTGAAGGAGTGGGGCTCTCACAGGGACCCTTTTGCTGCCCTAGTGGGTTTGGAGGCACCCTTCAAAGCTATTCTCCCCATGACTGCCTCTGGTTCACCTGGTTTGTTTTTAGGGCCAGTAGATGAGGTGAGCACCTCAGCAGTCATTGCTCTCCTCCTTCTGCCTTGGTTGCTCATTGTTGTAGAATAGTGCTTGCAACCTTCTGTGGTGTTCCCATTAGAGGGATTGAGTGAGATCTTTCCTCCAAATTGGAATATTTTCTACCTCCCTTTAATTGGGTTTCCAAATCACAGCAGCAGAGCTGTCACTAAACAAAATATCAGAAGCCTAGAGGGAAGGCTACCTAGGCCTTGCATCCCCAGAGATTTCCTCCTCAAAGGTTTTTTTTTCCTCTCCTCTGTGCCTTGGGTCATAAATGTTAGTTAGCCATAGTTAGTGTTTCCCAGTTCCTTTAGGTAGGTTCTGCTGTTGGATGGAGGTGGTTGGTGTCCCTACCTGCCATTTCCTCTCTTCTTAGGAGCCCCCCTCAATCTCCAGTGCAAACCATCATACACATGCAATTTACTCATCCGCACATTTCATTACCTCTCAAGCTGCCCTTGCCTATTCTACCCTGCCTCATGGCTCCGACTGCTAACGTTTTTAGTACCAATACATTTCTTTTGGGGCATGCTTCCTAAGGTACCTTTAGCCAAGGGAATCAGCCAATGGCACCTCTAGGGGTGGAACTCTCTTTGAGGGTTCCTTGCCTTTAGTACCCCTACAGGGTGGTAATTCCTCTGAAATAGAGAGAGCGAATTGCTAAAACCAAAGTAACACAGTTGCACAAGCATAACACTATACTGGCTGCGTAGGATATTGAATTGGAAGGCAGGATCTGTAGTTCAATAGACAAGAAGCCAGCCACTCCCCCTTTCTGAACTATATAAGCAGTTCCTCTCAACCTCCCTCTGAAGCACTTTTTCTTTGACCCACCATCCTCTCCTTCTCCTCCAGCAGCATCGACTGTCTCCTTGTGATGCTTCCTAAGGTACCTTTCACCAAGGGAATCATCCCATGGCACCTCTAGGGGTGGAACCCTTTTTGAGGGTTCCTTGCCTTTGGTACCCCTACAAGGTGGTTATTCCTCTGGAATAGAGAGTGCAAATGGCCAAAACCAAAGTAACACAGTTGCACAAGAATAACGCTATACTGGCTGCATAGGACATTGAATTTGTTTTGGTGTACTTTCCCCCTTTTTGCCAGGTAGCCTTCATCGGTCTTACCCACTCACCCAGCCCCCTCACCCATCTTCTTTGGAACTTACCTCTCTTCCTATAGACAACCTGGCTTATTCCCCCCTCCCCGGGAAGGGCTGTTGGGAGGGTGTACTACCCCAATGGAGACTCAATGTATGCTTTGGAGGGCAGTGCCATGGTTGGCGGGGAGGGGTCTGTGGTGACATCCTCCTGCAGTAGCTGGCATTTTTGTTTTTCTGTCCCAGTCCCTGTCAAACACTGAGAAGAGCCCTCTGTGTGTGTGCATGCTTGCACTGTCTCCTGTGGTCACCCAGGTGGCAGTAGCACAGCGGAGTCCATACTTCCTCCCTCCACGAAGATTAGACCATTCTCAGGAGCACTCTGCTCACCACCCCCAGCTGGCTGTCCGATGACTTGGGCTTATTCCTGAACCCAAGTCATTGGTGTTGCAATCATTAGTGCTACTGCTGCACTGGCATACCAAGACCATTTCTGTAATTTAAAAAAATGCTGGACAGGTTATGTGTTGTACTCCCCATCACATGCACAGAGCTGTTCTATAACCTACACACAAGTAGATGGACACACACTCATTTGGGCAATCTGTTAAAAGCTGTTATGCCATTTAATATCCCACTAGCATAAACTACATCATGAGATGGTCTTACTGAAATATGGAATGTATTCTAATTGTTAGTAGAGGGGCTTTCATATGCCACTCATGAAGTCTGGTTCCACCCCGACTCTTAGAATAAATCCTATATTTCTAGCAATGTCATTGTGTGTTGTACATATTCTGTATTTCAGATTAAAAGCAAACTTTTGGCCACCTTGTAAAGGTTTTTTTTTGTTGGAGTCCTTCCATATAACAAGGTTCCATACTGGAAAAGAGAGTAGATACAACATTATCTTGACAGAGTCCCATGTTCTTCTCTTTCTACAGAGGTATAGTAAGATCAAGCATTATTCCTTGTTGATGGAAGGTTTTTTATTTTATTCTACAATTAATTCATTGTAGGCATGGAAATGCTGCTCTCTGTTTTCTGATAGGCCTGTTTCTGCCAGTTTTACAGTAACTACAAACACAGAGAAACACCAACCAACTTGCTCAGGGTCACAGAATGAGTTGATGATGGTAGTGGTATTTGTATGTAGAACCTCCTCTTTCACAGTTTAGTGCTCCAACAATCAGATTACCCTGTGTCTCTATGCAAACCGGATATTTGGCAACTCGCATCCCTAACTCCTCAGAGAGGGATCCTAATATCTAGTTCACTTGAGATGTTCACAAGGTGTGGAGTCTAGCTGGCTTCCCTCCTCTTGACTGCTAAAAACTTCACTTCCTAATTCTGTCATACATATCAGCAGTATGCTCAGGTTCCCATGTTGTAGTCAGGAAAGCTGTTACATGCTTCACTAACATTTAAGCTCTTAGACACACAATTTGCATTAGGCTGTTTCCTCATCTCACTTTAGAAAGCTTTTGTGCCATTTTAACATGATTTCATGGTAACATACAATTTCAGAGAAATGGGAACATAATTCAGTCCAGCATGGCATGCTCATAAAAAACGTTATCATATCAGCACTGGAAAGGTTGTCTCAGATTGGTCAGGTTGTCCTCTTCTTTTTAACTACCTGTGTAAACTATCACTTTTATATCGGTTGAGGATGAACATAATTCCTTTCTTATTTTTCACACTCTTTCATGTATCAGAGGGTTAAACTTTGACAGCCATACTTCTTTAGTTAGTTTGTTCAGGCTCTTCTGGTACAGGGCCTATTATCCTGGTCCCACTTTCCCAGCCCCATCAACCAGGATCCGATCCCAGGGACTTAGCTCAAACTCCATTCTTTCACTACAGCTTCCCCTGTGGCGGGGTCCACACTACCCCTCTTACATGCCAGAGAACGGATCCAGTTTGTGGAGGGAGGGCCCTGTTGGTAAGGGGCCTGCCAGGGGTTGCACCTCTTGCATTACTCTGTCTGGGTTACTCTTGGATTTCTTCCCAGGATGTCAGCTTAGGGGTGGTAAGCAATCTTGCAAGCAAGTGTGGAGCACATCACCACCAGCTTCCCCTTTCCAGTAACTGCCTCCAAGCTCAGTGCCATTTGTGGTCACCCAGGTAGCAGTATTGCACCAGAACATGACTGCCTTCGATCTCTCTCTCCCTCCCTTCTGGAGGAGGGGAGTGTCCTCAGTGTGCGCAATCCTCTTCCCTCCACTTTGGTCCCAAATGACCCAGGCATGGTCTTGAACCTGGATCACCAAGACAGCCATGCTTCTGATCTAAAGATTAGCCACAAAAGAATAGTAATCATGTTTATTTATAACTGTAAATCTGATGGTCTTGAAGAACAGGGGCCAAATAGTCAAACATTTTGTAGCTGCAAGTTGTTCATTCCTGCAGATTTTAAAACATCTTTTGGAATTGGGTAGAGAAATGCATGTCCACAAAGATTCCAGGGACACCATATTTAATGATGATTACAAATTCAAGTGATGTCTCTGGAAATGTTAGATGGCCATTTCCTGTTATAAACAGTGTCTTCAAATTGCACTAGCAAATGGGTTTAATATCTGACACAATTCACAACAAAGGAGTAGCAGCTGTGTACTGTCCCCAGTGTAAACAGACATTTGGAGCAAATGGACAAATCTGGCTCCAGGGGTATAATATTCAAAGAGCCAGAAGTCCCATACACATGGAGGAAAAGTAGCACATCACTGGGTCCTGAGAAGCTCTTGTATTTCCCAGCATACGTGCAAGATTTAATTGTGATTGTCATTTTGGAGCATTCTCCTCCTTTGCAGCAGTTTGTGGCCATTTTTCTGCACACATGCTATGCCTAGCACAACCAGACATGGTGCTGGCTTAGAGCACGACATGTGCTACTCCTGCAGACAACATTTGACAAAA
The DNA here is from genome assembly GCA_016271365.2 of Neoceratodus forsteri. Taxonomy (NCBI): domain Eukaryota; kingdom Metazoa; phylum Chordata; order Ceratodontiformes; family Ceratodontidae; genus Neoceratodus; species Neoceratodus forsteri. The sequence continues at coordinate 941,947,574 of CM057450.1, forward strand.
AGCTCTGCACTGGTGTGCTGTGCACATCCATCTGCTCCCATACCTGTAAAAACAGGCTGCAGGTCTGTGCTCCATACACTGTAAATAAAGAATCTTCAGCCAGTTGAATTCCCTAGAGAATACTACTTCTTCAAGGTGTACCATGAGTAGAGCATTTCTCTTTCGGCTTCTTCAATTCATTTGTCTTTAGTAAGATTTATAATGCATTTTACCAAAATGTAAATGACATCTGTATGAAAACTTAAATTAGAATTATTCTAGCCTCATTGTGAATTTATTCATGACATAGAGGATTGTGCATGCGTAGTCATATACAACAAGGCTGGGTTTGAATCGAGTGGTTTCCTTGGTAACAGGAGACCGTGAGAGCAGTTTGAGAGGTCTTCTGTTACCAATGAACTCTCACGATTCAGATCCAGCCTTGTCTGTGTTTGATTGCTTATACACAATCTTTTATAGTGTATGGGCAAGCATACCAGAAAAGAAATACCCCGGGACATGTTTGTTACATTTTATGGTCCCTTTACTTTAATTTTATTTGATTCTGTCAGTAGTTCTAACAGCCCGTTTTCTATGCCATGGGAAAACAAAGAAAAGAAAACAGTCTTACATTTTACTTGATTCACTTCACTGACTGACATCGTTCCCTTTTTTGTTAGTGCTTTCAGAAACAAACAAAAAAACAACCCTGCCTGACAGCACTAACATCAGAATAATAAAAAAAAAAACACTTCCTCCATGTAATTGCCATCGTGGTTAGACAACAGTGGGCACGCGTTGGCATTCCAACTTGAGCTGCAGTAGTGACATCGCTAGTGCAGCACAGCAATTTGATGTCACTACTGCAGAACAACAAGCTGATTCCAGTAATCGATTTTCATAGGTAACAATGTTCCACCATACACTATATCACTGTGCTTTCTATTTTAAGAGACTGTCACGAGTACAGCAATACTGAAATCAGTTACTGGAAACCAAATATGTGTGAAAAACCCGTGAATGTATTTGTAGTTATGTGAAAATATTTAAAATGTGAACGATGGAAGCTGATCCAGTGGCATGGTGGGTTAAGCCACTGGATACTGTACCACCTGCCACACTTGTGACTCAGGGATAGGAACGGATCCGAATCTCTCAGGCAGGATGGGAGAAGGATGACTGAGCATCCCATGCTGGCTTTCCTCCTTCATGGTGGGAGATTCCTGTTTCCCACCACTTGACTGCCTGCTGGCAGAGGGTGGGAGGTTCCTGTGTTCCCATCACTTGACTGTCACCTGGCAGAAGCCAGATAACGGTAAGATTGAGAACAGTAGGATTTGGCATGGTGTTAGCAGACATGGCACATAAGTGCGCAAATGTGCACGTGCATGTGCTCACATCATTGCATGTATGATCCCTGGGAGAAAGCCCAAGAAAACAATTGGAGAAAAATGCCCCAGCTTGCTCAGCATCTCCCTCCAGCACTGCACACACTAGGGTAGGCCACCTGTCTATCAAAGGGTGTTTTTTTTTTTTGTTTTTTTTGGTTTTTACAGTTAATTTCTTTGCCGTCCATCAGGCCCTGTCTGGTTCGACTGATTGCCCCCAGCCACTCCAGCCCCATCACGCTGGCTTTCCACCGGGACTTAGGATTGCACTTTTGCTGTGTGACCCAGATGCTCATCGGAGCAGGGCCTGCAAGTGGTTGGAGACAGCTTACTGGTGGGGTACTGATTTCTCCTCCAGTAATTTTTATCTCTAGGGGAGCAGGCATGCAGTTCTGCCCAAGTCAACACTAAGTATGCTGTCATGTGTAGGACATCAACGGCTGCCACTCCCCTTGTCCCCTGTGTCATAGTCCCTAGCAGCCTTACCCCAGTCATTGCTAGGGGTCAGGCTTGCACCAATCACCATGTCCCCCCCCACCCATGAGAGAGGAGAACTGTCCCCTAGACACTCTGTCCTGTCCCTCCCTGGTCAACCACCAGAGAACCTGGTCTGCTCTTGAACCCTGGTCGCCAGTGTGGGGGAGGTATGGTGTCCACACCTAAACCCTCCATGCCACTGGTACAGCAAATGGTAGTTAATCTGAATGTCCCGTGATGTGGCTAGGGGGATGTCACAGAGACTTGGAAGACCAGGAGGGAAAGTGGGTAAAAGAAAAAAAGAAAAATCCACATTTTAAACCATTTATTTCCATAAATTCTTGCTTATTAATATTGCCTGTGGAAAACGTGAGGGCATATATACTTAATGTATTATGTAGGAAAATCTTGTTTCCTTAGTTGCCTAACTTTAGCCTATATTTTTATTTGCTCAGTAGGTGGTTGGTTCATTCCTGGTACAGGGGGTTTGTGCCCCACTGGTAACCCTCACACACAGTTTGGATCACCCCTGTCACTTTCTTCCCCACATGGCTGTGAACGTTACTCATCTCTGAGGAATCATCGGTCTGCCCCTTACCCCAGCTCCTACTCTCACAGGAACAGTTCTCCAAGTAAGTTAAACAGTGAGGTGCTCCATGTTTTCAACACCTGTCTTGCCAATCTCTGATTGAAATCTTTGTGAGGTGTCCTCAGGAGTGTGCTAAGGAAATCTGGATCATTCACTTCAGCTTATAAACCATGTAGAGCTACTAACTTAGCCTTTTCTTCTGTAAGTGTGACTGAGAAATGGGAACCAAGATTAGGAGTAGTGACTAAGGACTCAAATATTTCACTTTCATATTGGGCTAAAATGAATTTTATATGTTCAGAATCTAGACCCTCCAATATTTTCATAATACAGGTTTTGAATAGTATTAGATATTTGTTGAATGGCTGTTTTGTAGTGCTTGCAGTCAGAATGCAGTGCTTTATTTCCCATACATCCTTAGATCCCCCTTATGCATCAAGCAGAGGAATTACAAATGCTAATGGTTACTTGTGTTCTGCACTTGCAGCAGGCTATGCCGATAACTCCTCCAGCTGTCTCTCCATGCTCCCAGCCCATGATAACTGGTCTAGTCTGCAAGTCGCCCCACACACCAGTATGCTGCCCATGAGCCACAGCACGGGCACCTCTACTACCTCCAGGTAGGTTCCATTCAGTTATTAAAAATATAACAGCTTGTTGCGGAAAGTAATGCTCCAACATTATGACCATGTTCACACTGAAAATGGCCCCAAACAAACATAAAGAAGCCTCACACCCTAGTGAGGCAGCTTAGGGTGGTGTCATCATTTTCAGCACACTCAGTAAAGGAAGGGATTGTATTTTGGCTCTATGGCTGGCAGCCTGATCATTCCAGTTCCCCGTTCCTTGCACTGCCACCAGTGTTCAGATGCCTTTTGATGTCTGAATTCTATGAGCATGTAGAAGTGAATAGTGCATCTAGTTTAAAACCAGAACCACAGTTCGATGGATCAGACCCCTGCTCCCATGGACAAGTATGGAGAGTGCTGAAGTGCTCTCCATACTTAGCAAGTTACAAAATGTGTGATTACTTGAGGCGGGGGGATTGATAAACTGCGAAATGGAAGGATCTGATTTCTGACTCCACAGACTCACACTAGTATCCTTCACTTCCTACTGATTATGCTGAATATTCTGACATTACATGAAGCTGCCTTATAAAGAGGTAAGTGTTCTGTATGTCTGTTTAATCTGGATTATGATTGGTGTTCATCAGTACCCCACCCATGTTTTTGAAAATCCTAGATTCATGTTGGACAGTAACAGGGAAATGAAATACAGCACATCCTCACTATATATACCTTTGATCTCTGGCTGCTGTAGTTAGGTTGCAGGTCTTTTTATGAACTAACTGCTCCAACACAATTTGCAAGTATTCATACAAACTAATAAAAGCATTACAAATGAAACCCAAACCTGGTCACAACATCATCATGACTTTACTCAGTCTATGATCTTAGCCATTTCAACCTTCTAGTGTAGCCCCCAGTCTGCCCATTTTTACCACTGCCTATCCTGTCATTGCAGACCCTATTTGATCTCTGGCATCCTCCCTCCTTGTTTACCAGCTAAGATTCCCTTGTGCCTATCCCATACATGCTTGAAGCTCACCACTGTTTTCACCCCCACCACCTCTGCTGGAGGACTGTTCTAGGCATCCACTACTCTCTCAGTTGAGAAATGCTTCCTCACATCTCTCCTGAATTGATTCCTTTCCAGTTTCATTGCATGTCCCCTTGTTCTTGTGTATCTCTTTTCCTCGAAAATTACTCCCCTCCTGTACCTTATTTAGCCCCATAAGGCATTTCTTCATCTCTATCATGTCCCACGCCCTTTCAATGGTGTACATATGGAGGTCCTTCATTCTCTCCTTGTAGGGCTTCTGATGCAGTCCCTGCACCATTTTAGTTGCCCTCCTCTGGAAAGCTTCTACCCTGTCTATGTCCTTCCTGAGATGTGGTCTCCAGGGTTGGACACAGTACTCCAGGTGGAGTCTCACCAGCGAGCTATACAGTGGTAATGCCACCACCCTTCTTCTGCTAGTGATGCCTATCTCTATGCACCCAGCATCCCACTGGTCTACCTACTGCCTTGTCACACTGTCTTTCCCCCTTGAGGTAATCAGATGTAATTTCCCCCTTTCCCTTTCTTGTTTATTGATGATCAATATCTCTTCTCCCATTTTGTACTCTGTCTCGGGTTTCTGTGCCCGAGGTACATGATTTTGCATGTTTTTACATTGAAACTCAGCTGCCATAACCTTGACCACTCCACAAGTTTTTTCATGTCTTTATTCATTCTTGCCACCCTCTCCAGGGTGTCTACCCTATTGCAGATTTTGGTGTAATCTGCAAAGAGGCATATCTTCCCTTCTAGCTCATCTGCAATGACACTTATAAATACATTGAAGAGGACTGGTCCCAGTACTGAGCACTGAGGTACCCTGCTGGTAACCCTCCCTTCCCCAGAGTTAACTCTGTTTACCATCACCCTCTGTTGCCTATCCATTAGCCAGTTTCTTTCTAGGTTTACTACCTATGGACCAACCCATAAGCTACCCAGTTTCTTTATGAATCTCCTATGTTTTACGGTGTTGAATGCCTTAGTAAAATCTATGTAAGCTATGTTCACTGTCCCACCCTTGTCACCCAGTCAAATAAATCTATGAGTTGTCTGACATTGCCTCACCACCCAGTGAATCCTTGCTGCCTTGGGTCTTTTAATCAGCTGAATTCAAGATACTCTGCAATCCTTTTCTACAGCAGTGACTTCATTACTTCCCAATCACTGATGTCAGATTTATTTATTTCAATCTAAGATTACAATACCTTTGAGCCAAGGCTCTTTTACAAAGCTTCCACATCAGCGTGTGCAACAGTCATCATTTTAGTTACAAACATATAGTCATTGACTTATAGACATGTAATAACCAGTACAAAGACTTGAGCTATGAGCAAGACAAGGGAAGGGGGTGGGTGGTGGGGAAGTGAGGGTAGGAGATCAAGGGGAGGTGCAGGGGGTAAGGGGAGTAATGGAAAGTGGTTGGGGTCGGGCAGGAGTGGGAGATATGGGAGGAGGTGGGGCGAGGGTGGGAGACAGTGCAGCCAGGGGCCTTGTTGAGGGAATATGACAGGTAAGGTGCTAGGGGTGCAAAGACTGATTGTAAGTGCTGGGGTATTTACAGCTGGAATGGTGGAAATGTTAAGATGGGCAATCGCAGGATACAAGCAGTGAGAGGTGCAGCTTGGACTTGAAGAGGCCGAGTGTTGGAGCGGTCACTATGTCGCTGCCAAGAGAGTTGAGCCAGTTGGATGCCCGATAGGAAAATGATCTTTGTCCTTGGGTCGTGCGACATCGTAGGATATGTAGTAGATGGGAATTGGATCTACTTGTAGCGACGTTCCTATGTCCAGACTTAAGGATGGCACAGACACCGGGGGGGCAAGCCCCATTATAATTTTTTTGGCCGTGATGCAGGTTTGGTATTTTATGCATTTGTCCAGTTGAACTGGCCAGATTGACTGGCCTATAGTTGCCATCCTCCTCCTCCCTGCTACTGCCTTTATGAAGGAGGATTACATTTGTCCTCCTCCAGTCTCCCGGCACTACTCCTGTTTCCAGTGAGTTGCTGAATTGGACTGTCAGAGGTGCAGCCACTACCACCCTGAGCTCCCTGCCTCCCCTCAAGACCATGGCAACAATAAGGGCTGCAACAAGAGTGAGGGTGGTGCAGCCAGATAAGATGCAACAGAGGAGGAAGGAAAACTGGAGGTATGAATGATATAAATCATAATAGTACCCTACAGATTAAAAAAGACTTTGTGGCTTTAAACAATCTACTTGTAGAACGTGGATGCACCACAAGTTTTTCAGAAATATTACCAGTACCAAGGGCAACAGATAATAAAACTTGCAAAATCAAAGAAATTAATGAATGGTTGAGGAAATGGTGCTTTGGACAGGGAATACACTGCATTCCACATTGGGAGAACTTTGATGGTAGGGAATCCCTCTTTAGTTGGGATGGATTGCACCTCAGCGGGAGGAGGGGAAGTGTCCTACTGGGTAAAACATTGAGTACCATCATTAACAAACATTTAAACTAAATAACATGGGGGAGAATTGGACTATTCCAAACTCTCTTGATACAGGAAAGAATATTGGAACTGACAAAGTAATTAATTTTCTGTCCTTTAATGCAAGATCTTTAAATTCCCTAAAAATGGCTGAACTTTCAATAAAATGCATTCAATTAGATTTAAGTATCATTGCTGTTACCAAAACTTGGTGGGATCAATCTTCTTTCCATACACAAGACATTCCAGGTTATAATCTTTTTCATAAGGACAGAGTAGACAGTAAAGGTGGCGGAGTTTGTCTTTTTGTTAGAGATGATATTTCTGCATATGAGATCCCTACAAATACTATGACCGAATCAGTATGGATTTCTATTCAACCTATTGACCATCCCAAAATCAATATAGGAGTGTGTTATAGACCACCATCAGCAGATATTCAATATACAACTGAATTATTGAACTTGATATTGGAATTTTCTCAAAAAAATGATACTCTAATTTTTGGAGATTTCAACATGCCCAGTGTTGATTGGAAATTAAATACAAGTAATACTAACCATGAAAGGTTATTTATAAATATAATCATTGACCTAGGTTTGGACCAACTGGTAAATAAGCCTACACGAGGTAATAGTATACTGGATCTAGTAATTGTTAATGAAGGTTTTAATATTTCTGAGACTTACACCATGTCACCAATTGGCAATAACGATCATAATTCTATATTTGTTAGTTTACAATTGCAAACACTTAAAATTAAAAATAACTTCCAACATAAGAATTACAATAAAGCTAACTTTACTAGGATAAACCAGGAATTATCACAAATTGATTGGTCCAAATTATTTAAAGACAAAGAAGTAAACTAAATATACACATGTCTTATAAATATTATTTACACATTAGAGGATAAATATATTCCCTTACTGTCTAATTGTAATAAAAAAGGTAAAATACCTGTCTGGTTCAACAATACTATTAAAAAACAAATCAAAACCAAAGAACATTTATTTAAAAAAAAAAAGACCAATTCTAGCTCATTACTTAGAGATAAATACAGAACTGCTCTGGCAACATTAAAAAAATCAATTAAATCTGAAAAATTAAAATTTGAATTTAAATTAGCACACTCAAAAAATAACCTGAAATCCATATTTTCCTATATGAATGGAAATAGAGTTAGTAATAGAAACATAGGACCACTCTGTAATGATGGAATTACTATAAATACAAAGATATGGCAGATTATTTTAATAAGTATTTCTGTTCAGTCTTTGATCAATCAAGAAATTCTGTAACTAATAACAATAGTAATGATTCCTGTATTCCGTTATTTGAGATAAAAGAAATGAAAAATTCATTATCCAAAGTTAAAAGATCAACTGGTTCTGGACCGGATAATATTAATGCTATATTTCTTTTGGAAACACTGGATTCAGTCATTATTCCTCTACAAATATTGTTTAATAAATCTTTATTGGATTGTAAGATACCTGAAGTATGGTGTACTGCTTTGGTTACACCTATTTATAAAAAAGGGCCAAAATCTGATGTTCAAAACTATTGTCCAATCAGTTTAACTTCTATTTTGGGGAAAATTATGGAACAATTAATTAAAGATAGATTGGAAAATGAATTGGAAAAATTGAACATTCAGGATTTATCTCGGCATGGATTCAAACCAGGTTTTTCATGTACAACAAATCTCATATCATTTTACCAACATATTGTTAAATTATTGGATAGCAATGTAGCTACTGATGTAGTGCTGTTAGATTTTAGTAAAGCATTTGATCATATATCACTTTCCTTACTAATAAACAAATTACATAACTTTAAAATTCCACTTTGTTTAGTAAACTGGATATCTGAATGGCTGTTTAACCGTACCCAATCAGCTAGAATAAATGGAGCTCTTTCAACATCTGGAGCTGTTACAAGTGGGGTCCCACAGGGTTCTGTTTTGGGCTTGATTTTGTTTAACTTTTTCTTCATGATATGGTAATAGAATCTAATAATTACTTATCAAAGTTTGCTGATGATACTAAACTGGGTGGAAGAGTTGATACCATAGAAAATTTAAAATATTAGAACAAGACTTGTATACAATTGAACAATGGGCTAAAAAAAATTTAATGTTATTTAACATCAATAAATGCAAGATCTTGCACTTTGGTAGAAATAATACATTACGCAACTACTATTTAAATAAACAGCTATTGGAATCATCCAGTTGTGAAAGAGACCTGGGTATATTAATAAACAACAAACTGTCATCAGATGACCATTGTAGTAAAGTGGTTAAATCCGCTAATACTATAAGGAGACAAATTAAAAAAACTTTCATTAGTAAATCAGAACATAATTTGATACCACTATTTAGAGCTTATGTCAGACCACACCTGGATTATGGTTCTCCTTTTGGAGTCCTTATACAAAAATTATATAAATTGCCTGAACAGATACAAAGAAGATTGACTAAATCCATTCCAAGATTAAAAGTAAGTGTTATGAGACCAGGTTACAACAGACTGGTCTCTACCCCTTCTTGCTGCCTGTGGTCTTGCAGCACTTTGGAGTCAAGGTACTCTATCAGCCTTTCCTTCGCAGAGTTCGTTAATTTCGCTGTCACTTAAGTGAGACTGAATGACCTGTAGTTGTTAGCCTCCTTCCTGCTGCCGCTCTTATGTAGCGGGACCACGTCTGCTCTCCTCCAGTCCTCTGGAACCATGCCTGTTGAAAAAGGCCAGTAAACTGTTGAAAAAGGCCATCAGTAGGGCAGCTAGCACCTCCCTGAATTCCTTTAGTATCCTTGGGAGTATTCCATCTGGTCCCATAGCCTTGTCCACCTTCAGAGCTGCAAGTAACCTCAGGATTCTTTCCTCTGAAAATGAACTTGTGGCCACTCCCCCAACACACACACACACACACACACCTTTTCCTGTTGCTCCCTGATGGTCCCTCTCTTCCACTGTTAAGACTGAGCAGAAGTGTTTGTTCAGGATGGTAGCTTTTTCTTGGCCCTCTTTTGCCCAGTCTCCCCCTGCCACTGTCCTTGTCCTCACTATCCCTCCCCTTGTTTTCCTCTTCTCACTTATGTACCCGAAGACAAATCTTATCCCTTTAGCTACCCCTTTGGCTGTCCTTTCCTCTTCTCACTGTCTTTCCCGCTTCCCTCTGTTTTACTTGGTGCACATCCTTGTTCTCCTCCCTTTGTGTTACTTTGTACCTCCTGAATGCCACCCTTTTTCCTTCACCACCCTGGTCACTTCCCTAGAGAGCCATAACGGTCTCTTTTTACTTCTGCTTTTGCTCACTTTCTTCATGCAGAGACTGGCTGGCTTAATTATGCCTTCTCTTATTTTTCCCCACTGTGCCTCTATCCCACCCTGGCAATCTTCCCCCATTAGGCAGTTTGTGAGGCAGTCTCTCATAAATTAAATATTTACCCATGTGAAATGCAGGACCCTTGTCCTCTTGTAGTTAGCCACTGTTTTTGTCTTAATGGTAAACCATACTGTATGATGATCACAGGCACCTGGGGGACTACTCACTGTGATGTCTGCACTGCCCCATCCCTAGTGGGTTCTTTGACTAGCTGCCTGAGAAAAGCCCCTTGTAGGGAGTCAAGGATGGTCCTGCTCCTTGCCAAAGCTGCAAGTGAGAGCTCCACTCCGTGTCTGCCAGATTGATGTCACCAACTAGCAGCACCTTCCCCTTACTTGCCATTTTGATGATGGCTTCACCTACTGCCTTATCCAACTCCTGTCCCTGTGCTGGAGGTCTGCATACCACCCTTGTGCAGATAGTAGCCCCAGAGCCTGTTTCTACGATAATCCACAACACCTGCAGCCCTTCCCTTGTCTCTGGGTGCTCCTGTGCTTCTGTGGCCTTGATTCCCTCCCTCACATGTAGTAAAATCCCTCCTCTCTCTGCCCTGTCTTTTCGGAATAGTGAGTAGCCCAGTATGGCCATGTGCCAGTTATGGCTGTTAGTACACTGCATCTCCATTGTGGCCACCAAATCCAGGCTAGCCTCTTCCATTATGGCTTCTAGGACTGGAATTTTGTTTCCCAGACTCCTTGCATTGGTGCACATGGCTCTCCTTACCTTATCCCCTCCCAGCCTCCCTGCTTTTCCTCTTTCTATCTGTGCTGTTCCCTGATGTTCCCCTGAGCCAACTCTTCCCTTTTTACATTCTCCATTTCCTGTCTCCTTTACTTCTTTTATTCTTGCTTTCCTAATTTATACCCTCCTTGTCCTGTGCCATGTCCTGACCTTTCCTTGGGCCCCTTTGGTAGGGGACTTTTCTCCCCTCGGGACCTCCCTACTACTCCATCATCTAGGGGGCATGGGTGTTTTTGCCTCCCTTGGTTTTAGAGTGTACTCTCCTCATAAGTTATTTCTTGCTATCCCTGCATCACCTTGATTACCATCTACAGGACAGCCTCCACACTGCCTGTGTCTTTCTTTAAATGCAGCCTCCAAAAACTGCACACAGTATTCCAAGTGAGGAAAAACCAGTGACCTTAGAGTGGTAGATGTACCTTCTCTTCTCCGGCTGCTGATCCTGCTTTCTGTGCAGACCAGCATCTTATTTGCCTTTCCCATTGCCCTATTACATTGTACTGTTGTCTTCAAACTATCTGAAGTTATTACCCCCAAGGTCTTCTCCTGTGTTGTGGTTTCCAGTCACAGTGACTGCAGCCCAATACAAGAAGTGGGAAGAATGGGCTTTAAATAGCCCAAAAGCAAAGAAGAGCCAGAGCCAGGGCTGTTAACCAGATTGACGAGCAGGGGATCGGACCCCCCCATCACCAGAATCAGCAGGAGAAGGTGCCGGGAGCAGATCTTCGAGGCTCAGTAAGGTTCTGAGAAGGAGCCAATTAAAACAGTGCTGCACCTCCTTTCCCGGTGGCAGCCAATCGATGCAGCTGCAACGCAGTACAAGAAGCTGGAAGAATGGTCTTTAAATAGCCCCAGAAGAAAATGAAGACCCAGAGTAAGGGCTGTTAGCCAGATCGACTGGCAAATTTTGACCCCCTCCCTTTCACCAGGATCAGCAGGAGAAGATGCCAGGGTGGTAGCTTTGTAAGGCTCCAAGAAGGAGCCAATCGAAACAGAGCTGTGCCTCTCTCCTCCAGAGGCAGCCAATCACAGCAGCTTCAGCCCAATACAAGAAGAGCAAGGGCCTACATAAGGATTAGGCCATCAACGCCCCCACGTGAAGGACCCATGTGAAAAGGACAGCAGAATTTGCCCACCAGAGTCTGCCCACCGGAGTCAGCCCAGCAAGGCAGCTGGCAGCCGCCACTCTTCCCAGCTACTGAGCCAAGGAAAACAAAATCAAATGATGAGCAAGGTACTGTAAATAACTGCACATGCACAACCATTCTTGCTTAGGACGCTCCTGCCAGCTAAGGTATTACGGCTTGTACGTATTGTTCTCTCTTCCAGCTGTAGTCATTGTTTTACTGCCAGCTAAAGCGTTGTGCCTTGTAGGTATTTGTTTTATTTCTAGCTGTAGGCATTGTTCGATTTCCAGCCAAAGTGTTGTGGCTTGTAAGTATTGTTTTATTTTCTTCATGTTCTCAGCAGTACTAAGTTGTGCATCATGTTAATAATGGGGATTGTGAACTGCAGAGGTGTGGGATACTCATTTCTCACGGGGCTGCTCTGGAAAGTGGAACATTGCTCCATCTGCAGAACTCTTTCTGAGCTCAGGGTTCAGCTAGAGGCAGCATTGGTGGACATATCCAAGCTGTGTCATCAGCTTAACTGGAGGCCCTCATTTCCGCTCCCACAGCGGCCCACTGGCCCAGGGGTAGTGGGTGGTGGGGAGGGAGGAGGGAAAGGTAAGGATTGACCACAAGAACACAGTTTGGGCCAACACTACTCTGACTGCAAACCATTTTGCACCCCTTGCAGAGGTGCGGGAACCTGACTCTGTGAGGGGGGACGTGAAGTCAGTCAGAGGGCTTAGGCAGAGTATTGTAATGGCATCCAGTGCTGGAAAGGGGAAACAACAATAAGAAGATCAAACGAGTCCTAGTAGTAGGGTATGCTACTGCGATTAGAGGGGTTGAGTCAGAATTGAGTGGGGAGATGCACAAAAAAAAGAGGATAGTTAGGTGCTTACCCGGTGTCTCCAGCTAAACGGGACATGGAGCACATATAGGAGGACGGTAGACCGAGTGAGTGGAGGGCTGAGTTCTGGTTCAGTGATCTAGCAAATCAGTTGGTGCAAGCAGCCATGCAGAGCTTTGAGAGACTGGCGGAATTACTAGTAAAACACTCAGCTCCCTGGCTTTCTCTGAGATCCCTTCCTGTGTGGGGTGCAGGGAGAGGGACAAATTAGACAGAGATAGATAGATAGATAGACAGACAGACAGACAGACAGATAGATGAGTTTAACAGGTGGCTAAGGGGATGGTGTCCAAGAAAAGGATTTTCTCTTTGTGGGCAACTGGGAGACTTCTGGAACAGAGGCTTTTCAGGACATTGTTCTCTACTTAACAAGGGAGTGGGTAAGAGTGCTAGGGCAGAAGTTTGACATCTGTATTGGACATTTAAACTAACTCAGGGGGTCTTCGCCAGGAGGACTATCATGGCTAGTGGGGGGAAAGGAACATAGCTGACACTCCCCAACAAATGGGGACTGGAAACAAAGAAATTGGACAAGAACATACTGTTAAGTCCAAGGCTGAAGTTGGGCAGGGGAAGGCAGGCAGGGGGTATAAGGAGTGTGCTGCATATAACGCAAGACAGAGATGGCCTAAGAGAGTAAGGAAACTCTGAACTCACAACAGAAAACGTTTAGGTGGTTCCTGAAGGATCTGCCTCAGTGCCAGGAGCCTGAGCAACAAAATTAACGAATTATAGGCATTGTTGGCAGGTGCTAAGTGTGGACCTAGTTGCCATCACAGAAACCTGGACTACAGACAGCAACGATTGGGACCTCACAGTACCGGGATACTCAATTTTCAGAAGGGACAGGAGGGAGGCAATGGGAGAGTAACCCTTTATGTTCGTGAGGGTATTGACATAGTAGAAAATGGAAGTATCAAGAGTGAAATAGAGGAAGTGGAGTTGCTGTGGGTGCAGCTCACAGCAGCATCGCCAAAAAATTTGCTGGGGGTGCATATCACCACCAAACAGGGAGAGGGAGGGACAAGGAGTTTGTAGAGGAAATAAAAGAGTGTCAAGAAAAGGAGAGGTAGTGGTATTTGGAGAGTTAAACCTACCAGATATAGACTGGGGTGTTTCAGTAAAAGAGTTCTAGAAGTTGAGGTATATTGGTACCCTCCAGGACTGCCTGTTGACCCAGTTGGTAAGGGATCCTACCAGGCAGGATCCATTCTGGATGTGATTCTCACAAACTCAAGTAGTCAAGGCAGAAAGCATAGGAGAACCACTAGCTAACAGTGACCATAATTCCATCTGGTCTGAGTTGTCCCTAGGGGATGAAAGAACACATTCATGGATGGAGGTCCTGAACTTTAGAGGGGCAGACTTTGATGTGATGAAACTGTTGGTGAGTAACAAACTGGCCAAAATTAGGGTGAGCACAGGTGTGGAAGACGTGGGTGTTTATAAACAAGGCTATCCTCAAGGTTACAAAACTCTATGTTAAATCAGTTGCGAAAAGAAATAAGTACAAGAGACCCATATGGTTCTCAGTGATGGTTAGGGAAGTGTTCAGTGCCAAAAAGGGAGCATTCTATAGGTTTAAAAGGAGCTGGGGAGGAGGAGGGGGAGGAACATTCCAAAAGCAGGGAAGCGAAACGAGCAGTAAGGGAGGCAAAGGCAGTCACAGAACTGGGGATTGCTAAAGAGATTAAATCTGGGGAAAAACATTTCTTTTGTTACAGTTATCTACTGAAAAGTTTCCCTAGAAAAGGCTTACTGAACAGTATAACATTGCTCGTCTCACAGAGCGTCATGGGGGAAGGGGAACATGGGAGTACAATAATCAAAAGCACATTTCCATGCAGCATTATAGAAAAGTATATATACAGTAATCAACAACACATTTCCAAAGGTAATATAAAACAGAATCAACAGAGTAAAAAAAAATACATCATTTAGCAGCATTAGATAAACATTGGGATTTAATGCAAGGGAGCAAATTAACAGCACTGCAGACTTGATACATACAACAGCGGGAAGTGCAATAATATACATTGTTTTCTCTCACGTTAAGTGCTGTTCTGGGAAAAGGATAAAGCCAGGAGGGGAAATTAGGAGGCGGAGGAGCCAGAGTGGAAATTAGTGCTGCTGCAGGATGGAGAGAGGAAGTTGAGGAGGGAGGTCGAGATGGACCTCGGGAGGAGGAAGAGTGCCTGATTTGATGAGGCATTGAGTTCCAGAGCTTAGGGAACCTATAGGAGAACAACGATTGGCTTATAGAGGTGGTGTGCCATGGTATAGCTAGGGTGCAGGAGTCACTAGATCTGAGGGAGAGAGGGGCAGTGGGGCAGGAGGACAGTGTGGAGGCAAGGTAAGGGGGAAGTGTATCAAACAAGAATTTTTTTTTTTTTAGTTGTTTAACCAGGAGTAGCACACTAAACTAAAAGCTTTTTACAGGCACGCCCTGGGAGCACAGGGAAGTTAAGTGACTTGCTCAGGGTCACACAGTATGTAAGTGGAAGCTGTGGGATTCAAACCCAGGTCTGGTCTGCTGTTGGATGTCACTAGATTTATAGCTCAGAGCCTTAAAGCACTGCGCAATACTGCCTCCCTAATTTAGAGACATATTTTATACAGTGGGCCACACGGCGATTTTCCAGGGAAGGAAAAGCTAGAGAGTGATATAGATCACAGTGGTTGGTAAAGGAAGGCATCCAGAGGAAACAACAGAAAACATTGAAAAGAGGTGTCCAATCTGGTTAAGGATGACTTCAGTGCAGCACTGTAGACTACGTCACAGTAGTCAAAGATGGGTAGTATCATTGTATGGGCAATCTCCAGCCTGGTCTGTAGAGGTAGGCAGCCTCGGTTCCTGTAAAGGGCACCTAATTTTGGGTGCAGCTTTTTCAGGATGGAGTCAGTGTGTCCAGTTAAGTTTAGGTGCTGTCTAGCCAGACCCCGATACACCTAAAGGAGGATGTGTCCTTCAGAGTAGAGCTGTCAAGGATGTGGAAGGAGGGCAATTTAGTTAGCCTAGAGAGCCTCTGCCTAGTGCCAAAGGTAATGGAGACTGTTTTCTTGGGTATTGAGGAAAAGCTGATGGGAGCTTAGCCTTAGCTGGAGGGGGGGAATTACAGGGGAGCGAGGACATTATTTCACTAAGAGTGTGTGGAGCCGGGAATGCGCTGCCTGGGTGGCTGGTGGAGGAGGGCACAGTGGAGGGCTTCAAGAAGGGTGGACAGGTACAAAGGGAAACTAAAGTTAAAGATAACCATCTCGGGAGCTTGGGGAAGCGAGCACTCATTAGGTGGCTGGCTACGAGCAGACATAACAGACCATTGGGCCTATTCTGCTGGCTTTTAGTATATTAGTATTGCTGAACTTTCTCAAAGTCATGCTGAAGTGTGTAAGCCACATCAGTTGGTGATTGGCCAGAGTAGAAAAGGATAGTATTCTCAGCATACATATGGATGGAGGAGGAGGTGCACGCTGACAAGAGATCATTAAGGAATACGGAGAATAGTAGGGGGCCAAGGACGGAGCATTGGGGTACACCAGCATTAATCTGGAGTGGGGAGGAGGTGGAATCAGCAATTTTGATTGACTGTGTCCGGCCTGTTAGGTAGGAGCTAAACCAGTTTGTGGCTGAATCAGACAGGCCAGCAGACTGCAGATTATCTAGGAGGAGAGGGTGGGAGACCGTGTCAAAAGGCTTTGCAAGGTCAACGAAGATCGCAGATGTGATTAGACCACTGTCCATACCTGAGAGTATGAAATCGGTGCGCCTAAGTAAGGAAGTGGTAGTTGAGTGATCTTTCCTAAAACTAGATTAGTAGGCGTTAAAAAGGCAGAGTAGGAGAGGTAAGAGCAGAGCTGAGGGAGGACCAGGTGCTCCTGAAGCTTAGCAAGAATACGTAAGCGAGAGAGAGCGAGAGAGATTTGCCGATAGTTCCCAGGCATAGAAGGGTCACCTCCCTTGGGTAGTGGGAGAATTACAGTGTGCTTCCAAGGATCAGGGACGGAGGCCAGCGAGAGAAGGAAAGGTTTAGTAAGGTAGAAAGTGGTGAACAAATGCCATGAGCAGAGAGGAAGAGAAGCTTGGAAACAAGGCCATCGGGTGAGGAAACCTTAAATGGGTTGAGAGCGAGGAGAGCATTTAGAGTATCATGAGAAGAGACTGGAGAAAAGGAGAAGAGGTCGCTTGGGAGGATTACATAAGGGAAAAACAAAACTAGGGAGGGGGGATCGTTAGGCTAGTAGACGATGGTAAGATGATCGAGGACAATGGATAGAAGGCTGCAATCCTAAACAACTATTTCTGTTCTGCTTTCACCAGGCAAGGTGCAGGCTCCCTACCTAAAAGTGGCATCAATGCAGCCGCTAAGGGATTCCCAGGGGGGGTGGATACCCCAGTATTGACCAAAGACAGGGTCCAGAAAGGGCTGGAGGTCCTCAAGACAGATAAGGTACCAGGCCCAGATGGGATGCATCCGAGAGTTCTAAGGGGGTTGGCAGAAGAGCTGGCTGATCTTCTAGCAGATCCATTCAGCTCACTGCAAACCGGGGTAGTACCCAGAGACTGGAGAGGGGCTGACGTGGTGCTACTCTATAAGATGGGGGACAGTGAGGAAGCGGAAAATTAAAGGCCGCTTAGTCTCACATCTATCGAGGGGAAGCTAATGGAGACCCTAATCAAGCAAGACCTTGTGGAATACCTGGAAAAAAATGATCACCAGGACAATAAGCAGCACGACGGGTTCGTGACAAGGAGGTCATGCCAGACCAACCTTATTGTCTTCTTTGATTGGGTGACAAGGGAGCTGGACAGGAGCCACATGGTGGATCTCCTTTACTTTGATTTCAGTAAGGCATTTGACTCAGTGCCACATAGGCCCCTTTTGAAGAAGTTGGAGGACCTTAGATTAACAAAGGACATAGTTGGGCAGGTGGGAAATTGGCTTAAGGGTAGGCAACAGAGGGTTGTTGTCAACAGGGTGAGGTCAATGGAAGGGGAGATCACAAGTGGGGTACCACAAGGGCCTGGTCCTTTTCAAGTATGTTCATTAGTGACATTAGTGAAGGAATCCAGGGTAAGCTAGCCCTCTTTACTGATGACACTAAGCTTTGTGGAACGGTGGAGTGCATTGAAGGAGTTAGGGAACTGCAACGTGACCTCAAAATGCTACAGAGATGGTCAGATGTGTAGCAACTGAAGTTTAATGCAAAGAAGTGCAAGGTAATGCACCTGGGGAAAGGTAACACCCAGACAGAGTACTAGCTAAACGGGGTTAAACTTAGTAGAAAACAGCAAGTTGTTGGCCCTCTGTACAGATAGTTGGTAAGACCACATCTGGAGTACTGTGTACAGTTCTGGAGACCCCATCTCCGCAAAGACATAGACAGGGTGGAGGCTGTCCAGAGGATGGCAACCAAAAACACCAGAAGACATATGAAGAAAGACAAAAGGTGCTTAAGATGTATAGCCTCGAGGAAAGAAGGGAGAGGGGGGACATGATAGAAACTTTCAAATACCTCAAGGGAATCAACAAAGTCCAAGAGGTAGCATCTTTCAAAAGAAGATGTGCAAGAACAAAGCGGCACAATTTGAAGATAGAGGGGAACGCTCAGAGATAATGTGGAGGAAGTATTTTTCACAGAGAGGGTTAGATGCATGGAACAGCCTTCCTGAGGAGGCCATAGAGTCAAAAACAGTGGGGAATGCAAGAATGCATGGGACAGACATAAGGCAATTTTAGTGGGGTAGGGGAAGTGAGGCTGTTGGTTAACTAGGATCTGCAGCTTATCCATTAGTGAGGAAATGGGCAGACTAGGTGGGCAAGCGGCCTCATCTGCCGTTAAATTCTATGTTCTAGGTTTCATGTTTACAGAAGAGCGGGACCTGGGAGTCATTATTTGTGACATCCAAAAGCAGTTAAGCCAGTGCAACAAAGCATACAGCACAGCAAGCAAAATATTGCGGTGTATTGGGAGGGGAATAGATAGTAGTAGGAGGAGGGAGGTGATCCTCCCCCTTTATCGATCCCTAGTGAGGCTACACCTGGAATTCTGTGCCCGTTTCTGGAACCCTCACCTAAGAAAGGACAAGGACAGGCTAGAGGCCATGCAGAGAAGGGCAACAAAGATGATACAGGGCTCCAGGGGTCTCCTCACGAGGAGCGGCTGAGAGCGCTAAACTTGTACTCACTGGAGGTCAGAAGAGAGGAGATATGATTGAAACTTTTAAGTTCTGAAAGGCAGTAATAGAGTACCCTACACAGAGTTATTCGGTAGGAGCACCAGCTCAACAACACGTGGACATGAATGGAAACTGTGGGAGGGAGCTTCAGGAGGAATGTGAGGAAGTACTACTTTGCTGAAGGGTGGTGGAGCCATGGAACAGTCTGCCTGCTGAGGTGGTGGTCGCAGAGACCATGGAAGGTTTCAAACAGGGTGGGGCAGAATTAGGGCACAAAAATATTTCCTTCCAGTACAGGGTAGGAAAGGATGAGCTGAAGGGAGGAGGTAGGTCCCGGATTGATGCTAGGTGCCAGAAAACTTTGGGCAGACTCAGTGGACCCTTGGTCTTTTTCTGCCATATGTTCTATGTTTCTATGTTTCTGCCAGTCAACCAATTTCCCACCCATCTTGTGATTCTGTCCCCCAACCCCTGTCATACAGTACATCTTGTTTACCTATTGTTCCTGTGGGACAGTCGATGGTTTTACTGAAAACAAGGTACTGTGTGTCTGTGGCCTATCCATTGTTCACTACCTTCATCACCCAGTTGAAGAAATCAATCAGATTTGTATGACACAGTACTCCCCCCGCCATGAACCCACATCTTTCTTCTGAAGTTCATTTACCTCCAGGAAACTTATCAGTCTCTCCTTATAATTGTCTGTAGCAACTTACCCACTTTAGAAATAAGACTGATCCCCAGGTTCGGGAACTTTAGACCAGCAGACTTTGACTCGGATCCCGAGGAGTTGGAGGGCCAGCTGGGGGGAGGAGGATTGAGTGTTTCGATGGACTGCTGTCCTTCTCTGGGAAGAGGGTGGGTGAGCATCTGACGTTCAGCAGACCTCTGGTGGAGGTTGGAGAGAGCAGCTGCCAGAGCCTGGGTAGTGGGGAGACATGCCAGATGTTGGCACTGTGTGCCATTACATCAGTGCATGCCACACCTTCCATGAGGATAAGTGTTGAAAAAACAGCCAGCTCCATCAGTGACACTCCGCTCCGCTGATCCCACCTGCCCACCCATGGCACTTGCCTGCAGACCAAGCTAGTGTTCCGTTGGGACTAGCCCACCCCACAGCCCTGCTCTGGGGGCAAACCAGGGAGGCATTGTGGTAACGAGGGACCACACGAACCTAACATAGAGTCTATGGGGGAATGTCCGCTCAGTGGCCCTGCCCTGGGGACAAGCCTGAGAGAACTGTGACTAGAAGTAAGTCCTGGGGTGGGGGGCCAGGGAATAGGGCTGAGCTACTGAGGCATGGTGCCCCCCCCCCAAAAAAAAAGGAAGACTGATGGGTCTGTAGCTCTGGTTTATCTATGCTCTCACTCTTTGTGCAGGGGATCTACATTCACTGACCTCCGGTTCCTGGGTACTATCAGTGTCTCCAGCGAGCTGTTGAAGAGCTCAGTCATGGCTTCTGGGACCTGTCCCATCTCCTTCAACACTAGGGGATGCAGCCCATCCGTGCCCATACTCATACACCTTCAGTGTATTTAAGCCTTCTAGTACCCTTTTCATCTAAATTAAATCCTCATTGGCAAACTTCCCCATGTGCTGATGGCACAGTCAGCCAACAGCCTCTTCTCCTCTATGTGAACACTATCCTCCTCCTCTTCTTGATCTCTGTTCTTCAGTCTGGTTATTCCCTCCTTAATTTTTTTTTTCTCCCATATATAACGAAAGAAGGTCTTGTCTCCCTACTTCATTCTCTCAGCTGTCTTCAGTTTTGTGTTACACTTAGCCTTTCTATCGGCTCTACTGGCATAGAAACATAGACTTTGACAGCAGATAAGGACCGCTTGGCCCACCCAGTCTGTCCATTTCCTTACCTATTGGATAAGCTGCAGATCCTAGTTAACCAACAGCCTACTTCTTCCTGTCCCCCACCAGAATTGCCTTATGTCTGTCCCATGCATACCTGAATTCCCCACAGTTTTGACCTCACAACCTCCTCAGAAAGGCCGTTCCATCGTCCACCCTCTCAGCGAACAAATACTTTCTCACATTGCTCCTGAGGCCGTCCCCTCTATCTTCAAATTTGCTACCTTGTTCTGCAATCTCTTTTTCTGAAAAATGTTACCCTCTTGGACTTTGTTGATTCCCTTGAGGTACTTGAAAGTTTCTATCATGTCCCCCCTCTCCCTCCATCCTTGAGGGTATACATATTAAGCTCCTTTAGTCTCTCTCTTCATATGGCTTCTGTTGCAGACCCTGCACCATTTTAGTTGCCCTCCTCTGGACTGCCTCCATCCTGTCTATGTCCTTGCGGAGATGGGGTCTCCAGGACTGCACAGAGTACCCCAGATGGGGTCTCACCAACTGTCTGTACAGAAGGATAAAAACTTCTTGTTTTCTACTGGTGATGCCTCTTCCAGTACATCCCAGTATCCCCCAGCCTTCCTTACTGCCTTCTCCACATTGCTTACTTACTTTTAGGACATCTGATATGATTACCCCAGGTCCCTTTCCATTATTTGTTGTAGTACCCCCTATTGTGTACTCTTCATGAGATTTTGTTTCCCAGGTGCATTACTTTGCACTTCTTTGCATTGAATCTAAGCTGCCATACTTTTGACCATTCCTCCAACCTTGTCAAGTCCTATCTCATCTTTTCCAACCTTTTGTATCAACCCTGTTGCAGATCTTCGTGTCATCTGCAAAGAGGCATACTTTTCCCTCAGTCCCTCCACAATGTCACTTGTAAAGACATTAAAAGGACTGGTCCCAGTACTGAACCTTGCGATACCCGCTATAGCCCCTTTTCTTGGAGTGACTCTGTTAACTATTACTGTCTGTGTCCTGTTGTCCAGCCAATTTTTATCTATTTTTATTGAATTTTGTTGACCCGGTAAGCCCACTGGGCCTAGAGGTCCCTTTTTCAGGGGCGACTGGGGGGAGGGGGGATACAGATGGTAAGCAACTGAAAGTGAACCAGATTAAGCTGTTTGAGGTATTTTTAGTGAATGGGAGAAATTTGGCCAGGACACCGGGGAAATTCCCCTACTCTGCTTCCTGTGAGCGGGGGACCCTTTTGTCGGTGACTCCAATATGGCCGATGTTCCTGCTGTGGGAGATGGAGGTGGTGGTGGAGGCTCTGCTCTGCCTTTGAATCCTATCTTGGTGTCTGAGCCTGTTTGTGTTCCAGCTTCTGAGGCTTCTCAAGTTCATATTGACGGTGTGTTTCCTTCTTCTTCTGCTGTTAATAAGGATTCTACTGTTCCTTCTAGTTTATCTGACACAGAGACTTCTGCTAAATGGGACAGCCATGAAGCTGCTGTGATTCCTGATGCTATGCTGCGACAGATGTTCTCTCAGCATAAACAGTTCATTCTACAGTTGATACGTGATGATGCTTCTACACAAGACATTTTGCCTGACGCCGATTATTCTGTGTCTTCTGCTCCTCAGACTCCACTTCAACAGGCCTCTGAAACCCTTCCTGCTGATTTGCCTTTTCTCCCACCCTCCCATTTGCACCTTAGACCTACCTCAAGGACGCTGTTGAATCGAGTGCTGCTTGGTCTCCAGGCGCTGCTCTGCGTGCTGCTGGCTGGCAGAGATCTTCAGGTGGGAAGCCCTGGACTTTGCCTGGTCTTGTTTCTGCTGCTGCTATTATTGGAATGCCTATGAATGTTTTCCTACTGCTCCAGCTTTGGTTTCTACTGATCTTCTCCCCTGTGAAACCTGAGACAGATCTTTCTGTTCCACTGCTTGCTACTGAGAACACCGCTGACTCTTTGGACGTTGTGGTCCAATCACAGGTACCAACAGAACACTGCTTCTCCTGCTCGCCAGTCTTCTCCTTCTGCTCCTGTTCTTGAGGACTCAACTCCTTCTTTCAAAATGTCTGATTTGTGTAAATCTGTTGGGGAACCCACTCAGTGGAAAAATGCAGTTCGATTGAAGAGTTCTGGGTGATTACTCTATGGCCCCCACACGTCGTTCTGTTCTCCAAGGTATGCTTAGAGACTCTCTGGGAATTAGCCCTTCAGCATTGTTTGCCTTCATTCATGTCAAGAGGGAAACTGTGTACGATGTTAGTTTCATGACTTCAGACTCTGGAAAAATTTTGGACTCAGTATGAACTGGTTAAGAACACTGTGATTTGGGCCTCTTTCTTAATCATACCCCTTACTAAACCCTTGGTGAAAGTACTTACTTTATTATTTCGTAGTGAAGGAGTAAATAGCCATGATGTGCAGTTTTGGCTCCGTCAGAGATGTGATCTGTTAAATTCTCCCGTCCTACTTTTGATGAAGATTTAGTGTGTGGTGGCTGGAAGATTAAAGTTCAGCTTAACAAACTGAGCAGGGGTCCTGCATATTCCTGGTAGCTTTTATATTGGTGGGATAGGGAATTGTCTGTTTCTACCCTGGCCAGCCTCGCACCTGTCATAAGTGTGGCTCTCGGACTCACCCTAAGTTCGCTTGTAATCAGCCTAGATGCCTTGTGTGCCTTGCTATGGCCACGTTAGCTTGGGTTGTCCTAACGCTCCAGTTTTGTAATCTGTGTGAGGATCGCGAGTCATAACTAACCCCAATGTCCCTGGGATGAACATAATAGGGTTGATAGGGTCCCCGGACCATTCTACCATTATCTTTGATTCCCAGTTACAGGCCCAGAAGAGGCAGCAGGAGCTCTGTCTGGTGCCTACTGACCCAGTGCTACTACTGGTCCAGACCTTGTGTCCCTCAGTTTCTCACCCCCAGGGCCCCTCTTTCTCAGGACTGTTACTCTGGTTCTGGAGTCTGCCCAGACTTCTGCTGTGGTTGCAGCTATTCATTCTCAGGTCCCGATTTTGATGGCTGTTATGCCCACCCCCCAAAACTGATCTGCCCTTTGTTACTGTCCCTTCTACTAAACGTGGGAAGGGTAAGCGTAATTCTGAGTCTCATGCCCCTGCTACTACTGTTATTACTCGAAATAAGCTCCAGTTGCTAGCTAAAAGAAGACAATGGGGGGATACTGAAGGTGAGGAAGAGGACTCTGATTCTTCTCGTGCCTCTTCCTCTCATATGGACCATTCTTCTGAATCTGGTAGCGAAACTCCTCAGTTGGAAAAGATGCAGAGAACACAGTTCCCTCATAGGTGATTTTGAGGGTTCCTTTTTTCTGGGCTTTCTGTTTTGGTCAGATTGTTTCCTTTTTCCTGCCTCTGACGCCCATTGCAGTTCTCTGCATCTCTTTTGACCTTTATTTCCCATGCCTCAGGAGCCTATTCTGGTGCTGCGCTTTAAATGTGTGCAGTATGAAATCTTTCCGTAAACAGATTTCCACTGTTGGTTTCTTGCTTTCCTTGAAACAGGATGTTTATTTTGTTCAGGATACTAGGCTTAAATCTAGGTTTGAGGTTACTGGGTGAGACATCGATAGACTGTGGGGCCCTCCTTTTAGTTGCATGGGAGGATCTCTGTGATGGAGTGGCGTTTTGTTTTTGGCCATCAGTTTAAGATTTCCAGAGTTCTCGATGTGTTTCCATGGAGGGTTCTCCTTATTGATGGTTCTTTTGATTTTGTTCCTTTTCATTTGATTAATACTTATTAGACACAGAGTATTGCGTACGGTCTGCTTTGTTTCTTGCTATCAACCTTATTTATTTACCACTCGACAAGTTTATTTTGTGGTGATTTCAATTGTGGTCTTTCTGTTTCTGATAGACCTAGTAATATACAAGCTTTTAGTGATGCTGCTACCTTGTCTAAAATCCTTTATTTTGGCCCATTTGGTGGATGCTTATACCTCTGTTCACCAGCAGGGTGCAAAACTTCTTATAAGGGAGCTCTTGCAACACGGATTGATTTTCTTCGTTTCAGGAATGTTTGGTCTCCCAGGCCTTGTAATTCCCTGTGAGACATCGGATCATTTGGCAGTTGCTTTACTCTGCTCTCCTAGTGCTGATCCTTATCCATTTGCTTCTTGTATATCTTGGAAGTTGAATAGTTCTTTGTTGACTGATTCTCTTATCTCTCAGGGTTGTCTGGATTTGTTCGCAACTAGATTTTCTGTCCTGGATGCTTATTCTTCTCCTGTCCTCTGGTGGGAGGATACTAAAACTGACTTTTGTCGTTTTTTTATCAAATCTGCCGACTCTCGGTCCTGCTCTACTTATTTTCGGTATACCCAACTCTGTCAGCATCTTTTGGATACTTATTCTAGGGCTTCTGAATTCCATCTTGATCTCTCCAGCCAAATTCAGGCTTTGAAGTCTGTTATGGAACGATATCAGTATGATCGTGCCCTCTCTTTGAAGGTTGAAGCTCTGTGTGGTATGCAGGCTTCTAAAGCTGCATTTGATCCTTGTAGGAGTTGTTCCAATAGGATCTCTTCCACGATTATTGACGGTCTGGTTGATCCCCTTACAGGAGTGCACCATACTTCTCTTCCGTCTTTGAAGCACATTGTACAATCCCATGTGGAAGGGATGTTTGGTACTGTCTCCTCTGTTTTAGAGCCGGCTGAGTATCTTTCTGATTTGGTCATTCCTGAGTTTTCTGAGGACCTGCTTCTTGCTCTTGTGCGTCACATTTCTGTTTGAAATCGATGACTGCTATTAAGAAATAGAAAAACATACTTCCGAGGGTTGGAGCGGTTTGATGGCTGAGCTTTACCATTCTTTCACTGATTTTTTTGCCCCTGCTCTGACTATTGTTTTTAATGACATCTTGGCTTCATTTTCAGTCCCTCAACATTTTTCGGACGCTATTTTGCTTTTGATTTATAAAAACGGCGACCGTTCTGATTTACAGAACTGGAGACCTGTGAGCCTCCTTAATGTGGATTATAAGATTCTGGCTGTCATTCTTTTGGGGCGGCTCCTGCCTATAGCCGACGTCATTATTTCCACAGCTCAGACTTGTGCTATCCCGGGTCGTTCCATGCTACATACTTTGTCTCATCTTAGGGATATGGTGTATTCTTGCACTGATTTAAGTAGGACTGTAGTGTTTTCTTTGGATCAAGAAAAGGCTTTTGATCGGGTGGAGCATTCCTTTTTGTTTTCTGTTTTGGCACATTACCATATTCCTTCTGGTTTTATCTCTTGGCTTAAGCTTTTATATAACACTGCCTAGATCACCCTCATGTCAACCATTCTCCTGGTGTTGTGTTTTGAGTAAATGGGAGTGCAGGCAGGGTTGTCCTTGAGTCCCTTTTGTATTTGTTCCAGATTGACCCTTTGTTACATAACTTGAGCTCCTGTCCTGCTATTCCTCCTTGTTCCTTCAGGTGGTCACTCTGTACCCTACTGTTTTTGCGACGCTGATGATTTATGTGTTTGTACCACATCCTTTCTTTCTGCTTGGGTTTCATACGTTATTTTCTGACTTTAGTTCTCTTTCTGGTTCTCAATTGAATTTTCATAAAGTTAGGCTAAGATCTTTCCCTGCTCTGTGCGTCCTCAACTACTACTTCTGTGGCTGAGTTCCTGTTGTTTCTGGTCCTCTTAAAATTTTGGGTCTGTATTTTGGCAGTTCTGATGATTCTCTGTTTAATTGGAATTTGGCTATTGATAAGGTCTCCAGCTTGTTTCCTCTTGGAAGGGTCAGTCTATTTCAAGGAAGAAGCGTGTTTTGCTTTGAAACTTTAGTTCTTCCCTTTATTTTTCGTGTGGCTACTGTTTCCCTCTTCCTTTTGTTTTGGAAGCCAAAGTCAATAGTGGGTTTTTCAAGGTTTTTGGGGTTCTCATTTGAATCCTGTCTGGTGTTTTTTCATATCAGATTATTGTCAGGGAGGTGTTTGGATGTTGAATCCTGTGTTTTTTCATTGCCTGTTTCTTAAGTTTTGTTTCCTTTTCTTAGCAGCTTCCCCACCCTCTCCCTGGGTTTCTATTTTAGGTGCCTGGGTGACTCCTTTGTGTGCAAAATGGCTTGGTCCTCCTTCGGAAGTCCCTCGGAACTTTAGGACTTTTGGTGTTCCCTCCTTCTTGTTTCCCACTTTTCTTAAAATCCGGCAATGGCACTTGGCCCCTCGGGTTCTGCGATCTCAGTCTAGGAAGCAATTGTATCATACTGTTTTGCTTTCCTCTTTTTCAGATACCCCTAGGCTGTTTAATACTGTTAGTACTGAATTGGATACTGCTGTGATTTTTCGTCAGCTTACTGACCCTAGACTTACTGCAAAGTTATGGGATGTTACTTGGTTGTCGTGTAATGGGAGATTGGGGGTGTGTGGTAATCACCTGCACAAATCTTTGGAGGAGTGTATGTGTTTTCGGGATACTTGTCTGGGTGTACTGGAAACAATGAGTCATTTTTTTGGGGACTGTCCTTTTAGTAAGGATTTTTGGACTCTTTGCTCCATAAATGGAAGGAGAAGCATCTCACATCGATTCGATATGACATTTTTGTGTATGGGCTGTTTCCTGCCTCCCTTTCTCATTATTATCCTAGTACCCTCCATGTATGTTTTGCCTCTGTAGGTTTTTCTATGGCAGGCCCGCTGTGCTCAGTTGTTGCAACAGAAATCTTATCGAGCACTCATATTATGGATCAGATTTTTGCAGAGCTCTGCTCTATTCAAGATAGGAGTGTGCTTCTCTGCCCTGTGATACTTACCGGCTTTATTGGGCTTCGTGTGAGTGGCTTTCTGCTGTGATCTTGTCTATGTTTTGTTTTGGTTTGGGGTGGTAGTCAGTTTTGTTTTGGGCTCATACTTTTTAGTCTATGTTGTAGTTTTTCTATTCTTGTTTCCTTTATTATGCTTTGTTTAGACTTGAGTCTTCTTTGGAGTGGTTGCTTTATTGCTTTTGTTCTCCTTTCTGTTATTCATATCTCTTTTCCTGCTTTGTACTTTTTGTGTGACTTAACACCATATTGTATTTTTTTGAATTTCTCTTGTTCTCTGTTTTGTATATTGTTTTGCGTGGTTTCATGCTGTTTGTACTTTTTTTTGTTTCTGCTGTTATTCTGTTATGATTCCCCCTACTCGGTCAGTAGGAAGGAGAAGAGGGTTGGGTTCTGTTGTTTTCTTTCGGGTTGGGGCTACTGTGTGACCTTATACTTTTTAGGTTCTTGATTTTTCTTTTCTTTTTTTCTGGATTTGCATGATGTAATGCTGCTTTATGTTTGTTTTGATATGATTTCACCAAACATTTCTCCTAAAATTTCCATATTGGGGGGGTGTTTGTTTCTTTTTTTGAGGTTTTGCAGCTCTTTACCAACTGTTTTATTGGGTATACGATGTTTATTGTTTGTTTAATGTTGTTATTTTCTTTGATTCCAGGTAGAAATACTCTGTAATGTTTACTTTTTGCTTACACGTATGATGTAATACATATTTTTGTTTCTTTCCTGTTTTTTTTATGCTTTCATGTGCCATATTACTGTTTGGTTGTATCATGCTTTTATGTTTTGTTAATAAAAAATTCCCCTACTCTTTTAGTGGGGTGGAGGAGGGTGGTTGGTTATGTTTTCATATGTTTGGGGTTACTATATGAAATAATACTTACTTATGTTTCTTGATTTTCTTTTTTTTATGATTATGATGTAATTCTTAATTATATATAATTTGTTATGCTTTCAATAAAAAATTCCCTACTCTTTTCGATAAGTGCCATGGGATCTTTAGCATCCACTTGAACTACTACCAATCAGGCAGATGGGACCTCGGTTTAACATCTCATCCGAAAGACGGCACCTCAGAAGTGCAGCACCCCCCTCATGCTGCACTACAGTGTCAGTATTGGGATATAAACCCAAGTGCCAGATGTGGGAACTGACCCCACAGCCTTCTGAGCTCCCGGCCTTAGAGGCAAGTATGCTATCTACTGAGCCACTGACACTGACTTTACTCAGGCTGCCACCTTGGGACCCACTCCCAGGCTGGCTAATTTGTTTATTAATCTTTTGTGTGGGACTGTGTCAAATGCATTGCTAAAGTCTAGGTAGACCATGTCCACAGCCCCTCCCTGGCCTACTACTTTGGTCACCCAGTCAAAGAAATCTATTAGATTTGTCTAACATGACCTTCCCACTGTGAATCCATGCTGCCTTGGGTCCTCTGCCCCACTGGCCTCTAGGTATTCAACATTTCTTTCTTTCAGAAGTGATTCCATCATTTCCTCTACCACTGAGGTCAAACTAACAGTTCTGTAGTTTCCTGCCTCTGCTTTGCTCCCACTTTTGTGAAGGGGAATCACATAAGCCCTCCTCCTGTCCTCAGGTACCACACCATCCTCCCATGATTTGTTAAAAAGGGTAGTCAGTGGTGTCACTAGTTCTCCCCTTAGTTCTTTTTAGAATTCTGGGGTGAATCCTGTCAGGCCCCATTGCTTTGTCCACCTTCAGTTTTAGGAGTTCTTTCAGAACTGTTTCTTCTGTGAATGGACTGGTACTGACCCCCCTATCCAGAGTGCTTCTATTGATGGGATTAGGTACCTCCCACCTCCTCCTCTTTTGAGAATACTGAGCAGAAGTATTCGTTCAGTATCCCTGCTTTTTCACTGTCACCCTCTGCCCACCCATCCTCCCCTTTATTAAGCCTCACTATCCCGATTTCCTCAATAAATAAATAAAAAAAAAATCCCTTCCTTGTTTTTTCTTCGCTCCATAATGTACCTATAAAAGGTTTTATCCCCACTTCTTAACTGAGTTGGCTATCTTTTCCTTGGTTTGGGCCTTTGCTATTCTGACTGACTTCCCCGCTTCCTTCTGCTTTAGCTGGTATAGTTCTCTGTCCTACTCCTTCTGTGTTTCCTTATACTTTCTGAATGCTATCTTTTTCTCCCTAACTTCTCCTACTCTTTTGAGAACCATAGTGGTTTTTCCTTTGTTTTAATTTGTTTATTTGCTTCATACAAAGATTTGTTGCCTCTGTGATGTCAGTTTTGATGTTTCCCATTGTTCCTCCACCCGTCCCTTCTTGCCCATTTGCTAGTGCTTTTCTGAGGCACTCTCCATTTTGCCAAAGTCAACCCTCCTAAAGTCAGTGCCCTCACTTTTGTGTGGCTTGACTCTGGCTTGTGCTTATTGTGAAACCACACTGTTTGGTGGTCACTTGTTCCCCAGATGGCTACCCACTTCTAAATCTGAGATCCTCTCTACATCCCTGCTTGAGATTAGCGGGTCTAAGATTGCTCCCTCCCGAGTGGGTTCAACACTAGCTGTCTGAGGCATGCCCCTTGTAAGATATCTAGAATGACCCTGCTCTTTCATGTTGTTTTGAAACTCTAAGCCTACCCTCCTCTGCTTGTCTGGTTTTGCATTTTTTAAATATCTTTTTCATTACCCTGCTGCCTCCACTTAACTTGTGAACCTCTGTGGCTTCTTACTGCTGTTA
This sequence comes from Neoceratodus forsteri, assembly GCA_016271365.2. Taxonomy (NCBI): domain Eukaryota; kingdom Metazoa; phylum Chordata; order Ceratodontiformes; family Ceratodontidae; genus Neoceratodus; species Neoceratodus forsteri. The sequence goes on from CM057450.1 coordinate 941,977,727, forward strand.
CTCTTCCCCTATTACCCTTACACAGAGTTGTGACATCTTATATTCCATTTTTTATCACTTCCCACTTTGCTTCTACCTCCTCTGCTGCTCTTAACCCTTCTGGTTTTACCTGAAAAAGTGCCCTCATCCTGTCAAAACCAGCTCATCAGGGCTGCCTGATGGCCCAGCGGGTAGTGCTACACTCTCCTGCGCTAGTGATCAGAGTTAAGAAGCGAACTCTGGAAGATGGCTGGGTGGCCCAAGGGCTGGGGCAGTACAGGACTGGAAAGGATGTTGCGCCAGCTGCCCTGGCGACTTCTGCAGGTGGACAAGGGGAGTTCTTCTACAGGGGCATCAGGGTGTGATGAAGCTTGTAGGACTTGTGCCTGATGTCAGGGGAGGTGGCTGGGACCCAGAAAACCAGGAGAAAAACTACACTGGTCTGCAGGCTTTGGCGAAGCCCTGCTGACCCCGCCCCCTCCGTCCGCACCATCACTAAACAAGCCACCACTACTGGATTATTCTTGGGGGGCAGAGCATGGGGAAAGCCTGGGGGTTCCTGGCAGGTGAAGCTTAGTGAGATGTGCTGCTGTGGTGGGAGGTGGCAGGAATGGGGCCGAGAAGTCACCTGCAACCATGGGGAAGAAATAGAATCTGAGAAGGAAAAAAACAACAGCCTTTTAACATCAGTGCTTTTCTGGGACTGATTTCTGTCCACTATAAGATTGATTTGGAGCTGGCCCGGTGTTGCTGGAGGGTTGGGGGCGTGGAGTCCATCACCTCGCCCACACCAGCGACCGGGTTCAGGAACAAGCCGGACCACTGGGGGTCGGCAGGTGAGGGAGGATTGAACATCCAGAGGACTGCTCTCTCTCTCGGGGTTGTTATCCAGCTTGTTGACTGCCCTCTGGCGGTAGCGAGAGGGCAGTACAGGTCGGAGGCATGTATGGGTGCCACTGTGTCGGTGGGGAGGGGGATGGGAGAAAGGAGGAAAAGAGAACTGGCAGGCTCCGCATGGCCCTCGTCTGTACCACCCGGCTTCTGGATTGTGCTCCGGGGAGGCGATGGAGAAAGCGGCACTCTCCTCCCTGGTCACTTTCATGGGGTAAGCCATGGGTGAAATAACGGGGGTAGTATGCTGGTGGGGACCTGGGACTGGAGGATGAGTCCCTCTGAGGGAGGGCCATAGCCGCTGCCAGGCTCCAGGGAGAATAAATAGATTTAAAACAAAAAGATTGATTTCAAACCATACTATCTGGTGGTCACTGGCTCCTAGTGAGTCCAGCACTGTGACCTCCCTTATACTGTCCCTGTTGGTAAGGACTAAGTCAAGGATGGTTGCCGCCCATGTAAGTTCCTCCATCCTCTGTACCAGGAATGTTTCCTGGAAATGTTTTATTAGCTGATGACTGTTGCTGCTGCAGCTTTCTACATGTAATAAATACATGGAGCATTTTGCAGCAATACTGGCTTGAAAACTGTTAGTTTTTTCTACTTTGTAGTAGAAAGTTTATTTTTATACAGGTAGCAGTGTTATACATCATTGGGTCAAAGGACCTATTATGGTCCTAGGTGCTGCCTTACTGCGATTTCTGCATTGGCGTCTAGTATTTTAGCCGCGCCTGCAACAAGCCGGAGTGTGTGGTAGTGCGCATGTGCTAGATGGCTCTCGGAGCAGTCTTTCACAATGCTACCCAGCTGCCACCGTTGTGGTGTTTTGTATTTGCACACGTTTTCTTCAAGCTGCAGGCTCACACAGATATATTGTGAAACTTGACAAGGGGCTTTACTCCATAGCTTTGTACATAGAAGCATAGACAGTGATGGAGAAAAGACCATTGGTCCATCCAGTCTGCCGCTAACACCCTGTTAAACCCAGAGACCTTTTGTCTGCACATGGGTTTAGCCTATACTGTCTGCCCTGTGCTCCTGTTTTGCTATACTGCCCTCAGTAATTAAGTCCTTCACTCTTTCCCAGCCATGCTTAAAACTATTAATGGTTTTCGCCCACCACATCAGCTGGCAGTCTGTTCCACAGCTCATCCTCTCTTTCTGTAAAATAAAACTTTTCACGTCCTTCCTGATCCCCCCATACCAGGTTTCCATGCACATCTCTGTGCATTGATCTATTTTCCTGCAGGATAGTTTGTCACAGTTTACCTTATTCATTCCCTTAGGAACTTGAAGGTGTGTCATATCTCCCTCTCCTGTCTGGCCTCCAGTGAGTACATGTTCAGCACCCTAAGCAGGTCCTCATAAGATCTGCCCTGCTGGCCCTGAATCATTTTGATTACCATACATTACATCATCTCCAGCCTGTCCTTATCTTTCCTCAGGTGAGGACTCCAGAAGTGGGCACAGTACTCCAGGCGTGGCCTCACCAGTGACATATAGAGGTAGAAATACTTTCTTTCTCCTGCTGTCAGTGCACCTCCCTGTACACTCTAGTATCTTGTTTTCCTTACTCTAAGCCTTGTTACACTGGCTAGATTGTCACTAATGATGACTCCTAGGTCACTTTCCTCAGACGTAGTGCCCAGCTTAACCCCTCTCATCTAGTACGCTCTCCTGGGGATCTTGTTTCCTATATGCATCATTTTACACTTTTTGGCATTACATTTCTACTGCCAAACCTTGGACCACCTCTCTAGCCTTTGTAGGTCCCTTTGCATCTCCCTAATCCGCTCCTTTCTTTCTACCTCCCATAGAGCTTAGTGTCAGCTGTGAAGGTACACATCTTGTTCTGAAGTCCTTCTCCTGTGTCACTGATGAACATATTGAAAAAGACTGGTTGCAGGACCGATCCCTGTGGCACCCCACTTGTGATCTCCCTTTCCTCGCATTTGACTCTGTTTACCACAGCCCTCTGCTGTCTCCATTCCAGCAAATTTCCCACTCTTCTGATCATGTTATTTACTGCACCTAGATCCTCTAGCTTCTTCAACAGCCTGCTGTGAGTCACAGAGTTGAAAGCCTTTCTGAAATCAAAGAGAAAATTCACAGTGCACCCCTTATCCACTACGCTTATTACCCAGTCAAAGAATACTATCAGGCTGGTGTGACTAGACCTCCCTGCCACAAACCCATGCGGTGTACTATCCTGAGTCAGTTTCTCTCCAGATAATCTACTAGGCCTTCTTTGAGAAGTGTCTTCATCAGTTTACCCACAATGGAGGTTAAACTGACTGGTCTGTAGTTACTTGGTTGCGCCCCCCCATATGAAACAGAATGACATCTGCTGTCCTCCAGTCTTTTAGAACTTCCGCTCTTTGAATTGAGCTATTGAACAGCCCTACCATGGTCAGCTCGTTCCAATGCCATTTCTTTGAGCACCCTCGGATCGAAACTATCAGGCCCCAGGGCCTTATCTGTCTTTTGGGCTCCTAGCCCAACTACCTTTCTTTCCTCTCTGGCAGAGGCCTCTTGTCTTCCCTTGTGAATATAGAGTAGATGTTAAGACTGCCTACTTTTTGCTTATCCTCCTTTATAACCCTGTCTCCCTCTGTTAGCCCCACAATTCCCCCTCCCGTCTTTCTTTTTTCTCTGAATATATCTGAAGAGCTGTTTTCCCACTCTTGACCCACTCTGCATGCAGCTGTGTGTCTGCTTTTTGCTTCCTGACAACTGTGTTGGTTTCCTAGTTCTCACTCCCCATTCTTAGTCACCATTTTTCCTTGTACCTGGTGAATACTGTATGTAAAATTCCAACAAACACCTGGGGCATTTGGCAGCAGTACTGGCTTGAAAACTTCATTTCTTCTACTTTGCAGTCTTGAGTGCTGTCCCTTGTGGGTTTTGTGTTGGCACTGTGGTTTAGTGTTTTGACCAGCACCTGCAACAAGCTGAGTGCACATGGTAAGTGTGTGCTTACTGCTACTGGGATCCTCCAGTCAACATTAGACATGCTGAATTAACCCAGTAGCAGCCCCACACCTACCTTGATGCCCTATTTTATCTCATCCCCCAGCTTTGTATCCCCCCCCCGTTTCGACTTATATGGTATTAGTGAAATAAAAAAAAAAAAAGACAGTAAATGCTGTACTTTCCCATAATAGGTATTAGGTAGCTACAAATACAAAGCATTTATAACCAGTATATTTGATAGTCACTTAACATTACCTATTAGTCTTGCAAAATGGATTTGTGGGGGAAATACATTTGAAAAAAAAAAAACATAATTCAACAAAATGCTAGACTCTAATTAGGTATTTTACACGTAGTTCTGCTAAACTACTAACCATAACATCTAAAATATTAAAAGGGAAAAAACGTACCTCAGCATAGGCTTAAAACCCTACCTACTTACTTCCATAATAACATCTTAGTTTTGTGTAACTGATACAGAACTATGTGAACTTCATTTTCAGAGAACTTATCCTTATGTAACCCCTAGATGGCGCTATCCCAGGGGCTACTACCCCTGCCTGATTTGCCACTAACAGGTTGAGGGGCCTGGATCCAATGGCGGGTGCCTCCACCCAGAGGTCAGGGTTTGCAATAGTTAAACTAACTTGGTCACAGCCCTCTGGGACACTGCAACCCCTTTCTTCCACTAGTGGCACACAATATATCAAATTACCTTCACAGTATACACTTACCCCAGGTCTGGTTCCGGCACTGGGACCTCCTGTGAAATGAGATACAGTACAACAATCACAGTACAGTACTTTAACATAGACAAATACCTCAGGCAGTATAACTTTGCTGAAGCGAGCAGCTCTGATTTATTTAGGGGGATATAACAAGGACAGGGAAATCAGGTTAATTAGCTTATCACTCTAATAATCTACTATGGCTCTGTGCACAGGCCTATCCCTATCAGTTACTGTCCCTGGGTACCCAAGCCCTAGTGGCTAGTCCAAACCGTGGCAGCTGGTAGGGGCCCTTTCACACAGAGAAGGAGGAATTAAACAGTCAGCAGTACAGTAATTCCATTTGGATTTAATGTGGCAATTCAACAGGGGCGACCCTGAATTAGTACTCACGACCTCCAAATAAGATAGGGTCCTTCAATGTCAGCAGGGCTCACTTGAGGTACACAAACCTCTTCACACATCCATATAAAAGCACTATACCAGGCAGGCTACATCTGTATCCCGATCATGAATTACTGCACAATACCGGAGAAACACAGCAGATTCAGTTCCTGAAAGACCAGGGTAATTTTCAGCAATTCCTCCAGTCTTCTACAGGGTAAGCCTAGTTTCTACTCTTCAGAGATCCTTTGATTCTTTTCACAGGGCAGTTCAGTCCTAACAAGCTGTTACACAAGCTGCAGACGGAACTCTGGGCCTTACACCGTTTTTGACTAAAACTGCACACTGAAAAGCACAGGGGCTCCTTCCTTCTTCACTGCCAAAGCTCAACTGACACTCCAACTGAAAAAACCGGGCACTTCCTTTGAGTTCCTCCCAGTTCTTGACTGGATTGGCTGTCACTCACAATAGACTGCTGCTGTTGGTCCAAAAAGGCACTGAAGTCTAAACTACATCTCCCAGAGTCACTGCCCATTACAATCCTCTTGTGGCTGGCTCAGATTATGAGTCAAGTTCTGGTTCGTCAAGGCACCATTTTAGAGCTAGCTTACCCCACACTGATTGGTCCAGTTCAGCAGTTCAAAACTAGAATGGGGAACTAGCAGACACAGTTCTGACTGCAAAAGAAAGCAGGTTAGACAAACTGTAATTTCATTATTACTCTAAATAATTTCTGGCAAACAGTTACATCTTTCAGATAGGTTCCCTTTGCACTCCTAGTGACTGCAAAAATGGAGTGAATTGGCAGCAGTTCGAGTGGTACTCAAACAGAGAAACACACAGTCCCCCCATATAAACTAATTATGTCTGCAAGCAGACAGCTCTTAAAGAGACAGTGCCAGAGGTTCTAAAACACTCACTGATAAATGGCTAAGCATGAAACACCATTCAGGCTTGGAGCATTCAAGCAAGCTCCTAAGTCTTTTGGGAACCCCCATTTGCAGGGGTTACACCTTCCTAGCCTGGGAAAGCTTGGCGTCGCGTCAAGCAAGTACCATAAGTTTCAACTGCAACCATATACATTTGCATTAGGCTCGCAATGTAATCATCAGTCAATATATCATTTACCAAGAACATATTTCTGAAACATTGCAGTACGTCCTTTTACACAGTATTACATACACATTGTACCGTAACTCAAGTTATTACCTCTTGTACATGAAACCTGAAGAGAGAGGGGCCCTTCCCTATCAGTTACCTTGGGGCTGGATGGGGCAAGGGCACCATGCATAGAACAACACAAGTAACTTGGAGTTAGCACTGATGCTCAGTTTGGGCAATGAGCTCGGGGACACATACACTCCTTTATGGACAACATTGAGAGGCAAGTCCACAGGCCTCCCAAGTGAATCATAACTGAGGTGCACCACAGGCTTTACAGCTCGACCAGTCTTTCTAGGGGAACTGTTATAGTCTCTGCACTCTGAGCCTCATTTTCAGCATTGTCCTCACTTGTCAGGAGTCTCCATGGGGTAGAGGCTAGAACTTGGGGCACTTTCAGCTCCAGGAGTTACAGTTTCTGAGTCCACAACATTTGGCTCCATGGAGAGCTTTCGGACACTGGCAGTGGACTGTCAGGCCACTCAAAATACTCTTCTTGTTGGTGTATCACCAGTCTGCCCCAATCTATCATTTTCCTCCCTGAAAGCTCAAACAGTTCAACCATGCACAATGATTCCATTTCATCTGATCTGATGCTTTGCACTTCACTTTCTGGGAGCATTGGCTCCAGGGATGAAGCTGGGGCTTAGACAGTCAGAAGGCCCAGCTTTGTCTCCAGTATTGACTAGGGATTGCCCAGAAACAATTGACTCAGTTAAATAGAAGGATAGTATTCAAAGTCACTCTCACTTTCTTCCGATATGGACTGACAGTCATGCTCAACTGGGACTTGTGGAGGAACACTTTAACTTTGCTTCTGTAGGTGCAGACTTTCTTGATCTTTCTTAGCAGCAGCTCTAGTCACTGGTGCAGAGGGGCATCTTCTAGGGGCTCAGACTCAATTAAGATTTGTCCAATGGGCAGTAAATGATTTCTATGCATTGTTTTACATCTTTTGAATTATTCTCAGGCCTTACTTGTACATGGCAGATCATCTAGTTTGCCCACACATGTAGGGAGATGGTGCATCTGTCAGCAATCTTGTGCTTGCCATGCAGTCCCAGATTTCTTAGCAATACCCGATCTCCTCCTGGAGTTCCTGTGCTTTCACCTTTTATCATACCTTTCTTTGTTGGCCAGATTTCTTTTGGCAGCCATGGTTTGAGCCAGTTAGTACATGAGTTAGCTGGGCCTTTAACTTTTGCACATACTGTAAATAGTTGTCAGCTTGAACCCCATCAGGAGGACCCCAAAACACACATCTACTGGTAATGAGCTTCTCTTCCAAACATCAGACGTGGGGAGAATCCAGTGGCATCACTTTGGTGCAGTTATAAGCATGTACCAGGGTGCTAATTTGTTGGCTCCATCTAGAGCATCCTTTGGGGTGCAGGGTGCCTAGCATATCTAGCAAAGTGCGGTTAAACGTTCAGGCTGTGGGTCCCCTGGGGGTGGTAAGGAGTGGTTCTGGACTTTCGCTCCCCACAGAGAAAGCATCTCTTTGATCAGACGACTCTCAAAGTCTCTCCCTTGATCAGAATGGATTCTTTGTGGAGCCCCATAGTGAACAAAAAGTTTTCTAAGTACTTTGGCTACAGTGGATGCTTTCTGGTCTTTGGTGGGAAAGCTTGGGCATATCTCAGAAATGGTCAGTGACCACCAGCACATTACTGATATTTCTTTGATCTGACTCCAAACTCAGAAAATCAATACAGACCAGCTCCATGGGTCACTGGTGGTGATATTAACAAGGGGCAGCCCTCTGGGGCAAAGCTTTCCTCTGTAATTAGCGACTACAAGTTCGAATGTGTTGCTCCATCAGCCCCCATCTTAGGCCAATAGAATCTGGATCTCACCAAGTCAAGTGTTCTATCTATACCAAGGTGCCCCATGTGGTTGTGCAAGGACCTCAGTACTGAGTCTCGAAGGCAGTGGGCAGCACTAGTTGTTGTTTGTCTACTTGTCCCCTCTGTCTACTGTTTCTCTGTATAACAGTTTATTGATCAGTTTCAACTTAGGACCTTCTTTGTATAACAGTGCAGTTCTCAAATCAGTGGGCGTAATTTGGACACATCTTTTCCTGCATAGAGGGCTTCTAAAGCTGCTTTGATCATGGGATCGCGGGATTGAGCCATGAATACTGTCATTGTCCAGCTGAGGCAGTGCACCAATGTCTATTGCAGAAAAGTGGCAATAAGCAGCAGGTATGCAATTCTCAGAGCTCCCAAGCAATCCACCATGCAGTCCACTCGTCCGTGGACATTTGTTCCTCCTGTCAAACTTCGGCAGAGTGCCCGAATGTCAGGTTCTCCCAATCGGACCCAATCATTCTGGGAACAGGCCTCCGGGAGAGCATCAGCATCTATGTGGTTCAGACCTGCTTCGGTATTCGGGGAGCATAGTCATATGTAGATAATGCAGAAAGCCACCTATGGCCAGTGGCATCCAACTTAGCTGAGGTCTGCACATAGGTCAAAGGATTATTGTCAGTTTTACTAGTATTTTAGCCCCATACAAGTACTCATGGAATTGGTCAACAATAGCCACTTCAAAGCTAGGAACTCTAACTTATGTACAGGATAGTTCTTTTTGGATGGGGTCAGGCTTCTACTGGCAAAGGCCACTGGTCTCAGGCCATTCTGAGTACTCTTGGTACAACACAGCCCCCAACCCTTGCAAGCTAGCATCAGTGTGTGCAGGACGTAAGGTTTTCTTGGATCGGCATAGGCCAGCACTGGAGCATGGGTAAGTTGATATATGATCTCATGAAAAGCAGTCTCACAATCAGGAGTCCAGCGGCCCCAAATACTTCACTCGGATGAAAATACACTCTTTCAGTCTTGAGGGCGCTGACTTTTGGTATTTTGTGGGTTGGGGATACCCTTGAGTAAGATTAAGTAAAGGTGGATCACTCTTGAATAGTCCTTGATGAAGCGCCGATAATAACCACAGAATCCAGGAATCTTTGCAGTTCTTTTAGATTTTTGGGCTGTGGCCAGGTAGTCAAGGCCTCAACTTTACTTAGGTAGTCTCTATTCCTCGGTGGATACTATGTGTCCCACATACTTTACTGATGTTTGAAAGAATTGACACTTATCAATGGACAGTTTAAGGCCAAAGTCCTCCAGTCGGTCAATACCTTAAATAATCTGCTCTCATGTTCCTCCAGTGAGCTGCCAAACACAATAACATCATCTAGGTATACCAGGCACTCTAGTAAGTTCATGTCCCCCACTGCACGCTCCATCAATCGTTGAAAAGTGGCTGGGGCACCTGAAATCACCAGGGGCATCCTCATGAATTCATAGAAGCAACCGGACAGATAAAGGCCGTCTTCTCACGGTCCTCTGGGGCCATCGGGATCTGGTAGTACCCACTGCGGAGATCCAGCACAGAGAACCACTTGCTCCCGTTTAGGCAGTCCAAAGCATCCTGAATGCGGGGCATTGTGTACTGATCAGGGATAGTCCGCCGGTTTAAGGTGCGATAATCCACACACATCCTTACTGTTCCATTCTTTTTCCTCACTACCACAATGGGGGAAGCATAAGGGCTTCTGGATTCTTGTATTACACCAGCAGCTAACATCTCTTGCAGATGCCGTCTCACATCATCTATGTCAGCAGGTGCCAGGCGTGAGGACCTCTCACGAAATGGTCTTTCGTCATGCAGCGGATATTGTGCTCAGCTCCTTGCGCATCATCATCCATTCCTTTAAAGAAAACACCTGGTCTCTCTGGGCAAGCTTCTCACTGATCCTCACTTTCCATTCAGCTGGCAGCGGGGAGTCGCGAAATCAAACAAGTCAGGCGTTACTCTGTCATTCTTCCTTGAACTCTTGCTGCTGGTAGCACTGCAGTGTCTGCACAATGCACATTAGCCAGGATGCAACCTGTTTACTCGAATGTCTCTTTCAGACACATTATGAACTTGGACCATTACCCTTCTGGCATAAGCATGGGCTCTAGCGGGCAAAATACAAAGGCTTGACCAGCAGTCCCTCTGGCAATTTTCCATACCTGGTGCATCCAACATTAATATTTTATTCTTAACATCCTTTCTGATACGGACCTCTCCTGTAAGGTACACTGGGCATTTGCGCAGGATCAGAGACTCAGGATCCTTCTTCCATACAATTCGACCGGTTCCTCTGGTTCTGTTTTCCAGCATCTCTCTGTGCCTCATAGGCCTTCTTAATTAAGCGGAACTCTTAAAGCTCTACTAGTCTTTGACCCCTGTTTTTCATAACACAACTGTGCCAGCCTTCGAACATATGAGCATTTGTTCCAATCAACAAAGGGACACCATCATACAGTCCAGTGGGGGACACACTAAGGCTAGGGTCTCTACTTGTTCGGCCACTCCAGCCACGGAGGTGGGAAAGACAACCAAATTCGGATATATACCGGAATAGGGTAGGCCTTCTCCATAACCCCCATACATGCAGTCCTTCTAATGGTTGTAAGTACGTCTGACAAATGCTTCTGATACCAATCCTGGAACATAATTGTCACTTGGGAGCCACTGTCTAATACAGCTCTTGTACACTCCATTCACCTTTACAGTGGTCTCCATGGAGGGACCCACTATTCTGGACCAGTCTGGAGAGGCGGTAGTGGGGCCTGGGCAACTGAACTTGCCACAGAAGGACGTGAATTAGCATTTTGGTGCCCTCACTGGGATCATGTCGTTACCTCTTAAACCACTGATTTCTTCTCAAGCTCTCCTTGTAGCCTATATGCAACTTTGTCAGTGTCTTTTGGGGACTGGCATTCCCTTTTCATGTGCCCATCTTCCCACAATTATAGCAAAACATACTTTCTGGAGTTTGAGCTGGCGGGCGCCACACTGGGAGCCAGGGGGGGTATTACTAACTGGAAACCTGGGTGCCATCTCTGTCTGCGCGTGATAAGCATTTGGAGACATCTCGTCAGTTTCTCCACTTCCATGGTCAAGGAATTGAGTTTGGAGCTGTTATCAACAGGAGATACATGGGTGGGTACCCCACCCCTATAGCAGATGCAGTCGGATATAGGTCAGGCCCGTACTTGCAGGCGTGGCCTTCATAAAGGGACTGTTTTGAATTCCGGATCTCTCTCAACAGTTCGCCCCATTGTGGCATATCTTTTCCTTGTCAGAGCACTCATTGACTGTCAACCTCTGCCCTAGACTTCACTTGATGGGTCACCCTCAGTCACTCGGGTCATAGCCACAGCTGTTGGTGCAGGTACCTCCCGAGAGTCGCCTTTCTCAACTCCTCGATTTCTCTCATTAACTCATCATGGAGGGTGGGGATTCCAGTCGATTTGCCAAGTGAACTGAAGCAACAGCAGTTCTGAGAAGGGGCAGACTTAAGGATTCTGTCCAGTCTGGTTCGGTCCAGTTCAATCGCTGGCAAACTACCCTTTCTGAGGCATTCTTGCAACAATTTTTCCAGCGAGAGACATACACAGACAACAACTCCCTTGGTACTGTTGTGCATTTCTTACTCTCCACCATAGATCCTCATCAGAATCTGGGCTCCCATACATTCTCAAGGCCTCAAGATAGGCCTGTGCAGTCGCTTCAGGGTTACTGGCCCGTTTGCTACGGATGGTAGCCAGGGCAGGACCTCGGGAGGCTCTCACTAACCCTCTTCATTTTTTACGCCTTCCGAGCATTGCCATTCTAGCACTTGGGGGCAACACAAGTCTATCCAGGTCTCCAGTCATCCTCCCTTGGGGGTGGGGAGGTGCCAGAGAAAATCCTCAACCTTCGGTGAGTCGTGACTAATGGCAGGTGCAGAAATAGGAGTCTGCATTGGTTCAGCCACCATTACGGGCACTGGAGCAGGAGAGGGTGTTGGGAGGAACACCCCCAGGTGGCAAGAATAGTTTCTTCAAGTCCTCCACAGTTTTCCCCTCTCCCAGCAACCATTCAGCAAATTTCTCCTCAAAAGTTTCAGATAGTGGTGGGGGCTGATTCCCCCCCAGGTCTTTACTGTCCTTAGTTATCTCTCTCCAAGCAGTGAGGGCTCCCTCTGGGGTAATGGTCTGTGGCACTTTGGAGCTATCTATGGGATCCTTAAACTCTACTAGGGCCAGGAAAGTGTGGGTGAGCAGATTAGCATGCCGACCCACCACCACAGGGTTTGTAAACCTTCCACCTTGGAAAGTACCCCTGCACAGTGTCCGTATTGATACCAGGGGATGTCCAGGATAAGCATAGCATTTGGGGTCGATCTCCTCCCAGTACACCCTCCACCAGCGGTGCACAGCCACTTCTGTCGGGTACCCATTTTTTTCTTAACAGTGGTTTCGTAAATATGGCCTAGAGGACACACAATCCCAGCAGTGAGCCTCCAAGATGCTAACCCTAGATGGCGCTATCCCAGGGCTACTACCCCTGCCTGATTTGCCACTAACAGGTTGAGGGCCTGGATCCAATGGCAGGTGCCTCCACCCAGAGGTCAGGGTTTGCAATAGTTAAACTAACTTGGTCACAGCCCTCTGGGACACTGCAACCCCCTTTCTTCCAAGTGGCCACACAATATATCAGAATTACCTTCACAGTATACACTTACCCCCAGGTCTGGTTCCGGCACTGGGACCTCCTGTGAAATGAGATACAGTGCAACAATCACAGTACAGTACTTTAACATAGACAAATACCTCAGAGCAGTATAACTTTGCTGAAACGAGCAGCTCTCGATTTATTTAGGGATATAACAAGGACAGGGAAATCAGGTTAATTAGCTTATCACTCTAATAATCTACCTATGGCTCTGTGCAGGCCTATCCCTATCAGTTACTGTCCTAGGTACCCCAAGCCCTAGTGGCTAGTCCAAACCGTGGCAGCTGGTAGAGGGCCCTTTCACACAGAGAAAAGGAGAATTAAACAGTCAGCAGTACAGTAATTCCATTTGGATTTAATGTGGCAATTCAACAGGAAGCGACCCTGAATTAGTACTCACGACCTCCAAATAAGATAGGGTCCTTCAATGTCAGCAGGGCTCACTTGAGGTACACAAACCTCTTCACACATCCATATAAAAAAGCACTATACCAGGCAGGCTGCATCTGTATCCGATCGCAATTACTGCACAATACCGGGAGAACACACAGCAGATTCAGTTCCTGAAAGACCGAGTGTAATTTTCAGCAATTCCTCCAGTCTTCTACAGGGTAAGCCTGGTTTCTACTCTTCAGAGATCCTTTGATTCTTTCACAGGACAGTTCAGTCCTAACAAGCTGTTACACAAGCTGCAGACCGGAACTCTGGGCCTTAACACGTTTTTTGACTAAAACTGCACACTGAAAAAGCACAGGGCTCCTTCCTTCTTCACTGCCAAAGCTCAACTGACACTCCAACTGAAAAACGGGCACTTCCTTTGAGTTCCTCCCAGTTCTTGACTGGATTGGCTGTCACTCACAATAGACTGCTGCTGTTGGTCCAAAAGGCACTGAAGTCTAAACTACATCTCCCAGAGTCACTGCCCATACAATCCTCTTGTGGCTGGCTCAGATTATGAGTCCAAGTTCTGATTCGTCAAGGCACCATTTTAGAGCTAGCTTACCCCACACTGATTGGTCCAGTTCAGCAGTTCAAAACTAGAATGGGAACTAGCAGACACAGTTCTGACTGCAAAGAAAGCAGTTAGACAAACTGTAATTTCATTATTACTCTAAATAATTTCTGGCAAACAGTTACATCTTTCAGATAGGTTCCCTTTGCACTCCTAGTGACTGCAAAAATGAAGTAAATTGGCAGCAGTTCGAGTGGTACTCAAACAGAGAAGCACACAGTCCCCCCATACAAACTAATTATGTCTGCAAGCAGACAGCTCTTAAAGAGACAGTGCCAGAGGTTCTAAAAACACTCACTGATAAATGGCTTAAACGCCAAACACCATTCAGGCTTGGAGCATTCAAGCAAGCTCCTGGAAGTCTTTTGGGAACCCCCATTTGCAGGGGGGTTACACCTATTCTACTTTTAATATTTCCGAGATGTCTGACTTACTGATCGTAAACTGATGCAGTGCCCCCTGTTACTGCATCACTGATTCGGGAGGAGAAAAAGACTGACAAACATTAAGACCCCAATCCCACCATGCGCTGGCACCATTATTATTTTATCAAAGCCCACCAGCTACAGCAGTGCAACCTCAGTGGCACATAAAAATAATAAATTGTCCCATTTTCCACAGGAGTCTCGAGACTCTTACACAACAGGTCTCAAGGCTTCATTTAAATGTCCTGTGACGATCGCACATCACAAAAGTGTAATAAAGTGAGTGAGGTTTGAAATGACCTCACTCTTCCTCCAGTTCTTGTCATTCTCCTCCCGGTGGCGACTCTATGGTTCTAGCAGTGGCTTACTTCTATTTCCTTTCAAGTCAGTGACTTGTGTCTTGGAGGTCATTGTGCTGAAATGGTTTTCTTCCATAGATTATATGGAGACATATAGGTAAAAGGAAAGAATGTACTGTCACGATCCCTCACCTGGAGGCACTGGCGCATGCTATCAAGCGTCTTCCTTCGGTCCCTGGTCTGAAAGGACTAATCGGGAAAATCTTGATATTCTGGGGACGTGGATATGATGTACTAATCCACACTTCTGGCAGTGTTCCTTTCCCTTTAATTCCTGGCGGAACATCTTCAAGCTGGCTCCTCCACCCACTCTGATGGTACTCCTGGCACCACCCATGATGTCAGATCTTCCTTTCTGCTGGAAGGAAGGTTTCCTCCTTACAGCTGTCGTGTAAAGTAGGCCCTTTTCCTTTAGATCTTCAAATTCGACTCCAAGTCTTCAAGCGACTTTGAATCCGTTCAAAACTATCATCATAGATGACTCAAAATCGGTGCCCGGTTTTAAAAAATGTGATTGCGGGTTGAAGATGTCCTGGACAGACCCGCACACCTCGTGTGTCTATTGCCTAGGCTACGATCACGATCCCCAGGTGTGTGGCCTGTGTCGCACCTTGCATCCCAGTACGTTGAAAGACCGGCATGCATGACTCCTTCTAGGGTGACCAGATGCACGGGATCCACCAGTTCGATCGAAAGATGCCTGTCAGGTGGTCTCCACAGCTGGGTCTGCAGAACAACTAGTGGCTTTTGAAGAGGTGGTGTCTCTGGCACTTTGTGAGCCTCTTCAGCTTGACCTTTGTGTGGCTTTCTTTGGCGCACCTTCCACGGGGTGCTTAGGATTTGTGCCAGTCCTTCCACCTATGGGCAGGGTCCTCTAAGGGCACAAAATTTTCAGAAAAGGAGACTAAGAAAAATCTAATTGATGATCGTGGGATCACGCGCTCTCAGCCTCAGACTCCTGCACTTCTCTGGAGGTTTCAACTACTCTCGATTCTTCGGTCCAGGCCGATGGCTCCACGGTCTCCCCGTCGGGCCAGTCGGTTGAGATGCCCATCGGTCAACCTGTCAAGATTTTTCTTAAGCCAATGGACATGCTGTCTCAGGACAAGGTGGATACTTCATTTTCTACGACTCTTGTCCTACCTGTTACTTCTCAGGGTGAGTCGGACCAGCATGCTGCTCCGGTTTCTAACCCTCAGGATCCCATTACCTTGGAGGATCCTCAGCTTTCGCTAGTTCCCTCCATTTCTCACTGTCAGATTCCCCGATGTTCAAGGTTGAGGTCGCGATCCCCTATTCTGGAGTCAAGCAACCCGCGCCGACATCAGTGTTTCCACTCCCGGCACTAGGGCAAGCGGCGCTGCTACTATTCTTCCTCCTTGGATAAGAATAAATTCAGCGCCAGATGTGGCGCTAGCGAAGAGCTCATGTGCCAACAGTTTATGTTTTCCGAGGTTAAGCCGATTCTGGCTCCCACCCTAGCTCTTCCATGGCTCCGACCACTGAGGCCCCAGCCTACACCGGCTCTGCCTATTTTTGCCTCTCTGCCAATCCAGATAGAGCCGCCTCCGAAGCATCCGAAGTACGGTCCCTCTCCTAAGGATGCCCGTACTGCTCCTGGGCTTCCTTGTTGGCTGTTGGTCACCATGACTCCTGACTGACCTCTCAGGGTTAGCGGGGACTCGTGCAGTCAACCGCTTTTTGGCCAATCCTCAAAGTCTGAGGACTCCTTCCTGCATTCCCATTTGTTGGAGGCCAAATGAGGGGAGGATTTGTCTATGGAGCATGGTCCCACTTGTTTTGGAGGCCTGCTCAGTTTGATTTCAGAATCAGGATCTAGATGGAGCTCTTCCAAAAATGGGTCAAGTATCCCTTGATCGAAATTCTTGACCAAGGGGACTCCCCTGGGGTTGCCTTCCTGGTCACTGAGGCCATTCTTGGCCCCGCTTTGGAGCTTTGGCAGCACCCTGCTTCCTGCCCTGTGCTGTTGGCTGGTATGGCCCGAAAGTACATGGTCCTTATGGGTTTCCTGTTGGGTTTCACCGAGCACCCCTGGACCGAGGGTCTGGTGGCTGACTCGGTCTTTCAGTGTACTGGCAATGTCGGGGACATAGACAAGCCTCCCGACAAGGAATCCAAGAAATTGGATCACATGGTGAAAAAGGTCTATGCGACCCCTTCGCTCGGCCTTCGGCAAGTGTGTTCGGCCCTTTTGATGGCCCGCTTCGCTCATGCCCTTCTGGGCACTTTTGGTGAGGTGCTTCTTTAGCTCACAGCTGACTTACAGACCACGGTCAAGCATGTCTAGGACCAGGGCCAAGCAGTGGCAAAACAGTAGCTCCAGATAGACATGGACATTGGCAATTCCTGTGCCAGCTCTGTGGCTACCCCGGTGGCCATGCGTCGCAGGGCTTGGCTGTGGATTTCTACCTTCACAGCAGACGCCCAGCACAAGTTAGCAGATGTCCCCTTCTTGGGCACTGACCTGTTCGGTGTGGGGGTGGAAGGACACCTCGCTCGAATTGAGAAGTCCAGTGCCACCCTGGACTCTGTCACCTCCACCCAGAGGGATCCCAAGGGCTCCAAGCTTCAGAGGAAAAGCACTTTTGGCACCTCTCTGCCCCTGCAGCCAAGCAGCCCCAGCTGGGCAGCAGACACAGGCTTGCTGTCTTTGACCAAAGTCAGTTGCTTCGGTTATCCGAAAACTAGGGAGTCGAGGTCCCGCTGCTTCCTCAGCTGGTCCCTCCTCCAAGCCTGCCCAGTGACGGGATGGGGGGGGTTCCTCCCCATGCCCATCCTGTCTCCCCTGGGTCTTCCTGTGGGGGGGGCCGGCCGGCTCCACCACTTCCTTTCCATCTAGTCTGCTGTCACCACGGACAGGAAGGTCCTCGAGTGGTCGGCCTGGGTTTGCCTCTAGAGTTCGAGGCTACCTGCCTTGCTTGAGCCCACACCCACGGGAGAACATGGTGTCTTCAGACATTGCTGTCAGCCCTTTGGGAGGACATTGCCCATTTCAAGTCCCAGACCCTCCAGTAAGCCAGTGGTTTGTTTCAGGTACTTTCTAGTCCCAAAGTGGACAGGGGCTGACTGGCACCCCAAATTAGATCTGCATGACCCAAACAAGTTCCTTCTCATCGCACACCTTCAGGATGGTCACTGTGTCTCAGATCATTCCATCCCTGGAGCAGAACATGTGGTTCTGCTCTCTGGATCTTTGGGACGGTTCTTCATGTTCCCATCCATCCGTCCCACCACCAGTTTCTCCAGTTCTGTTCAGAGGGACAGCTCTACGAGTTCCAAGTCATGCCCTTCGGCCTCTCCTCAGCTCCCAGGGTCTTCATCAAGTTCATTGCAGTGGTGGCAGCCTACCTGAGATGCTGAGGGGTCCAGGCATACCTCTACCTGAATGACTGGCTAGTAGCAGATCCATCCAGGGAGGAGGTGGAGCGGTCCAGGAATCTGGCCCTCCAGATCTGCCTGTCCTTGGCCTCCTGGTCAGTGAGGTCAAGTCGGAGCGTGTACGTTCGCTGATGATTTCTCTTCATCAGGGCTGAGCATGACTCTTGCAGAACCAGAGCTCGACTCCAGTGGACCTGGCGGAGGCTCTCTCCTCCTTTGCCTGATCATTTCAGGTTGGGCAGTTGCGCCCTGCTCAGGATTTCCTGCGCCTCCTGGGATTCATGGCGGCTTACACCAGCATGGTCCATTGGGCCTGGTGAAGAATGCACTCTCTGCATTGGGAGCTAGCTCATCAATGGTCTCAGCGCTTAGGCCACTTGACCAACTGATCACTGTTCCCAATTGATGTGGGATGCCTCTAGTGGTGGTTAGTCCTGGAACACCTGCAGGAAGGAATCCCATTTGTCTGCCTAGAACCGATGGTCATCATCACGACCGATGCCTCCCTGGTGGGCTGTTCGCGGGTGAAATTCCACCATACACAAGTAAAATTCCAGTGAAGTCACATAGGCAAATTTTCAGCCTAATAGCAAAAATTTGCTGATTGCTTCATGGAGGCAAAGAGGGTGACTTCAACAGAACTTCACCAGCTAATTTAAACTTCATAATGTCTCTAGTCATATATCAGTCATAATACTTGGTTGCAAACATCTCTGTGATCACCACCAGGTTCAAGTGCTTCTGCCATCACTGACTTCTGATCACTGGTCTTGTTTGCTAAGTCGCAGCATCTGCATAGCCCTCCAGGTCACCTGCTCTATCCCCTTGTGGCCCTGACCCCTTCTCCCAACCTCTTCTCTGGCCCTGTCCCTCCTCCCATCCCCTTCCCAGATCTCTTATGGCCCTCTCTTGCAACTTACCCAGCTATCCTCTGTCTACACACTTGTTCGCTTTTTTTGTTCCTTCCATGTTTTCTAACATGGGAGGCTTCAGGCCTCTCATAATTGAGTGGCTGCACCTATCAGCATCTGATCTGCTTTCCCCTCTGCTGGTTTCAAGGTGACTCAGTACGATCTAACATCCTAGTGCCCTCTTCAGATGGGATGAAGGCAATCCTATGTAAATAGCCTTCCATCCCTCCAAGAGTGGCCCCAATCTTCCACGCACCCCATCCTTCCTCCTTGCATCACTTCTTCCACCATGTGTTGAAGCAAGCGATCAGAAGAATCCTCCTTCCCCTGCCTCAAACTGGCAGGACTCAGACTGCTGCCAGCTTGAGCCTTTACCCTAGCATTCTAAAGTTATTCTTAACCTCCTTCAAATGTTTATATGTCAGGTCACTGGTCCCTATGTAGACAAGAACATCAAGCCCACCCTTCCCACTACCCTGACAATTATTTCTACCCTGTTAGAATCCCTCACAACAGAATCTCCTGGAATACATGTAACCATCTTGGTCCCCTACCCCACTTTCCTTCCATCCCCTTATGAAGCAGTTCCCTATCATGAGCACTTTCTTAGTCCACCTTCCTTTATGGCTATAGATAAAAGTTTCCTTACATGGGAGATTGGACCAACTGAGCAGCAGGGGAGGGCAGATCAGTTTGTTGTTGCCATCTCAGGATCCCATCTGCATGGACCTTTCTTCCCACATCCCACTTGCTGACTACTGCCCAGTCCCCAGTCTGGACCATAGGTCTTCATTGGGAAGAGATGCAGTGGCTGCCTGCACCAGTGACTGGAAAAAGCTAAGTTCAGCATGTACCACAGCCAACTCCACAGTGAATACTGCAAACCTGCTACATACTGGGCTACAATGCCGCCTCCAGAGGACTTCCCTGAAGATCGCTGCACCAGAGGTGTTGCATCCTTAGACCCTTCCCCACTCCTACCCTGCCCCTCTCAACTCTCCACATCCTCCTTTAATAACTCTCTTATATCCCTTCTTTACTTGCTAATGCAGGCCCACATCCCTAGTATTTCACTATTGCCACTGAAGTTTTACCTCGAGAGTCATGACTAGAGGCATCACTGGAGGTAACATGGCCAAGATGACTAGGTGGAAACCTTGCTGTTTCTCTACGGACCTGCAGGAGAAGTTAAGGAAGAAAAATATAGCATTTAATACATCGAAGGATTCCAGAGAAACACCACAGAAGCAGCGTATCAGTAAGCAGGAAAACTGAGCAATGATTTTGCAGACAAAGGCAAGACTGAAAGATGGGATTGTAAAGGAATCATGGGGAATAACAAACCCTTTTTCAATATACAGTACATCAGGGGAAAAAGAGTCAAGAACAAGTGGGTCTAGTACGAATCCCTGACTCTCATAATACCGATGCATCATTTCCGACTCTATCTGCCCGCTAAAATTTCCCATGTTTTTCACCACACCTTCATTTGTGCATCATGTTTTTAAAAATTAGTGCCCGTTAGTTAGTTTACCAATAATTAATTAGCACCAACACTGGTAATATATTAGCTTGAGTATCAAGTCCTGTTCAGCACTAATTTGACTCATCAGTTCCCTTTGATGATCTAAATGTCATGTTTTTAACAGCGATAAGCCTCTGTTAGTAATCATTAATTAGCAGCAAATTAGAATGAGCTGAAGCAATAATATCACCTGGCAAGCATCAAGTCCTGTGCAACAGTAAATATTAACAGCGAGTAGCTTCTTTTGGCTTCTGTTAGCAATCATTAATTAGCAGCAAATTAACAAATTAGAATGAGCAGAAGCAGTAATATCACCTGGCAAGCATCAAGTCCTGAGCAGCAGTAAATATTAGCAGCGAGTAGCTTCTGTTAGCAGCTGTTTGTTTCATAATGGCAACTGGACCGCAAGAAACAGTGCTGCAAGTGTGTTTGATGGTTAAGTCTCAGCGAGGGCATGACAAGCTGAGCACTGGAGGGTATTGTATATCAAGGAGTGCAACAGGGAGAATTGTACTATTGGTGTTGTCAGCATTGGAAAACAGCCGGCTGTCATGGCAGGCTTCAACAACTCTTGTGGGCGGTCAGCACCCATCTTCGGAGAACCAAAAGTCACAGTCATTCTCCTGATGCCCATGACACCCCCATCGCACTCGCTTTGGCCTCACTGAAGCACAGAGCAGTGACTACTCATGACACACCCGCGCAGCTAATTCAAACAGAGCTGTCGAAGGTATCAACCGAAGTCAGACACAACATGCCTGAAAAACACTCCTTGCAACAAATGGTAAAACAGGCAAGAAAACAACACATGACAACAGAGCCGCAATCCCTTAGACACAGTATGCATACCACCCCAGTTCACTGTGGTCAACAGGCAGTCATTTCTTGCCCACGCTTCAACATGTGGCACTGAGAAGATTTATTTATTCACCACAAAAACTAATATTGAGAAGCTCAGCAATGCCACATTTTGAATTATGGATGGGACATTTAGAACAGTTCCTAATCTTTTTGGCAACTGTATTCCATTCATGCTCCTGTTGGAACACCTGAGACTTGCAGAATTCTGCCTCTTGCATATGCCTTAATGTCATTGAAATCTAATGAGTGTTTTTGTGCTTATTTCAAGTCTCTTTCATCTTGGCTAGATTATCTGGCGTAAGATACAGGGTTATGGGCTAGCTGGAAAATATGGTGAAGATCCTGAATTCAGCCTACAGATGCGTCAATTGGTAGCACTGGCTTTCCTACCTCATGATCAGATCCCTGAAATTTTTCAAGAAATAAAATCAGAAATGCCACCCGAAAGCAAGGAAGTGGTAGACTGGTTCAAGGAGACCTATGTATTGGGTCGTGTAAGACGGGGGATGAGGAACAACACAACTGTGAGGGCACAACCGTTATTTCCTCCACACTTCTGGTCAGTGCATAGTCAAATGTAATGCGGAGTGCCTCACACTGAAAACAAGGTAGAGGCCTGGCACAGGCGTTTGGGAACATTGGTCGACATCCCATGTCGGAATATACAGATTTGTAGAAGAACTGTACAATGAACAGCTTGTCACAGAAAACACAATCGAAAGATAAACCGTGGATTGCCAAAATCTTCTATGAAGCAAAAGTATGAAGAGAGGAAAAGTTGCTAACGTTGTTGCTGATCAAGATAAAAGGTCTGCAAAGGATTTCATATGTGGGATCGCCACAACCTTGTGATTTGAAAGTGACTTTGGATTTTTAACTGACGCTTTTAAATACATAAAGTTTTCTTTTTAATCGAGTGGATTAAGACTTCCAGCAGATTTCCATTAAGACTAGTGGACTAGGGAAGAATAAGTTGGTAAGTCAATATTCAATATATGGCTAAGTGAAAGTCGAGTGGTTGTGCGAGCAGGCAGTTTCATTTCGGGGAATTAATGTGACGGCATAATTCACTGTCTGTAAGATGGAGACGTGGATTGTTACATCGGGTAAATCAGAGTCGGGCAATCGACTGGATCCCGAACAAGTAGGCCCCTGATCAGGGGTGTGGGGTATTAAGGAAGGCTGGAACGACTGCAGAGACGCTAAATAATTATATCAGCGTTCAGCCAGGAAGTCAGGAGCAAGGCTATAAGGGGTGAAGATTGCAGAAGACAGGCAGGATACTCAGAGGCAGTGCTGATCAGGTCAGAAAGAGTGTATCTGTAAACGTTAAGCTGTGAAATTCGAAGGTCTAGATGGGATCTGGTCCAGGTTTATTAGGGGTCTGACTGGGTTTCTTGCAGATATTTCAGGATTCTTACAGACAAGACTAGAAAATGACCAGTGACAGCCCCTGATTCAAAAGTAGACATGTCAGACACAGGTACAAACCTATGAGTCTTCCTCTGTGTTTAAAGGCTTGTTTACACAGCCACTCCAAATGAAGTTGCAGTCTGCTCTCGAGCTGCCCTGATCTCCCTCACCGACTGGTGTCACGTCCACATGGCCCCTCTTGGTGCCGATGCAAGTCACACTGGAGAGGGGCCATGAGTCTGGGGTCAGTTGGTTGCTGGGCGATGTTGTAGTGATGCACCATGGACCCCAGCACAAGGTGCTACCCTCTCTCCCTTACCCACTACCAGCAGACATTGCCCCTGGTCCCCAACTCACAATACAGTGGTGATTAGGGCCATGTACTCTGAGGTCAGGAGATTTCAAGCGTGCTGTTTGTCCCACAAGTGTTGATCAGAACTGTAGTTTAAAAAGTACAAGAAAAGGCTCTCAAGATGCAGTACCCATTTTCTATTTTTGGATGCTGGCTTCTGAGTTTTGGGAGAACCTCACAGGAGGGCAGAGTGGGATGCTGTGAGCATTTATTTTGTGTTTTTTTTTGTTTGTTTTAACTTTCTTTTGCTCCCAGTCGTGGAACTCTCCAGCTACACCGTGCGGTCTCTGCCTCCCAGTCTGAAACCTTACCTGACAGGCAGTCCGATCCAGTGGATCCCCGACTCTGAGCCCCCTGGGGTAGGGCCGCCTGCCCTGACACTCTGTCTAACAATCTAATGCACTGGAGTTGGGGGGAGGGGGTCCTGCAGGCAGCTCCGATGGCGGGAGTGTGGACCAACACAGTAGGCGCCTTCGCCTGTCCACGCTGGGGGATTTTGTCCTTCAGTGTTGCCCCGGAGCTCGGATGTGCAGTGACGCCCTGCTCGATGTGCGCATGCTCCTGTGCGTACTTGAAAGGCATCCACCGTAGCTCCAATCCCCTGTATCTGCCGGCCAGGCAATGTAATCCCCCAGCTGCCACCAGGGACTGCTGCTGCACCGGCAAGGGCTAAGCCCCCCTTCCCGAGGAAGGAGAGCAGTCCATGGGACACTTGATCTTTCCCCATCCCCCAGACACCTGATGACCCGTGCTCGCTCCTGAACATGGGTCGCTGGGCAAGCGAGGTGTGGTGTTCCGGCACCTCAACCTCAGCCCACCGGCCAGCTGTCCATTTTGTGTTTGAGTGAGTGGTGCAGCCTGTCTACACAGCAGCTTACACCACTTGCTCCCAAACATGTCCCCAGCTCTGCTGGGATTGCTGGAGAGGAGCAAGGACTGACTTATTGGGATTGGGAAGCATCCAGATGTTCAATTTGAGCAGTGTAAATGTGGCCATGTAAACTCAACCATAAAGTATGTGGTAGTTCATCACCTAGAAGAAAACGGGCTTTGTGTTGCACACAGCATAGCTTCCCAGACATCAGAGCCTGCCATGCCAATCGGATTACCTTCTTTGAGGAGGTGACTAGGAGGTGGGCAGGGTTGTGCTGTAATGTAGACACTGTCCTGCATGGAAAACACATGAAGAAAGAAGCAAAATATGGAAGTCTCACAATATACAGGAGATTTACAGGTAGGAATCAGAGATGGGTGGCAGATCATATTAGGGTAGAAGGATGTACTGAGTGGAGTGTCACAGGGATTAATTAATGCTGGGTCCTCTGCTCTTTGACACACGGCACCGTCCACCAGGATGAAGTGCTCTGTGTGAGATTTCACAATTTTACTGCATGACAAATAGTAGTAATTAACATTAGATTACATTGAGTTTCTGCAGTACCCTGCAAGATATTACAGCAAAACTATGATACTACGCTGATCCTGGCTGATGGCATTGCATTCATCAGTGACCTGGACAAGATAGTTAAAGCAGACTGCTGACATTTGCTGATAACACTAAATTGTCCAAACCAGTGAACACAGCAGTGACAGGGAATGTACTGCATGGAAACTGGCACACGTTGGTAGTATCCCTGAAACTAAGGCAGAATGCTGGGGTGAATCAATAGGGAGGGATGATCAGCAGGACAGAGAAAGTTATCATGCTTTTTACAAGACCTTGGTCAGGCCCCACTTAGGTACAGGGTATAGGTCTGGGCTCTCAATACAAACAGTACATTGAGGCAGTCTAGAGAGTGCAATGCAGGGCCACCAAAATTATTACAGATACATGGAATGTGGGCAGTTAAGGACCACTTGGCTCACATAGTCTGTCCATTTTATTTCTGCCTAGTCTCTCTCTGCAGACCCTAGCTGCTCTCTGGCTACTCCTACCCCTGCATTCCTACCAAGAGTCCTTTGTGCCTATTCCATGCATGCTTGAAGCCCATCACTGTTTTTGCCCCCCCCCACCACCTCCACTGGAAGACTGTTCCAGGCATTCACCACTCTTTCAATGAAGACGTATTTCTCATATCTCTCCTAAATTTCCACTTCCAGCTTCATACATGTCCACTTGTTCTCATGCATCTTCTCAGCTGAAAAATACTCCCCTCCTGTACCTTATTCACCAAAGTGAGGTATTGCATGTCTGTATCATGTCCCCCTCACCCCCTCTTCTCTTCCAGGATGTACATATTGAGATCTCACAGTCTCTCCTCATAGGATGTATAATGCCCTTCACAAGATCAGGGTATCAAAGATAAAAGCTATGAGGAGAAGCTGCAGGACATGAGGACAGAACCTGAAGCTCAGAAGTGATAATGTAGAGGTACAATTAGTAAGC
Source organism: Neoceratodus forsteri (assembly GCA_016271365.2). NCBI lineage: Eukaryota > Metazoa > Chordata > Ceratodontiformes > Ceratodontidae > Neoceratodus > Neoceratodus forsteri. Next base: position 942,003,038 of record CM057450.1, read on the forward strand.
ACTTCTTCCAGAGGGTGGTGAACCTACTGTATGAAACATCCTGCCATTGGAGACAGTGGACATGAAGACGCTACGGGCCTTGAAGGGAAGCCTGGACACATTTCTCCTTACCAAGGGAATCAATGGATACCATGGTTAGCAGAGTGTACAGAGAACCCCTTTAGATTGGTACATGGCTGCACAGCATTCTTGCTCATACCTGCTTATGAAGCAGGGGGTGGACACGGAGTCCCTTCCATCCTTAAATTAATTTCTTCTGTTTAATTTAGGGAAGTGTAAGGTACTTCTCCAAGGGTAGGGGATCCCAGCTGTACTGTACATACATCCTGTGTTGTGCAACAGTGGATAGCAAAACAAGGAAAACAATTTGGGGTAATTGTGGACTTTACTATATGAAGCAGACAGGCAGGCAATGTGCTGCTGCCGTCAAGATAATAACTGTGCGTACTGGGTCACCATAGATATTCAGTGAGCTAAGCCTGCCTTATGGTCTCAAATAAGGTACAGAGACCTGGATCATGAACTCCTTTGGGGATTCATGTACCCATAAATGTTATATTGATAAGTTGTGTGGTGCCTTACACCTGAAGAAGTTGAAGACTAGATCACAAACTAGTCTTGCCCCTTGAAACAGTTCCAGTCCACTGTGGTCCCTATAGTACAACCCTATTAGATACAGCATCTCGCTTTTATGGGGTCCCAGGAGCATAGCAGCAGTCAGCAGGTTACTAGTCCAGCAGGAATAGTTATGTACAGGCTAAAATATACACAGGAAAAAACAAAACTAAATGCATTCAGATTTAGGGAGGAGGTCTTGAAGGAAGAAAGGCAAGGGTTAAGGCAGACAGAATTATATGGGAGCAGTGCCGCTGCAGTTGCAAATAGACTTTCAGTGCAGCCTGGCCCCATAACCAACACAGTGCCTCTGCCCGACTGCAGTATCCTGTCTTCCACCCCACTCCCTCCCTGGTACCATTATACTCCTATGTCTGTTGAGAACTCCATGTGCTTCCCTGGGTACACAGCCAGTGGAACGTTATGTACTCAACACAGTTGCATGTAGCTTGCTGGTGTACTTAAATAGCAGTTAAGTGGTTCATCCCAAATTTGTGCGCCCTGCCAGATGGCCAATCCAGTAAACTTAGAATTACTTTGTGGCCTTGGTTAATATTAAAATACAACATATAAAAGTACAGAATTGTTTCAAAGGACCCATAGGCCAGGTTTAGGTACTCTCGGTTACTCTCAATGACACAACAGCAGCGGTCTCCTCCTCTTGCAGTCCTGGTTGGATGTAGTAGCTCTTTTCCTCTGCAGAGTGGTTCACACCTCCAATGCCTCAGCTGTCCTCCGCCTCCTTCCAGTGCCTCCACAGATCAGCAGGACTCTCGTATAGGGATCTATTTTCTCTCACTTGGGGTGGTCAGATGGATGCAAGGCTGGCGGTCCATCCGCTGCAGGCTGTTCTGGCAGCACCACTGCAAGCTGCCACCAGCAGAGATGACTGGCACTGTAAGTCTTAGGCTCGCTGCTGCATTTGCTAGTTGCTGTGCAAGTCATTTGAGTCTGAGTGGAATAAAGTCTTTCTGCTCTTCCCTTCTCTCTTTCCCAGTCGCAAACTGCAGGGCTGCTCTTTCACAGTCCAATAGCTGGTAGCTGACAGTTCAGGGTGAGTCGAACAAAGTCACAGTAGTTCTGCATGAAGCAGCTTCTTAGCAGCTGAGAAAACACATTTGTTCCTTCACAAATGACAGCGGTGCCTTGTACTCCCAAATAGTAGGACTGCTTCCTCAGAAAGAAACTGCACTCTCCAAGCCGCCAAGTTCTACGTAGAAAAACCTAAGCAGGCAGCCTCCCCTTTGGCCAAGATTGGTTGCTAGTCACTGGGGAGGGCCTGTCTGTTGGCTTCTCAACTGTTGGGCCCCTTGAACCTGGGTGACTTAATGAAGTCCCTCTGATAACCCAAGAGCCCTTGGATGGATCTGGAGTAGACTCAGCAATCCGATTGGTTACTTGCCATCCTCTTATCCTGATTAGCAAACTGAAGGTGGGCATAGGTGCAGAGGATGGCAGCGGCTATCAGTCCCAAATGCACAGTCTCCAAAAGTTCTTTTTTATGAGCCACAGGCCTCTTGAAACTCACTTTATGCGCCGTCCAGTTTCCTGCATGGGCAAGTGCTAGCATCTGGTTAGTTGGAGATGCTGTTCGAGGAAATCCTCAGCTCGTCACGATGTCGCCCATGCTGTTCATCAGTGGCAAGGAAAAAATGTGAAGCTCTTACACAAACAAATATTCCAAGCACAGGAGTCACTGAAGAAGTAGCACTCTCTTCACTCACCCCATGACCCCTCCACTGGTTCAGTCCATAGTCCATGAAGGTCAGGAGAGCAGCAGAATATCTATATCACAAAAGAGCTTCATGTTCAACAATACAGGTAAGCCTCACTAATGGGGGTTACACAAACAGTGCTGGGATGCATTAGAAGTGGTAAGAGCAGGGCAAGGGAAACAAATTCTCCCCTTGTACAGAGTCTTGGTTAAACTGCATGTGGAGTGCTTTATCAAGTTCTCTCCTCTGCAGTTGAAAATGAAAATTGAAGAGATTGAAGGGGTCCATAATAGGGCCACAGCATGGAAGCAAGGGCTACAGTATGAAGAAGACTGGATATACTCAGATTATTTAACCTAGAACAGAGAAAGCTGAGAGGGGGTCTGATCACAGTGTTCTGAATACTGAAATTGGAATGGACAGGGTACAGCATACATAACTGTTTAAGCTGGTCAGTGAAAGCAGAACTGGAGGTCATGCACTCAAACTGAGGAGGGGGTGCTGTATAAGAGGAAACGTCAGAAAGCATTAGTTTACACGCAGGGTGATCAGCATGTGGAATAGCCTATCGAGGGAAACACTGGACACTGGCATTGTTCAGGCATGAAAAGCAGGACTAGACAGATTCCTGAGGGAGAACAGCATAAATGGTTACACAGCATGAGTATGGGTGTTAAGCTTAGACATGAGTCAGTAGTCAAACTAAGGTGTAGTCATTGCCTGGTGGCAGTAGGAGTGGGCATGACCATGGTACTTTCTGTCACCACAGTAGGATGATATTATGTTATGCTTCTTCTGTGTATAGCCCACAAGCTGATGCAGTGCCTACCCTTCTTGCCCCTAAACCTCAACATGAAATATTATCTGACTTGTTTCCCAGTATCACAGTTTGTAAAGATTGTTCCAGATAAATCAGTAGCACTATGAAGTAATTTAATTATTTGTTAGTACTTTTTCTCTTAAACGGTCTCATGGTTAGCCATGAAGAGTGTGGAGAAGAATAGCAGCAGTGTGAAAATCACGTATCTAAGCTGGACAGTTGCTGTGATATCCTCTGCTGAGGTGTATCAAGGAGATCTGAATAGTTGGCAGTGTTGTTAAACCCCTTGCTTTCTGTTTGCCGTGCTTGTGATGTTGATAAACAACACAGTCCAAGGAATTTTTCACAGTGCCAGTGAGGGCTGAGAAATGATCTTCTGCAACTTCAACAAAAATGTCTGCCTCCATGGTACTGCATCTCTACTCACTAATGCAGTCAGGATCATAATTGGAACTTGGCTTGTATTTTGGGTTTGAAAATATACTGTGAGTCCAGAATCCTTTGAGCAGCACTTTCTCTCCACTGCAAAACAGATTCCATAACGTGACAAATACATAAGTGGTGAGAGCACAGATGACTTCAGTCTACTGGTCGTGGACTGGAGCGTCCCAGGGGCAAGTAGCGCCTAAAGTCAGGTACTTGTTGATGCATTCTGGGATGGCTTTTTGATCAAGGGAGTCAGGGAGCCAATGCAGGAAGGGGCAATCCTGGACTTAGTGCTAACGTAAAGAAACTCTGTCAAGGTCATAAAAGTGGGGGAACCTGTGTTTTGCTATTGAGTTGGGTAAAAACATACTAACTCCAAAACTAGAGTCCTGATGTCAGAATGGCAAATTTGGGGGAAATGAGGCAGCTCAAAAGCAGGCTGGTGGTGTAGTAAAGCAGGGGGTGTTGAGGGGAAATGGCGCATTATTAAGAATAGCCTACAAGAGGTCACCAACTCCTGCTTGAGGCTTGTGGGGAAAGAAGGAAGTACAGAAAACTGATTTGGTTTACAAGAGAGGTGGGACTTGCAGTGAGGGATAAAAAGGTGGGATTCTGGAGATATAAAGTGTGTCTAATGGAGGGGACAGGGAATCTTACCTAGAAAACTGGGTGAGGCCAACAGGGTAGTGAGGAGGACTAAGGTGGAAGTGGAACTGAAGATAGTGGAGAGATTTATGTCGGGTGATAAGGCCTCTTTCACTACATTAAGGAATTGAGACAGATGATGAATGATATAGTCAAGTTTGAGATTGGGTAGAAGAAGACAAGGGTAAGGTGGAAATACTCAGCAATTACTTCTGTTTTATGTTGATTGCGTGCATGCGCAAGAAACATGTTGCATCAGCTTTCTCCACAAGCAGGTTGTGGAGGCGTGGCACTGTTGTGCCCAATGCCCCCACAGCCTGCAAAGGCTTGTCCCCATCCCCCAATGCCATGGCATGCTGCTGCTGACACTAGTTCAGCCAGCGTGCCACAACCTTCTAAAAAGTAGCCGCTGCAATCAGGGGCCGCCTCATCATTGCAGTGTCAGCCATCCGCTGCAAGGAGGGAGCGACCCGTCATTGCAGGGCGGCATGTGAAACCCCTGATATTGTTTGTGAACATGGTGGTGTCTTGCTGCCGTGTTCACAAACAATATAACCTCTCCCCCACCGTGTTTACTTGCCGACGGGGCCCTAATCCTCGTAGGCTGGTAGCCCCTGCAGCTTGTTGTTGCTTCACGGGAGCCCACCCCCGGTCGGCATTCTGTAACCCCCCAGTTTTGTTCCTGCCGACGGGTGCCCAATCCTCGCCAGCATAATGACACCCCCGGTTTTGTTCCTGCCGATGGGGTGCCCAATCCCCAGTCGGCTACTGCTGACCCCCAAACTAAAGCCCTCTGCTGGCATGCTTGGAGCCCACCCCAGCGTGCCAGATGCCCTGTGAAGGGAAAACAGTCCCGCGACGCCTTTTGTTTTTTTTTTTTCTCCTGAAAAAGGAACTGTCCCTTGGCGCCGCTTCTGCCCGCAACCCGCACCCACCCACTGCGACCCTGCCTCCCCCACACCCCTCCTCACCCCATACTTACCTCCGAGCTCGCATGACGATCTTCGTGGACCAGGAACACGTCTGCACTCTTCAAAGCCGACCACGAACTGAGGAAATGCCGGTAAGCTGTATAATGTAATAAATAGGGTTTTTTCCAACTTTAGTGTGTATCTCGGGCATTTTTGGGAATTTTTTCACCAAATTTTCAACATGGGGTTTTTGGGACCCCTCCTCATGAATTCATGAACTGTCATGGCATTAATCGGCCCTAAAAGGTAGTTTCGCGGTCACTGTGTGGAATCACCCTTCGGGGCCGATTAACGAAACGACAGTGCCAGTGTTCATGAGGTGGGCTCTCAAAAAGCCTATGTTGCAAATTTGGTGGAAAAAATCAAAAAAATGACTGTTTTACGAGTGTGCATTAAGCGAGTTGCTTCGTACGCAGAAACTTTGCAATTTACATATTGTCACACCAGATTTTCAACATTGGCATTTTGTCACACCTCCTTGTGAGCAGTACAGCTGTCATTGTTCACATCCTGGCCGAAATGTGTTTTCGCACTCCTGGCTCAGAATAGCGCGGTTGCTGTGGGAAATCAGTGTTCAGGACAGATTAAGAAAATGACAGTGACACTGTTCATGAGCAGAGGTCCTAAAATGCCTATGTTGAAAATTTGGTGATGATAGCCCATCAATTGACTGTGTTACAAGTGTGCGTTGCGCACTTTCCACGCACCCTTGTAACTTTGCAGATTTGTAATATTGTCACACCAGATTTTCAACAGTGCCATTTTTTCACAGCTCCTTATAAGCAATACAGCTGTCATTTTTCACATCCTGACCGAAATGTGTTTTCACAGTTCCGGCGCAGAATAACGTGGTCACTGTGGGAAATCAGTGTTCGGGACAGATTAAGAAAATGACAGTGGCACTGTTCATGAGCAGAGGTCCTAAAATCCCTATGTTGAACATTTGGTGACGAAACTCCATAACATGACTGTGTTACAAGCATGCTTTGAACTGTTTCCACGCACCCTTGTAACTTAGCAAATTTGTAATACTGTCACGCCACATTTTCAACAGTGGCATTTTTTCACAACTCCTTATGAACACTACAACTGTCATTTTTCACATCCTGGCTAAAATATGTTTTTGCACTCCTGCTGGACAATAGCACGGTCACTCTGGGAAATCAGTGTTTGGGACAGATTAAGGTCGACCTAGTGAGAGGGGGGAGTGACCGAGCTCAACTGAGCTCTGTTGGGACTGCTGTGGATTTGTTTGTGTTCAGACAAAGGCCCCAACACAAGAGCCCAGTACAAAAGGGCAGCCTGCAGCACTGGGAGAAACAGAACGAGAGAGCGAGTGAGGGAGGGGGAGTGAGCGAACTCACCGAAGCGCTGTCAGGACTGCTGCGGATTTCTTTGTGGGCAGAAAAAGGCATCAATACAGGCAGGGGCCCAGTACAAAAGGCCAGCCTGCGTGCAGTTGGAGAAACAGTATGAGTGAGTGAGACTAGGGGACTTAGTGAGCTCAACGGAGCTCTATCAGGACTGCTGGGATTTCTTTGTGGGCAGAAAAAGGCGCCAATGCAGGCAGGAGCCCCGTACAAAAGGGAAGCTTGCAGTGCCAGGACAAATGGAATGAGCGATGAGAGAGGGAGACTGAGCGACCTCAACGGAGCTCTGTTGGGACAGCTGGGATTTCTTTGTGGACAGACAAAGGTGCTAACGCAGCCAGTAGCCCCATACAAAAGCGCAGTCTGCGCACCAAGAGAAACAGAACCAGCGAGTGACAGAGCGGTAGTGAGCGAGTTCAGTGCAGCTCTAGTGTGACTGCTGCAGATTTCTTTGTGGGCAGAAAATGCGGCAGCGCAGGCAGGAGCCCAGTACAAAAGGCCAGCTTACAGCGCCGGCAGAAACGGGATGCGAGAGTGACACAGGGGAAGTGAGCGAGCTCAGTGGAGCTGTGTCGGGACTGCTTCAGATTTCTTTCTGGCCAGAAAAAGCCGCCAATGTAGGCAGGAGCCCAGTACAAAAGGGCAGTCTGTAGCACCAGGAGACACAGAACGAGCAAGTCAGGAAGGGGAGTCAGTGAGCTCAATGGGGCTCTGTTGGGACTGCTGCAGATTTGTTTGTGGGCAGAAAAAGGCAGCAATGCATGCAGGGGGCCCAGTACAAAAGGGCAGCCTGCAGTGACAGGAAAATCAGAATAAGCGAGTGAGTGAGCTCAACAGAGCTGAATTGTAACTGCTGCAAATTTCTCTTAGGCATAAGAAGGCACTGGCAGAGCAGGAGCCCAGTAGAAAAGGGCAGCCTGCAGCCGGCACAACAAAATGAGCGACTGAGAGAAGGGGAGTCAGCGAGCTCAACGGAGCTTTGTCGGGACTGCTGCAGATTTCTTTGTGGCCAGAAAAAGGCACCAACAGAGGCAGGAGCCCAGTACAAAAGGGCAGCCTGCAGCACCAGGAGAACCAGAATGAGTTAGTGAGACAGGGGGAGGGAGCGACCTCAACGGAGCTCTGTCGGGACAGCTGTGGATTTCTTTGTGGGTAGAAAAAGCCACCAACACAGGCAGGAGCCCAGTACAAAAGGGCAGCCTGCAGCACCAGGAGAACCAGAATGAGTTAGTGAGAGAGGGGGAGTAAGCCACCTCAATGGAACTCTGTCAGGACAGCTGCGGATTTCTTCCTCAGCAGAACAAGGTGCCATCGCAGGCAGCAGCCCAGTACAAAAGAGCAGCCTGCAGCACCGGGACAAACAGACTGAGCCAGTGACACAGGGCCACTGAGCGAGCTCAACAGACCAACGCAATCAACATTTGGCATTGACAAATGCTTGTTTATTTACAGAGGATAAGGAGGGTCTACTCCTGAGAGAAAGTAAGAACTAGATTTGGGGCAAATCTGAATATGCAGCCAGTTGCCATTGAGAGGGTATTCAAGAGGCTCAAGGCCCTGAAAGTCAATAAATTTGCAGGTTCAGATGGGCTGCACCCCAGGGTGCTGTGGGAGGTGATGCAGGTGTTGGCAGCACCCTGGCAGATCTCTGAAACTGCTCCCTAGAGTCTGGGGTGGTGCATATAGCCTAGAGAATGGTGGACATTTTACCCCTGCACAAATGTGAGGGGAGGGATGAGCCAGGGAACTACAGACCGGTCAGCCTGACTTCAGTAGTCAGTGAACTACAAGAAGCTGTTGTCAAAGGATGACAGTTGGAGTTCCTAGTGGCAAACACTACTCAACTCCAAAAAGACAAAATCTATGCTATTTGGCTCTTCACACGAGCTCATATATATTAATACCATATCTCTCTTCAAATACTGGACTGTGATGGTGTCCCACTTGTAAATGTCTGACAAGTGTTTTTGGTGCAGTTATTAGCAACTTCTTTACAATTAAATCACTAATTGTAGTGAAAGAAATAATGTGACTTACTACTGGGAATTGAACCCAGACCGAGGTATATTCTGGGGGCCTGGGTTCAATTCCCAGTAGATTACATTATTTCTTTCACACTATAATTTGTGAGTTGTAAATGTCTCTAACCTTAAGTACCTTGGTGTCACTCTTTATCCCAGCCTGTCTTATGGTAACCACTGTACCCAGATTTGGAATACCATCAACCAAAGCTGGGTGTCCTGTACAGGTTGAACCAATGTTTCACTCCTGGGCTCTGTCTGGCAATTGCCAAAGGATCTCTCCTCCCTCTTGTTGACTTCGGGGGTGCCTTGCTCCTAAATGGTAACAGAGAAGATACTGGGAGGCCAAACACTTCTTACGGTGGCATCTGTGGCCGTATCCTTTCTGCACCCTCTTGCTCACACCACTGCACACTATTGTCCAGGCTGCAGTGGTTCTTCCTCACTGCCTGTAGGTGCTACTTCCTTGCATACTTAATTGACACATCCCTGTGTCACCTTAGCTGCTGTTCCTTAACTGAGCTTCTGCATATGAAGCACCTCCACGGGACCTGAAGTCCTCGGACCAAGGCTTACTGATGGGCCCCCTCTTTGAAGACTTCCAGTGGCTCCAAAGGTTTATATCGCTCTGCCCCTAAAACTTGTAACAGCCTTCCTATTTCACAGTGACTATCCTGCAGCCACTCCCCATTTAAATTACTGCCTCATGGATGTATGTACAGTATGTGACTCTCTCTGTACAAACATATACCTAGTTGCTTATTCTGACAGTCGTATTATTATGTCAGTCTAGCCTACGCCTGTATACTGTATGCTGCTTGTGCTTACCTCTGAAGTATGTACTGTGCTCCATTCTGTTGTGTCTGCATTGGCTTGGGTCGCCTGAAAATAAGTTCTTAGTCCAGTGCAATCACAAATAAAAAATTGCTACAAGACAGAAGGCAACATGGTTTGTGGCAGCCATATCTTTTAAAAAAACCTGATTGACTTCTTTGACTGAGTAATGAAAGCAGTTGATAAAAGGCAGGCAGTTGACATACTGTATCTGGTCTTTGGTAAGGTGTTCGACTATTCCACACAGGTGGCTAGTTAAAAAGTTAGGGGACCTGGGGTAGGGGCAGTCTGACATAATGGGTGGAGGGCCGGTGACGTTGGAGGAAACAGAGGGTAGGGATAAACAGAAAGCACTCAGGAGTGTGGGGGGGTCACTTGCAGGGTCACACAGGGGTCAGTACTCAGGACAGTACTGATAGCGGAGGGTATCAGAGGGTAAAATCTGCCTCTTTGCAGACGACACCAAGCTTTGATGCAGGGTCGTCTGTGAGGAGGTTATCTGGGAATTGGGAAGACTTAGAGAGGCTTAAGAAATGGCAGCAGATCTGTCAGCTGGGCTTCAGTGCCAAGAAGTGCAAAGTTATGCACGTTGGCAGAAAAAAACCCTGGTGTTGACTACTGGATGGATGGGGAATAGTTGCTGCGACTGAGGAGGAAAGAGGTCTGAAGTGGTGGTTTCTAACATCCTCAAATCATCAGCGCAGTGTAATGAAGTAATAGGGGAGGCAGACAGAATGCTCAGATGCATTGAGAGTGGTCTCAGCAGCAGGAGAAAAAAAGGTACTCTTGCCTCTGTGCAGAACCCTAGTATGACTGCACCTGGGGTATTGTGCAGTTTTGGAAAGAGGGGGTATAATCAGGCTGGAGACCGTACAGAGGAGGGTGTCCCAGAGGATATATGGTCAGCAAGGGAGAACGATTAGCATAGACTGTGTGGAGTCTCAACATGTACTCATTGGAGAACAGAAGGAATATATGATTGAAACATTTAAATACTTGCAGAGTATAAACAGTGTGGACCAAAGCAAGCTGTTCACAGGGTGTGGCAACATTAATGCCAGGAGGAATAAGAGACAAACTGGTGCAGGGTTAGGTTTAAAACCAACATTAGCAAGTACTTTTTCACAGAGTGAGTGGCAGATGGGTGGCATAGACTGCCCAATGAAGTGTTCAGTGCAGTAATGGCAAATGGATGTAGAGAGGGTGGGATAGACATAAAGGGCTGGTTAAGAGAGCTGGGAGGTCAGGGTTGGGGGTTAGGATGGTCATTGACCCCAACAACAGGATATGCAGTGGTCTGACATAAAATATACAGTTGATTTTCAAGTGTGAGGGAGCAGGACTGTAATTGCAAGTGGAGGAGCCATAAATGAGGTAAGAAAATCCTGCCACCTCACAAGTAATGACAGACTGTGTATTTTACTTTGAAATATAGACAATGTTGGCAGAAAAAGACCATCAGCTCATCCAGTCTGCCCTGTTTTACCCTCTCCTACCCCTTGACCTATTGCCTACATGCGGTTTCTGCATTTGCCTGTCCTCTACTCCCGCAGCCTTACTGCTAATCCCCCCCACCGAGTGACTGTTAGGCCCCTTATTCTGTCCCAATTGTGCTTGAACTCATTAATGTTTTTTCACCACCTCAGCGGGTAGGTTGTACCATGGCTTAGCCACTCTCTCTGTAAATTAAAACTTTTTTGCATCTCTCCTCAGTCTCCCCCCACTAGCTTTCACTTGTGTCCCCTGGTTTTTAACCCACCATTCCTGATGAATAGTTTTTCACATTCTTCCTTGTTTATTCCTTTCAGGAACTTGAAAGTCTCTATCGTGTCTCCCCCTCTCCCTTTAGGCCTCCATTGAGTACATGCTCAGTGTCCTAAGCAGCTGGCCCTGTGTCATTTTGGTTACCCAATACTACACTGTCTCTAGCCTATTCCTAGCTTTCGTTATGTAGGGACTCCAGAACTGAGCACAGTATGCCAGATGGGGCCTCACCAGTGATCTATAGAGAGGCAGTATTACATCTTTCCTCCTGCTGTCGCAACCCCTCCTTGTACACCTCAATATTCTGATTGCCTTGCTGTAGACCTTGTTGCATTGTCTAGTTTGTTTCAGGGAGTCACTGATGATGATGATGATAATGACGAAGACTCCCAGGTGTTATTCCTCTGAAGTATTGGTTAGCTTAACACTTCCCATCTAGTATTCTCTCCTGGGGTTCTTATTCCTTATGTGCGTCACCTTGCACTTTTTGGCACTGAATTTCAACTGCCAAACCTTGGACCACCTCTAACCTTTTCAGGTCCCTCTGAAATTCCCTTACCCCCTCCTCACTGTCTACCCTTCCAAAGAGCTTGGTGTCATCTGCAGAGACACATCTTGCCCTATATTCCTTCTCCTACATCACTGATGAACATACTGAAAGACTGGTCCCAGGACTGACACCTACGGCACCACACTTGTGACCACCCTCTTCTCCCCTTTGACCATGGTGACCACCATCCCTGCTGCCCCGTCCCCCACATCCAGCTTCCCACTCATCTTAGTAGGTCCTTTGCTGATCCTAAATCCTCTAATTTCTTCAGCAACCTTCTGATTGGTACCGAGTCAAATACCTTGCTGAATCGATGTAAATCTGCTGCTTGTCCCTTTTACACCACCCTTGCTAGCCAGTTACAGAATACTGTCGGGTTGGTCTGACAAGACCTACCTGCCATGAACCCATGCCGCTTACTATCCTGGAGCCCATTTTTCTCCAGGTAGTTCACAAGGTCCTCATTAACTAGCGTCTCTCAATTTTACCCTTAATGGAACGAAGACTGACGGGCTTTGTAATTTCCCTGTTGGCCTGTTGTCCCTCTCTACTCACTTCTGTGAGTGGGAACCACCTCACTGTCCTCCAATCTCTTGAGCCAAACCTGACTATAGTAAGCTGTTGATTAGCCCTGCCATGATTTCAGCCAGTTCTGATGCCAGACCCCTGAGCACCATAGGGTGAATCCCATCTGACCCTGGTGCCTTATCTGTTTTCAGGGCTGCAAGCCCTTTTCTAGTTTCTCTTCTGTGATTATCACTTTCCCCATTTCTTTGATCCCCTTGCAGCCGCCTTTTGCTGCTTTCTGACCTAGGCTGTCTATCTTCCACGATGAATACTGAGCAGAGGTAGTTGTTTAGAATGGCTGCTTTCTACTCATCCTCCTCTGTTGCCCTCCCCCATCAGTTTTAGAACTCCCCCTCCAATCTTCTTTTTTTCCTTGATCTACCTGAAGAACTGTATTTCCCTTCCCTTTACCCCCTCCGCAATACACAGCTCTGCATGTGCTTTTATTTCCCTGACTACCTTCTTGGCCTCCTTCATCTTTTCCTGGTATTCGTTTCCCCTGTTTCTCCTTGTAGCTAATGAAGGCATTTTTTTTGGCCCTCACTACTTCCCTAAACTTCTTAGAAAACTAGATTGATCTCTTGTGCCTGTTACCCTTAGTAACCCGTTCTCAAGTATGATTTAGTTGCTTCAGGAATGGTCCTTTAATTTCTTCCTCCTCACCGCTCCTTGATTTTGTCCATGCCACCATTCAGTAACTTCCTCATCTGGTCAATGTCTCCTCACCTGAAATCCAGAACCACAGCCCTAGATGACAGTATACTGGTGCCGAGGCCAGTTCAAACCATATAGTATTATGGTCACTGGACCCCAGTGGTTCCACAACCCGCCTCCCCCTACCATTTCTGAGTTGTTGATCACCACGTCGAGAATAGCAACCTTTCTTATAGGTTCCCTGACTAGCTGCACCAGGTCCCCGACCAGCTGCTCCAGGAGGCAGTCCTGCAATGCATCTAGCAAAACCTGACTTTTGGTGCTTTTTTGTTACTGGAATGTCGCAGTCTTTGTCTGGTAGATTGAAATCCCCCACCACCATCTCCCCTTTTACAATGACTCCTTCTCAGTTTCTGCCCCTAGTCCCCTCATTCCCCTGTCCAGGGTGTCTGTAGACCACCCCCATGCACAGCCTGTGTCCAGATGTGGTTGAGAGCGGTACCCACAGCAATTTTCTGTCCCCATTTTCTCCCTTGATGGACCCATCCTCTGTCACCTCTGTTCCTTCCTTGTCGTAGAGGGCTGCCCTACCTCCTTTTGCTTTACGCCTGTCTCTCCTGTATAAGGTATACCTCAGCACTGCCAGGTCCCAGTCATTATTTCTGGTGGGCCATGTTTCTGTAAGGGAGGTCTAGTTTCACATTTGCTACCATCACCTTGAGCTCGCTAATTTTGTTACCTAGGCACCTGACACTAGGGAACCTGTCTTCCAGTTTGTGCCTGTACTCTTTTCCTTTGTGTCAGCTCCTCTCCCTTTGTCCTTTTTTCCTCCTTAATTTCCCAGTTACCCCTTCCTACTGCCTTACTGATCTCCCTGGCACACTTTCTTTTTTTTTGTTTCATATGTTTATTATTGGACAGTTATCCATATACAATTCATAGCCAACAGCTATAAGAAATCCATATAGTACAGTCATATGCATTTGCCACAACACTTAGACAGCTGTATTTCAGACTTCATTCCACATTACTGTCCTTTTTTCCATTTATTTTTCAACAATCCCCCCCCCAACCCACTAACCCCTAACAGTTAACTATTAACTTGGTCTGTGTCCCTTCTTTCTATCTCATCCCCACCTTACCCAGAGGACCCTTCTGTCAATTAAATAACCCGCTACCCTCCAGCAGCATTCTTTCCCCCATACTCAGAGCGCCCAAATATTCTGCCCAGGTTCTCTCAAATCTGTCTTCCAGTCCCTTTTAACCTGTATGTTACCTTGTCCACTGCTAAGACTTTTACCGTGAGTTCTTTCCATTGACCCACTGTAGGCCCCTTAGTCATGGTCCATACATTTGTATTCCTATTCTAGCCACTGTAAGTAGCACCTTTATCCATCTAGGGTATAGAACCCATTCCCCATTTTCCTCTCCTTCTACCCCCAACAACAATGATTTTTGGGAGATCTCAATGGGCTTTCCTCTCATGGATGTAATTTCTTTAGATATGTCTTGCCAGTAGGACTTTATCACTGGGCAAATCCAGTAATAATGTTGGTATGTGCCCCTATTTATTTTGCACTTATTACAAAATGGCGAGACCCAAGGACAAAAGCTGTGCACCATAGCTGGTGGATAATATAACCTCTGAATATATTTGAATTGGGCTTCTTTGTACTTGCTACACACTAGCAGTCCCTGGTGGGATTCTAACATTAGCTGCCAGTTAGCATCAGCGAAATTTCCTCCCGATATCCGCTCCCACCATACCTTCGCCTTCTGGGAGGTCTGAAAAAACTTCTCCTGTCCGACCTCACAGCCCTCCCTATTAATCCCTTCTCACACCTGTTGGCCCCCATTATCTCTCTTTCCATATCCTCCATCAGTTTCCTTGTTTCCCTAGATCCACCAAGCCATTTATAATAACCTCTTGCTTGGAAATATCTATACATGTGTGAGGTAGGCACGTTCCACTTCTCTTTCACATCCCGGAATGTGCATATGCTCCCCCCCGATGTCCAGGTTGCCATGCATTTTACCCCCTTATCCTCCCATAGTTTAAATCCATCATCCTCCAGACCTGGCAGGAAAGCCGGGTTCCCCACCAGCAGGACCAGTAGAGTCTGACATACCTCAATGCCTTGTCTCTTCTTAATTTTCCCCCATGCACATAGGCCCGCCACCACCAGCGGATTAGGTGCATCAAGCTTTCTATACTGCCTGAGCCCTTCTTCACATAGGTAACTCGAAATTCTCCCTGGTGCCCCATCTTCTTCTAGCTCGACCCACCCGGCCACCTCCTGTCTGTGCGCCCAGTTTTGTATGTACCTATATTGCGTCACCAAAAAGTACCCCATCATGTCCGGGAAATTTAACCCCCCTTGTGCTACTGGCGCTTTTAACCTTTTTAGACTAATTCTGGGGTGCTTGCACCTCCAGACAAAAGTTGTAAATGCACTTTCCAGTTTCTTTATATCCTGAGCTGTCAGGCCGGAAGGGGTCATCTGCATTTAATATAAGATTCTGGGCAAAACGTTCATTTTAAGGAGGTTGATCCGTCCCATCCAGGAAATACTTAGCTCCTTCCACCTACTCAGGTCTTGTAAAACTTCCCTTATCAGTGGTCTATAGTTTGCCTCATATGGGCTCCCCACTTGTTTTCCTACCTCAATTTCCAGGTATGTAAGTGTATGTTGTACTCTTTTTAACCCCCAGGCTTCCTTCCTGTTACTCCCTCCTAAAAACATGATTTTGGACTTTTGCACATTGATTTTATACCTGGAGAAAACTGCAAATTGCTCTGTTGTCGACAGCATCTTAGGGACTGACACATTTGATTCTGTCAAAAACAGCAGGACATCATCCACATAAAGAGATATGACATGCCTTCCCCCCTGTCTTCCCCTGATAACCTAACATGATAAAAGAAGCTACATTTTCTTCTTAATTTAAAGCTATATCTCAGCAGGAGTCAGTGTTTGTTAAGATTAAGTAGACAGATAACTTTATTGAAGTAGAAGGGGATGTATTTAGGGTTAAAAAAGAAAGAAAAGAAAGAAAGTCAGTGTGTGTTCTGTGCAGTGAAGGGTACTGTATCAGCTGACTTTGCTAAACCAGTGGGAGGAAAGAGAGCTTACCTGGGGTGTGGTTTAGACACTATAAAAGCAGGTGAGTCAAATTACAACTTCCTGTTGCTAGCCTTGCTTGTAGAGCAGAAAGCAGCTAACTAAAAGCTACATTTTCTTCTTAATTTAAAAGCGTATATCTCAGCAGGAGTCAGTGTCTGTTAAGATTAAGTAGACAGATAACCTTATTAAGTAGAGAGGGACTTATTTAGGGTTAAAAGAAAGAAAAGAAAGAAAGTCAGTGTGTATTCTGTGCAGTGAAGGGTACTGTATCAGCTGACTTTGCTAAACCAGTAGGAGGAAAGAGAGCTTACCTGGGGTGTGGTTTAGACACTATAAAAGCAGGTGAGTCAGATTACAACTTCCTGTTGCTAGCCTTGCTTGTAGAGCAGAAAGCAGCTAACTAAAAGAAGCTACATTTTCTTATTAATTTAAAACTTATATCTCAGCAGGAGTCAGTGTCTGTTAAGATTAAGTAGACAGATAACTTTATTAGAAGTAGAAGGGGTCTTATTTAGGGTTAAAAAAGGAAAGAAAAGAAAGAAAGTCAGTGTGTGTTCTGTGCAGGGAAGGGTACTGTATCAGCTGACTTTGCTAAACCAGTAGGAGGAAAGAGAACTTACCTGGGGTGTGGTTTAGACACTATAAAAGCAGGTGAGTCAAATTACAACTTCCTGTTGCTAGCCTTGCTTGTAGAGCAGAAAGCAGCTAACTAAAAGAAGCTACATTTTCTTATTAATTTAAAGCGTATATCTCAGCAGGAGTCAGTGTCTGTTAAGATTAAGTGAACAAATAACTTTATTAGAAGTAGAGGGGACTTATTTAGGGTTAAAAAAAAAGAAAGAAGGTCAGTAGTGTATTCTGTGCAGTGAAGGGTACTGTATCAGCTGACTTTGCTAAACCAGTAGGAGGAAAGAGAGCTTACCTGGGGTGTGGTTTAGACACTATAAAAGCAGTGAGTCAAATTACAACTTCCTGTTGCTAGCCTTGCTTGTAGAGCAGAAAGCAGCTAACTAAAAGAAGCTACATTTTCTTATTAATTTAAAACTTATATCTCAGCAGGAGTCAGTGACTGTTAAGATTAAGTAGACAGATCACTTTATTAGAAGTAGAAGGGGACTTATTTAGGGTTAAAAAGAAAGAAAGAAAGAAGGTCAGTGTGTATTCTGTGCAGTGAAGGGTACTGTATCAGCTGACTTTGCTAAACCAGTAGGAGGAAAGAGAGCTTACCTGGGGGTGTGGTTTAGACACTATAAAAGCAGGTGAGTCAAATTACAACTTCCTGTTGCTAGCCTTTTTCTTACTAATTGCCCTCCATCCACCCACCCACCCAAAGCCAGTTCTACTTTTTATAGCCACTGGATTTGACTGTCAACAGGAACTTCCTGTTTGGCAGTAGGAAGAAAGGATCATAGAGAAACATTGGTTTTGTCAACCCTAAAGTAGAAAAAGTGGCTCACTCTCCTCCCTAGCTGCTGGTGGTCTGATATTGAGCAAGGAAGAGGAGGCTACTGAAGATGATGAGGTTGCTGTCCCAGAACAGGAAGGGTGAGAGTTGTAAGGAGAGAGGAGACTAAGCATCCAGAAAAACAGTAGAGGACACAAAATAAGACATGATCGGTGGTGCAGTGCAATGGCTGTGGGCGGCAGTGTTCCGGAGGCATTTCTGGAGCCTCTTGATGCTGCCCTGTTGCAGGCACCTCTCTGAAGGTCTGAGAAGGAGTTGCCGTCTCAGGCTGACCTGGCTGGGATTGGTGGAACCTCCTCCCCCCACCAAGACCACCAGGAGATGATACCACTACCTCAGGGTGCCAAGAAGAGGAGGCTGGACCGAGGTGGGCTCAAGGAGGAGAGGTGGTGGAACAGAGTTGCATCCACTCAGCTGTACCTCTCCACAGTTCATTCGCTCTTCTGGTGGATAGTGGTTTCCTCTATGGAGGCACCTGCAGTGGAGACCAAGGAGGATGCTGGGATGCCTGTCACAAAGAGACCCAAAGGAGGTGGCATGGGACCCCATAGGGAAGGAAACAACTCCTGGTGGGGACTCAGTCATTAGGGGGTAGAAATGGGGAGGAAGGGAGGGAGGTAAGGTGCCTTCCTGGTGCCCACGGCTTGGAGGGACCAGGCGAATCCTCAGGATCGTGGGAGGAGCTGCATGGGGGAAGGAGCTGGATGTCATTGTCCACCTAGGACAAGTGACCTGAGTGGGAATGGGATCAGAGCAGTGCAAAGAGGAGTTTGTAGAGTTGGGAATGGGGCTTTGAACAAGTATGCATATGGTAACCTTCTAGGAGGTGCTGCCTGTCTATAGCAAGGAGATGCTAGAGCACTTCTCATCAGGGAATTCAATGAGTGGTTGAAAACTGTTGTGGAGCTCAGGGTTTTTGGCTTCATTGGGGACTGGGAGCCACCTGGAGGATGCAGACCTATACTGGTGCGATGGTCTGCATCTGTCCGAGGACAGGATCCTAGGTGAGAGGTTTAAAATGCTTCATTAGCAAGCATTTAAACTAGCCAAGGGGAGGCACTGAAGAAGCAGGAATCCGAGCTTCCCCACAAAACATGAGTGATTAGTGAGGTAAAGTACCAAGTGTACAGAAGTATTAGGAGCAGAATTAGATTTGAATAGTAAAAAGGCAAAGGCAGTAAGGACAGGAAATGGGGCTAAAAGGGGTTAAGGCTATCAAAAGTGGAGGTGATGAGTACCAATGCCCGTAGTCTGTGTAACAAGCTCCCTGAACTAATGGCCTTGATGGAAGAGGATTGCCTGGATATTGTAGATCACAGAAACATGGTACACAGAGAACCATGACTGGGATGTCAACATACCAGGATACACAATCTACAGGAGGGACAGGAAGGGTAAAGAGGAGGATTAGCTCTTTTATGTAAAGGAAGGGATCAAAGCAAGAGATCTAAAGAGTAAACAGGAAAACAGATGAGGCACTTTAGGTCACCCTGGAGACAGAAATGGCACTACAATCCGCATGGGGTTGTATACAGACCCCCATCTCAGGGAGGAGGTGGACAAGGAAATGATAGAAGGCTTTCTTAGAATGGCAGAAAAGGGGAGATATTGTTGATGGGGACCTGAATATGCAGATGTTAACTGGGCAACCCTTGCTGCAGGCATCAAAACAGGGTCATTCTTGATGCCCTACAGGGCATACCTCAGACGACTAGTATCAGGAGAACCCACTTTCGGGGAGAGGAGCAATCTTAGACCTTGTACTTTCAAATGGGGATGGAGAAAGAATCTCAGATTTAGAAGTGGGTATGCCATCTGGGAACAGCGACCACCAAACAGTGTGGTTCACGATAAACACAGCCATACAATCTAGCCATACAAAAGCAAGAGTACTAGACTTTAGGAGGGCTGACTTTGGGAAAATGAGAGAGTGCCTCAAAGCACTAAGTAAACATGCAGAAGGAGGGGTGGAGGAACAATGGGAGTGATCAAACAGCCATATCACAGAGGCAATAAGCCTTTTGTGTAAAGCAAATCAATAAAACACAACGAAGGAAAAAACGCTATGGTTCACAAAAGAGGTGGCAGGGAAGATTAAGGGAAAAGGACAGCATTCAGAAATATAAGGAAACACAGAAGGAGCAGGACAGAACTTTATCAGTTAAAAGCAGAAAGAGGTTGGGAAGGCAGTCAGAATAGCAAAGGCCCAAACCGAGGAAAGGATAGCCAATTCTGATAAGAAGGGGATAAGACCTTTATAGGTACATATTAGGGTGTAGAAAGACCAAGGAGGGATACTGAAGCTTAATAAGGGGAGGGAATGTGGGTAGGGTGACAGTGAAAAAGCAGGAATACTGAGCGAATATTTCTGCTCAGTATTCACAAAGGAAGAGGAGGGGTTACCTAAACCAAACAAGAGAAACACTCTGAAGGCGGGTCGATACCAGTCCATTTACAGAAGAAGGGTTCTGAAAGAACTAATAAAATTGAAAGTTGGACAAAGCAGTGGGGCCTGATGGGATTCACCCAAGAATTCTAAAAAGAACTAAGGGTGGAACTAGTGACATTGCTGACTACTCTCTTTAACAAATCCTGGGAGGATGAGGGTGGTAGCCGAGGGACTGGAGGAGGGCAGATGTGATTCCTCTTCACAAAAGTGGAGAGCAGGACAGAGGGAGGAAACTACAGACCAGTTAGTTTGACCTCAGTGGTAGGGAAAATGATGGAATCACTTCTGAAGGAAAGAATTGTTGAGTACCTAGAGGCCAGTGGGCTGGGACCCAAGGCATGGAGTTCACGATGGGAAGGTCGTGTCAGATGAATCTAATAGATTTCTTTGACTGGGTGACCAAGTATAGTAGACGGAGGGGCTGTGGACTGGCTAGCCTACCTGGAATTTAACAAGGGTGATAGAGTCCACACACAAAAGATTAATACACAGATAGCCAGCCTTGGAATGGGTCCCAAGGTGGTAGCCTGGATAAAAAATTAGCTAGACAACAGGGCGCAAGGGTAGTAGTAAATGGGTACACAGTGAAAAGGAGGGGTTACTAGCGGGGTACATGAGGGTTCAGTACTACTAGGACCGGTCCTTTTTAAATGTATATAGAGGTGACATTGCAGAGAAACTGGAAGGAAAAGTGTGTCTTTTTGTAGATGACACAAAGATCTGCAACAGGGTTATTACAAGATTAAGTGGAAAGGATGAGAAGGGACTTGGCAAGGTTGGAGAAATGGTCAGATGTATGGCAGCTCAGATTCAATGCAAAGGAGTGCAAGGTAATGCACATGGGAAACAAAACCAGGGGAAGCGTATAAGGGGGGGTGAGATACTGACAACAGTAAAAATAGAAAGGGACCTGGGGATAATTATATCAGATGACCTAAAGGTGGGCAAGCAATGTGAGAAGGCAGTAAGGAAGGCTGGGGGGGATACTGGGATGCATAGGAAGAGGCATCAGTAGTAGAAAACAAGAAGTTGTTATCCCTCTGTACAGACAGTTGGTGAGACCCCATCTGGAGTACTGTGTGCAGTTCTGGAGACCTCATCTCCACAAAGACATAGACAGAGTGGAGGCTGTCCAGAGGAGGGTGCAGCAAAATGGTGCAGGTCTGCACCAGAAGACATCTGAAGAAAGACTAAAGGAGCTTAATATGTATACTCTTGAGGAAGAAGGGAGAGAGGGACATGATAGAAACTTTCCAAGTACCTCAAGGGAATTAGCAAAGTCCAAGAGGTAGCATCTTCCAGAAAGAGATGTGCAGAACAAGGGCACAATTTGAAGATAGAGGGAGGCTCAGGGGTAATGTGAGGAAGTATTTTTTGAGAGGTTGTGGATGCATGGAACAGCCTCCCTGAGGAGGTCGTGGAGACAAGAACAGTGGAGACTTCACAAATGCATGGGACAGGCATGGGCAGTCTAGGGGCGGGTAGAGTAGTAAGCTGTTGGTTAACTAGGATCTGCAGCTTATCTGTTAGATAGGAAAATGGGCAGACTAGGTGGGCCAAGCGGTTCCTTATCTGCCGTCAAATTCTATGTTTCATGTTTCTATGTTTATATCAGGATCATCTCTTGTATTTTGATTGCCAGGGGCTCTATTGCCAATGCAAATAGCAAGGTGACAGGGGCATCCCTGTCTTGTTCCTATATAATCTGAACTCCGGGTTGCTACTCCATTAATTAGGACCTTGCCCTTGGGTGCATAGAATACTCCTACCATCTTTGAAACTCTTCCCCCAGCCCAAACCTCTGCAGAATATGCAGCACATATTCCCTCAATTCTATTGAAGGCTTTTTTAGGGTCCATTGAAAGGACACAGGCCTCACCTGGGTGCCTCTCCCCACCAGATGACATTCAATGGCCTCCTTGGGGTTATAGTAGAGTGCCTTCCTTTAACGAACCCAGTCTGATCTGGGTTTGACTAGTGAGAAGTATCTTCTAATCGGTTTGCTAAAACGGTCATGATTTTGCAATCATGGTTGCAGGGCGAGATCGGTCTAAAGGACCGGATTCCTCCAGGTTCCTTCTAGCTTTGAGAAGAACAGTGATCAAAGCCTGGCAGCACATGCTAGGATCCCTCCCTTCTCTGGTCTCTTGTAAAATATTATACAGTGAGTTGCTGCTTCTTTCAACAGCTTATAAACCTCAGCCCCGTCCATCAGATCCTGTCTTTCCCATTTTCAGCTGACTGATCGCGTTTTTATTTCATCACTTTCTTATTTTCCTTCAGTTTTTCCCTTTTGTGCCTCAATTAGACATGTATTCCATCTCCTTAAAGAGCCTTCCCTTCCTTTCTCCACACTTTCTCGACGCAAACTGTATAACTCCTCGTGAAACTCCTTAAATCTATTGCTGTTTCTCCTTCCTCCTTAAGTATTTTCCTCCCTACTTTTCATTTGCACTATCCTTGACTACTTTTCCCTCCCTTCATAAGTCGAATCAATAGGGGCCTGCTTACTGCCCACTCATACATCCTCTGTTTTGCAAAGAAAATGTTAGTATTCACTTCCTTACCCAGATTGATATTAAGCATCTCCTCGCCAACCTAAGCTCTCTCTGTTTTCTTCTCCTCCTCCTCCCTGATTACTTCCTTCTCTAGGTCACCTATTTTGACTTCCAGGTCTCTTTGCTTCTGCCTTTTTTTTTCTTTTTGTAGCTGTGTATCCAATTATCCCCTCTTATGAATGCTTTGCCAGCTTCCCAGTATATGCCTCACTTTCCACTGTACCCTATTTGTCTCCTCATAAAATTTCCATTGTTCTTTTACAAAATCCGAAACTCCTCCCTAGCCAACATATATGTAGCAAATTTCCAGCGACCCCTCTGTATATCATTCTGACCCAGGGCAATCTCCATTTCCACCATGGCATGGTCAGATAGAAATATTGGGCTATGTCCCATTGCTCTAGTATACTAATACAGATCTCAATGAATATATACATAGTCCAGCCGTGACCAGGAACGATGTGGGTTGGAGAAAATGTATATTCCTTCACCCCGGATTAGCTGTTCTCCATCCATCATTTAGGCCTAATTCTGTTAGTCAAGCAGCCATTGTTGTATATACCAGTCCGTCCTGTCCCTGTTCCCTAGGTAATCCATTTTAGGGTCTGCCACGTAGTTAAAGTCCCCCAATATCAGATTAAGTAATTGTTCCTTAACCAGAACATCAAACACCTTCTGATAAAAGCTCCGATCCCTATCAGCCAGTGCATATAGATTTCCAAAAGTAATAATTTTGCCCTCAAGCTCCCCTCTACAAAAACATACCTCCCTTCTATAGTGTCTCTCACCACCCTCAATGTTTAAAGGGCAGGTGCTTGTGAATTAGAACTGCTGCCCCCTCTTATACGAATTGTAGGCTGCTGCGTGACACTCCCCCACCCAACCTCGCACGACTTTTTTGTGCTCACTATTTGATAGATGCGTCTCTTGCAACATAGCCACTGAGACCCTATGTCTTTTAAGGGCCATTAAAATCTTAACCCCTTTGCGGAGATGTAAAACCTTTTATGTTCAGGAGACTATTTTAACCCCAAAGGAGGCGTACTATTAGTTATTTCTCTAGTATGAATGTCCTAAAGCGTCCTGGTCACAACTCGACCTTTTACCTCTAGCAGATGCCATATGGCACAGACCATTCTGAAAACAGTAAAAATACAAGTGAACAATTGAACAATCGCAAACTGTGTAAGAATAACCCCAACTTTGCCCCCCTCCCTCGGTTCATTTTCAAAAACAGCCCTTCTTTATCACTTCCTCCCCTGTGTTGACCCTCCCTCCTCCCTAACCCCAACTGCCCTCTCCCCTCTACATATACTACGATCTTCAGTACATAATCACTCCCCATATACGCCACTCCTGCTCTGTCTTTCTTAACCCAAACTTATCCTCGTGCTATATTGCCTCAAAATGCCCCAACCATCTATTTTGTTATGTTATTAGTGTACTGCCCGCGCCCCCCTCTAAATCGTTGTCTGCACCCAACCCCCTTCAATTCGTTGCCCTCCTCTCCCCCGCTGTATTCACCCTTCGTACTATCACCATGCATTTTGCCCCCACCAAATCTTACAGAGCCACATTCCAAGAGCCCACTCAGAGCGTTCCCCCATCCATCTGGGCTTCTCCACATTCCCCCCACCTGATCCTCGACTCCTGCTTTTGTTAGGCATGCCTCCCTTAATTCAAGCATTATGTGTATTGCTGTATTTGCGCTTTCCCAGTTTAGCCCTCTTCATCGCCATGGGGAGAAACAGGAAAAAGGTGGACACTCACGCCCCACGGTGCCACATGCTCCTGGCAGAGAAAAAGTTCTGTCTCTAGTCCACACTCGTGAGGCCGCCAGCAACCCTTCCACCTCCCCATGCTAGGCTTTATAAACTTGCAGCATGATCGCCCCATGGAATAATCTGCCTCTTTCAAAGGCCCAGTTCTGTCTCTAGTCCACGTCAGTCGAGGCCTATGGGGGTCATATCCCTGTTGCTCTTTAGAGCCAAATTATAACTCACCAGTGTTCCTCCTCCACCACCTGCAGATCCCTGGAAGTCTGCTTCTGCTGGCCACCATGGGACTGGGGGAAGAGCAACTGAAAACAGGTACGAACAGATCTCCAGCTCCTCCATACTTTCCTTTCCCCCCGCTGTTTATTCCCCTGGTAAGTGCTGACACCGATCCAATTCGTCGGATCACCAAATCAACTTCCATCTTCTCACCACTCTCTACGTACTCTGGTCCCGCATATGTTCTCCCATTCTTCCTGTCCCAGTCCTCCGGGAACATTTGCAGCTTCTTTGACTCCCAAAATGAATATGTAGCCCCCTCGATTTTTACTTTGACTGTAGCCGGATATACCATGAAGAAATCGAGCCCCCGTTGCCTCATCCCATCCATCAGTGTACTGAACTGCTGCCTCTTCTTCTGCATTCTTTGAGACATATCTTGATGTAGGGTTAGCCTGTGGCCTTCATATACTAGCTCTTTCTTAGTTCTAAAAGCCACCAATAAGGCCTGCCTGTCTGGATAGTGATGCAGCCTGAAGATCACCTGTCGAGGAGGTTGCCCATCCTGAGGCCTCGGGGCCAAGGCCCTGTGTGCTCTCTCAACTTTAAGCTTAGACTTGGGCAGGTCCACGTCTAGCAACTTTGGCAGGGTCTCTGAGCAAAACTTGAGCAGGTTTCCCTCGCTCCGTTCCCTCCGGCAGGCCCCTGATGCGCAGATTATTTCTCTTGCTATAATTTTCCTGATAATCTAACGCTTCTTTAAGCTCTTCTACCTCTTTTTCTAGCTTTTGTATTTTGGACGGGCTTTCACTGCTTTGGTCCTCGAGGTCCGAGATTCTTTGTTCCACCTCCGTGATCTGCCTCATGTGCTGCTTCAGTTCTTGTGCTAGCCCCTTCAGGGTATGCTCCAGACTTTCCCAGCGTGGTTTAAAGTCGGCCAAAATTTGCTCTGACACCGCCCTGCTGATCGCAGCTACCTCCGCTGCCGATAGTGAAACTGGGCCTGGTCCACCACTTGTGCTTCCCTCGTGGAGTGGAGTTTTCTTGGCGTTTTTACCCGCTTGGAGCGCCGACTTGCCCAAGGTGATGTATTCATCCATCTCCCCGGTATTAAAGCAACTGTTTTCGGTTAGGCAAATTATTTATTTACTTAAATAAGCACTTTTATTTCTGTAGTAAAGACGGAGCTCCAGAGTAGTGCGACCAGTCAGATCAGCTGCTCATTAACGCCCCCTGGTACGCTTTCTTAATCTGTTATGGACCCCTGCCTTGCTGCTTCCACAATCACTACTTCTAGTCCTCACTTCTGAGGGAGTCCTTGCTAGGTTCCCCTTTTGCTCTTCATCCTCCTTGATTCTCCCAGCCTCAGACCCCCTCAGTTTAAATGTTCGCTTACATAGACATCAAACTTCTGCTCAAGTTCGCTAGTCTTCTCTTTTGTTAGGTGAAAGCCATTACTCTTGAAGAGCCTCCTGTCCCAGAATTCCCCCCATTCTCCCACAAAATGGTACCCTTTCTCCTCACACCATCCTTCCAACCAACCATTAAATTCCTCAGTCTCCTCCTCCCTTGCTCTATCCATTCTGTTCTCCTGTCCCACACAGGGAGGACATCGGAAAGGGTCAGGAGAGCTGAGTGTGCCTTCAGTCTGATCCCAGCCCTTGAAAGATAGGTTTGACCTCCTTGTGCCTCTGCCCTTCTATCCTCGCTTTCTGCCCCTTCCTCTATTCGTCCTTTTCCCCCTAACCCTATAAATATTGTCTCTGATAAACAAACCTCCTTCTGCTTCTCCCCAGTATCCCCCTCTGCCATTCTGGAAGCTCCCCTTGCTTTAAACCCCTTGAAAGGCAGCTCACGCGATGGGCTTGACCCTAAGTTACTCTACCTATCTGCAGACGCAATAGTCCCCCCCTCCCGTCTGACCTCTTAAATCTCTCTTCCTCTTCAGCTTCTGTCCCTACCACCTGGAAGCATGTGATTACTCCCTAAGGGTGGTGACTCCTCCTCTCCCAGTAACTGTAGACCTATATCTCTCCTCCCTATCCTTGCTAAATTACAAGAGCACATGGTTCTCTCAGAACTCTCTTCTTACCTCACGGACTCCTGCTTCTTCACTCTTTTTCAATCTGGTTTCCGTAAGTACCACTACTTACCTAGTTAGGCTCACCAATGCCATCCTCTCAGGGATGGATTGTGGCCTAATCACATCTGCTATTTTCGTCGACCTTGCTAAGGCATTCGACACAGTCTCCCACCCCCCCTTCTAAACAATCTCTTTTTGTGCTGGGCTGTCGGACTCAGCCAGAAACTGGTTCAGGGACTACCTTATAGGTATAACCTAATCAGTTAGAGTTGCAGACTCTATTTCCACCCCTCTCCCCATTAACACTGGTGTGCCCCAGGGCTCAATGCTTGGACCCCTTCTATTCTCTTTATTTCTAAATGACTTTCCTTCGGTCTGCACCTCAACCTCCATCCACATGTATGCAGATGGCACTGTCCTGTATACCTCCGGCCATTCTCCCACGGATGTTGCATCCAGACTCCAGCATGACTTTGACAAGGTTCAGCACTGGCTAGGCTCACATCAACTGTCTCTAAATGCCAAAAAGACTGTCTCCGTGTTCTTTGGCACAAGGCAGAGACTTGCTCGGCTCCCCTCCCTTCCTTCCTTCCACACCCTTCATGGGACAACACTGGAGTACACCACCTCCTTCAGATACCTTGGGGTTTGGCTTGACGAACACCTCAGCTTTTCTGGACATGAGGATGCCATCCTGAAAAAACTGCACCCCAAGCTAAGTACACTGTACAGGAACTGCAGTTGTATACCACTATCGGCCAGGCGTGTACTTGTCCAGAAAATTATACTCCCTATATTTGACTACAGTGATGTAGTCTGTAGAGCTGCTCCCAAGACTTACCTAACCAGATTGGACACCATCTTCCACTTCTTCTGTCGCTCTGCGTTGGACGCCCACCTTCTCACTCACCACTGTGATCGCTACAAATCCCTTGCCTTTCCCTCTCTTGAAAACATGAGGCTCTCCCATTGTGCTAAATTTGTGTCTAAATTCTGGTTTGGTTCTCTTCCCTCTTATCTCTCCTCCTCCATATCCCTCCCTCCTCCTTCCTCGCATTCTCTGAGATCCTGTGACACCAGAACCATGGTGGTCCCCCGCCAAGCTACCTCCACTGGTCAGGCTGTTTTTTCCCACTACTTCCCTAAAGTTTGGATCTCGCTTCCCATTAAATTAAACACCCCCCTTCCCTTTCATCCGTCTTTACACAACTTAGTTTCTCACACTTGCAGTTGTGCTTAAGTTCCCATTCACCTACGTCCTCCGAGGTCACACTAAGTCACACAAATGTCTGCTGTCTCGCAATCTGTAACCTAATGCAGTTGGCTCACTCTGCATCTAGATGTAGCGATTAAGCACTGCCAATTTATTTTTTTAGCTCTTATGATATTTATTATAAAAGGTTATATTCATGCATGTATCCTAGTTAATTGACTAAGAATGTTGTTACTCCCGCTCCCTTTCCCTTTGCAATATTGGACTCTCTGTATGAAGGCGTTAATCTTAAGCACTTTAATCGTTACCTCTTTTGTATATGTTGCAATGCAAATCCAGTATGTATGTTGATTATGCTAAATATGTTGTATTCCCACTCCCTTTCCCCAAGGATGCTCCTGGAAACTAGCAACTTGCTGCTCAGTGAGCCTTTCCTGGTGAAATGTTTCAATAAATAAGATGGGCTAGTTCACCAGGTGGTTGGTACCCAAGTGTACCAGCACCCCAAGTTCCTCCTCCTGTCCTATCCCTATCCCAGGTGGCAGATGCACCTGGAAGGCATCTGAGGCCCCCATTTTAGCCTCCTTTCCACCTTCTTCACTCCGTGGTCCCCGACCACTAGAGTACTCCTTGCAACCATCTTCCTGTTCTTTCCGTTGATTACCACCCATCTTGTTCACCTTTCCTGACTGATTTAGAGCTTCTTCCCCAAAGGCGGCCAATATCTGCACCTTCTCCAGTGGTGCAAAGTGGATTCGAACCAGGGGAGCTTGGATGACTTTCTTGTGATGGCTGCTGTGTCCTTCCCCTTCCACTGCTGTCCAGCCACCCCCCCCCCCATGCTGGGTCTGTGGGGGAGTGGAGGTTCTGTGTGTGTCTGTGGTAGCCAGTTCAGCTGGTGACACAGCAGGGATATTTATTCCCTTGCTGCTACTACCAGCTGTGCCTGGAGCTCCACAAATGTCCTGCATATTTGACAGTGTCCCCTCCTCCAGTCCAGAACATAGCCCGGGAAATGAGCACCTCACAGTCTCTGCAGTGACTATCTCCCTGCCGTACCTGTGATCCATACTGCCTGTCGTTTCCCTTCTTGCAAAACCTATTGACTCTTTCCTGCAATGCAGTAACACCCCAGTACTACCTTACTGTCCTATAGCTGCCTGGTTAGTCAGTCTATCGCATATTTGATTTATGCATCAGTTTACTGTATTTGTGTGAAAAGTTAAGTGTTTCTCTCTGACTTAAACTGCTGGCTGCAGTGTTGTGCAGGGCTATTGTGATGTCATCTGTGTTGTGAAAGTTGCTCTCAGATTAGTTCAGTAGTGCATTGTGATGTACCAACCCTTAAAGTGATAGGAAACATTTTTACACCTCTAGATGCCCTCCTGTTTTCCAGTATTCAGATATGCTTTAACCTTTTTGTTAAATTTATAATCTGATTTCTTTGCCTTTCTAACTGTTCTGAACCCTGTCTCCTTGGCAGTTGCCGTTCCCTCTTTTTATACTGTCTGAATGTTCTCATCAGTAACACATTCCAAGCCATTCAGATCAGTAGTATGGAATGCTGTAACTAATGCCATAGAAATGAATGTCTTAGAAATGTAAAAAGAAATAGCAGTAGGTGGTGAGGCGTGGGGGACTCTGTGTAGACCTGAGGGCACCTCAAAGCTGGATTATTACATTTATCAAAAGTTTGTCAGAGCATATCGGAATGCATATCTGCCGTAGAAAAGGGAATGGGAGGGCAGTTAACCTATGTAAAAATAATTTCCTATTAACTTTAAGATGGTGATTGTGACATGCAAGAAAAGATGTTGTTTTGTAAGTTTAGTGCCAAGATAAGATGTTTACCTTGCACACTTCATTTTTACACCTGTTGTGTAAACAATTAAAACAGAAAGTGTATCTTACCCCTTATTATTTGATAACAAGATACAACAGAAAGTGAACACAGGCCTCAGTTGCAAGCACTTGGGTAGTGCTTACAGTGGTCAATATAGGAAGAATGCCCCAGTGAAGAAACTAGCATCGGTCCTGTGGTAACACCACCATCACCACATGCTGGTCACTGGACTAAAGCCACTAAAGATGAAAGGAAATTGGAGACTGAAGGCAAAACTATAAATAAAATAGTATAAATATAATAGCCAGCAGGCTGTCAAACACAATTGAAAGCAGCACTTTTTCTACCCTTGCCCCTGTCTCTCCCTTACATAATCCCACATTCACGGGCAGAAACTGCTACTGCACTTCATCCTGACAGGCGGCACTGTAAGCGGTCGCTCTTCCTATTATGGTATTGCTTGGTCTCTAAATCTATTTTTGTCAAGTTGGCTATAGGTATATACATCATATTAGCTGTGTTTTTGCTGACATGTTGCAGAGGAGGGCAACCAAAATGGTGAGTGGCCTGCACAGCACACCATCTGGAGATGGACTGAGGGAGCTAAATATATATTCACTGGAGGAAAGGGGCATAATTGAAACATATTAATACCTCTTGGGGAGAAACAGAGTGCAAGTAGATACAATCTTCCAAAAAGTAAGTGCTGTAGGACTAGAGGCCACAATAATGAAGCCTGGAAGGGGGGCTCAGGGAAATGTGAGGAAATACTTTTGCACAGAGAGGGTGGTGGATAAGTGGAATGGGTTGCCAGCTGTGGTAGTCAGGGCAGAAACGGTTACAGGCTTCAAGAGGGCATGGGACAGCCATATAGGGAGCTTGAGAATGCAATAAGAGAAGACATGTGGCTAATTAGAGATACACTGGTACATGAAAAGCACTAAAATGGACAGACACGGTGGGCCTGTGCGACCTTATCTGCCGTCAACTTCTATGTTTCTATGTGTATAATTAGTGCAGTGTAGTATCCATGTTACTATATTACCTCTTAAGTTCACATTTGTAAACAAATCCTTACTGAATTTTGTATGCTTTCCTGGTAAAATACATTTCAGTTAAATAATGTAAAACAAACTTCATTATGAAGACTTGACTGTTTCGTTCTTAAAAACTGGAGTTGTAAATCACTGGACACTCGGTCTTAACTGTGGCTTAGATCAGAGGTGAAGTGACTTGGCTTTTCTCAGCTCAGCTCCAAGTTAACAGTAGTGTCCTCTACAAAAACCATCTCCAACACCACCACCACCACTATTTAGTGATACATTTGGGCATTTCAGGCCCCCATTTTATTCACAGAGGGTGGTGGTGCAAAATGGGGAAGCGTGGGGGGAGGGGCAGATTCACCCCATTGCACTGCCACCCTTTTGCACTATGCAGAAACTCCCTACTTAGTCACAGCAGGTAGACCGGTAGGCATGTAGGTTGTTTATTGCTACATAGCATCCTTGCAGGACCCTGAGTACCTGAAATCCAATCTATACAGAAACTAGAAAATTTAAAGGGAAACTCAACAAATCAGAAAACAGTCCAACTTCCCTAACCCAAATGCATTTTGACCCCCAGTCCAGGATTGTGGAGGCATTATTATAGGCAAAACCCAGGCTAACTCAGTGATCCCTTACCCCTAATACAGAGTGCGTTGTCATCCATTTTTATTTTATTTATTTATTTAGTTTTTGTTTACCGGGTAAGGTGTCGTAGCCACAAAATATGACTATTTTCAGACACGACCCGGGAGGTTACAATACAAACTTGGCAGACAAAACAAATAACAGGTATAGTTCAGAGTTAATCAACCATACAAGGAAAAATCGACATGATATTCTGTGACGTAAACAGTATTGCTAATATGACAGAGACAGTGGCAGCAAAATACATAAGAACAGTGCTGTTGGCTGACAGGCTTATGCAGCACACCTGGGTGGGGGTGGGGTTACTCTGCACGTCACTGATGATGCAAGGCCAACATCAGTCTGCCTATCATCATTAATTACGCGAAGATAATTTTTAGCACACACACTCCTCCTCCACCCCCAGACCTGAACTGATATAGAGAGTTTAGAACCTTTTGCCTGTCATTCTTCTATGGTGCCTTATTTTGGGGAAGGGGAGATATATGCTGAAAAAGGATATATATAACAGATACTAAATGTAGTTATGGTTTATTTTCATTTCATTTTATTGCAGCCAATGGATAGTTGGAATGTAAAACAAGCTCTGTAGTGCCTTTTTTTATATTATCAGATGTGCTAATATAAAACACCACAGAAATGGAAGTATTTATTTTCTTTACAACTTATTTACCAAGCATAGCCCAACATGGGTGCAGCACATTGTTTTCATTGACATCCTGCTTTCTCCCAATTTTACAGCTGCGAGCACTGAATCACAGGAGATCAGTTGACTTGCTCAGGGTCACACGGCAAATAAGTGGCTCTCGTGGGATGTGAACCAGTGATCTGCTAATTCACAGTTCAGCACTCTAACCAGTAGAAGACCACACAGCCTTCAAGCAACATGCCTCACATTGTCTTTTAACAGGACCTACATTCTGCTTGAAAGGCTGCTATGCAACCTGCTGCGCCACCGTGGCTATCGTGTTCAAACTCTAGTGGTCTGTTTGGGGCAGTCCTGACGTTTTAGGAGTCAAATGCAACTAGCAGTAAAATGGCATTTCTCAGCGTAGTGACAACCCACACCTCCTAGAGAATATCTGCAAAAAGAAGTGCCTTTTAATGATACTTGTGCATAATTTAGACGAACATAGCTGCTGTCACTGACAGCAGTAACATTTTCCTTTGATTTATAAGAGCTGTACAAAAACTCAGTTTTTTTAAAACTTATTACCTATTACATTATTGTATGCCCTTGTGTCCCTGTGTGATTTTAAGCCTTTCAACCAACCTCCCACAGGGTACAAAGTAAGATATGTAGCATAGCAGGTTTCCTACATGAAATTCCGTACTGTACGCTACCAAAGTATCTGTTTGTGTAACGCTTACTGCTTTACATAAGGCTTTCTGGTTTATGAGCTCTGACAAATATTTGGTTTCAAAATAGGAAGTGCCACCTCTGTTGCCCTTCTTGCTAGCAAGCATTGATCTTCATCAGCATTTTCGTCAAGAAACAAACTGCTGTGCAGAATTGTTTCACTGTTGGTTTTTTTCCGCCCCTATTTCCATTAGGCATTAGAGACATTCTGCATGGGAACACCCCCTCTCCCCCCTGAGGTGTACAGAACAGTTTCATCAGTGATTGTTCCGTGGCTCTTGGGTCTTCAGAAATTATGGTGTTTAACAGCACATTTCAGTTGTCTACAGGGGGAAAAAACATCATTATAGGCTTTTATTGTTTTACAGAAAAATAAAACAAAAACTTCATGGTCTATCGGAAATTGTAATTTACAGAGAAATAGAGGAAAATCACCCTGGAGTTACAGGATAAACTTGAGTCTGACCTGGGACCCTTAATAGCTACAGCAGTGTAACAGATGTTCATGTGGTTTGTTTCATGAAAATGACAAAAAAAGTCTACAGCTAGGGTCTGATTCCTAGTTGGGAGAGGCATGTTCAGGTCAACACTTTAATTAAAAGGTATCTTTAGAATACCTTTTCTGAACTGCGGTGAGCAGTGCAGTGTTGCTAATCCCCTTCCACTGGATCAGTATGAACAAGCCCAGGAGCAGCTTAAGCCATCCATTCTGGGTGTTTTTGGTCGCTGCGGTGTTTGGGAGCAGAAAACACTGCAGGGGGTTTGCATCCTTGCATTGACCCTTGCAACCACCTGCAGTGATACAGCTGCTTGAAGAGATTCTAGGTCAAGGGTTGAGGAAAAGAGTGCACAGACAGAGTGTATGGGAGGGAGGATTATTTTCAAAAACCTGACATCGCCCGGCACCAGGTTCAGGATGGAGGGAGGAAAGCTACGAAGGGAGTAAGTGGGAGGCAGATTTATTTGGCAAAAAATATAACTTGTTTGAATTGAGAGAGGGCATCAGTAGAGCTGCCTGCAATTCCCCGCACACAGAAACTGTAATACTGCACTAACTCTGCTGTAATGTAAACATACATGTAAAGCAGTAGCAAGAGCACTGTTTCCTCTCTTGAAAGAATCTACCTAAAAGAATATGTAAAATTAGAGGAATTAGGCAAGTCATGACAAGTGCATGGAGGCCGTGAAAAAAGCAATACGGGTTTAAAAAAAATCTCTCTGGCTGACAGAAATTGTGGAACTTTGTCACCTATAATATGTCATGAAGGAAATGAATAGGGTCTTGAGTTTTCATACAGATGATGCGTGTCACTTTAGATAAAAAGGAACACTCACAGTGTTCGTGTGTGTTCATGTTCAGAGCCGAGACTTTTCTGTTACAAAGAAAATACTGGCTCACAGTGGTACCCAAAAAAATTAACTCTGCTGGTGAGTAGCAGGGGGCTGCTGTCTATATTGACAGTGAACTTCATATTGCCATTGCAAAGCTGTGTGTGCGTATGTGTGGTTTTGTGTGTGTGTGTGGTGTGGTTGTTTTCATGATGCAGTAGGCTATTTCACAGCAACAAAATCAAAAATGAATTAAGCTGTCGGACTTGGTGGGCGGACATTACCATGAGGTAATGGACCACATTTGGAGCAGCGCAACCCGAGGTGAAGCTGTGGGTGCTTAACACATCGACAGGTCCATTACCTCTCAGTAATGTCCTGCTTTGAAAGGTCTTATGACTGTTATAAATCTGTAGGAGAAACAGTAGCGGAAAAAAATAAGTTTAATCTTTTTGATGGTTGCGGTTCCTCCCTCTCGTGCCTTGCCATTTTCATCATTTCCTACTTACTGTCAGAGATGGATCCAGAGGTTTAAAATGGAAATTAAACACAATAAGTAATAGAATAATTGTAGCACAATCCTTGTGGAGATGCAAGATCTTGGTTTTGGCATCTGCAGATACCACAAAATCTACATTGAGCATTAATTCTAAAGATGCAAAATATGTTGTTGTTGTTTCCCCTTAGGGTAGCCTTTTCGGGTTGTACTATGTGTCTTCAGGGCAAATACCATAATTCGCATTTATGTGAACATAGTGTTGTGAACTGTAAGAATATGCAGTATTATACTAAGCAAAAAGTTTGAACTTTGCAGAAAGATAAGAATAAAGAACAGAGAATAAATTTAATATGGTGTATGGTAGAGTGTTGTTCTGTATAGGATTCCATCCCTTTCAAAATGCTGTTGTACCACAGTTCAAAGGTCATGGAATGTGATTCTACCCTACTGTGGTAGAACAGCATTCTGGAACCTCTAGAGACTGCATGAGTCAGTTTCATTTTGAAAGCAAAAGAACTCATGCACACATTTTTCACACAGTACTATACACTATAAAAAACACAGGATGAACAACTCTGTGCACAACCAGTGTGTTTTACCACCTCAGGGTTCTGAGTCCCATGGACCTCTCGAGCTTTGCTCTCAAGGTCAGAGAGAATTGGAACCCCTCCGTGGCAGAACACACTGGTTGTGCATAGTTGCCCATCCAGTATTCTCTATACATTATGGTTAATAATGTATTCTCATGGTGAAAGTGTTTTCCTAAAAGGATGTATCATCAGCTTCTGGCTGTACTGCCTGCAGTACTTTCCATGCCAGTGGGATGTCTTTTTTTTTTTATGCATACGGCGAATTTGCAGGCTTTAGGCCCCCAAAAGCTCTTACCTTTTCTCCAAAATACTCCCCTTGCGGTACAGCCTATCCCAGCTCTCTCTCCTGACACTAGCCCCCTGCAGCCATCCCGTTCTGTCTTTGCCAGCTCCTATTCTATACCCTACCTTCCCTTATCCTAACCTGCTATTATCCCTACTGTTCACAATCTTGCCATTCCCCTATCCATTATCCCCCTGCACTTGTCAGTATTTGACCACATTTTTATTTATCTATTTTTGTTGTACTTTCTAAATCGCATTTTCAGGACTACTACTGCAATACTCCTGCTACTGTATGTTTTGTCATGCTATGACTGTAAAAATCTCCATGATCCTACCAGGACCACCCTGTGTACTACCTATAATGCTTAGCTTATTGTTAAATGTTTTTCGAAATACTGTGTATACTACCTGTGCTGCTTAGCCTATTGTTTAATGTTTCACAACACCTTGTTTATGAATCTCGATGTAATCTACTGTTTGTTATACCTGCAGTGTCTGCCCTGTAACCTCCCGGGTCGTGCCTGAAAACAGTCATCTTTATGGCCAGCGCACCCACCCGTAAACAAAAACTAAATAAAATGTAAACCTTTTTTCTGTCAGCAGTGTGTGTGTGTGTGTGTATGTGTCAGAGAACTCTGAACCCACAAATACAGATTAGCTCATAACAGTGCCCATTCACAAAAGACTTTTGCCACAGGCACAGAATGTGAGAGACGTTTTTATGAATAGGACCCTAGATGTAGTGTATATCTTGCATGCAAATTGCCAGCCCCCTTCCCGTAGATTGCGAAGTGAATCTGCCCTTATAGTTTTTAATGCATGACTTTTTGCAAAACACGTCTTTTTAAATCATGGAAGCATAGTGGAGAATTACTTGTCCGTTGATCAAGGGACATTTTATTTATTAATATTATTTTAAATTGGAGGTGTGGGGATATGGAACAGGGGACTGAAAATGTTGAATGTGGGTGAACCATTTCTACTTTCTGTGATTAAAATGTGATGCTTTTTCCACATGTATACCTTTGAAACTAAAGCATATGTATGCCTGTAGCTCAGCCAGCAGTATTCCTAAAGTGACCTGCGCAGCTGCCAGCCTGTACTGGTGGGGGTTTGTTTTGCTGCATGACAGGAACTTTTGGGGGGCAATTCTAAAGTAACTTATGACATCCAAAACCAATTATATTACTACAGCTTGTGTAACCTCCTTTTTGCTTTTCCTGTTACGAGGGCAGGTATAGTATATCTTTCAAGCCAGTGAATTATAATTAAGAATGAAAAATTAGCACTGGGTATTGGGCTTGAAAATCCTCTACTGGGAGGGCCAAGATGTGGGGTTTGGAAGGAACTAGGCTTGAATCAGGACACAGGCCAACATTTAAAACAGCTTAGTCCTAGCTCTCAAATCTGTCAGCCCATCTTGAACATTTCCCTTTATTAAAAAGGAGAGAAGGCATTATTAGTTGTAACTAGAGTCATTTCCCCGTACTGGAATATTCTGTGTTTTCCATTTATGGTCAGACATGTATTCAAATATACCCTAATCGAGCCCTGTGGTGTATATTTAAAACACATGAAGTAGTGAGACAGTACTGTAGATGATTTAAATATGACACGTGTGGACAATGTAAGGAGCATATCTGAAACATTCACATTGAGAATATATTTTCCATCTATTGTTTTTGTGCAGTATGTGCCATATATGCAGTACATCATTTGCCTTTTCCACAGTCACATGGGATTGTTGATAACTGGTCGCAAATGTCACTTACTGTCAGTCACAGCTTTATGCCTTGTTGTGCCCTCTGCGGGCAGGGGTCCAAGCCTTCCCCACATGTTTGCAAAATCCATTCTTAAAGAGCTAGTTTACTGCCTGGAATTAATAGTAATTTTCAGATGCAGTCAGCCATCACATCTTAGATCTGAAGTATTTTTTTATTTTCTGTTTCTTTTTGCTAATTAGAAGATTTTCCACCTGGCAGTACTGGCCTGATGTGTGGAGCAGCACTCTGTTTGGAGGCTAAACAAATCAGTTCTGTTCCTCCTACTACATCATCAGAAATGTGATCAAACACATTGAGGCACCACAGCTCTTGCAGCCAGAGCAGTGACTTTCACAAGTTACCAGTCAAAATGCAAAAAATTGTGACATCACTAGTAACCAAGAAGAGCCAATCCCTGCTGCTTCATGTGAAAGAGAATAATCTGGCAGTGAGAAATGATTCACCTTAGTTACTAGTGATGTCACAGTCAGTGTGGTCTCAGTGTTGATGTAGTGGGAGGAACAGAACTGACTTTTTTTTTTTGCCTCCAGAGTGCTGCTCCACATAGCACACCAGTATTGCCAGGTGGAAAATCTTCTAATTAGCAAACAGAAAAGTACTTCAGATATAGGAAGTGATAGCGGACTACATCAGAAGGTTGCTGTTAATTCCAGGCAGTACACAAGCTCTTTAACATGCGAGGAGAAGGGTAGCAGTCACCATGCAAAGGGCTTGCAGGGCAGTGCACAAAGTATGGTGACTCTTGCTCAACCCATCCCAGAATTTAGTGACACTCCCTACCTGTAGAACTGCAGTGGGAAGAGGGAAGCACTTTGACCAGAACACAGCAGCAGCCCAAGGAAGGGGTTTTGGGTGAACTACAGTGCTGATCTGATATTTGTGGATGTACTGTAGGGCTAGTGAAAGGGAACCCTTGGATGTCAGGAAGTATGAGTGTCCTCTGGGGGTGGGTGGGAGGGAGGGTGAGCTCTGGATTACTAGGGAAGGAGCCATTTTGCCCAGGATTAACAGGTTCCAACTGATGCAGAGTGTAAGGTAAGGAGGGGAGAGAGCAGGTGGGGGGATGATTTCTGGTGGTACAGTCAGTCTAATTGCTGCATAGCTTAGCGCCATGTGGCTAATGTTATGCCATGCTACAGTTGTGTGCAAGTTGGTAAGCACCATTTGTATGGGTGAAAACCCAGTTTCCTTACCCAAAATCTGGTGATCATTTTGTATTTTGACTTAGTCATGGGGGAAAGAATCCCCCGTGACTAAGAATATGTTTTCTGTTAAGCCCCAAAGAGTAGGAGGGCACCAGAGTGGCCAGGTTCTCTCAGTTAAAATGCATGCACCATAAATTGTTATAATTACTGGTGACCTCCTTTTACACATGGTTGCAATGCTAGTTTCAAACGTACGGTGTTCTGAGAGGAATCTCACAATTCTGTCATCACCCTAAGGAAACACTGTCTCGAGACCACTTTTCAGGCCACTTACAGTTAGTTAGTGGCTCGCATAGCTGTGGAAGCGCTCACTCTTTCACTGTCCGTCGGCTAGTCTCAGTCAGAAACAGCAGTTTTCTGTAAAGTCCCTGCACCAGCAATTATAAAACATAATGTCTATGTAACATTTGTAACCCCTAGGTGGTGCTATCCCAAGGGCTACTACCCCTGCCTGCTTGGCTAGTAGCAAGTTAAGGGGCCTGAGTTCTGAAATGGGTGCCTCCACCCGGAGGTGAGGGTTGGTAGTGGTCAAGCTAACCTGGGCACAGCCCTCTGGGACACTGTAACACCCTCTTTCCTTACTAGTGGCAGGAACAATACACAATAATTACTTTCACAA
This sequence comes from Neoceratodus forsteri, assembly GCA_016271365.2. Classification (NCBI taxonomy): domain Eukaryota; kingdom Metazoa; phylum Chordata; order Ceratodontiformes; family Ceratodontidae; genus Neoceratodus; species Neoceratodus forsteri. The sequence goes on from CM057450.1 coordinate 942,042,082, forward strand.
TACCCCTGATACACCACACAAGTACCCACACTGTTTGCACTTACCACCAGGGCTTTCCTCTGGCCCGGCCCTGGGGACCCCTGTAAAACAAGGTTATACACAGCAAATAACAGCAGTACAGTACTCTTGCACAAACTGGAACCACAGTCAGGGTAAATGCAAAAAAGAGTTAGATCTGATTTATTTAAGGGGCTTGAACAAGGGAGAGGCGTAATCAGGTTAATTTGCTTAAAGGCTCTAGCAATCAAACAGTTATGCATGCACTTCAGGGTCCATAAACAATCACACACCCTGGGTACTCAGATGGAGAATGGTGGGCTGGCCAGGAACGTTGCAGCTGGTTGGGGCCCTGTAATGGAAGAAAACAACATGCACAACGCACACTATTTGTAATCTGGAGCCTAAGGACTCAGTTTGTGAAAAGAAAACAACAAGACAATCGGATGACACACTTTTAGATTAGGCTGTTGTTGCAGGGAGCTACCCTGATGATTACTTATGATACCCAAGACTGGATACAGGCTGGCCGAAAATCAAGACAGCAGGTGGGTGATCTGGAGAGGCAGGAGAAGCGGGGCCCACACGATTCGCCGAGGCGTCATTCCTGTTCAAGCATGGAGCAGGGGGCTGATCCCCAGGCAGATCTATCGTCTGCGGCTCTCTCTGTGCAGCGGGGTAATCTGGCAGAGCCAGTGTAGCAAGGCCCAGGCCAAATGGAGGCAAATTCGGATACAGTCCATTTTGGGCTGGATACAACTTCCAGCAAGCAGAACACAGTTCACACAGTGGGGAACCAAATCACGACCCACTAACAACTCGCAGCACATTTACATGTAAGGAGATTCTACTGTACCAGGCAAACCACTCTCTGGTCACGATTACAAAGTCTCTGCACAAACCAGGGATCCAAAAGCAGCTGGAAGTCCTGACAGGCTGATCGCATTCAGCAAAATCTTCGGTCTTCTTCAGGTTGATCCTGGTCACAACTCAGTGGCTTACTTCGTTATCACAAACTCAGATTCAGTTCGAACGGATTCTCTTCTCCCTCTCAGGGGCAGCAGGCAGGCATGCAGGCCAAAACTCAGGCCTTTCCACAGAGACTGTACTGAGCTCTTGCTTCTTCAGCTCCCAACTTAGAGCTGCCTCTGTCAGCAAGCAGCTTGGGAATTTCCCCAAGATCCAAAAGGTTCAGTTGGCTGATCCTCCTGTCAGTCACAAGAAAGGCTGCTCCTTCTGGTACAAAAAGGTGCAAAAAGCCCCAAACTACAGTTCTTACAGATTTTGACTCCAGACAGCTCCTGTAGTCTGGCTTCATTTTAGGTCCCACCAGAACTGATTGGTCCAATTCGGCAGTCCAGGACCAAGATAGTGGAGCTAAACAAAATAGTCCTTGCTACAAAGAAGGCAGGTTAGACAAACTACATTATCATTATCACTCTAAATGATCTGCAGCAAATAGTTACATCTTTCAACAGAGCTCCCTCTCAGATTACTTATGACTGCAATCCAGGCAGGTCTTAAAGAGACAGTACACAGAGGCTATACAGGCACTCTCTGGCAATCACATTTAAACTGCTAAAATGTAGGACACCAGCCTGGCAGTGAGCATTTAGACAAGCTCGAGGAAGACTTTTCGAGAACCCCCATTTGTAGGAGGGTTACACATTGATGTTATGTTTTTTTTGCACCCCTTCTGTGTATGATGCCTGCATTAACCTCTCGAGCTTCGCACTCAAGGTTTATGTGGCATCACACACCTCAGAGGTGTAAAAGAAGTACATAACACACAGTTGCATAGCCATTATTCTCTATGTAATGATTTAACATTATTGGGGGAGAGAAGAACCAGCAAAAGGTTCTGACTCTAATTGGTGAGAAAAGGTTCCGATTGGTTCTAATTAAATATAAATATTTATTTTCTAAAGGTTCAGGTATTTGCCCTCTGGAAGACCTCACGTGTCATATTTACAAAGGGGGTGCTACCTCTAGCCTAGATAACTTTAAAACAATTTCTGTGTTATGTGCCCTAGCCCAATTACAAGAAAAGATTGCCTATAATCCATTTCTGGAATATCTAAACACCCATAAGCTTCTGAAAGCTTCAGTTTTAGCAGGGTCATGAAACTGAGACTGCCCTGGTTAGAGTCACAGAAGCTGTCTACTAGACCATGGATCTGGGTAGATAAACTGATGCGATCATTGTTGGTCTAGCCAGAACATTCAGCCTAGTGGATCAAGCTTTTCTTCTTCATAAAATTAAGATGGTTGTTCTCGATATGGTCTCCTGTGCTGATTTTCGAACTACCTGGCTGAGAGTTTTCAAACCCTGAAATTTGGACAGTGTTTTTCTGCAGTCATTAAGGTATCATGCTATGTGCCATAGGCTCCAGCTTAGGACCAGCACTACTGTATCTCTCCCAAGAATCTGTAGTGGCTATGGCGGCTAGAGGTAGGTTTGTGCTAGTTTCCATCACTGGAAAAGGTGGGGGCATCAGTGGCTAGGATCAGGAGATGAAACCACTAGACTACCAAGAAAAGTGGATATTATTATAATACTGATGGTTATCAGGTGAGAGAGGTGGGCCACTGACAACCAAAGAAAGTAAATATTATTATTTTATTATACCAACAGAGATCGGGGCGACAGGGAGGCTGCTAGACTACCAGGGAAAGTGGGTACTATTTTGTAATAGTGACAGGGATCAGGAACGGGAGAGAAAGGGGGCCACTATACTACCTGGGAGAGGTTTGATAGTGTTATACTATTTCTGTTGATTCTATTTTTATGCAACCATCAGAGGCATCCTTCTGAGGAGCCGCCTGAAGCCTCTCACTCCTGCCTGAACCCCCTGCTGCCAGTACACTCCCCACCCAGCCACCATGGATAGGCCCAGTCCTCCGGCAACTGGGTACACCCAGGGGAGGGCATGCCCGCCCTTGGCAACCTTGCAGACTCAAGGGGCCTACCTGGTGATGGATTGGCGCCTGAGGAGTTTTCTGGTGTGCTTGGGCCAGCGTTGGGATATGCGCATTACCATTTCTGTTGGTGGCCTTCCTTCTGTTTTCATTTGCATTTGTCTTTCATTTTGCATCATCGTTGTTCTTACCATTACCATTTGCGTTTCCAATTGCGTTCCTGTGCCTGTGTGCATTACAGTTTGCACTTCCATATATGCTTACATTGGTGTTTGCATTTCTGTTTTCTTTGGCGTTATTGTTGCAGTTTTCATTAGCATTTGCATTTACAATTGTGGTACCGTCACCGTGTGCATTACAGTTTGCGTTTCCGTACTCGTTTGCTTTTTCATTTCCGTTTCTGTTTCCTTTTGCATTATTGTTGCTATTACACTTATCATTTGCATTTACAATAGCGGTACGGTGACCGTGCATCTTACCAGTTGCATTTACGGATGCGCTTGCATCTCCATTTGCATCACTGTTTCCTTTGGCATCACTTTGCGCCTGCGTCTCTATTAACGCTTGCTTTACAATTTACATTTGTGTCACCATGTGTGTAACTGTTAATGCTTGCAATTGCGTTGCTGTTACAGTTACTATGTCACAAAAAAATCACGTGGTGGGAGCATTCCATTCACTATTTTAGTCCTCATTCTCAAAAAGGAAGGAAATTAGATGCAAAACTCTGTTTAATGCATCAGTTAGGATTGTTCCATAGCAACAAAAGCGAGGAAATTTGGTGTTATGGTTGAAAAGCCCCCTGCCCCACCCAGCCTGCCCCCAACCGGCATCAGGGTGCGCATTGGGGTCGTCGCTTAACTCTCACCCCATCACATGCATGAACAAGCTGAGGCATAGGAGGATGGGGTGAGAGTTAGGACTGATGACTCCAACGCACATCCCAGTGCCAGTTGGGGCGGCTGGGGTGCAAGGGGCTTTCAACCAACACCAAATTTCCTCACTTTGTTTCACTGTGTTCAACCTCAACTGATGCATTAAACAGAGTTTTTTGCCTCTAATATGTATATTATTATGGTAGCACTATCGTATACCATAGTTAGGATTGAGTACCCCTTTAATGTTAAATAGTGAAACTTTGCACCTTAATAACTTTGCCACCATTCAATGGCTTTACCTGCAATTTGGAAAACTTGGGAAAAACCATAGATCTTGGGATCTGCCAACTTTCATACCAGTCAGATATACGGCTGCAGAGTTATTAAGTAGACAAAAGCGATTTACTGTTTTTGTGCATTCTTTGTTTCGTGCTCTACAGGTCTATTACAGTTTGTGCAACCAGCCCAAAACTTCAGGGACTATGTGGCCAGGGTGCCCAATGTGCCTTTTGAAGATTTTGTGAAAAATATTGAACAGTTCAAAAGTTATTTAAAAAACATGTTCCCATTATAAGCCTATGGGAAAAGTTAACAAAAACTTTGACAGTGTTGTAAATGCACTTTTTAGTGTTGCAAATGACCCCTGTAGTGTTGTGAGTCAGCCATTTGTTTTTCAGTTACTGGTCATAGAAATGCTTGGCATTTAAATTTGGGACCCTCTAGGGACACAATTATTTTTGTGTTCACCTAGTCAGACCCTCAGGATGCTAGCCATGTCTTTATTTTGGGGTTAAACACCCCAGAAATACATTTGTCAAATTTCTGGGAAAAGTAGTGTCGCAAAGTAGTGTCACACTTGTGACACTTTTGCAAATGTTTGCAAAAGCTTTTGCAAATAACGACACTACTTTTCCAGGCTATGGCAAAATGACAGGAATTCTTTGCCACCCTGCTGCAAAAGAACAGTTTGGTCTTTTGGGCTGAAATTTGGAGGAAATGCAGCCAATATGTCACAGATGTGTTTTTCGGTAGTTTGATGAAAAAATACTGCACACACGCAAAGGTACAGTACTCTGAAGTTGACATTTTTTCCCATAGGCTAACATGGTGGCATCCGCCGCACTTTCAGGGCTCGTATCTCGGAAATGGTCCTAAATACGGAATTTTTGTCATGACAATGTGTAGCCCTGTGGGCTATGCATTTAGTGAAAACCTAGCCAGGAAAGTCATGAATCATGTGAAATTTACATTTTTTTCCTACGTAGTTCGGTTACTGAGATATTGGCAATTTAGTATTACAACTGCTCGTTTTCTGGTCTGATGCCAATTATTATGCATACATTGTTTGTTTTCACTGTGTTTCTCAATGGAGCTTTTGGAGAAAAATAGGGTGTGCACTCCAGCGGCCGCCCTTCCGTTTCCATTTCCATTTGTCTTTTGTTTTGCGTTATCGTTGTTCTAACAGTTACCATTTGCGTTTCCAATTGAGTTCCTCTGCCCATGCGCATTACAGTTTGCATTTCCATACATGCTTATGTTTGCATTTCTGTTTCCTTTGGTGTTATTGTTGCTGTTATTGTTACCATTTCGGAATGCGGTACCATGACCGTGCGCATTACAGTTTGTGTTTCCGTATGCGCTTGCGTTTGCATTTGTGTTTACTTTCTCATTCTTGTTGCTATCACAGTTATCATTTGCATTTAAAACAGTGGTACCATGACTGTTCTTGTTACCAGTTGCATTCCCATATGCGCATGCATCTCTGTTTGCATCACTTTTCACTTTGGCATCACTTTGCCCCTGCGTTTCTATTAATGCTTGCTTTAGAGTTTATGTTTGTGTCACCATGTGTGTAACCATTACTGCTTGCGTTTGTGTTGCTGTTACCATTACAGTATCATGGATAATCATGTGTTGGGCCCCGAGCTCCCACCACCAAATTCTATTCACTATTTATAGTCCTCATTCTCAAAAAGAAGGGAAATTGGAGGCAAAAACTCCATTCAGTGCATCAGTTAGGGTTGTTCCATAGTGACAAAAGTGAGGAAATTTGGTATTAGGGTTGAAAGCTCCCTTTGCACCCCCATCCTGCCCCTCAACCGGCATCGGGGGTGTGCAGTGGGGTCATCCAACCTCTTCATCTCCCACTGGCGGTGGGGATTTATCTTAGTAGTGCCCGCTACTTCTGAGCTGAGGCAGTGACGCGCATGGCGACAACAACCCTGCCGGCGTCTGCCACGCTCGCCCCTCCAATTTAGTCTGCCATCCTGTGGAGTTGGATACAGACCATCAGAAATTTGTTTTGATTAATACACACCAAGGACTGTACAAGTACAAACGGTTATATTTTGGCCTTAGTTCCACACCAGCTATTTTTCAAAAAGTGATTGAGCAAACGGTTGGTGATATACCAGGTGTAGCTTGTTATTTGGATGACATCATTGTCACAGGCAAGACACAAGCAGAACATTCATTTAACTTACAAAACACTTTAGAGAGATTGCAACTGAGTGGATTCAGACTTAGGAGAGAACAATGCCAATTCTGTCAACCAAGTGTCACGTACTTAGGTCACACTATTGACAAAGATGAAATTCGTCTGAATGATGACAAGGTAGAAGCCATTGTGCATATGCCTGAACCACAGAATATTTCAGAGTTGAGCTCATTCTTGGGTATGGTGCGCTACTATGACCGTTTCATACCTGGCTTAGCCACTAAATGTGCTATCCTAAATGAACCGTCACATAAGGGTACTCTGTGGAAGTGGACCAAGGGCCACAGTAAGGCAGTTCAAGCCATCAAGCTTTCTCTAACCGATGTGAATAATTTAACTTATTATGACCCTAACTTACCTATCACATTGACCTGTGATACTAGTCCTGTGGGTATAGGAACTGTCCTTTTTCATACAGATCCAGAAGGAGTGGAGAAGCCGACAGCCCATGCGTCATGCAAACTTACTGCAGCTGAAATGAATTATGCCCAGATTCAGAGAGAGGCATTAGCAATTGTGTTCGGAGTCCAGAAATTTTGCCAGTACTTGCTAGGTCGCAAGTTTCACCTGAAGATGGATCACAAGCCACTAGTGACAATTTTCAGTCCAGAAAAAGGAATTCCAGAAACAGCCGCTAGCAAACTTTAATAATGGGCATTAATTTTGTTTGCCCATAATTTCGAGGTTACATACCAACCAATGGACCAGCATGGAAATGCGGATGCCTTGTTGAGGTTGCAAATATCCAGAGAAATGGAGTTCGATGTGGGACTTAAACAGGAGCCATTAATATGCCAGGTGGGGCCAGATAGTTTTCCAGTGCAATTCAAATATATGGAGGACTTACTGTTGTGTGTGCAATTGAGCTACAACAGTTACATCAGTTTCCAGTACTAACCAAGGACATTGCAAAAGTGACTAGTCAAGATGTAATTTTGAAACTAGTGTATCAGTATACGCTTGAGGGTTGGCCGCAAGGCGCTACTTGTTCAGCTGCATTACAGCCCTACTATACAAAGAGACAGCAGTTGTCCGTTGCTGAGGGGTGTCTTCTATGAGGATTGCATGTCATAGTGCCCCAATGTCATCACTCAAATGTGTTGACTCTTTTGCATGCAGGCCATCTACGCATTACTAAAATGAAATCCCTGGCCAGACTTCATGTATGGTGGCCTTCCATTGACAGAGACATATACCAGGGTATGCAAAAATGCGATGGCTGTGCTGTATTGATGGGAAATCCAGCAAGAGCTCCAGTTCACCATTGGGAACGATCTGAAAAACCCTGGCAAAGGTTGCATAATGATTTCATGGGACCCTATTTAAATTCCAGGTAGTTAATCTTAACTTATACTTATAGTAAATTGCTAGAAATTCATCAAATGTCTTCGACAACTACTGAGAGTACCATCAAAGTGTTGAACTCTATCTTTGCTACCCATGGTTTCCCGCAAGTGATTGTCTACGATAATGGACCACAGTTCACATCTGTTGAATTCCAGGCATTTTGCTAGCAATGTGGTATCTGCCATATTTTCTCACCTCTCTACCATCTAAGTTCAAATGGCGATGCGGAATGCCTGGTTCAGACTTTTAAAAAGAGTATGGACAAAGCTAATACGACTACACTGACAGCAATGTAAACAGCCCTTTTGGATTTTCTTGTGATGTATCAAACAACACCACATTGTGTCATGGGAATATCTCCTGCAGAATTGTTGTTTGGATGTCAGATTCTAAATCAATTGCATCTTCTTCGCCTTCTAGGCTATAAGTCAGTAACTGAAATGCTTCCTAAGACCAGATCCTTCAAACCTAATGATCTTGTGTGGGTCAGTATGTATGCAGGCCCGAAGAGATGGATAGAAGGTGTGGTGGGAAAAAAGTTTGGAAATGTTGTCTATAGCGTTCGACTGACTAACCAGAGGAGAGTGAAAAAACATGTGGACCAATTACGTACTAGAACTGAGACAGAACAAAAAAGGGATACCCAGAGTTGGGGTAGTTATCCGGCATTATTTGTTCCAGAACAAGAACAGGAAGAGATAGTGGAACTACAGCGTTGGAGACAAGATGTGGCTAACGCTAATCAGATTCCAGTGCAACAGCCTCAAGTCCTACCACGTCGATCAGGATGTATAAGACGTCCACCAGAGAGAGTGGACTTGTAGAGCTATAGCCTAATGACATAGACTAACTAAAAGGGACATTACAGTAATAACTATAATAGTTTCATATTACTTCTGAATTATTGATTTAAATACTTCTGAGCTAAGTCAGGAGGGATTGTTATGTGTAGTACAGCTTTAAGAAATGTTAGCGACAGTACAGCTTTAAGAAAATGTGCACTTCCTGTAAGGGTGCCTGTGTTTGTGGCCCAGTCTCCTCTTGTATGTGCTGCTGAATGGAAGTAAAAGAGAAGACCTAGATTTCAGTGTGGCATGGTTTTCTTACTACCAAGACCGAAACATGTCAGGAAATTTGTCTTGTTTTATGTCTTTTTAAATAAATGGTATTTATTCACGCGTTTCTCTTATGAGTTGTGTGTGCCCGAACCTTTTGTGTGGCAAGCGATTTGTTTGGTTTTGGTGCACCACTTCCCAGTGCGCACTCATTTGGAACAAAAGTACTGCCAGTATAGCCTAGAGGTTAGAGTAACAAGCTACGAATCAGCTTGGTATGTCCTACTTGCATACTCTGTGACTCTGAGCAAGTCACTTAACCTCCCCAGTGCTCCCGGGTCACCCCTGAAAACAGGAACTTGTGTCTAATGGGCCTTACGTGGTTATCAAAGGATAAAAACAAATGCTTGGGACTAGCATGTTTATTGGGGAGCCATACTCACTACAAAACTAACCATGAAAACAGTGTCATAAATGGAAACAGTATGGTCTCTAGGAGTCATGTGCTTTAGCTGGAAAGGGGGAGGTAGAAAAATAAATCAGAAAGTGCTGTTCCACGGAAAAGGTGGTGGGTGGGTAGAAACAAACTTCAGCACAAGGTTGTGGAGGCAGAGACTATTTGTGGGTTCTAATGAATCTGGAATAATGTAAAAGGGAGACAGGAGTATTAGTAAAAAAAAAAGTGTTCATAAGACTCCAAGTGGGGAATCTTAGGACAGACTAGATGGACAGTTCATGTCCTTTTCTGTCCTTCCCTCTCCATTTTTATATGTTCTTGGCAATGAAATGAAATGAGATGTTAGATTTTCAAAGGCCATCCTTTTTAGATATTTGCCCAGGAATGGTTGGTGAACGCTTGGGCTAAATATTAAACAGCATGGTATGATCAAGGCAAAGTTTTTTTTGAATAGGTGTACTGTATATGGAAAAACAAGGCAATTTTATGTGTATTTCTCCCTGTCCCTAGGGCTCAGAGCACTTTGCAGGAACAGTGCATCCAACAAGAGGACATATAACTACATCAAACTTAAACAAATAAGAGTTTACAAACAAAAAAATTAAATAGCAGCAGCCCAATAAAACTAATTTCCCAAAATACCAGACTTTACCATTTCACTCAGCACCAAATGGTAGTATAAAAAGAGAGGACTTTCACCCCTTTTGAAACAACTGCACTGAGGGTAAACTCCTATATGGTATGGTAGAGAGTTCCAAATAATAGGGTCTGCCTCCAAGAAAGATGTATTATTGTTTTTTTTAAGCTTGAATTTTTATTGACACTATAATAATTGAGTCTTGTTTTTTTTCTACAGGGAAACCCATGGCACAATTTGCCATTCAGATAAATAGCAAGGAATGGTGTTATTGATGTCATATAATGCCTTAGAAATATATAAAGAAAGAGGAGCAGCAGCTGGTTAGGGGAGTTGAACTTTGTGTAGCTCAGAGGGCACCCCAAAACTTAATTATTTAATTCTCAAAAATTGGTTAAAGCATATCAGAATACATAACTGCCATGGAAAGGAAGATGAAAGGGTAGTTAACTATGTTAAAATCATTTCCTATCTCCTTTAACAAAGCAGCATTGAAAGTGGTGTGCCACCTGAGAGGTAGCCAGTGCAGGCTGCACAGCACAGGTGAGATATGATCCGTGTATTTAGCCCCTTAATCTGTCTGGCTGCAGAATGCTGCTCCAGATGCAGGTGAAACACCAACAATCCAGACAGCCCTAGGTGTAGACAGTTACAGCAGTCAAGTCTTGAGGTGACAGTGGCATGTACAATGGTCACCAGCTCCTCATGCCCAAGATAGAGTTTAATCCAGGAGATATTCTGGGTAGCCTGTGATGATGGCGACCGTGAATGAGCACTTTCAAAAAGGGCGACTCAGTCACGGTGCCTGTGCACAGGGCTACTGGGCAGGGAGGGCAACCAGATTGGGGGGGGCGGCACATATAGTGACAGGATGTCGCTATATGTACACGCACGCGATGGGAGGATCATGTCATGCAATGAGCAGAAAGGGAAGGAGGGTTTGTGGCGTGGTAGTGTGGTGGTGGGCTGCCAAGCTGGCTGTATGGCGTGGTGGGTTGGTGGCAGGTTAGGGTTGGGAGGGGTGCGGGTTTGGTTCTGGGTACAAGCTAGTTTTTGTCATTGGTTCAAGAATATTTTTGTCTTACCCCAGACCGCACCCCTGGAGTTGAGAATCCTTTAGTAGGGGATGCAGAGGTGCGGGAGTGTACATCGCAAAAATTGATTTTCGGTGATGGACACCCACCCTAATGGTGATCGCCTTTCCTCGATCGCCGTTATCACATGGAACCGATATTCTGTAATTAGAAAAAAACATTGTGGACTACTGCTGCCACGTGACATTGCAATGTTAATTTGCAGTCCACATTAGCCTTTAGATTCTTTACCCTATCCAGGGCTGATAGAGTGGTACCATGCAAGAGAGGCAACACTGGCGCATTACCCATCCTAATAGACCCAAGAGGGCCTGGTTTCACCAGCAACAGCTCTGTTTTGCCCAGATTAAGGTTTAGCCAGCCCGTCAGAAATTTCTTCTAGGAATTGGCTCAGCACAGAGGTCACCTCACTCCCGTCTAGTGTAAATGACAGGTAAAGTTGAGTATCCTCTGCATAGCAGTGGAAAATTACACTGTACCATCTAATGACCCATCTGAAATGTATTTATTTATTGAAAAATTGGAATTACAACCTTTGAGCCAAGAGCTCTTTTACAAAGGATCCTCGTCAAGACATGGGGATTTAGGACAAGCAGGTACATGCATTTTTGGGGAAAACAGTAGCAGCTAGTAGGCATTGTCAAAAATACATCAAGTAAGGGACTTTATTACAATTTATGTGTTGCAATTATCAAATGATAGGATAAGGTAATATAGAAACATAGCATCGAAAAAGAAAGGGGAAGTAGAAACATGTCAGCAGAGGTGACTTAAAGTGCAAAAGTCAAAAGTGCAAGCTGTGTGTGGTCCCAGATAGCAGCTATATAGCATAGACAGTTCCTGTAGGGGACAGATGAGGGATCAATCTTTGGAGTCAGTGAAGCAGTTGGATGAGAGTAGGCAACAGGCTAAGAGGGTGAAGAGGGAAAGAACAGTAGGTGACTAGCATTAGGCCCGTGGAGTGGTATGCCGTTGTGGGGATAGAGATATAGGGTAGTCTGGAGTTATTGGGTTGGGTAAATGTGTAGATAGGTTGGGTGTTAGAATGGTGGGAGAGAGAGGGGGCAATTAGCTTATAGGTACCTACTAGAAAGTGCAAGAAAGTCAGGGAGTGACAAGGTGCACGTGAAAGGCTTGGTTCAGCCAGGACGAGTGCGACAGAAGCAATTTTTAGGGGCGGAGATGGGCTTCTGAATTTCGGATTTGAATTGCCCAAGATGGGTAAGGCTTGTAGTGGCATGAAGGAGCCCGTTTAGCCAGGTGGTGGCCTTTACTGCGACATATATACTGCAGATTATAAAAGGGACATAATTGAAGCCTGGGGAATTCCACAGCTGATCACAGCAGGATGGGTGATAAAGCTCCCAAGACCTCCTGCTGTGATCTGCCAGGCAGGAATGGTTCAGATTATTTTAGGATTGTTCCAGTGAGACCCCCTTATTCCTCAAGTTAACCTATCAAAACCCCATGAGCCACAGTATAAAATGCAGATGAGAGATTGAGGAAAACAACAATTGAGTGCTTTTATCCCTCACCAGAAAATTGAGTGCTTCTGTCCCTCACCAGAAGCAGGTTATTAAACACCTAGACAAATGCAGTATCTGAGTTTTGCGGAGGCTTCAAATCACACTAGAATGGTTCACAGATGTGTAACCCCCCCCCCCCACGTTGGGGTTTACCTTATGAGCCGCCAGAGGCTTAAGGTGAATCCACCAGTGCTGCCTGAGTCCTTTGACTGGAACTTGTGTTGGAGGGCAAGTGGTGGAGAGAAAAGAGGAGCTGTTTTGATAATCTGTGCTTTGTGCCACCAACGAAAGGCATGTCCTTGCACTTAGAGAAGACCAGTTGGATCGCCACCACAATCATTGCTGACACAACCAGACTACAGGATCAGTAAGGCTAAATTCAAAAAGGAAAAGTATTTCAGCAGTAAGGCTAAAGAACTGTTTGTACTTGCAGTTCAGATTCATGTGCCTCAAGTACTGTTGTAAAAAACATAGACATTGCCATCTTGCCAACCCCTGACCCTGGACTAGCCAACCGGGGTCTTAAGAGTCACAGCAGAAAATCCTAAAGCACTCTGGGAGCCAGAGGGGTGAGTGCTTGGCACTCTTTTTGCTGCAGTGAGAAAGCAGAACTAAGAGTGACAGCCAAGTCAGCTAATCAGGAGCCAAAATGTCTGGGTCCTTCACTGGAACCCTCCCACCAGCAAGGAGGGGTTTCAGACAGTCCTACTGGAGCATTTGGAAGAGTCAGCGTGCTGAGGAGGAGAGAACTAAGGCCCTAGCTGGGCTGCAAGCCAAACTCTGTATATGTACTGTGCAGAGGCATAGAAGTTAGATCCAGACTGAATTGCTGTGTATTTATTTGCTGGTAGCTGCTGAGAAGTGCTGCAGAAAGAAGGAGCACTGCAAAGAAGAATCCAGATTGCTGCTGGAGTCAGAGGTAGGAGATCATCTCTGCTACCTCTGTTTGATGTCTCAGAGGGAAAGGTGAGCTCAGTAGCCTAGTCTCCTGGTACTTAGGTACCTTTAATCATATGTGCACCCAGTGGTGAGGAGGGGAGCATATCAGTCTAGGCCTTGCCTTGAACTGCCATGTCCATGTAAGAGCTAAGCCAGAGATCACTATGAAGAGCGAGACCACTCCTAAGCCAAGGCCAGCTATCATCCATCTGCACTGCTGCCTACTGAAAGACCTTCAGTGCTAGCCTACACCTGAGGCCTGCTGCAGAGTACATACTCCTGTGATCCTGCTCCAGCCCATACGCAAGGTCATCAGACACGTGTACTGGCCTAGCCAGCCAGTGTTACCACCAATTTGTTCCCTTTTGGACTGCTTTCCCTTGGAGTTCAAAGTTTCCTTATTGGAATACAAGTTCTTTATTCAAAAAGTACTATCCAAAAATCAGTCGGGTGGGATATTGTTTGCAAGCTCGCTTAAATTGTTAAAGTGCACCACCACAAGATCCCAGGCACCGCAGCATCAGGACTGCAACTAATATGTAACCTGGATATCCAGTAGCTATGGACTGCAGTAAAGTAGTTATTTTGAAAGTAAAAGTGCTGGTTAAGGATTGCAGTTACTGTTGGTAGCTGGGGGTACAATAATGCAGTTGGCCAACAGGGTACTTTGTGTATGGATGCTGAGAGGGCCTGTAACACATCTTTGGGGCTGGTATCATCAATATTGCTTGCATGTGCTATCATACATCTAGACTGACTGAAAGTGTGTATTTGCTAAACTGCCTATCCCATTCCCCGTCCCTGGATCAGAATGCAGATGAATAAAGTCATGTTGTTATTTTTGCAGTTTTGGTGCATGAACATATTGTTAGCAATCTACAGTTATTGGTACAAAAGTGTGTTTTTACTAAAAGTAAAGCGTGGGTATGGTTGGACTCAGGTTGGTGTCCCATAACCTGTGGGGAGGTGGGCTGGTATTGCCTGCCAGCGGGCAGTATAATACTTTTGACTTGGCCCACTTATCTTTCTCTGGGTGAAGGCACTGTGCTATTCCCTTATACCATTCTGAATCAAACCACGCAATTGAGGAGTCTAACGAGACCTCAGCCTTGTGTGTAGCCCCGGCAGAGCAAGGGTAGTAACCATGCACATCCAACATCTGCACAACTGACCTGGTTATGGATGTCAGATTTCTTGAGTTGAGCCTCAAGCTGCATTGCTACTACCTTCTCAATAATATTTGTCCAAAAGGAAGATTTGGGACCAGCCTGTAGTTTGCAAGCACGTCCGGGTCCAACAGTGGTTTCTTTAGAAGGACCTCACCACAGCTCTTCTAAGAGGTGCTGGGAATCACCCTTCCACAAGGGAACAATGTACAGTGCTGGTGAGCACTGCACCCAGGGACTCCTGGCAGTTCACAAACAGCTGTGAAGGCCCTGGGTCAAAATCATAGAAAGTGGCACACAGTCCAGAGATCATCCCAAGCACCTCTTTCACTGAAACTGGTTAAAACTCACCCCAGAGCACTAGAGGATCCCAGTCCTTGTCATCCCTGACAGTAATGGCCACTGACAGGATGCCTACATAGAGTCCTGCTCCAATAGTGGGCCCTCTGCTCTGTCCCAGGAAAAACTGACACAATTCCTCGCACCTTTCTGCGGTGTGCCAACGCCACAGCAAAAACTTTACAGCGATGTCATTGACAGAGACATTAACGACAGAGCACTGTAAAGTCCACTCGGGACCCTGGCACGGCTTCTCCAGGTGTTGCACCCTTTCCCCAAGTCAGCTCCAACCTGGGGTTGGAATACTAAAGTTCGGGGAGTGTGGGCAGCACAACCCCCTGCAAAAAATACATTACATTTCCGATGGCATAATGCCGAAGGCAATTGGGAGTCGACATAGTGCCATCACTGTGATGGCGGTCGACAGATTTTCTGTTGAACCGGCATTGTGGAACCCCTTTCTGCATATGAGACACTTCCTTACTAAAGAGAAGGAGGGTGAACCTGTTCACAGTACAGCAGAGTTGAGCCAATCTGTTCTTACTTAATCAACTATCCCTGACAGGAACTCTCCCCTTTCAGTGAGATTTCCCTCTGGTAGTTCTTGTAATGGGCCTGAAGAGCCATTCTGTCTACCACAGAGCCCATCCTCTTCCAGGAATTCTCCAGCCTCCACCCCGTTGCCTTCAGTCATCTCAGCTTTTCATTATGCCATGATGAGCTGCAGCAGGAGGTCAATGGGCAGACACAAACCAGAGTGAATGAGTTCAGAGCAGAAGGATGGCCTTCTCACAGCCATAATGGCTGCTATTGTACCTCCCTTGCATGATGATACCATGCATAAGATGTCCAAAACTGTCTTGCACTTATCTGGATCACAGTTATGTTTCGGTCAATATTGAACGCTTTCTCTAGGGGGTAGGAGTTTTGGGGTCCCTAATAGAAACTGTATTGCTTGGTGATCTGACCAACCAAATGGATAAACATGGGCATCCCAGATGTTCAGTCCCAAGCAGAAGGCAAGGTGCAAAGTGTGGTCATGTTTGTGGGTTACAGAGGTAACTATCTGCATAAGCCCAGTGAATTCATTAACTGGAGGAACTGTTGAGCCATTTGCCGTTTCATCAACCCAAGCACTGAAGTCCCCCAATGCAATTACGTTTGGGGAGTCCAATGCTAGGGTGATGATGAAATTTACAAATTCCTGTAGGAACTACTGTTCCTGCCTTGGAGGACGGAAAAAAGAAGTATCCCACATCTCATATCTACATCCCTTTTTATGGCCACACATTCAGATGACCTTTTCTCACTCAGTGTATATCCCAAAAGCCTCAAGCAGGATCTAAAACAGATGGCCATCTTGCTCTCCATTATGCCGCCTCCGACTGTGCATCACCATGCCAAGTCTCCATGATGCACCAGACCTCCTAATGAATCAGTGACAAAATGTAATATCCCACAGTTTTGTCCTCAGGGATCTGGTATTACACAGAATTCCCTGAAGGAGAGGAGCAGGGTCAGTCTTTGACTACCTGCCTCTATAATTGGTGGGATGAAGGAGAACCATAGTCCATTCTCACTGAATGCAATTATTTTATTATATTCATAAATCAACAGAACTGTATACAGAAAACTGCATCTTTTAGCATAGCTGATTTCTAAACATTCTAATAACAGAAACTGCAGTGTCTTAGGTGCAAACAACGCAAGCTCAGGCAGCTGGAATGGAGACAAGATGTAAAATCTACCAAAGTTCAAAAGCTCATTTAGCCGAGCGGAACATTTTACTAAACAACTCAAATTACTTTGTAACCTCTGGAATCTCTTAGACTCACCATCCCTGTTCCTGTGAAATGAAACCATTATTTTCTTTTAAATTAATCTTTACCACTTAAATCCACCAAGTGGCTTCCTGACACATGTGACCTTGGCTGAAAGCCTGGTACAGGAACCATTTTTTTTTTTGTACAACTATATTTATTTTATTAACATCAAACAATGCAAACAGAGACCAAGCATACACAAAAGTTATGTAATTGGTAGGTGTACCAGGAATAATAACAATTAAATATCTTCCAGACTTATGCTGGCCCACCGGCGCAGCAACAAGGCATCCACCTGTGACACCGATGACCTGAGTTCAGAAATGGACCCGGGAATCAGAGGGCTGACCGGGGAGGAGGAGGATTAAGCATTCCAGGGATCGCTGCCGGTGCTTACTTGACCCCTAGCAGAGGCTGAAGGTTAGAGCGCCGGAGCTCACATGGGGGAAGGGTGGGCTGACATCTTTGTCCTGGCATCATTGCACACCCACTGCTCCATTGGGGGGAGGGGACAAAAAGCGGAAATAGCCTGGCACAGCACGGATGACACTGGACTCCCCGAAGTTTCGCACTGCACCACAGGACCCCTCTCCTGCATCGGATCTGTGTGTCAGCAGGTGGTGCCTGCCGTCAGACCCCTGCCACGGGGTGGGGCGGCTAAGCTGTGTGGATGTAAGGCCAAGGGCCTCACGGTTATGTCCGCGGTGGCGTAGTGGTCACGATTGATTTCACCCGGGAAGTTGTGGAGAAATCTAGTTGAGGAGGTCCTGGGTGTTGTAGTGATGGAGCTGGGGAGGTCAGTAGAGTACACTGTGCTGCGGCAGGGAGAAAAAAACATCTAACAAAAAATATCTTCCAGACTTATGACAATGGTGAAGCTTAGTAGAACATAATGAGGTAGACAATCCGTGACCAGATACTCCATATAACTATGCCCCACAGGTGTGTGTACTAGGTAGGTGAAATAGGATATATTCAGGGGTCTTGAAGGAAGACATGTAAACTGTAACATATAGCAGGACACCCTAGAGAAGGAACTACATTTCTTTATTCCTCAGACATTTTGAAGGAAGACTGTGCATCCTCTCTGCACATTTAATCACATGAAACCTTTGGCGTTTCCCAATCACAACACCACGATTGAGTACATTCTCTTCTGTACAAGTCAGATTCACAAGGGTTCTCAGTCATTTCATTGACATGCATCTTCTGCCATTTCCTTGTAAATTGACCAGGAATGTTACAGAACTCAGTCTGTTTTATTTGTTCCCAAACAAATTCCCAAACGAACCAGCTGCTATGCTTATCTTGAAAATTGTTATGTTTAGCGTAGGTTTAAACATAGGCAAGTCGGTGCCACTGCAAACCTGGCTGTTTAAAAGTAATTGTACTGGGCTTTTCCCAGTAGCAGAATGTGGCATATTTTGATACCTAAATAATAGCTTTGCTATACTGCAGTGTGTAGTAGTTTCAAAGATCCTTGGGTGTTGTCTAAAAGCCAGTCTCTCAGCAGCACCATCAGATGCTGGATGGTATAGGGGTGTTTTACTGTGTTTGACACAGTTTAGCTGCAGCAGTGTTTAACTGGAATAAACTGTGTTCCTTTATCAGCAACCGCTTCCTTTGCAGCTGCACACACAGCAAACAGGTATTTCAAAACCTTTATTGTTTTTTTGCTGCTGTTATTCTTGACTTTGGTATCACTTCCTGCTATCTTGGTATGCGTCAGTTAGTAGTAAGTACATGTTTCTTTCTGTTTGTACTCGATCATGATCGGCATCTATCTGCCATGGGTGGCTAGGTGCTGTGGTCCACCTATTATGGGTATTGTGGCAGTTTTAACATTTGCTGACCAATGTTTCTGTCTGATCTACTGTATTCCTGATCATCCAGCATACATTGACTATGGGAAAGTGTTTTTAATTTATCATAGCCCAGTGAGTTTCATGTAGCTTACCCAATAACTGATTTTGTAAACTTGGTAGAATTATTGTTCTGAACCCAGTGTTGTAATTACACTGTTTGAGCTTTGAGAGCTGGGAAACAGTAAGGGTGCTATTTTTGAATTGTGCCCTTCATTGTATGTCAATGGCAGTGATGTGTGAGCTACCAGGGTTCACTTCAGAGGGGCAGCCCTGCAGCTTCCCCTCCCCATAATTCCAACACTGCTGAAACCCTTTAGTATGCAAATATCTATAGTTAGTTCATATTTTCTGATTACAAAGGCTTTTAAATCGACCTGTGATGTAAGGTATATGGTACCACCCGTTGAGTGTATTTTTGCAGGCTCTTTCTCAGTTTCTCAAGCTACAGTATGTCAGCTGGAGTGATAGATAGCTCACCCAAAACCTACACGCTGAAATTGGGTTACCCTTTCCCCATTCAGTATCCAGTGGCAGGCTAGATAATGCATCTACACTGAATATCATCCTGTCATGCAACTAGAACCCCTGAACATCTCTGTAACCTATTGTAGCTGCTGCCAGCGATGTTACCCATCTTGGGTCAAGGGTTTTAACCCTTAGACTGCAGACAGAATTGGAACATATTGGAGTTCTCAACAGATATATCAGTCTGCGCCCTGCAAGAGTTAATTAGCAGTTTATGATTTGAAGTCAGGGTGAGTAGTCTATAATGAAAGGTACCTTTGAAGCTTCATAACCCCAAACATTTTATCTAAAGCTTCCTTTTCAGTTTGTGCATACCCTTATTCTGTCTTGGTCGGGTACAAGATGCAGAGGCTATAGGTGTTTCACTATCATCTGGTTTTTATGACAAATTACAGCTTCCACCCTGACTGTTGAGGCATAACAGGCCCAAACTACAGGCAATACAGCATCAAAATGCATTAACACTGGGCATGTAGAGTGCTGCCTTTTTTGCCAGTTAGTAAAATTCTTTTCATTTCTTTGACCGGACCCATTTATAATCCTTCTGTAGCAGTTGTGTCATCTGTTTTATCAGGGTAGTTACTTCTGGTTAAAAAAACTCTGACTATAATTTAACAATGCAAGAAATTGTGTCATTTCAGTTAAATTTGTTGGCTTAGGGGCCTGAGCAATAGCCTTTGTTTGTTCTTACATGGAGAGTATACTCTCTGCATCAATGGTATGCCCCAGCTAAGTCGCACCATCTTGGAACAAATGCCCCTTTTTTCACATGTGACACTGCTTTCTGATGTTTCTTGAAAACAGCTTACAAATTATGCAACTGTGACTCTATAGTGCCACTAGTGATTAGATCAGTCAGTCCCTGTGTAACCACCCAGTCCCCTGGGGTTAGTAGAATCCTGTCAATATTATTATTGTTAGGAAGGTAGCAGGCAGCTGGTAGGGAGCTCATTAGGGTCTTCTTACATAATGACATCATTGTTTACTCAGCTAGCCTGAGGGAAGAATGATTAGGTCATCCGGAACTCTTGCAGCAGCTTAAGCCACACTTTGTGGACACCTGCTCTGGGGAGCTTAGAATGTTCAGTCAGTGTCAGAGTGAGTGT
This sequence comes from Neoceratodus forsteri, assembly GCA_016271365.2. Taxonomy (NCBI): domain Eukaryota; kingdom Metazoa; phylum Chordata; order Ceratodontiformes; family Ceratodontidae; genus Neoceratodus; species Neoceratodus forsteri. The sequence goes on from CM057450.1 coordinate 942,062,252, forward strand.
CAGTGTTGAGTCTGTGGTAGTCAGAGCCTGAGTGAGGAGGTGAGAGGGCAGAAGGACTGCTAGTAGGGCTCTGAGTGGAGGGCCCAGCAATTCTCACCCTAGTGGAGTGTAATTTCCAGCTTCCAGTGAAGTGGTGGAGACCAGTGCTACAGCAGGATTTCCTGATTTCTACTCCCAGTGAAGTGGAAGGAACTGCATGTTCTCTGTGGACTCAAGGGGCAATCCCCTGAAGGTTCTGTGTGTGTGTTTTAGCTGCCTTGGAAAGAAACTTTGAGAGACTGTTTGATCTGCTACCCAGGAGAATACCTTTTTGTTGTTCCATGCCCAGTGGATGGGACAACCAGTTATGAGTACTGCTCTAGGAGACAAGATCTCCACATATTTAGGGGAATCATAGTCTGGGGTGTGCCCATAGATAAGGCTGGATCGCACCTGTCAGTGCCCCTAGTTCACCTAGAAGAGTGAATGTTCTCTTAAACTGTTCATCCTATTGAGGGCAGTTTATTCTTTGTCACTTCAGTGAGTGACGGGTTTTAAAGTGTGGGACCTCAAGTATTTCACTGGGAAATGGGGTTTCAATGGTGTAACCTGAAGAATGCAGGGCTTCCTGGTTTGTTAAGGACACCAGTTATACCTGAACAGAGGCCAGTGCTGCAGGTTTAGGTATGTGTCTGAGTTCACATAATTGCACCTATGTTCATGAGAGTTCTGAGTGTGTGGCGTAGTTTCACAAAATGGCACTCATGAGAGGAAAATAGTTCAGGTGCGGACAGTGTCCACTAAATGCACCATTGGGAAATGGGAAGAAGATGTTTTTTTTGTGTGTTCATGAACTGCACTGCATGGAATGAGAATTGTGACCTGTCCTGCCTAGACTGACACTTGGGGTCCACTTCTGCTTTAAATTTCCATCTATTGAATAAAGCCATACTGCACAATCCCAGTTACTGTTCTGGACATTCAGATTATTGCCTCTGGTTGTTGGATTTACTAGGGCCCCCTCAGCAGGTTAGATCTAGAGTATGCCTAACAGCCTCCACCCAGGACCTGGGTTGTGATTTTACACAAGGTTCATGTTGTTTTGTTCAAACAACATGAAGTATTGCTTATTCTGACAATTGCAGTGATTCCCAACCTTTGACCTGCCCCGGAGAACTAAGGGTTAACTTTCCATGCAGGACATGGAACGCTGAGCTCGAGCTCGGTTGAAGTCTCTGTCTGGAGTGTTTTAACTCAAACCGTCAGATTCTTTACTCCGCCTCACTGAACGGTCGCTCCAGAGATTTATCCTTCAGCTCAGTTCGAAGTCGGTTAAAGTTTTCAATTTTTCGTCGGTTTAAACTGAAAAAAAGTATCCGCATAGTCAGTTCAGTCTCTGTCTGTGGTGCTGTGAGTACTAGATAGGAATTGTTCTATATTTCTGTTGGAACTTGTAAAAGTGCATTTGGTTCGGCTGAGCTGACCATTTGATTGTGAATTTTGCTATATTTAGTGTGTGGTTACGGTTCTTATCGGTTCTAAAAAAAAATGTGTTTTCCATTTAAACCAGTCTATGTCTCTCCCTGTTTTCTTCACTGATCATTCTTCCTCAGGAGAGAGGAGGCTACACAGTTTAGATGTCAAAAGAGCCCTTAGTTACTACATAGAGCGTACCAAGGGTTACAGGTTTGACGCCCTCCAGTTGTTCCTCACTTATGGAGAAGTGGGAAAAGGCAAACCTGCTACCAAAAGATCTATTGCCAGGTGGATTGTGACTTGTATACAGTTCTGCTGTGAAAAACTGGGAAAAACTCCACCCTCAGGCCTGAGGGCTCATTCCACAAGAGGTACAGCTGCTTCCCTGGCTGCGGCCAGGGATATCCCTTTCCTAGAGATTTGTCAAGCAGCCACCTGGAAAACGGTCCATACCTTTACCAAGCATTACTCTCTGGATATCCAGGCTAAGAGTGATGCTCGGTTTGGCACAGCAGTACTTCAGAGCCTATTCCCAAAGTAGGTTCTGTCCCTCCTCTTTGGAGGTACTGCTTGGTAGTCTGCAATTGTCAGAATACAGCAAGACTTCATGTTGTTTGAAGAAAAAATTACTCAACCTTAGTAATTATATTTCTTCTAATGGAGTCTTGCTGTATTCTGACTCTCTCCTCCCTCTCAGAACCTGTTTTTGGGAAGTGGGTGGGCAGGTGCAGTGTTGCACCCCAGGGGTGTATTTGCTGGCATCCTCCTCCCTTTTGTTTGGGTGCTTATTTATTATTGTTATTTTTGAGTACATTGGGTTTAGTTTTTGGGTTTCCTGACTTGAGTCTTCCTTGGGAATCCAAAACTTTTCAGCCAGTTGGCTAGTAGAATTTTTACAATTTCCACATAGAATTTTTAGTTTAGTTGGGCTCGTAAGAATCTGACAGTTTCAGTTCAAAACACTCCAGACAGAGACTTCAACCGAGCTCGAGCTCAGCGTTCCATGCCCTGCATGGAAAGTTAACCCTTAGTTCTCCGGGGCAGTTCAAAGGTTGGGAATCACTGCAATTGTCAGAATACTGCACGACTCCATTAGAAGAAATATAATTACTAAGGTGAGTAATTTTTTTCTTTTTGTACCCCCAACCCTCTCTTCCTCCAAAAAATGAGCCAGGTATACACCCTAATGCCAAGGATGGTACCAAACCTTTTGTAAGTTAGATGATATGCCGGTATGTGGGTACCAGTGTTCCAGAGTTTAATGGGGGGTATGCTAACTAGTTAAAAAGTGGCCAGAGGGTTACACCTGTAATAACTGTTATTAGTTGAAATACAGCAGGGGCACTGGCTACCCTATAGGGCAGTCAGTTAAAATGATACAATCCATTGTTCACATTGATAGTGACATATGGCTTGAATTTTTCATCCAGTGCACTTGCTGATAAGCTTGTGACAAGTCTAGCTTAGTGAACTTTTTTTTTCCTCGGGCTAGCCTAGTTAACTGATCCTGTGGTCTAGGAATAGGGTATTGGTTTATATCCAGTGTAAGTCTATGGATGGAGCAATTAACAGCTCTGGTTTGCCATTTAGAAGTATCGGTGATGAGGATGAGGACAATGAGTGACTCTATTTTATTTTTAGCTGACTCAATATAAATGTTACCGAGTCATTTTTTTTCCCTTAAATGAGTGTTGTTATTAGATAAGGGTTATGACTTATACAGTTTAATATTTCTTGTTACACTGTTGAAATGTTTAGGCTGTTATTTTACATATCTATTGTAAATGGCGTAGAATTTCAAGATGATGGAGGGGCCTTATGCACAGGGTGGCGGTAAGGTGACCATTTTTTTTTTTGAGTGCTGACATGCTCATACATTTTATATTATATGACAGATTCCATATTGCAAGAGATAGTCTTTGTGCCAGTGGTAAGGAAGACAAGATGGCTGGCAGTTGTGATACCTGGAGTGGTGTTTGCAGTTGATGCCCTTTATGCTTGGCCACAATCCAGGTTGAATGTTTTAATATTGCATTGTGGAGTATCTTTCCCCTTTATCCCATCATCCAGATCTGCCAACCTGAAAATTACCTCGCTTCTAAAGAAAGGAGTCCTTATTTATATTTAGTTATTTTAGAGTGTTGGTTGTGTGCTAAAATGATGATCATTGTTTGGAAAAAGAGTGACAGAGGATTGCCCATATAATGCATTAAGGATTAATGCTCATGCTGCAGTTTATTTTCTGTTTTAAGTTGGGCTGACATTGTGCTTTATTATTTCGTTTATTACAATATTAGGATATGGGCAGTACAACCATGTTTGGTGGTTTACTTGATTTGTTTTATGGGACTTTAACACAATGGGCGGATTTTCAATGGCCAGAGTGTCACACATGCTTTCATAAAGGAAAAAGAAAATATCATGAGGAGCAGGTTGTGTCAAAACCTGCATCAATTCGATTTTCTAACAGGTCTGTATGTGCCAGACTGGCTTGTGCCATGCTTGTATCAAAAATGCCTGCCCCATGTCAGAGAGTATGCCTGCATCACAGAAATGATGCACCATCCCCTTATTTGGGATTTTCAAAGAATTTAGGTCCTGTCATTGTGCCTAAAGTGAATGCTGCGGTTAGATGAGCCAGAGCTGGTTACTGATTATGGCCTTCCCATATACTCATCTGCTACTATTACTGCTCTTCAACGAGTAAAAAATACATTACCATTCTGTTTGTATGTTTGCTAATTCTGTTTTCCATTCTAGTCATCATTGTTCTTTGTATAATGGGTTAGGTTTGTATTCTTTTGAACAGAGGGTTGCTTATTTTAACTTATTAGCATTTAAATGGTTTGAGTATTCTTAGATGTCCTTTCCTTTTATATCTGATGTCTTGGTTAGTTTCATTTATACTCAGCTAGATCAACTCTTGGTGGTAAACTACACCTGGATTGACTCCATTGTAGTTGGGATTCTCATATTGACAATCTGATACAAAAATTGAATAAGAAATTGGGGTACTGTATAAGCATAGAGACTGTCTTTCATCTGAAGCTAGATCTAAAATTGTAAATTCGATGAAAATTCCGTATTTTGATTATGGTGTTGTTGTGTATATTGGGGCTGCTAGAGGTACTTTGAGAAGGTTAGATGTTGTTTTTAATAGATATGTACATTTTGTCTTAGATTCATCTTGGAATACACATCATTGCACTCTCTATAAGGCTTTAAATTGGGTACCTCTGATGGATTGGCGCAATATCCATGTGCAGTGTTTAGTCCACGGTTGTTACTTTAAAAAAGCACCAGAATATCTAATAGAGTTTTTGGAGAAGTGGAATGCCAAGGAGGGATTGCGATCTGCAGGGGAAATACATTTTAGGGTGCCATTTATGAGAATAACGAGGGGCCAACATTGCTATATGTATATATATATATATATATATATATATATATATGAAGGCCCAAAATTGTGGAATTCATTGCCAGGTCGCCTGAGGTCTTGTACTAACAAAACATCTTGGAATGTATTAAGATCTTGGCTTGAAAAGGTGGCATTGTCTCCAGAAAGTTGTTGTATTTGAAAGATTTGTACTCATTGTAATAATTGTTGTTTTGTTTATGTATGACTCTATCTATATGTATGTTATAATATTTTTAAAGTGAAACTGGTATTCTTTTTGTACAGTAGGACCCCATTGTAAATTAGCTTTTTAAATTGGTTATCCTGTTTCTGATATCAGAAATAAACTTTTTTACTACTACTACTACTAGTTCCTTGTTGAAGGTCTTGTTTGAGTCATTAAATTGTGGAATGACTTGCCTAATTGTATTTTATCTTGTAATTCTTTGTATGTTTTTAAAAATGTTTACAGAACATTGTCTTACTCTAATCGCTCCTGTTATGTTTAAGTTGTATATTTACATGTAATTGTTTTGTTTGTTATTCCAGGTCACCATGAAAATGGGCATTTGTTGCCTTTGGGTTTTATCCGGTTACCAAACAGATAAAATAAAAACACTAGAGCATATACTGTACAGAGGCCCACAGCAGGCAGGCAAACCTGACTGTGGTACTATAAATGATATTCTACTGCTGGAGTTCTGCATTGTATATGTTGCAATGCTGTCTCAAGGACTGCAACATATGAAATATTGTTTCTAGAGGCCATTTCATCTACCGTACTTTTTGATTCAGCTTGTGTCATTTTTGCTCATCTCACTCCATGCACTGTATTTTTGACTCAACTTGCATTATTCTCGGCTTGTGTCATTCTCATCGCATGCATCATATTTTTGATGCAGCGGTTCTCTTGTGTCATTTTGGAGGACTTTGCCACAGAGAATACTTTTCTTCCAGAATACGGCGCACAGTATATGGCTTACCTGGATTTGATGCAAGGTGGTTGTTTGACACCCCTTGCGTCAGTCTAAGGGCCCTTAAAAAATCTGGCCCAATGTTGTTGCGAAATTATTGTTGCTTTGCAGCTCATATGGAATAAACATCTTGGAGTATTATGTGCATTACATATAGAATAATGTTTGGGGTGGTGTGTATAACGAGATTTTACACACACCGAGTTGTCAGGATGCTGCATAAATGCCCTCGGGGTTTATAAATGCATCCCACAATGAGGTGTGTGTAAAATTGAGTTTTACACACCACCCCATATTATATTTTATATAATTACTGGGGAGCATTTTCTCACCACAGCAATTATATAACATAAAAATTCACCGGTGTTCAGCCACAGTCTGTTTGGCTTGAAGCGCCCTCCACTGTCCACGGGTGCTTAAAACTTCACCCCTGTTTTTCTTACTTTTTGAAAAAAATGTATAAGGAGCACCTGTGGAAAGATTGAGGAGAAGTGACTGGCCAGTTCTTCTTTTTTTATTTATTTACTTACGCTGAGTGCTGCTGGTGGCAGAATAGAAGCGGCGATTCCAGGAAAGTAGAAGCATATGTGTGAGGCGAGGAAACCTGCACGTGTTCGCAATGGCAAATTATAACCAGTTTTTCCTATGGGAGAAAATGCTCCCAGATGTTATAAAGATATTAATCCCGATGATGTAACAAATGGACTATGGAGTGCTGCTATTTTAGGTTAGGATTTACTGCCTTTTACATTCACTTATGAATTTTCATGGTCATTGAATAATTGTTCATGTTTACTTATGAAATCCATAAAGTTTAAAAAAAGTAGGATTTACTGTACATACAATTAGTGTGTACATTTCATACATGTTCAGTAATTCTTTATCCATTTTTTTCTGTGTTGTTTCACATTGTTACTGTGCATTCATTTACTGCTGGGTTACACATGATCACCAACAAGGACCAGCACCCTCCAAAACTGTGACATCATCATTGCCGTTCTGGTGGAGGGTGGCTCCTCTTTGGAGGCACCCACAGTGGAGACCAAGGAGGATGCAGGAAACCTCCACAAAGGAGACCCACGGAAGTGTGGCACAGGACCTCACAGGGGAAGGAAACAACTCTGGTGGGGGACTCCGTCGTTAGGGGAGTAGAACTGTGTGAGGGAAGGGAGAGGGAGGTAAGGTGCCTGCTCTGCACCATGGCTTGGAGGGACAGGAAACGAATCCTCAGGATAATAATAATAAATAATAATAACTTTATTTAATATAGCGTGTTTCAAATATCAAGGCGCTTTACAACTATAATCAAAACAGTCCAAATTAAAAACATATAAACCAAGGTATTGGAGGATCACGGAAGCAGCTGCATTGAGGAGGGATCTGGATGTCATTGTCCATGTAGGGACAAATGACCTGGCTGGGAATGGGATCAGAGCAGTGCAGCAGGAATTTGTGGAGTTGAGGCGGGGCCTTAGACAAGTAGCACACACGGTAACCTTCTTGGAAGTGCTGCCTATCTATGGCATGGGTGAGGCTAGGTTACTCTGCACCATGGGATTCAATGACTGGTTGAAAACCTGGTGCAGAGCTCAGGATTTGGCTTCATTGGAGACTGTGGGTCCACCTAGAGGATATAGGTCTATACTGGTGTGATGGTTTGCATCTGTCTGGGAGGGAACCTGGATCTTAGGTGATAGGTTCACATGCTTCATTAGTAAACATTTAAACTAGCCAAGGGGAGGCACTGAAGAGAAGCAAGATCCAGCCCCCACACACACACAAAACAGGGTAGTCAGTGAAGTAAACACAAAGGTAGAGGCGTCAATAGGGAGAGGGCTGGGATAAATCCAGAAAAAAAAAAGGCAGTAAGGACAAGGATGGGCCTAAAGGGCTAAGGCCATCAAACAATGGAGGGCAGTAGTACCAGTGCCCGTAGTCTGGGTAACAAGCTCCCTGAACTAGTGGCCTTGATGGAAGAGGGATGCCTGGATATCGTGGCAGTCACAGAAACATGGTACACAGAGAACCATGACTGGGATGTCAACATACCAGGGTACACAATCTACAGGAGGGACAGGGAGGGTAAAAGAGGAGGAGGAGTAGCTATCTACATAAGGGAAGGAATCAAAGCAGCAGAACTAAAGGGTAAACAGGGAGGGGAGGAGGCACTGTGGGTCACCCTGGAGATAGGAAATGGCACCACAATCCACATAGGGGTTGTATACAGACCCCATCTCAGTGGGAGGCAATGGACAAAAATGACACAAGGAATCCTTAGAATGCCAGAAAAAGGAGGATATTGTTGATGGGGACCTGTATATGCCAGATGTTAACTGGAACACCTTTACTGCAGCCACATCCAAGAGCAGGGTCATTCTCTATGCCCACAGGGGGCATACCTCAGATAGCTAGTGTTGGAACCCACTCGGGAGGAGCAGTCTTAGACCTGGTACACTCAAGCGGGATGGAGAGAGGATCTCAGATTTAGAAGTGGGTAGCCATCTGAAACAAGCGCCCCCAAAGAGGAGTGGCCTGCCTTTCCTTGGCCTGTGCACTCCTATAGGTGGTCCTATATTCATCCATTTTCTTCATGTAATTCTCTGTTTGCTCCCCAAACAAAGAATTGCCGCAACAGGAAAATCCATTGCCTTAGACTGGGTATCCTGAGACAGGGTAAGTACATCTGAGTCAGGCCATCCTGCGAAGAGCCACAGATGTAGCCATGACTCTTGATGAAACATCATTAGAGTCCACTGCAGCATGAAATTGCACCTTGGATGCCTCAATACCATCCATAGCCACCTGTTCCAGCTCCTGGCAAGCTGGTCAGGGACTTGTTTACTAGAGCCAGCACAGTATCCCATCTGGATTTCTGGTACCTAGCAGCATAAGCCATATAATTTGCCTGTCTGAGTCCCAAAGATGCTGCCATGTACTGTTTCTTTGCCATAGCATCAATCTTCCTGGAGTCCTTCTCAGGGGTGTGAAGCTAGGGGAATATTAGCCTTGTCACAGGCTGCAGCCTGCACTACCCCACATGGCTGCATTGCTGAGTGAGGAAATCAGTGTCAGAACCTGATAAGGTATACCTCTTGTCCATCCTTTTATCCACAGGAGGTATAGTGTGAGGAGTTTCTAAAACTTTTACTGTCTGTTTCCGAAAAGATTTGTGTAAAGGAATAGACAGTCTCCTAGACTCTGGAATATCCATCATTTCTACATAGTCAGGCTCCTCTTGGTCATCAACAGCTTCCTCAACAGGAGCTGCAGAGTTTCAGCAACTTTCTTATAAAAATGAAATGAGAAGGGACTCAGAAAGCCTGGGAGGAGAAACCCCTAAGGGTCTATCTGGAGAGATGTCCGGTTCAATGGGCACATCCAGATCTTCAAAACCACATTCACTCTCCTCATATTCCCCTTCCCTTCCTCCGGTTCATAAAATCCTCACAATCATAAACTTGAACCGTGAACGGCAGAACCCAACGCCACCTGATGGTGACGGTTCGGTCGGATGGGAAAGAGACTGGACAATTTGAATTGCTTTAGCTATTTCTTCAGCAGTTGGGAGAGAACTTTGGCTCTATGCTAGCTCACTTTCTAGTCCTTTTGCTGGAACGGCTCCTCAGAACTGGCTCTCGTTTGCCTGAGGAAGTGTCGCCCTGGTCAGAGGGCACTCCCTCCGGCTGGCCATCTGGGTCAGCGGACTTTTTGCCTCCCTTTCCCTGAGCCTACCAACTCTCTTTTCTATGGTGGCAGCAGGAAATTCTTAACAAATCTGGCAATCTGAATTGAGGTGGTCAAACCCCAGACAATAGACACATGTGTGTGTGGGTCAGCCTTAGCAAAAAGCTTCCCCACAAACACTACAGTGCTGAAACCAGTGGGTCGGTTTTCTTTTGGGTTTCTCAGACATAATGCCAGCCTAACCAAACTTGCCCGTTTATGGCAATCCGCCAAGCAAGACACCCTTATCGGTTCCCAACCGCAGTCATGGGTCATGGAAAACCGCAATGAAATCCGCTTTTAGAACCGATAAGAACCGGAACCGCACTCTGAAAAGGACTAGCAATTTTACAAACAACCTGATCGGTTCAAACCGAACCGATAAAAGTGTACAAGTTCCACACAGAAAGTTCAAAGTAAAACCTATCTATTACTTACGTTACCACAGACAGAGCTTGAACCGACCGGTTGCTGGTTTAATTTCGCTGAAAAGCGATAAAATAACACTTTTTAAACCGGCAAAATGAACCGAGCAGAAGGAGAAATCTCCGAGCTGACTGTTCAGTGAGGCGGAGTAAAGAATGACAGTTTATGTTTGAAGCACAACAGACAGAGCTTCCTAACGGTGCCGCTACCAGAGTTCCCATGCTTCATGGAAAAGTTAACTATTTCATCTCCGGGCAGTTCCAAGATTGGGTCATACTGCAATTGTCATAATATAGCAAGACTTCATGTTGTTTGAAAGGACATTTCACGGTAACTCGCAAATCACCTTTCAGAACCGATTAATAAAATGACAGTGCCACTGTTTATGAGGTGGGGTCCCAAAAAGCCTATGTTGCAAATTTGGTGAAAAAATTCCATAAAATTACTGTGTTACAAGCATGCAATGCGCAGTTTCCACTGCGTTTGTAACTTGACAGTTTTAATATTTTCTCTCCAGATTTTCAAAATTGCCATTTTTCATACCTCCTTATGAGAAGTACAGTTGTTCTTTTTCATCCTGCCTGAAATATGTTTCGCACATGTGGCGCACAATGGCACAGTCGCTGTGGGAAATCAATGTTTCGGACAGATTAATAAAATCACAGTACCACTGTTTATGAGCAGAGGTCCCAAAAGGCCTATGTTGAAAATTTGGGTAAAATATCCCCAAAATAATTGCGTTATGGGCGTACGTTGTGCAGTTTCCACGCATACTCGTGACCACCAATGTTTCATATTTCACTCCAGATTTTCAACATTGCCATTTACACCTCCTCATGAACAGTACAGTTGTCATTTTCCATCCTGCCCAAAATGTGTTTTTGCACCTGTAGGCACCAAATGGCACACTCGCTGTGCAAAATCACCTTTGGCTAATGAACTGATAGTGCCACTGTTCATGAGGTGGAGTCACAAAAGCCCATATTGAAAATTTGGGGTGAAAATAACCAACAAACTCCCGGGAATTAGGGTTTCCAACCGTAACGCCCCCAGAGACTGCAGGCATCAGGGTGTGACTTTTGATTATCGGCTGTAATGCTCATGCCATTCCACCCCCACTCTGCAGCCCGTGACCGGCATGAGGTGAGCCTTGGACTCTTTGGCCCCAAGTTCTCCCCATTTTCTATACTGCACCCATCTCAGCGTATTTCCTTATGGAATGGGGTGAGCGTAAGGCCAAGACCCCAAGGCACACCACAACACTTGGTGGTGTCTGCAGGATAGGTGAGGAGAAATGGCTTGAGCATTATGGCCAACAACCCAAAGGCACACCCCAGTGCCTGTCAGTCTCTGCAGGTGTGGGTTGGCATCAGTTCAATACTTCACTGCCATTCCTATTATGCAGTTCTCTGACTCCTGCACTACCAATGCCAATGCCAGCAAGACAACATTCGCATTGACAAATGCTTGTTATGTAAGTTCCTGTCATGCACAGTAAGCCTTTCTTTGTGTGTGTCCGGTGATGAAAGATCACTATCTCTGAGTAGAATAAAAGATTGCCACTAACTGACACACCGTGTATGAGTCTCTCCTGCACTGACCCACGGTATATCAGATTGATGATGAGGATTAACACCAGAACTTTCTACGAGTGCAACTGAAAGGTCATGTAAACTAATGCATTTTTTTTTATTATTTAAACTGCCCTGTAAATCTTTCCAGCTCTGTGCATCTATTTTCTGTTCCGTCGGGACTTCTTATCTGTCCCTCTTTGCCTGACCACTTAAAACCTCGTAAATTCCTTAGGTGCACACTCTGGGTACAGATTTAACTACACACAGATAAAACAGAAACCTAAAGAGCTGTTTGTTACTATGATGTTTTGAAAAGACACAACACAGCAAATAGCAGGGCTCCATGAAGCACATGAATTATGGCTCCAGTCTGACACCTACCATTCCTTTGGTGCATCTCGGCTGTTATACTAAGTCAGACTGCCCATACTGTAGCAATAAAACGCAGCTCAACAGCCTCTTGAGGCACACCTCAGCAATTGCATCACACACAAGAGAAAAAGCCAGATAGACACTTTTGTTTTGTGTGTGGACACTGCAGCTACTGAGCACTTAACCACAGACATCATGACTGCAACTGGCAGAGTACCTGAATTTGATGAATGCAAGGAAACATTTGATTTATATCTAGAGCGTTTCAACACTGGCTTAAGGCAAACAAAATAGCAGAAGATGAACAAGTAGATGTCTTCCCAGCAGTCTTACAACCACAGATTTATGCCCTCTGCAGAATTTAACAGCCCCAGCTGACATCCTGACCGTGACATATGTGCAAGTCACGAGGCACTTGCAAGGCATTTCAAACCCAACCCTTTCTCATTGCTGAATGGTACACCTTCTGTCATCGCAGCCAAGGAAAAGGAACCTACAATATTTCTGACTACATCATCGCATTAAAGCGTATAGCATGCACTTATGAGTTTGGCCAGTCCTCGGATGATGCCCTCCAGGATCGCTGCGGTCTGAGAGGAAAGCTTACAGAAAAAGCTTTGGGAAAAGAAACTAGACTTTAAAACAGCTTGTGACATTGTAGTCATTATGGAGCTCGCTCAAAAGGCTCTAAGCTCACTGGGACATTCTGAACCCCAAAGAGGTGAAGTTCATAAGGTTACCCATACCCTAGAACAGAAGGGACATGCCACTCCACACAGTGGTCCATCACATGCTCATCAGCAACCCCAAACTTTTAGGAAGCCTGCACCACAGGGCATTTCTGCAAAGTCAAAACCATGTTACTGATGTGGAGGTAACCACCATCAAAGCACAAGCCGCTTCGACACAAGAAATGTCGCAGCTGTGGGAAAGTGGGTCACATACAAAGGGTGTGCAAAAGTACATCACGGACCGCTCTGCATGGTATGTCACAGATGGCACTGCAACCACTGAAACAGAAAATGAGGCATTGTGCCTGTTTATGGATTATGCAACAGGACAACCAGAAAGGAATTTGCCTCCAGCTTGAGCTAGCAGGCAACCCAGTGAGCATGCAGCTAGATCCGGAGCCTCGGTATCTCTATGGCGAGAGAACATCTAGAGAGAAACTTCAGCAGTGCCCATTGCAACCATCATCTATTCATCTCTCGACTTACATGGGAGAGCAAATCCCTGTCTAGGGAAATCCAAGTGCTAGTTGTGGCACATGGACAGCTGGTTCTGATTTCAATATGATATTTTTCTACAGTATAAAATATGCAAGGGAGTGTCTGTCAGGAGGAACTACTATCTTGCTGAGATTGACGCATCAAACCCCCAGGGATAAGTTCAAAGGACAGGACGTAGGTTAAACTACAGATATCTGAGGTGCAATTATCTTGTTAGTTTGCTTTGAAGCCAGGAACCAAGATATTCATTTTATAATGCCCTCAGGAAATCCTGTGATTTGCACTAGGTATCATGAGGAAAAGGTGCATATGCCTGTGTATGGAATATCTTCCAAGGAAGCTACTGATTACATCAAAGAGACTTTGATGTTTGTGTGAAACAGGTCCCAGACTAAATGGGGAAGTCCAATATGCATTTGTTTGGACCGTCATCCCAGGAAGCCAGGGATTGCATCAAAGAGCCTTTGATGTCTGTGGAAGCAGATCACAGACTGGTATTGAGGAAGTCACATGAAGAGGAGATCACTGATGTCACCTATTTTGTTAAAATATCTTATTAAGGACATCCTGTGTTATAAAATGTAAATTTTAATACACCAAGCGGAGTTAGGTGACCTCAGAGAGAGGCTGGCACAAGACTGCTTTTAGGTATACTGAACAAACCTCACAGAGACATTCATTTCCTGACTGAGAAAAGAGGAACATCGAAGCACTGAAAGATTAAGAAAGTAAGGACATTAGAGAGACCAGTCTGAGTGTATGGGTTGTAGGAATGTGTGCTTTTAAACCTGTTTTGTTTTAAGATTTACGTGTTGAGTATCTTGTTCTGTATTTACTGTTTTCCTATTTTACCTATTTTAAAGTAAAGATATATATTTTAAAAACAGAAACTGCCTGGTGTGCCTTGAAACTTCTGTTTTTATATAAGTGAAGCTTAGATGGTTATAGTTGACACTGTGCATGAGCTTATTGTGGTACCAAACTGGGAAACAGATAAGAGTTCTCTAGGTCTTGCATAGAGTTCTAAGGATTCATTTGTAATACCTGGTTAGGTGCCCATAGGCAAAGATATCTGGTCCCCCGAAGACAGAATTATCTGAACCTGACAATTGAGTGCCGCTAACAAGAGGTTATCAGTTTGAATCCTCCAGAACGTGGGACAAAGGTGACTCAAACCCACAAAACAGACAAGAGGTTACCTTGTTCTGTTAACTGTTCACAATTCTACGCTCAGAGGTTGGCACTTTGGGAGTAGAGGGCCGACCTGCTGAGTGGGTTTGTGACACTAGTCACCTACGAAGGAGAAATGTGGACCTTGTCTCTGGTGGTGGTACAAGGAGAAGGCCTGCATTACTAGGCAGAGACTGGCTCATGCAGATCAGATTGAACTGGGAAATGATCTTCAGCTTAATCTGGCCAAAAAACACCGCAAGATGTGCTAAACAAAATATTGGATACACATTGTCCTATTTTCCAGGATGGTTACGGCATGATCCGGGATTTCAAGGCAAAGATCTGAGTGCAACCGGAGCCGTTCCAGTTTTCCACAAGCCTCAACCAGTACCATATGCTTTAAGGAAGCTGTAGAGAAGGAACTGGACCTTCTCGAAAGTCAGCTGGTATCTTCTCTGAATAGAGGAGCAACTGGGCTGCCCTATCATTGTGGTACCGAAACGAGACAAGGCAGAGAGTTGTGTGGTGACTACAAGGTTACAGTGAACCACCGATACAGCAAGATCCATACCCATTACCCAGTGCAGAAGACTTGTTTGCTACACTCTCTGGGCAAGTTCTTTAGCAAGTTGGACTTATCTTTTGCATACCAGCAATTGGAACTGGAACCAGAATCGGAACCATATCTAACCATTAACACCCACAAGGGACTTCACCAATATCATCGCCTGTCATACTGTATGGAGTTTCCACAGTGGCAGCAATTTTCCAGAACACAGTGGACCAGATACTGCATTGACTGGACCATGTAATATGCTTTATGGATGATATCTTGGTAACCGCACCCACAATGGAAGAGCATCTGACAGTCTTGGACCACGTTCTGACCAGACTGCAGCGGTATGGACTGAGGTAAAGCTAGCAAAATGCCAATTCCTGCAGAATTCTGTTGAGTACTTAGGTCACGGATTGACGCCCAAGGCCTACGCCCAACAGACAGCAAGGTGGATACTATAGTCAAGGCACCTGCACCAACAACTGTGACAGAGTTAAGACCATCCTTAGGCCTCTTGAATTACTATGGACAGTCCCTAGCTCATCTGTCTACATTGTTGCAACCACTCCATGACTTGCTACAGAAAGAAGTTCAACGAATTGGTCCCCACAGTGTGAGGAAGCATTCCAGGCTTGCAAGAAATGTCTTCTAGGCAGCAAATGGTTAACGCAGTATGACCCAGCCAATCCTCTGAGGCTGGCATGCGATGCGCCACCATATGGAGTGGGCTGTCATCTCACATGTGTTACCTTCTGGAGAAGAATACCTGACTGCTTTTGCTTCCGGACATTGTCCCCAAGTGAAAGAAACTATGCTCAGATCGAGAAAGAAGCCTTGAGCATAATTTTCGGTGTCAAGAAGTTCCATAAGTACTTATGCGGATGGACATTCACTTTGCTAACAGATCACAAGCCTCTACTGGCAATTCTGGGACCAAAGCTGCAATACCAACTCTCGCAGCACTCTGTATGCAGCGATAGGCCCTGATTTTGTTCAGCATGACTGACATTGAATACCGGCGTTCTCAAGATCACGCAAATGCAAATGTCTTGTCGAGAGTGCCATGCAAGGATGCTACTGCGAAGGAAGATGATTCAACAGTATTCTGTCTTTCACATCTCGAGGACTTAGCAATTGCTTCCAGGAAGTCGCAGCAGAGACACGGCGAGATCCTGTCCTCTAAAGTCCTAGATTTCACCCTAAATTGTTGGCTCTAACTTCAAGAGACCAAATCTCTGATCTTTCTTAGACAAGAAGGACCAGTTGTCCATAGAGTAAGGCTGTGTTCTGTGGGAGCTCGAGTTGTGATACCTCCAAAGTTCCACAAGAGGTTATCTTCTGACTTACATGACAGTCATCCTGGAATCTCGAATTAAGGCATTGGCCAGAAGATGCCTCTGGTGGCCAGGACTTGATCAAGGGTGGGTGCCCCAAGACTGGAAGGTGGCGCATGTAGTGCCTATCACAGGGGGATCAAGGAGGTGGCAGGGAACTACAGGCCTGTCAGCCTGACACGGTGTGGTGGGCAAGGTGATGGAGGGCATTGTCAAGGAGGCTAGGGGGACCTGGATAAGTCAGGGTGCCTGGACGATGAACAGCATGGATTCATCCTGGGAAATCGTGTCAGACAAACCTGGTGGAGTTCTATGACTGGGTGACAAGTGCCTTGGACCTGGGTAGACCAGTGGATATCCTCTTTCTAGACTTCAGCAATGCATTTGACTCTGTTCCTCACGTGGGCCTGTTGGATAAGCTAGGAGAATGGGGGTGAAACCAGATGATCAGATGGATAGCAATTGGCTCCAGGACCGGACCCAGAGGGTGGTCGTTGGTGGGATAGTCTCATCCCCAAGGAGGGTCATTAGTGGGGTCCCACAGGATCAGTCCTTGGGCCCCTTCTGTTCAATGCCTACGTATCTGACATAGGACAGAAATCAGGAGTGAGATGGTCTCTTTGCAGATGACTCGAAACTGGGGCGGTGGTGGATGGGAGGAGGGAGGGTGGCCTGCAGGGGACCTGGAGGCTCTGGAAAGATGGTCTAGAAAGTGGAAGCTGAGGTTCAATGCAGGGAAATGCAAGGTACTCCACCTGGGGCCAGAAACCCAGGCCAAGTGTACACCGGGGATACTACAAGTCTCAATGGCTGAGAGGGACCTGGGGTGGTGGTGGATGTCAAGATGAACAACTCTGAGACTTGTAGGAGGCAGCAGCCAAGGCCAACAGGATGCTGGGATGCATCGCTAGGGGATCACCTCCAGAAGGAGGGAGTGATACTCCTCTGTATAACTGCTTGGTGAGGCCGCACCTGGAGTACTGCGTGCAGTTTGGAGGCCACACTTAAAGAGGACATTAACCTCCTGGAGAGGATCCAGAGGAGAGCAACCAAAATGATTTGGGGCTTGGGGACAGGACCTATGAGGAGAGGCTCGAAGAGCTAAATATGTACACATTGGAAGAGAGAGAAGAGACCGGGGACATGATAGAGGTCTTCAGGTACATGAAGAGGGTAAATGGGGAGGAACAGTCAGGGTGCTTTGAAGGAAGGAGGAAGGGGCACTAGAGGGCATGGGTGGAAGCTGGAGGGGAAGATTCAGGGAGAAAGGAGGAGGTGCTACTTCACTGAGAGGATGGTGGAGCTATGGAATGCACTACCTAGGGGGCTGGTGGAGGCAGAGACAGTGGAGGGGTTCAAGAGGGGTGGGACAGGTACAGGGGAAGGGTTCTGGAAGCAAAATCCAATGCAGCAAGAATATCCGGGCAGGGAAGGGAGAAGCCAGAGAAGGCGGGGGGACAGCAAGGTCAGCCACCCAGGGTGGGGGCTGACCAAGCAAACAGACACGAAGGACCGTTGGGCCTATTCTGCTGGCATTTAGTATGTTAGTAAGATAGCCAACATCTTGTCAACCAATGTGCACCATGTGTGGCTGCCCGTAACCAACCTGCTAGCACACCCTGCATCCTTGATCCTCACGAGGTCTGGCCCATCGGTGTAGCGGTTGGATTTCCACTGCGATGCGGTGACCCGGGTTCAGAGCAGACTTCGGGTCGCTGGAAGACGGCCGGGAGAGAGGCTTGGCGTCCAAGCACTACTTTCACTTTTCTGGGGAAGGGAGGGCTCCAAGGTCCACCTTGTCTGACCCGAGGCGGAGGCCGAGATACAACAAGTCCTGCAGTTAGCAGGAGGGCCAGTGGGAGCTGTGTGGTGGGCGTCAGCGCTGAGTGCCTTGATGTCAGGGCACACACCACACAGAAAAAAATGGAGGAAAAATACAGCTGGAGCAGCGGGTGACGGAGCACCAGTACTGACCTGTATTGCGTCTGCCTGCCTGACCACCGGGGACTCGGATGAAATACAGAATATTTTGGGTATCCGGCCCTCCTGCCCGCATCCATCTAACGCTGTAGCCACATCTCCATGGGGAACCCCTGGGGATTCAAGTGAGGAAGTCGTGGGTAGTACTTAGGTGTCTCCTGAAGAAGCAGAGTTCCAGGGTGGGAAGGAGGACAAATCAAAAGTTAAAAAAAAAAAAAATCCTTGGTCAGGGCTACCACACCGTGGGATCACATCCATGTCGACTATGCTGAGGTGGACAAACACTTCTTGGTAGTAACTGATGTCCACTCCAAATGGCTGGAAGTATTATCCACACAAGTCACAACTACTGAAAATACTATAGACCTTTTGAGATGACTTTTCACCTCTTATGGACTACCATGGGAGTTAGTGTCAGACAATGGTCCCAGTTTTCTTCCCTGTCTTTAAACTGTTCTTAAAAGCAGAATGGTGTCCGATATATTTTGACTCCTCCTTACCATCAAGCATCAAATGGTGCAGTCGGAAGAGCTGTACAGACATTCAAAAAGCTTGGAATAAACCTGATTCACGACAAGTACCTACAGCTCCCGCCAGCCGGTGGCGTCGAGAAGGTTCAGGTGCTGGATGCCACACCTCGTGCCACACGTGACCAGGTTGGGGCGGACCGGGCTGCGGGGTTGGCAGAGGAGGAGGAAAGGATCGCGTGACTGGAGGACAACTCTCCTTTCCTGGGAGGGAGGGATACTATCCTGTCATCCGGCGACCCCAGTGGAGACTGGAGTCTAGCAGCAGTCAGGATCCAGCAATGGGGATTGGCTGCAGCGGCTGTCCTCTGGGCATGTGCAGGAGCATGCATTGCGCTGAGTACATTGCATTGCCGGGCGAGGGGCCTCAGAGAAAATCCCCATCTGTGGAGATACCATTGAGCCACACTCCAGATCCAGTCTCTCTCTGTCTCTCTGCCAGGGCCTACTGCCCAGCCGGGCACATTTGATTGTAGGTAGAGTGCCCTGGGTGGATAGGGTAGCCCCACCTTGGGGGTGCAGAGCCGGGGTGAGAGAGAGAGCTCAGGATGGAGGTAGAGCTCATGGGGCCAAGGATGCCGAGAGAGTTCACCGCACAAAAACAGTTAAAAAAAAAAAAAAAAAAAGTACCTACAGCTCAAAGACTGGCTTGTTTTCTGTTTGTTTACAGAAACCTCCTCTCACAATCACAGAGCGAACACCTGCTGAACTGTTCCTAAACGTCAACCTCGACCCGTTTGTCATTGCTCAAGCCAGACTTGGATGACACTGTCGCAAAGCATCAACTACAACAGCAAACGGGTCATAACAAGTCAGCCAAGTCAGTATGGATTTTTCATCCTGGGAGAGGGTGATGGTTCAAGACTGTAGACATCCCAAGGGTTCTTGGATTCCTGGGTAGTGACTGAAACTCGTGGAGCTTTGACTTATGCAGTTTGTGTGGGACAGCGACTTGTTCACGTACATGTGGATCACCTGCTGCATTCCAAGGTTTCAGCAAATGCAGCAGAAGGCGTCCACTTCATATGAGGACAGTGACACAGAGGACTTTGCTCCTACCGTCAAGTTCCACGGAGCCGTGCCAAATAATAATGAATCTCCTGTTCCATCAGCAGCAGTTATTCCAGCCCGCAGATATCCCCTGAGGCAACGAAGACCACTACAAAGACTTGATCTCTAAAGTCATGTAATGAACTTGTACCTCTGTGTAACTGAACTCTTACTTGTACTGTTACTTAGTTAATGACAAGTTCTACAAGGGCAGAATAATCCCTGAACTTGTTTCTGGGTACTGAACAGTCTACTTGACCTGGAAGTTACAAATGTTACTGTTGAAGTATTTTAGACAAGTTTCTGTCAAGGGGAGGAGTGTAGTATATGCCTGGATATGTTTGATAGTATATACATGGAAATATATGGTAGGAAGTGGATTAGAGTTGTAGTTTATACACATGGGTATTGTAGTCTGTTATATATGTAAGTTCCTGCTATGCGCAGTAATCCTTTCTTTGTGTATGTCCAGTGATGTAAGACCACTATCTCTGAGTAGAATAAAAGATGGCCACTGAACTGACACACGTGTATGAGTTTTCTTGCACTGACCCACAGTATCACAGTCCACATGGAGTATTTGTTTTCTGTGCACGAGACTGTGAATATATTCCGTTTATTTCCGTGTACTAAATAATTATTACCAGACCTTTATTAGCCAAATGACAAAAGCCAAGGTATAAAAATCATTGATATTTGATCTGTACAGCTTACAAAGAAGGCCGCTCGAGAGTGCTATATCCAGTTACATCATTTAGTACAAGAGAAGCAAACCACCCCAGCACCCTGTGTTAGCAGAAAACATATGTAACCAAAATGCTTTAGGATTTTTGAATTTCCAGTCATGATGTTTATGTGCCAGTTTTAGAATTTTAAAAGCTGACTATCCGCCTTTTTCTTTCCCTCACTTGAAGCAAGAGAGGCTGCTGATTGATAGTGCCCCCAATGTGTAGCAATTTGTATTGAAACATAGTTTGTTAAAAAAAAAAAAAAATCGTAAATGAATTCATACTGAAAGAGTGTTTGCAAGCTGCCGGTTGATTGTACTCCTGCTAGCACTCAGTACAGTCCGACTTGGAGTCCCCAGCGGGTGCCACGCTTACTGCCAGCTTCCGGCGACTGCACTTTCTTTTTATTCATCATGTATGTGGTATGGAAGGTGAATGGATTTATGGCAGTGTTTTTTGGGGTGGGATTGTTTTGTAGTCACAAGAGCAGCAACAAGGAGATGGGAAACCTACAACTGAGAGGAAGAGGGCACCAGAGCGTAGTTGTGACCAGATTATGCAGGTTTGTTTTTTCCAAATTGGAGTCAGTGTTTGGCTGTAGTGGTGGGAGTGACAGTGGGAATGAAATTCATGCCGGCAATAGTACTGTTATTAGCAGGCGTAAGTTGTTTAAAACTTTTGAATAATTTAATTTGCTGTCTTTACCTTTTTCAACAAGACTGGTATTCAGGAGAGAGAACACAGAGGGTTCCTGAAGGAAGGAGAAGTGATGAACTGCGGGGGTAACAGGATGTTTAAGCAGACTGGCACAATAAAAGAGCTGCTGCCAGGCAGGTAGCACAGGCGCTGGGGCTAGGTTGCTTCTTTTGTACTAAATTATTATGGAGGGAGAGGGCTACTGCTGAGTCACGGAGTCACCCAATAAGGGACCCCTGAGTTGAACAAGAGGGAAGGAAGGATTATCGAGGATGATGTGGGATCCAAGGGCGTGAGCAGGCATCAGTGCAATGGGAGACATGGAATTGGGTGGGGGTGGGGTGGCAGACACGGGGAGGCAGGGAGGGTGGTCAGCTGTAATGGGTTTGGGCGCCATCCTGCTAAGTAGAATGTGGGAGAAGGAGGCTGCCAATTATGTAGGCAGCTTCAGATGCTAGGAGATATGGCAATTAAGATGGGAGATGGAAAGAGGAAGTGGCTGGGAAGAGATAGAAGGGTGGGGGTCAGGGCTATCGCCTCCAAGTAGCGTAGTAGACAGGTTGGGTGAGGAGCCAAGGAGGACAACACAGGGTTTGGGGCATTCCGTGGCAGGGACTACAGGGGTATATGGTGGAAACTGACAGGTAGGAGCAGGAGGAATAAGCATTCAAGGCAAGGGGGTGGAGAAGGGATCAAGGAGGAAATTGGTGGGTAAGCACAAAAAGGTGACTCCTCAAACAGGTTTGCAGTATTGGCAGATTTGGAGGAACAGGGAAAAAATTAATGGATAAAGAAAGTGCGGAAGTCAGCAGAAGATCTAAGAGGAAGGTGGGGCAAGTGGGGATGTGGAGGGAGGAGGAGGCAGGGCAGAGGTGAGGGAAGTGGGCACACTGGGAGGAGGAGGAGGAGGCTAGTGGGAAAGGGCAGTCAGAGAGAGGCAGTTGAGCCACGGGGAGAGGCAAGAGGTGGGTAAGCAGGGGAGGGAGGAATTAGGCTTGGGGGATATGGGGTTTAGGGAGGACACAGCAGATTGAGCAAAATGAAAGGGGTAACAGAGAGGAAGTTATACTGGGTGACTCAGTGCAGAAGGGGTGAGATGGGAGGCAAGGGTGCAGGAAATAACCAGAGGTGGGTTGAGTGTATGCCAGGCATGATGGCAGGGAGGTGGAACCTTTCATACCCAAGTGTCTGGGGCAGGACAAGGAGAAACCTCACATTGTGGTGCACCTGGACCCAGTGATCTCGCAAGCTGTGAGATAGATGTGGTGCAGGAGAGGTGCTGGGAGGTGGGGAAGATCTGTGTGGAGGTAGGAAAGACAGTAGCTTTCTTGGAGGTACTTCCAGTCCCTAGGGTGAGTATTATTAGGAAGCTGAGGATCGAGGAGTTCAAAAGCGTAGCTGAGAGGTGGTGTGAAACAAATGGGTATGGGCTGGTGGAGGACTTGGGTAAGACATGGGACAACAAGGACCTATATGCCGTGACCGCTGCATTTAAATAGACAGGGTACAAGGGTCTTGAAGGATAAAATTAAGGAGTACCTAGTGTCACAAACCCACTCCAGCGGGTCAGCCCTCTACTCCCAAAGTGCCAGTCTCCGAGCACAGTCTTGTTAACAGAAACAGGGTAACCCTCATGTCTGTTTTGTGGGTTCGAATCAACCTTTGGTCTCAGTTCTGGAGGATTCAAACTGTGAACCTCTTGCTAGCTTACCCAATGCATAGGCTCAGATAATTCTGTTTTGGGGCCAGATATCTTTGCCTATGGGCACCTAACCAGGTGTAAAAAATGAACCCTTAAAACTCGAATAAAGACCTCAGATTACCCTACCTTTTTCCAGTTTGGTATCACCATTCAAGCTTATGCACAGTGTCTGCTTTAACCAATATACTTCACTTGTTAAAGAAAAGAAATTCAAAGACAGACCAAGTAGGCTCTAAAAATAGAGTTTTACTAAAATAGATAAAAGTATGTAAAACATGAAATACAGAACCATTATATCACAAGAACCATACAATCTTTTAAAAGAACAAGGTTTTAACAGTGCAATTTCTACTACAGTACTTAGATTTTGTCTCTCTCTACCTGTATACTTGCTTAAAGTGCTCAAAAATGTTTCTTTGTCAGACTGTAGATAAAAGTGTCTCTGAAGGATTAACAGAATCTGTTTAAAAACTTTCTTTGCCAACCCCTTTGTGTGAGGTCACTAGCTCCTCCTCTGTTTATGAAAAATCATACACCCAGGATATTTTATCATATTAGAAGGTAAGATAATTAAAGGGCACTGTCAGCTTTGCCCCTCGTTTTGTAGTACATCTCAATAAATGGGTCTATGGGCACATAATCACAAGGCATATGGTGTAGAATGCTTCTCCGTCAAGAAAAAGTGTCCAGGTTACCAATTTTGTAAAATTAGATCATTTGCCATTGCTGGCAGTCTGTCCTGCCACGGAGCTGATTAGTGCTGAGAGCGCTCGAGAATGCGCGTCTACCTGCGAGGCTTACAGCCTCCATTAGGCGTGTTATTCAGAAAGGCTCTGGTAGCTACAGATACAACCAGTACTAGTTTAGCTGCAAAATACTTCCCCATGCCGGTGCACAAATCCCGCACATGCACAATAGCAGTCGGAATAAGGTCTCGTGCATGCGCCGAATGTGTCACTGTGCGCATGCGTGGATTTGGGCACCAGCATGGGGAAGTATTTGCAGCTAAACTAGTCCTCAGTTTGTATCTGTAGTGACCAGGAGCCTTCTAATAACACATTCTAATGGAGGCTGTGCTCCCAGTGGATAGTGAAATATGTACAGCGGAAAGTTCCTTGTAGACGCCGCTGCTGTCGAGTGCGCTCTCGCACTGATCAGCTTCTGGTGGCAGGATGTTAGAAGTTGGACCGCCTGCAATGGCAGATGATCTTATTTGCAAGGCTGAAATAGCGGACGCACAACATGGGCATTCTGCTGTCTGCGATATATTATGAACTATTCGAGATATACCTAGCGAAGACACCAACAATCTGCTAAAACCCATCAGAAGAAACTCCTTTCCCGTGTGACTTCCCAATCAAGTCTGTAAATTTCCTTTACCTATAAGCAGTATCCTCTCCACACAGACATCAAAGCATTTATGATTTCGCGACAGGGTGCCATATAACCTGCACTCTTCCCCTAAGCGCCATAAAGGTTTATGATTTCCCTCTGCAACTACAGCTATAATTAACTTAAATAAATAGGAGATCCTTGATTAAGGCCTGTTCTAGTCTGTAATTAGCTTCTGGCCTTCCAGGTAACACCTTGTATCTAAAACCTGTGTGTGTGTGTGTGTGTGTCAACTACATGCTGTCTCAGCATCTCTCGTGAGAGACAGTCCATAACACATTTTATATTACAAAAATCATAGTGTACTCAGAACTGGCTGTCCACGTGTCACACCTAGCAGATAAACTAAATTTAAACTAGGAAGGGGTGCAGTAAGGTGTGCTTTCTCATAGGCACCATAAGAGGGCCATCAGGCCTCCCCTAGCAGACAAAAGGAGGGGCAGCAGGAGTGGGAATAGAGTAAGGCCAATGGGGGATGGGAAAAGGAGGGCAGGGAACAATGAGGCACAGGGATCACAATGAAAGGTACTCTTCTTGAATGCAAGGTGTCTGGCCAACAAGATGGTTGATCCTGGAACTAATGGCAGGAGGTGTGGACATAGCGGCCATCACAGAAACCGGGCAAACCAGTACCATGACTGGTAACTCATGATCCTTGGTACAGATTGTACCAGAAGGACAGGAAAGGGAAGGGGTGGTGGTGTTGCCTTATTTGTAAGGATGGGATAATATGCAATAGGGAGGAAGAGGAGGAGGAAGAGACAGAAGCCTTATGGATGCTTCTCCAGAACTCAAATGGGAGAAGGTTTTAAATTGGGGTGATGTTCTGGCCACCCTCACAGGACAAGGAGATAGACAGGGAACTGGGGAACCAGATCAGAAAACTAGGAGGTAGTGGTAACATTGTCATAACAGGTGACTTCAACCTGCCTGGAGTGGACTGGAGTACCCGACTACCACCTGTGCCAGGGAACAGGTCTCTGGAAGCTTTCAGGACAGTTTTCTGATGCAGGAGGCCACACCGCCAACTAGGGAGGGTGCCATACTGGACCTGGTGCTGTCAAATGGAGAGCAGGTCAAGAGGTAGCAGTGGAGGACCCCTCGCGGTCAGTGACCACTGCACAATATTGTTTTGCCTTATATGGGTAAAGAGTCAACCAAGATGAGGTGGTAGACTTCAAGAGGATGGATTTTAAAAGAATGGGGACATTCTGGTAGGGCACCTGGCAAAAATCAAGTTGAAAATGGATATGGAGCTGAAGTGAAGTGGTCCATCATTAAGTTAGGTCTGAACGAAGCCACAAACGCCTATACAGAGACCCAGAGTAAAGGTCCAGAACCAGGAAACCAAGCTGGTTCAACAAGGAAGTGACAGCCAAGGTGAGGGAAAGAGGGCAGCCTATCAGATGTACATGCCTATGAGAGGGAGGAGGATAGGGAAATTTCAGTGCAATTCAATTCAGGTTTATTGCAGAAAAACTCCATTGATCAAGCTCATTTACAAGGAGGTCCTGTTTACAAATCATTGGCAGGTAGCAAAAAGAAATAAGGGTAGGCGGTATGCACACAGCGTAGAACAATGAAACATAGATGTCACAAGTAGTGAGATAATTCCATGATGGTAAAAGGATACAGTACAAACATCTTTACATAACAGCAATAGGAAGTAAAATGCATAACATTTACATATTGGCATCAGAGAAAGAGTAGGGGAACTATAATAAGGTGCATAAAGCATTGAAGTACATGCTTGGCTGCATTGGGAGCAGAGAAGAAGTTAAGTCAGAGGGAGAATTGAGTGGGGAGGGAGAACAGCTAAACTATAAGGGAGGTTTACTTATAGACCGAGAAGAACAGTAACATGTAGGGGAGGACTGAATGGATGGAGAAGTTGATGGAAGGTAAGAGGGTACCTGGGAGGGAGAATGATAGGGGTGGGGAATGGTGGGAGGAGGGGTAGGGAGAGATGCTGTAGTGTGAGGGAGGTATTGTAGTATGAGGAGAGGTTGGAGGTGTGGAGGGATAGTAGTAAGCGTGCATGAGGAGCACACAGTGTCTGAGTTAGATGGGAGAGGGGAGGAGGGGGAGAAGCAAGGAGGAAATAAAAAGTAGTGAAGATTAGAATAAGTGCACATGTGTCTGGGGTAGAGGTGGGAGGGGTTGGGAATGGGATGGAAGGGGATGGGGATGGGAGGAGCGGAGATGTGAGGGAGAGGGTAGCAGGAGGCGAAGGAGGAGGGAGTGCAAGAGCAGGGGCAGAGGGACAGGGAGGTAGGAGGGTGATTGGGAGTAGGAGGGAGGGGAGGAAGGGGTGGGTGGGGAGGGGCAGGGGTTAATAGGGTGGGTGGGAGGAGAGGAGGCTAAGTCCTATAGCAGTTACACACTTTAAGTTCTCTTGTGGGTAGGGATTTGAAAATGTTTAAATTGACAGTGCTGGTAAGCAAGGACCGCCCTGAAGTCTGTTCCAGGCTGCAGGAAGCAAAGAGACAGCGCTTTTACTGTAGGAATGCGGGTCCTAGGTGTGTCCAGGTGGATATAGGCTGATTTCCTCAGGGAGTAAGTACTATGGGACATATAGATGAGAGAGAAATATACCCAGGGGCTTGTTTAAGAGTAGTTTGAGTGTCCACGTACCATGGTGAATTAAGTGCCTGGTTGACAGAGCAGTCCATTGCGATTGCGTAAAGGTTGCAGTGGTGTGTTCGGTGGGGGCATTGGGAGCAATATGTGCACAGTGGTACAGAACATCAATTTATGCAAACTGGCTGCTGACATGCAGTTATAGAGTATATCGCTGTAGTCAAGGAGAGGGATGAATGTCGCTTGGACGGGTCTTAACCTAGCCACGGGGAAAGAGTGCTCTATTTTAAGAAAAAATCCTAGCCTGATTTTGAGTTTGTTAGCGAGACTCTATATGAATGTTGAAAGACAGCTTGCTGTCAATCCATAACCTAAGTATTTAAATTTGTCAACCTCCTCTAGAGTTTCACCTAGGGTGGGTATGATAGTAGCAAGCTTAGTATTTGCGGGGGATGTGGATTTGCTGTTGAGAGTAAAGAACATGGCTTTCATTTTTTGTTTGCTTGCATGTGCAGAAACATTATGTGACAGCTTAGGAGAAGCAGGTAGTGGAGGTGCGGCACTGTGGCGGCCAATGGCGCCACTGCTTTTTGGGCTTCGCCGTCTGTGCCCGATGCGGTGGCACACTGCTGCTGACACTAGTTCTGCAAGCTGCCACCAACTTGAAATGAATTGCCGCTGCAATGCGGAGCAACTCATCATTGCAGGGCAGAGCCTTGTCTGGTGTAACATTTAAGAAACATGGTGGCGGTTGTGCCATCCGCCTCTCACACACAGTGCGTTTACATGTGGTGCAGATTTCCGACCCGATGTCGAAGTGCTAAGCCCCTATCAGTGCTCCTTCCCAGTTCATTTGCCATTGGGGAGCCCAGTCCCGTCGGCATAATGCCCCCTGTTAGTAGTGTGCTGATAGGGTGCCAACTCCCGCGGCTCCAGTCCACCCCCGCCAACAAACACCCAGGTGGCACGCAGACTTCAGCCAGGGTTGGTTTTGATGTATAGAGGCGTGTCATCCGTGAAAAATGAAGCTTGGAATTGACAATGTTAGAGTCTAGGGTATTTATGTATAGTGAAAAAGTATAGGACCAAGAATTGAGCCTTGTGGAACACCCTTGTAATGGGAAGGGGTCTGAGAGGAGACCATCAGCTCGGTTTTGTATTCTGCCTGAGAGGTAGCTAGAGAATCATTGTACTGTAGAGGCAGAGCTGCCTAAGTTTGATAGGCTATGGAAAACAAGGTTGTGGTTGACGGTGTCAAATGCTTGCTAAGGTCAAGAAAGATGGCACCTGTGACTTGTTTGTTGTCGTGGCTGTGAACTAGTCATTGGTAACCTTAGCAAGGGGAGAAATGGTGCTGTGGTTTGCCTGAATCCTGACTGGGCAGGATTGAGCTGGGAGAAGTGTTCTAGGTGTTCTCTGAGTTGAAAATAAATCAGTTTTTCTAGAAATTTGGATAAAACTGGCAGGGTGGAGATGGGTCTGTAGTTATTTGGATCACAAGGGTTGCCAGATTTGAACAAGGGTAGAATATGTGCTGACTTGCAACAGATGGGGACTGTGGTGGTAGAGATAGAGAGTTGAAGATGTGGAGGATGGGTGCTGTCAGTTGATGGAAGCCTAATTTAAGGAAGGCAGGTGCTGTCAGTTGATGGAAGCCTAATTTAAGGAAGAAAAGCTCAATCGCGTCTAAGCCATCTCCCTTTCTGGTGTCAGTTTTGCTAAGGAGATCTTCCACATCTTTGTAAGAGATGGGATGAAGCTGCAGGGTGTGTGGAGAGGGGATGCAATGAGGCGAAGGGATCAGGGAGGGCAGGATAGTACATCATAGGGGAGGAGTCAAGGCCAGTTCAGCAGTGGCAAAGTGTGAATTAAGTTCCACAAGGATGCTGTTTGGTCTTGATTTCGACTCCCTGAGCACAGAGCTTGGTAGGGATAGAGGGCCCTTCTCGGCGTGCTTCAGTAGATTTAATGTTCTGCCATATCTTGGCTGAGTTCCTTTGGCTTGCTCAAGGGATTCAATGTAGAAATCAGCCTTAGCAGTGTGAATTAATTTGACACAGGTGTTCCTTGCAGCTCTAAATGTCTGCCATTTGGTTGAGCACTTGAGCGCCTGGCGGCGGGACCAGAGCTTATCACCATTGGTTAATGCGGCCTTGAGGTCAGGTGTAAACCAGGGATGGGAAAATTACGGATTATGGTTTTAATAAAGGCGTGCTTACTTGCCAGAGAGGTTAGGTTGTCATTGAGGACAGTGATGGCGTCATCAACTGATTTAGCTAGGTTGAGGCTTTGCCACTTCATGCAACTGAGGTCGGAGAGGTAGTTGTCAGCATTGATGCAACGAAAACTGCGCTAGTAATAAACTTGGATGAGGAAGGGTGTTTTGGATGGGATCTGGTGCAGACTATTATCCCATGGTCACTCAGGTCATTGTGGAAGGCGGCAATGTGTGGATTTTATGGGGTGATTAGTCATGATGTCCAGGATGGAGCTGTTTACCTGGTTATGACTATTGGTCTGGGTAGGTTCAGAGATGAGCTGAGAGAGGCTGAGCTCATCACAGAGTCTTTGAGCCCACTTGATTTTGGGAGAGCCAATCCAGGTTTACACATGGAAATCCAGGAGGCAGGAAGGGTCAGGGCAGCTAAAGCTGCAAATGAACTAAGATTAGCAGAGGGATCATGGAAGGTGAAATGACTTCTTTTATATACAAAGGAGAAGAAGCAGTAAGAAGAGGATTGTTAGAATTAAGAAGGGGAGGAAAACAGTGAAGAGCAGGCAGAGGTGCTGAATGAGTATTTAAGCTCTGTCTTCACTAAGGAAAAGTACAGACCAATGCCACAGGGAAGATTAGGAAAAACATGGGGAGATGAGACAGATAATGTAATTAATGAGGATAGGGTCTAAGAAGGTCTCAGGACCCTTAAGGTGGACAAGGCACCTGGCCCAGATGGCATACACCGAGGATCCTAGGGAACTGGTGGCCCCAGCGGACCTGTTTAACACGTCACTGGTGGCCGGGGTGATACCTCGGCACTATAGAGCGCACGTGTGGTGTCACTCCACAAGAGTGGGCCCAGAGATGAACCTGGAAACTCCAAGCCAATCATCCTAACCTCCATCATAGGCAAGTTAATGGAGACCATTCTAAAAGAAGCTTGTGAACTTTCTGGAGGTTAACGGTCTCCAAGACACTAGGGCAGCATGGGTCTGTCTCATGGAGATCCTGTCAGGCGAACATGATGGACTTCTTCGACTGGGTCACTAGGTCCAGTCGACAAAGGTCAGGTGATGGATGTCCTGTACCTGGACTTCAGTAAAGCCTTAGACTCCATGTTGCTTGGAGGCTGCTTAGCAAGCTGGGTAACCTGGGAGTCTGGGACAAGTTATGAGGGTGGGTAAGAAGCTGGTTGCAAGATAGAAACCAGATGGTGATGGTGGGGAATTATCAAACCTAGACCTGTGACCAGCGGGCTGCAGGGCTCGGTACTTGGACCAGTGCTATTCAACATCTTTATTGGGGACATAGCAAAGGGTGTCAGTAGCAGAATCTGCCTGTTTGCTGATGATACTAAGCTCTTTGGAAGGGTGGACAGAAAGGAGGGAGATAGGAGTTCAGGAGAACCTGGCCTGGCTGGAGAGGTGGTCTGGCGTCTTGACAGGGTTCAGTGCTAAGAAATGCAAGGTCATACACCTGGGGGCTAGGAACCTGAGAGCCAGCTAGTATCTGAAGGGGAGCAGGTGTCCAGCATGGAGGAATAAAGGATCTGGGGTGATAGTCTGGGCAACATGAAGCACTCTGCGCGGTGCCCAAAGGCAGCAGCCAAAGCAAATAAAATGCTGGGATGCATTGCCAGAGGAATCACCTCCAGGAAGGAAGAGGTCATTCTGCCCTTGTACAGGTCATTGATGAGGCCACACCTGGAGTACTTTAGTACTGAGTGGAGTGCATTACTGGCACCCTTATTTGAGGGACATCCATCTGCTGGAGGGTCCAAAGGGCAGTCAGAATGATCCAGGGCATGGGGAGAAACCATATGAGAGGCTGAGGGAGCTCGATATGTACTCCCTAGAGGACAGAAGGAAGAGTGGGATGTGATAGAAACCTTCATGCCTTTAAAGGTATAAAGTCAAGTCATTTTATTTTTAAAAGCGCTCTTCAAAAAACCAAAGTGCTTGTACATAAATAATAAAATCAAACGTCAAAATCCAATAATTAAAAATGATAATATTAATAACAGGGCAGCAAAATTTAATAAACATCAGAAATGCTAAACTAAATAAATATGTTTTCAGCAGATTTAAAAGCCTCAGCAGTCAGGCACCCTCTAACCTGATGAGTGTAGAGATTCCACAGGGTCGAGACTACAAATGCAAATTCTTTGGCCCCAAGGTCTTTAAATGGACCCTGGGAACCTCTAGCAATCCCTCATAGGTGGAACGGAGCATGAGGGGTGGTAGGGACAAAGGACATCTTGCAAATAACACGATCCATGTCTGTATAGGGCTTTGTAGGTCAAGCAAACCGACCTTGAAGGTGATCCTCCACTGCACTGGCAGCCAGTGCAATCCACGGAGCACAAGTAAGACATGGCTAGAGCTAGATAGATCACTCAACAACCTGGCTGCCGTATTCTGCACTAGCTGCAGGGGTGGATATCCACCCCGTTAGCCCTACTTACAGAGCATTGCAGTAATCAAGGTTGGAGGTCACAAGGCATGGACCAGCGTTGGAAGATCATCAGGCGGAATGAGGTGTTTTATCCAGGCGATATTCCTCAGATGGTAAAATGAGGTCTTGATGATGGCCGACACCTGAGATTTAAGCGTCAGCCCACCATCAGCATAACGCCCATATCCACTCCAGTCAGAGGTGATTAACTGGCTGCCCCCAGCCAAAGCCCGGATAGATGACCAGAGGTAGCACCTCTACCTGATGACCTGTTTCCACAACCAACACCACAGTCTTGCCCATGTTCAACCTCAACCAGTTGGCACTTTCGTCCAGTCTTGAATCACAGTGAGACAGTTGTTAATGACCGAGACAGCTTTATCCTGTTCAGGAGCAAAGAACATGTATAGCTGAGTATCATCTGCATAGCAGTGAAAACTCAGCCCATACTGCCTTATAATGTACCCAACAACAGAATATACACATAAACAACATGGGAGATAAAGCGGAGCCCTGCAGTACCCCACAGGCCAGGAGAGGGGCAGGGAAAAATCCTGACACCACTCTCTGGCTCCTGCCCATGAGCAAAGAGTGGAGCCACCTGAGACTGTACCAGACAGTCCACAGACCATCTGCAAGCTCTCCAATAACATCCCATGGTCCACGGTGTCAAACGCTGCAGAGATCAAGAAGAACCAAGATCGAGCGGCTCTTCCAGTCTCTTGCTATAAAAGATCACTAAGTACCGAACAATTGCGTCTTGGTACTATGTCTCTTCCTGAAACCAGACTGGAGGATCATAGACATTGTGGGTGGTAAGATGATCCTCCAGTTGCAACATGACTACCTTCTCAATAACCTTGCCCACAAAAGGCAGGTTAGAGACAGGTCTGTAGTTAGTGAGACAGTCCGAATTAGAGGAAGATTTCTTCAATAGAGGTGTCATCACTGCCTCCTTCACGGGTCAGGGAACACCCTGTCTCCACGAGCACCAGACTATCTCTGCTAGGACTGGTCTGATGACCTCAACACCCCACAAGGAGGCTGGTAGGACTTGGGTCCAAACTATAGTAAGTCAGTCACATACCCTGGACTATCTTCACAATGTCCGTGATCGCCAGCTGGTCAAAGTCAGACCAGACAAACTGGAGCTGTCACCTCCGCACGACCACTGCAACACTCTGAGCATGCTGCATGGATTTCTGACCTGATGGTGAAAGCCTCATCTGTGAAGAATCGAGCAAACTCGTCATACTTAAACTGTGAAAACACTCTCCGATTCTGGAGACAGGTTGGATTGCACAACCTGCATCAACAGTTCGGAACAGCTCAGACAGTCGGTTTCTCGTAGTGGCACTCTTCCTGGACAGGAACTCTGCCTTCTTCACGGGAGACAGCTGACTGATAGTCCTTATAATGGGACATCAATCTGAGTTTATCATCAATAAGCGGTTCCTGCGATGCTCCAACCTCACCCCCACTTGCCTCAGCTCCTTCAAGGTAGCGGCGAGGAGAGCCGTGCCATTTGCCCATTCATTGTGAAGCCCTTGGGTATGGGAACCAGGCAGGAGGACCCCACTCCTGGGCCCATTTTACTCAGGGTGTCTTCAACAAGGTTGGAGGCGGAGGGCATCTTCAGTTTAAAGAGGAGAATACAAGGGGCACAGTCTGAAACTTGTTGGGGTAGATTTAAAAGGAAATGAGGCACTTTTCCACAGAGGATGTTGTCAAAATGGAATGAGCTACCGGAAGGTGACAAACACAGTGGGAACTTTTAAAAAGGGTGGGACAGGGTAAAAAGAGGTTGCAACAGGAGGAGGATGGGTGGGGAAGTGAGGGAAGGGAGGATATTGAGGGAGGAAGGTGGGGGGCAGCTCCAGTAAAATTGATTGGGCTGTGCACTCATGGCAGACTAGATAGACCATGGTGGCCTGCTTCTGCTGGCAAATCTTCCTATGTCTGTAATACAAAATACAACAGCGCCCTCTACTGCCAATGCCAGCAGTAGCGGACTACATCACACTAAATGTTTTATACATTTAAGTATTTACTGTAACTTTTAAAATGTTTTAAACTTTTTATTTTCTAAATTGCAGCACAAATCCTATTTTCTAAATGCAATAAATGCACTAAATGCACCATTTTAGCTGCCCTTCGGTGGTACAAGGATGAGACAGGGTTTGAATCCTGTCAGCCCCTACTTTCATAGTGGTGACTTTGAGCAAGTCATTTAACTTTCTTGTGCTCCCAGGTTGCACCTGGAAATGAGCTTCGGTTTAGTGTGCCTTTTCTGGTTAAACAATTCCTTCCCACTTACCTTCCTACAAGGCCATCTGCCTGTGGTATCAGATCTCTTAACGCCCCTTGGCAGATGGGTATAGTCCAGTACCACCCACCCTATTGGGTATTATTGCTTGCCTAGACTTGTCCAGCCAGGTGGGGCCAACTGGTTGGTAGGATAGCTAGACAGTACTTTCTGTGGTGGTGGTGGTGGGTGGCAGGACCCAGAACCCAGATGTCACAACTGAGCAGGATAAGCTCAACAATAGATACATGGAATGTGATGGCAGATAAGGCGCTGAGCCCACCGAGTCTGCCAGTTATGTTTAGTTTTTTATTATTGTTACTCTTATTATGCCCTCTACCTTACCCCCACGATTCCATTGTGCCTATTCAGGCATTTTTAATTCATTTACTGTTTTGCCCCACCACCTCCACTAGAAGGCTATTCTGGTATCCACCACCCTTTCTGGGAAAAAGGACTTCCTCACATCCCTCCTGAATTTACCCCCTTCAGCTTCATATTTTGCTGTCTTGTTTTACAGCACCTTTTCCTCTGAAAGATGCTCTTCTCCTATACCTTATTGACCCCAGTAAGGTGTTTAAAGTTTTCTTTCATAGCCCCTCTTCCTCCTTTCCTCAGTGTGTACCTATTTAGCTCCTTAAGTCTTTTCGTGGGACTTTTGATGCAGACCCTGTACCATTTGGGTAGCCCTCCTCTGGATTGCCTCTACTCTATGTCTTTCATAATGAGATCACGGTCTCCAAGATTATACACAGTACTCAAAGTGGGGTCTTACAAGTGATTTATATTAATATTTTATTTAGCTATTTGCCTAAGCACCACCATTGTTTACCACCTATTTTCACACACACACACACACACACACACACACACACTCCCATGTCCACCCATCCAGAGAGACCTATGTTTCTGAAAGCCAGAATCAGGCTGGGACCTGGCCCACCATGATAGTTGCTGGCCAAGAACAGAACATTTGACACCACTTCATCGTACAGTATATCTGCATTCTGCATCACACTGGTGGCAACATTTGAAGATAGAGGCAGCACAATTTGAAGATAGTGGGGGACAGCTCAGGGTAACGTGAGGAAGTATTTTTCACAGAGAGGGTTGTGGGCGCATGGAGCAGCCTTCTAGGGAGTCATGCGGTCAAAAACAGTGGTGGAATTCAAGAATGCATGGGACAGACATAAGGCAGTTCTAGTGGGGGGTAGGAGGAAGCAGGCTGTTGGTTAACTAGGATCTGCAGCTTATCCAATAGGTAGGAAAATGGGCAGACTGGTGGGCCAAGCGGTACTTATCTGCTGTCAAAGTCTATGTTTCTATGTCTATGTTTCATTGTTTGGAGCCATATATTTCAGGTCACACAATCCCCCGGCCACCAGTGGGAACTTGTGTAATGGCAGAAACTACCCCACATTTCTAAAGGCATCAAAGACAGGTGTTTGGCACTGCCTTTCTGTCTGATGTGTGACAGTCAGGATCGCGGGACTCAAACCTGGGTAGTCAGCCTGGTTATAACTGCATTTGAAATCAGAGATGTAAATCTTTTTTGTGTGCGTGTGTGTAAAATGTTTAAAGGAAAATTGATTAGTATAAGGAAGGTTTACATGCATATGTAATGATTTTCAAAGGCCTTGATCTTATGTTAGGTAGGATTCTGACTGTTAAAATACGAGGATATGGTTTCCATCTTGTCATTATTAGGTGCATTATTGAATTTCTGTGTTAGAATATATATTTCACAGCAAAGCAGGGAGGGTCGTTAATCTGGCCTCTATCTTTTTAACAGAGTTGAGGTTGAGGATGCTGTTTCTTTGCTAGGCATCAACATTTCTATTGACTTTAAATAGATCCCTTTCCATGAATGAATTGGTTCATTGACTGTCAAAAGATTGTACTATCTGTTAGTTTTGAAAAGAGCTGGAATTAACTCCTCTGGGCTTTTAATCATAAAGAAAAGTTATTTTTCAGCTTATATCAGAGTATGGTAGTCCTGTGGCATTCCTCACTTACTCAAGGGGATAGTCATCCTTTAGAATCTCTACCAAGATGGTTAACTGGTTAATATAAAGGATAATGTATGGTCATCTATGGGTAATCTGTTTGTTAACCATTGAGAGGTTACCAGGCGACCATGTAAACCTCGAGAGACAAGCTTCGAAAGGTTTACGCCGCTTTGGCAACCTTTAGATTGGTTAACAAAACGTTACCTGATCGATGTACCATACATTAGCTTTTATAGTGTATGGTACCAGTTCGCTTTTTTAGAAAAGAAAGCAGTTCCTTACTGCTGTTTTTATGTCCCCACTGCTCTGCCCTCACCGCCCGGCCGTCCGATCCAGCTGCGGCATGCCCTGACAGTTCCCAGTTGTTAACCCATCGATGTGGCGTACCATCGATGGGTTAACTAACTATCAAATCACATCGATGGTAAACGTTGTTATAAAAGGTAGATTTCTACCTATAACAACGTTCTACCATACGTTATATAGTATTTCAAATGTGGCAGATTCCACTTAAACTGAAATGTTTGTTTAATTTCTCTAGAGGGCTTCTAATTTTATGGTAGCACCTCCGTTTTCATTGTGTTGGATTATAACCTACGATCTGTCCGAAAATGTGACATGGGGTAAGGGGTTGATAAGGATTGCATAAGTAAAT
This sequence comes from Neoceratodus forsteri, assembly GCA_016271365.2. Lineage (NCBI taxonomy): Eukaryota > Metazoa > Chordata > Ceratodontiformes > Ceratodontidae > Neoceratodus > Neoceratodus forsteri. Next base: position 942,098,761 of record CM057450.1, read on the forward strand.
TAATAAATCATTGGCATAGAGGGCCAGATTTTGTTCCCTATTGTCTGGTTGTATGTCTGGTATATCTTGATTCTGGTGTAAGGTTTGTGCTAGGGTTTCAGGTATATGGCACAAAGAAGAGGAGATACAGGGACAGTCCTGATGTGTACCTCATTCTAAAGTGGTAGTGGGGGAATGATCATTAACCTTAGCATATGCTATTGGGTGGTCATAGAGGGCCTCCAACATTGCAACATATTGTTGGGGGATTCCCAAATGTCATAACATGTGGAATAAAATTGCCATGCCATCCAGTCAAAGGTTTTCTGCACAAGACTTGATAACAGAACTGGGTGGTTTGACTGGGTGGCATGGTGGAGAATATAGGGAGTTCTCTTAATGTTGTCCTGTGTTTGAAGGGGTGGCAAACCCTGTCTGGTCCTTGTTGATCGATAATGGCAGTAATGTTTTGCCATGATAGTGGTTAATAATAAATAACTTATAATCAATAGTAAGGACTGAGCTAGGTCTGTAGAAGGTGCAGAGGTCATATCTTTCCCTGGCTTCTGGATGGCAGAGATAGTTGCCCATTTCCATGTTGGGAGTACAATTCCCTCACCTAGAACTCGTCGCAAGCGCAGCTCAGAGGTGTGCTGGGGTGCTGTTGAAGGACTTGTAAAGTTCTTCCACTGTGATGAGAGCCACAAGGATTGTTGCTGGAAACAGGCAAAGTGGGGAGGCATAATGGTTGAAGGTACTGTCTTATGGATTCATTGGAGGGATTTTATATCTGCTTGATATAAGCGGACGTAATAGGCTTGAAAGACCTCAACATAGCATCTGGAGTTGTGGCCAGTTACTGAGACAGATATCTGATTTGAGTGACAATAGTCTGTGCTATTTTTACCTAAGCCTCACGGGCCAATATTTTGTGGCCTTGGCTCCTCCCTCTTAACATTTATGTTGCAGAAACCTAAGGGCCATCTCTGTCTTCAGATCTGAGCTCTCATGTATATTATGTTTTACTCAGATAAAGTCAGGTATTACCATTCTGTCTCCATGCGTGTAGCTCTTGAAAACTTTTAACTTTTGCTGTAAGTCTTTAACTGAGCCTCCCACATTTTCGGAAGTAGAAGCATATTTAAGAGGACACTGTCAACCTTTTTGCATTATATTATTTCTAGTTAAAAACACATATTTTATGATTGCTTACCTTCTCTGGAATTCATTGATGTTGCTGGTTGTTTTGTCTGCCTCCTTGCTTAGTAGAACTGAAATGCATGGTAATGTGTAGTTATAACCAGCCTGGTTTTGTTTCAAATCCTGGATGTTATATATTGCACACTTCCTTTACATTAGAAACATCCCAAATAGTGCAGCTGTTCCTCTACTCACACTGCATAATGAGTGGCAAGACTGTGTTGGGGCATTCCAAGTCCAGGAAAGATGCAGTGGGAGGTGATCAAGGAATGAAAACAAATATGTTTCTGTGTGGTAACCTAGTATGGTGGGCAGTCTGTTTTCACTTTTTAAAGAAAAAGAATCAGAATCAAACTGCCAGCTACACTGGCAGTCTCTACAGACTGTGAAAATCGTAACATGTGTCTTTTAAACTAGGGACACTTTGAGACTAATGGGGTTGGCAGTGTCCCTTTAATGTCTCCTCACAACACCACCTTGAGTCACGTCCCACACTGTGGCTGCAGATACCGCATCAGTCAAATGTTCCTGAACCGTTTGTTCTATTCAGTCTGTCACCAGCTTTTTGAATCCTTCTGTGTTCAAAGGGAGTTGTTAAACCGCTATAGTAATGGACCTTTTTCTGACTGATGGGCTTGTTCTTGGGAAACCAGGAGTCAGTCTATCCTGGTATCAGTAAGCACTTGTTAAATATTTAACCTTTGTACAGTGGTGAGGGCTATGAAACAAAGTGTTGTATGTGACTTATTTTCCTAGGCCCCACTAGAGCACCGTGTACACAGGATAAGAGGTACAGTGACTCAGTCTGTCGATTGGGATAGGAGGCAGCACATTCTGCAGTGTGATCTCCACCTTGGGATCCACAGGTGGTATTGCACAAAGAGCTGGTTTTTGGTCCACTACTTACAGCGCTTTTGATACAAAACTCAAATCAAGCAACATCATTTAGTTAAAAGTTTTTAGTTTTTAGTATAGTTGTTTTTATCTCCTTTCTACCAGTCTGACCCCTTTTACCAACCTTCCCAAGCCTTGTTACCTGTCTTCTCCGGGTCTCAGCCCTCCGCTACTCCCATAACATACCTCTCATGCTGTGGCTGATGGGGACCCTCAATCCCCTCTGGAGAAGAGTCCTGGTGGGGGTGATTTGATCAGTGGTTTGGGGCCTGAGGAGATTGGCAACATCATGCTGCTGATGGAGTTTTCTTCCATTTTCTCCCATCCCCAGGAGGTCACGCTTCTAGTAGGACTTCACATGCACACTCAGCTGCATGCCTGCAGACCTGCCAAGCAGTGTGCACCTACACAGAAGAACAGTTTCTGCTGCAATATCACCTGTGGATTCCATGCTGGCGATTACATTGCGAAAGTGTGCTGCCGCCCCTCCTCAGAGGAGGAGGCTGTCCTCGGGGATGCTCAGGCCTCTTCTTTCCAGCCAGCCCTCTACAGTCCAGGTTTGTTTCCAAACCGGGTTATCGACTTCCCGTAGCAGTAACTGTACCACTGTGCTGACAGGTTGGCTAATGAATGTTCGTTTCATCAAAGACAAAAGACTAACTGACATTCACTATGTAAGCAGTAACAACCAAGCCGGGTCATTTCAAGGGACTAATAACCGGGTTGGGGGATGGCGCCTCGGCTCACCTCCTTTCATCCAGTCATTAATCCAAGGTTGTGGTTGGCTGGACACTTTGAACTAATCCTTAGTTCTACCATCTCTGGCCCTCTCTGGTCAGACTAACAGTTTCAGGAAATCTCACTACATACCACAACTATGCTACGCTTAAAAGGTACAGGAGTGGTACTAATTTGCTTGGCACTTGTGCTGCATTATGGGCCGTCACCAGCCCTCACTACTTCAAGGTCCCTAATGACCTCCAATCAATGTCCTATCCTCAAACAACATCATACCCCTCCCTGTCTAGTGTTTTCACAGTGTCCGTATCTCCAATTACTAGCTCTGTGATGTAAAACAGCCCTAACTCCAACTTGAATCAGGCGGTGGCAAAATTACCTTTTACATACCCCTGATACAGTGCCACCTCTGTACTATGCTGCTGTCCGGGACATTGAACTAAACCCTGGGCCGAATTCAGGCTGCACCACTAACACCCCTGTGGAAGTGTACCAGACCCCTAAGACAGCTGCCCACTTGGACCAACACCACAGGCCTCCAAATAGCTCACATGAATATCCAAAGCATCAGCGGTAAGATTCCCAGTGCTTGAAGCATGGACCCAGTTTCATAAACCTCATATCCTATGCATATCTGAAACCTGGCTAAAACCTGACGTCAAATCTCATGAGGTTATCCTTCCTGGATTCTCCATCTTTAGGAAGGACCAGACTCAGTGGAAAATGTGGGGGTATCATGATTTATGCCAGGACTGATCTGACTGCTGACTAAATGGATGACATGGATATCCACCCTCTGGCTGAGCATTTCTTCATCACCATCACTCTTGGTGTGTCCAAGAAACTGGTGTTGGGCTGCATTTATCTGCCTCTGAAACTCATCCTCTTATGAGAGGTTATCACCAGCCTGGACAACATCCCAGACATGACACAGTGGTATGTGGTGACTTTAACCTTAAGTGGCTTGACTCACCAAAGCGTGCAGTACCACTCTGCTCTGGCGGACATTAATTTCATGCAGATCATAGGAGCAACCCACTACACTGAACATGAAGTCTGAGTGATGCACACTTCTCGCTGGATGATAACCAGCATGCCAGCTAACATCAAAGCTGCTGGTATCTTCCCAGACTCATCACTCACCCACCTATTGTGTCTGGAACCGCTCTGCACCCGTCCACCCTCAAAATAATCAAAACCAGGGATCTGACCAAGTTCAGCGAGGAAGAATTAAACAGCTGCCTAGCCCGTATTGACTGGTCACCAATTATTACCCTCCATGATATAAATCAGGCCCTTGACTATCTTATCTTAGTGTTCACAGCTGCCCTTTTTTTTTATACTTCATATTTTATTGAGTATACATTATGTCATCTTACATAACATTACATAGTTCCATTAGTTGGACTTTTCTTAATGGGTCATTTCCATACAAGGAAAACAACTTTGTCAATAAGATCATCGGGGAAGTGCTAGACAATGTAAAAGTTCCTGTCAGTCTTAGTAAAATTATACCAAGGTATATGTCGTATTTATTTGACATCCCTCTTTCTGTCTTATCCCCGACTGAGATGTCCCTTATCTACTTCCCAGACAGGGAGGCTATTCCCTGTCACCAATCTGGGCGGACTTGTCTAATTAACAGAGTTCGAACTGTACTGACAAATGGACTATACATTTGGATAACTGGTATAACATTCATAACTCAACTTTGGCATCCTGATACTTCCTTCAGATTTTAGCATAGCTTTAATACAATGGCTCTTATGAAATCTTACTGTTTAAAAGAAAGAGGTCTTCTAGGCATCATTTTCTTTCCTTAAAAGAAATAAATAAGGCTTTTAATGGAATGTCCAGGGCTCCCTAATCCTACTCAAGCCTTGCCAGGGGACCAAATGGCACGAACCTCTCCCACCCTGTCTTAGACTATAAGTAATTTGTTCCATGGATTCCAATTGCCTCATTCTGACCTTCCATTCCTCTATTGTTGGGGGTGAGGAAAGCCATCTCGATGTGATCGACTTCAAGCTGCCACTCTCATGATCTGTGGTAGAAGCCTTTCCTGTCTAGGTCCTGTGACCAAGCAGGGAAGCCCCAGCACCATCTCCTCCCCTCTAAAGGGATCTGAGGCCAGATACTCTTTGCATGTGCCCATGAACTTCTTTCAAAAATTGCTAATTCTGGAACATTCCCAAAATATATGTGTTGGGATCCCCTGCCTCCGTCACATCTCCAACAGATCTCTGGACTTCCACTTTAAAGTGTTTTGTTTTAGAGGGTGTAAGAAAATATCTAAGAAGGACCTTCCAGTGAAATTCTCGCCAGGAAGGAGAGCTTGTCACCTGCCAACCCTTGTTCAGTCTATTGTCCCAGGTTTGTTGTGGGATCGAAATCCTAGCTCCGTTTCCCATCTCTGTTTAATTATTTCTAAGCCTGGATTGTTTAGATTAATTAAGATATTATACAGCTGAGCAAGAGGGTGTGGGATATTTTTGATCATGCTATTACAGTAGAAAACTCCTCTAAGGGGTCTTTCCTCTAATTATTTTCTGTAGCCTGTTTGGAGGTGATATAGTGTTGGACTTGTAAATATCTAAAATGGTCGTCTAGCGGAGGTGATCTCTCTTAAATAAGTAAAGGAGTAACAATTGGTCCTCTCAACACATTGGGAGAAAGTGGAGAGTCGATGTGCAGCCCAATATTGATATCCTGGGGCTCCTCTGGGGAATAAATGAGGCTTCAAATCTTATTAAGGAAAGCGGACCGGGTCCCTCTGGGGTGCCAGTGACCCTTCTCAACTTCTTAAGAATCCAAAGAGTGGAGGATCCATGGGTTGGTGATCTCTCTAATCATGGGTGTAGGCATATTGCCTGTAGAATGATCCACAGGGGCCCATTTTGAACTACGGCTTCCTCTAGGTGATACCATCGAGTCAACCTGGCGTTTTATCCAGGAGCACATCTGTGCACCTTGAGCTGCCAGAAAGTAATAATAGAAATTTGGGAGGCCAAGCCTCCCTGTCCCTAGGGTTTGTAATAACTTCCTGGCCAACCTTGGTTTCCTGTTCCAAATAAAGTCTTGGACCTCTTTTTGTAAGTTAGCCAGAAATTGTCTAGGGAGTTGAATTGGAAGGTTTGGAATAAAACAGAAGCCTAGGTAAGGCATTCATTTTGAGAGTTTGTGATCTACCGTACAGTGACAGGAGAAGTAGTCACCACCTGGCTATATCGGCCTGTAGGGTCTGAAATAGTTTGACATAGTTGTTTTATATAAGAGGAGGTCAATTGAAATGTGTATGCCTAAATATTTAACTGTATTTCTTTTGGCCACATAAAAGTTCTTTAAAGGCCTCTGAGGGGTCCCACTGAGGATCAGTGTTTCAGATTTTGAAGGTTAATTTTATAACCTGCTAATCGCCATATTCCTCCAGAGAGTGAATTAGGGCGGGGACAGAGGTTTCTGGGTGTGATAAAAATGAGAGAGAATCATCTGCATACAATGCGATTTTTTGGGTGTGGCCCTCAACTTCCACACCTTGGATCAAGGGTTAGATCTAATTTCTATAGCAAGGGGCTCAAGTGACAAAGGCGAAAAGGAGTGGAGAGGGGCAGCCCTGTCTTGTACCCCTCATGAGGAAATCTCTCTTGAGATGTCCATTGACCTTGACTCTGGCCTCCAGGGCCTTACATAAATTGTTGTTCACAGCTGCCCTTGACTTTCTTGCCCCATATAAAACCAGAAGATCCAAAGCTTCCCTGCTTAATGACCTGAGGGGTCTCATACCAGGGTTTTATTTAACTCAAAAATTGATTAGCGTTTTGCTCATAAAAGTGTTAAAACATTGTGAAAATGCATAGCACTTGCCTCATTGTGTTCAACAAACATAACACTTCTAGAAAACCTATATAAATACTTTCTGTACAGTTAGCATTGTCCCAGGAAAAAACTGCTAATCAATTATTTAAAACCCTGCATACACACGTGATAAAGTCTGGAAGACCTTTAAGAGATCTAAGTGCACTGATAGGATTATTTATCGTCAGCTCCATAATTTATACAAAAATAAAATAAAAGTGGTCAAAAGAGACTATCTTATATCTTTACAAAAAAACAAACCTTACACACCTAAAATCTTCTGGTGCCAGATAGTACCCTACTAAAGGTAGAACACATTGTTCCCCAAACCATGACCGCTAATGGAGCCACTCTCACAACACCTCTGGACATTGCTTCTGGAATAAACAACTTCTTTATAGACCTTACTTTCTACAAACGGTCTTCCCCTCTCTTGCTCATACTAGTACAATACCAATCAACATCAACACGAAACCAACTGTCCCTCCTTTCATATAAAACTACCACCAATTTGAGGTCCTGAAGTTGCTCAAGAGACTCAAATGTGATAGCTCTCAGGCTTTGACACCATGCCCCTAATTCCTCTGCATTGGGGCATCAGCACTTGCCCTGCCCATCTCGATGCTAATCACTTGATCTTTCATCACCCACTCTGTCCCTGACAGATGGAAAACAGCAGTATTAGTACCTGTCCAAATCCGGCCTGGTTGATACAGCCCAAAACTACAGAGTAATTTCTGTCCTTTGCCCTATTGCAAAATTCAAGAATGAATCCTCTACAACCAGTTGTAGTCATTCCTTGAACAAACAAACATCTTCACAGACTTTCAGCATGGTTTCCATAAACACCATGGAACCGACTCTGCCCTCCTTTGCATCACCTTTGACTTGTTCAATAACATGGATCTGGGCCAAGCCACCGGCACAGTCTTTGTAGACCTAACTAAGGTCTTTGACCTTGTTAATCACCCCTGCTCATAGCTAAACTTCACCACATCGGACTGGATAATAACTCCTTGTGGTTTTCAAATTACCTAGCAAATCGTTCTCAATGTGTCAAATGGGCAACACACTATCCTTCTAGCACCAATCACTGACGGGGTACTGAGGTCCATACTTGGTCCGCTACTATTTTCCATATTCATCAATGACCTGCCTCTTAACTGTGGTGGTGCATCAGTACAGCTGTACGTGGATGATGCAGTACTCTACAGATCTTCAAGGATATCCGCACACTGACTGAATCTTGAGCTAGACTTCCATGCCCTAGAATCTTGGTTCTTAAATAACCAACTGGTTCTCAATGAAAAAAAACAAAACTATGCTCTTTTGTCACACCTCCTTCAAAACCCCATATGACATACCCTTCCTCTTAAAACCGCCTTGGGTACTCCACTGGAAAATGTCGCATCATTCTGATATCTGGGACTCATGTTTGATGAGAACCTAGTACCTGAAGCACACATAAACAACACCATCAAAACCACTAATCAGAAACTTGGGCTGCTCTACCACTCAGCACCCTGCCTCTCAAAACATGCCAGAGTGACCTCTCCACCCTACTCCCTAGTCTGTTCTATGTGGCATCTGTCATCCACTCGGTTAAGGCTCCATTACTGAACAAACTAAAAAGGCATACCATAGGATAGCTCGCTTTGCCACCTCAGCCCCCGCCCGTACTCACCACTGACTTGTACTCAACAAACTAAGTTGGCCAACCTTGACAACAAATTTGACTTCCTGTGCACTATACCACCTTTAAGTTGATTTATCGGCCCCCAAGTCTGATGGGCCTGCTATCCCTAAAACCTACCCCTTGTGTACTAAGATCTTCTAGCCTACCATTACCAAGGCCAGGCTAAAGATAGGCCAAAGATCCTATGCCACCTGCCCCCAGAATTTGGAACAATTTGCCCCACCCTCTACTTTCCTGCAAAACCATTAACCAATTCAAAAACTCTACAAGGATGAGTTCTCCAAACCCCCCAAGGCAGAGGTAACTGTTATTAACAAGTAAGGCCACATGTGACTAATGTTACGAGTCGCTCTCCAGTCTCTAGCACGGTCACAAACAGCCTCCTTCTCTCCTATCTCAAGACAATCTGTTCTCCTCACTTCTCACTCCTTCTCTACCTAGAATTACATCTGACTGTAACCTGAACCCCATATCTCTAACCAAATGCAGTTGAATCTGGCTATTCTTAGTTATCTTGCTGTTTAAATTGTTGACATCTGGTATGTGAATGGCATAAATGTCCCTGCACATGGTGTAAAATGTTAATCTGCCTCCTGTCTCCCTGGCTACCTGCAAACTGCCTGTAATCCTGAATCCCTTGGTTTTGCCTACTCGGGTACTGTTGTTATTTACCTGTAAGCTTAACTGTATATTGTGACTCACTGTACTATTCTATGTGCATTATTGTACTATGTTTTGTTCTTGAAATGCTTTATTCCTCGGTCGTCACTAAAAAGAAATGTTGTCTCAGTTGACCTACCGGTCATCAAAATTCAAATAAATAAATAAATAAGAAAATGACTGGCTTTGAGTTGCTGCAATTATAAGTGTAATCACAATAACAACTTTCATTTTTATTTTGTTTTTAGTTTTTATTTTTTTTACTTTTAGGTTTTGGGTGCAGTAGCGCAAGCCATACAGTATGTACTGCACACTATAAATTGGCTGCTGGATTGGTCATTTCTAAGATCTTAAGCACCTTTCAGTAGCCAATCAGCAGCCTCCTAGGCTCACGAATATTTAATTAGACTTGTAATCTGGGGTAAATTATAGAAGATGAATTTTAGTCCTGGTCTCCCTGCATTACAATACTTTGCTAATGCACCACACTTCTGAACTATTGTGTGTGTGTGTGTGTGTTTTCTGGGGAGACACCTCTTCCTGCGGTAAAAAAGATTCTTTTCTTCCAGCTGGATTCTAGGTCCTTCATATGCAGACTAACAATTGTGCTAAGCTGTATGTAGCTGGTTATAATGAACTGGATTACTATGCCTGGCTGAAACAGCTTTTCAAATGTGACCTACCACGGATTTACTTCCAGGTGTCACATTATGAAAGCTTGCTTACTTCAGTAATCCAGCTGGTCCCTAAATTAGACTTTTTAAAATAGGAAACAATGTAATGATTGAAGAGACATAAAAAGTCGGCTCCGGTGCTTACTGTTCGTGTGGGTTTCCTCATGATGAATGAACAGTGCACATTTGTTCTAGCTCAGTTTTCTCTTTATGGTAGAGGAAAGAATAAGGTTTTGCCTTCATGTTTATGTTACTAAAAAATGCCTAGGCAGTAAGTGATTTGTTGTAATAATTTACAAATCTAACACAGACCTGTAGATGCTTGGAAGAATCATTCATTTGTAATGTTCATAGATTTCTGGCACTCTAAAATATAAATCTGGTCTTGAGGTTATCATGCCTGCAGGTGGTCAGAGCATTGCTGGCCATTGTTCATGAATCATATCTAGCTACAGACCCACATTTATCCAACTTCTCATTACATTTTCTCTGAAGTGGACCACTGTATGTGATTGGTCAGGCTGTTCTGGAAAAGGCAGAGCAGTAGTGACTCCAGGCCAGGCTAGGCAGGCCATATGCCCTTGCAAAACTCTGCTGTGCCCTAGCAGTGAGACAGAGTCCAGAGCTAAATCCTACAAAGTACCTGGTCATAACAAGACCTCAGTGCCACTGCCTATGTGTGCCTCGGTCATCCTTAATTCCTGGAACCGCCACTGGTACAAAGGAGGAACTACCTCAAGTTATGAGTGTTGTCTTGCATCTGAGGCTACGTGAGTACCTGGATCCATATACTGTACCAAAGATGTGTGAGAGGTTCATTCAAACAGTTCACCATTTTCTATCCTGTTAACAAGGAAATACAAATGAAGAGCAACATCTTTATTGAAAACCGTAAACACTGTTGAATTGTTTACCCTCGTACCTTCAGTTGCTCTGCTTCCAGTATGACTGGTTTTGTCAATTGAAACAGTGTTGGAATTACCTCCATCCCCTAGTGTCCCTCTGATTCTTCTTGCATTGGTACCTAGTAATTTCCATTTGTAGCAGCAGGGCTGTAATACTGTACCAGTCACTCAGAGCTTCCCATGCAGGGTCATTGGTAGATAGGAATCCAAAAGGGTGTACTAGCTAAAGGGTACTTACAAATGGGCATGAAAAAGCTTGCATTGTGTGGGAGTTTAATGAAAAAACTAGGTCAAAGTCTCAGGGTAGTAGCAGCACTAAATGTATTACTTTGGAATGGCTTTCCCTCGCCCTCCCTTGATGGAACACTGGCTTTCTACAGTAGCAGAGATGGAGCGTGTATGGAAAGGATCACTCACACCCTACATCTAAAATAGACAAATTATTGGAGCTTTGGCATCCTGGCACCAGCATGAGTCCGCTGTCTCTCACAGGGTGAACCACAACCGACGTGTCAGTACAGAGAGGAGACGGTCATTGAAAGTCCTTTGGTGATACCCCCTTGGGTGGATGTGCCATAGCTGACAGGATGTTTCTCAAGTATTTAAGTTGATGTGTATGTGTGTGTGTGTGTGTGTGTGTGTGTTGGGGGAGCGTGTGCCATAAATTGATTTAATCTGTACTGTTGAGATTGATTTTATTTAGGTAGTTAGACAAATGTAGCTTTGTTCTTGATTTTTGGCAATGTATCTTTCCTTTTCTTTTTTCATGTTATTCTGTCAGAAAACTCAGCAAGCAATGACCAGAGAAAGCAGCAGCTCTTGCATTCCCTCCAGTTGGGGATGATGTCTGTCTCGTCTCCTTCGCCAGCCTACAGTGCCATTGATGCTTCAGCCAGGGTAGCAGTGGCGCTTTTGCATCGCTGACACTGCTGGCTTAGGGTGTCAGGGTTCACCCAGTATGTTCAGTTATCTATCCTGAATGCCCCTTCAGGGGTTACAAATTGTTTGGAGCTGATGCCTAGCAGATCCTTGATGCCCTACAGGTCTCTGGAAGTACCCTAATGTCAGTACACTCCACGTACCACACTCAAGCTAAGAGTGGACAGCTTGTGCCCTTTCATCAGGCAACCAACAAGTCCAAACCACCTGCCAGATCTCAGATCAAGTGTCAGGGGTCTGCCTCTCTGCCCATCCCTCCTGCTGCTGCCAGTATGGCTCCCAGAGGTGCTCCTCCACTTCTGCTTGACTCTTTGCCTGACCCACCCCGACAAATCAGGAGGTGGTTGTCGGGGTCACTTTTCCTACACCTGGACAGGTGATGGAAGATAACCAATGACAGTTGGGTACTTCAGGTCATAGAGCACGGCCACACTCTAGAACTTCTAGAGTACCTCCAGAAAACCTCCAATTCTGTCCTTTTACCTCAATACCACATACCAGTGCTCTGGGAGGAAATCTGCTCACTGCTGCAAAGAGGGCAGTGGAGTCTGTCCCTGTGAACCAGCAGGGCAGGGGTTCTACTCCCATTTTCATGGTCCCCAAATGCACCAGGGATCTCAGGCCCATCCGTGACCTCTGAGAACTCAGTATGTTTATTCAGTACAAAAGTTCCAGATTGTAACACTTCAGGGACTGTTGCCCTTTGTGTACCAAGGGGATTGGATCTGCTCCTCGATATGAAGGATGCATTACTGCAAATCAAAATTCATGCATCAATACCTGAGGTTTCTGTTCCGGGGTGGTGAAACACATCCAGTTCAGGGCTTTGCCCTTTGGTTTATCCTCAGCCCCTTGGGTATTTACCAAATTCGTAGCAGTAGCAGCTGCCCCTCAGGTGGGAGGCCTTTATGTCTTCCCCTACCTGGCCAACTGGCTTCTCAAAGCACAGTCCTGGGATCGTCTGCTTCAGACCCTGGCCATAACTACCTGCTTATTCCAGGATCTGGGGATAACTGTGAACTTGCCCAGTTCAGTTCTGATTCCATTCCAGTGCCTCCAGTACACTGGGGCAGTCTTGGACATGGCTCTGGGCATGGCCTTCCTGCCACAGGACAGGGCTGAGCACCTGATAGCTCAGCCCGTCTGTTCTACAACAGCCAGTTTGTTTCAGCCAGAACCTTCCTTCGGTTCCTTGGCCTGATGGCAGCAGCGATAGCTACTGAGCTTCTAGCCAGACTGCACATAAGTGTGCCCCAGTGGACGTTCATGGTCCAGTGGGACCAGTGCATCAACAACCTAGAACAGCAGGCCTTGGGCTCCTCTTCAGTGAAAAGGTTCTGCTTTGGAGGATGAAACCCAGAAATCTTCTGAGAGGGGTTCCTTCCTAATTCCTTCCTTTCAGCAAACTGTGCTTCAGGGCTGGGGTGGGAGCCCATTTATGGCCCCACCAAACACCAGGGCATGTGATCTTAGCTGGAATCCTCTCTCCACATCAGTGTTCTGGAGATGCGGGCCATTCTTTATGCCTTTCAAGCCTTTCAGACTCTGCTATCCCTGGGTCTTCTGCTAGTGCAGATGGACAATATCAGTGTAGTCCTCTACCTAAACAAGCAGGGAGGAACTCACTTATACCCCCTCTGTTGGGAAGCAACTAGATTCTTGCATTCGACTCTGGATCACGGTCTCAAGCCAACAGTTGTCCATGTTCTAAGTGTCCAAAATGTCTTGGAGGATGCCCTAAGTCAGTCGCAGTCAAAGGCGCACGAATGGGAGCTGCTGACCTTAGTATTGGGAGACCTTTTCAACAGGTCGGGTTATCCAGAGTTGCTCCTTTTGTATCCCGCTCACGCAAAACCTCCACTTTTGATCGCTCGATCCAGGGCCTGAAGTTTTCTGGCCAGTGTCTCTCCTGGAAAGGGAGATTTCTGTATGCATTTCCTTCCCATCCTCCTGCTTCAGAGGGTTCTGATGAAGCTCCAGGTGGAAAGGACCACAATGATTCACATAGCCCCATTCTGGCTTTGTCAGAGCTGGTTTCCTTTGCTGCAACAGTTGACAGTGGAGCCTCCAGTTCCTTTCCTCTGTGCACTGGCTTGCTGTTCCAGAACTGGAGCACCCTGATCCATCAGACCTCAGATATTTGCATCTTCATGCCTGGCTCCAGAGAATGTAGCCATGGCTTGTTGAGGCGCCACCCAGAGTGGCTGATGTCCTAGTGGCGGCTAGGAAGTCCTACAAAAGCTAGAGGGACAGTCAGAGGTTTGGCAGTTAAAATTCAGTGCTAGAAAGTGCAAGGTAATGCACCTAGGGAAAAAGAACCCCAAGACAGAGTGCTGGATGGGAGGAGAGAGACTTGGCACTACAGCTGAGGAACAGGATATGAGAGTTATCATTAGCAACTCACTTAAGCAATCGAATCAGTGCAACAAGGCCTTTAGCAAGGCTAACAGGATGCTGGGATGTATCATGAGGGGTACTGATAGCAGAAGAAAGAAGGTATACTTCCCTCACCGATCTCAGTGAAGCCTCACCTAGATACTGCACCCAGTTCTGGAGTCATCACTAAGGCCACTGATTTTCATTTTTACTGGAAACGCGGTAAAATTTTGGAATTTTGACTGCATGGACACAGGTAAAATATAGAATTTCATAGAATTTGGCATTTTAGGTCATATCACCAAATTTCAAAACTTGTTTTTTTCTTATAATTGCTTCCTGTGCTATTTTTAATTTTCTTCCATTAATGCTCTGTATAGTAAGCCTTCTTTTATTCTAATTATTTTACACATTCTAAAAGAATGGCAGTAGAATCATGGTAAAATCTGGAAATTAGACTACCAATCACCAGTGTAATTCACGGAATTCCAAGTTTTGAAAATGGAATTTCATTATTTTAATCACTGTATATCAGTGGCCTTGGTCATCACCTCAGAAAGGATAAAGATAGGTTGGAGACAGTGCAGCTGAGTAACAAAAATGATTCAGGGCCAGCAGGGCAGATCCTGTGAGGAGAGCCTCAAGGCACTAAATATGTACTCACTAGAGACCAGAAGGAGAGGGAGATATGATAGAGATCTTCAAGTTCCATAAAGGAATTAACAAAGTGAACTGCGGGAAACTATGTAGCCTGAATAGCAGTTCGGGGTCATGTGACACGAATGGAAATTAACAGTAGGTAGGTTCAGAGAGATATGAGGAAGTACTATTTTACGGAAAGGGTGGTGGAACTTTGAAACAGCCTGTCAGCTGAAGTGGCGGGTGCGAAAACGTCAGGAGATTCAAGCAGAACTTGGACATAATGAAGGAATAGTGGTTACTGGGGTAACAGGGCCAGGAGGAGACTAGAGAGAGGACAGGGAGGGTTAGTACCCTGGAGGAACAGTAGGTTCCAGGGATTATAGGGAACTTGGGTAGACTGGATGGACCTGTGGTCTTTTCCTGCTGTCATTGACTGTTTCTATGTTTCTGTCTCTTGCTTTCTATGTGCCTACTGGGGCCATGTGGTGGCACAACTGGAGGTGTCCCATACACTTCTGAGAGGCATTCTTCACCTACAGCATCCTATCAGCAATCCAGTCCCACCATGGGACTTGGACTTCATGTTAGAGAATCTTACTTTGGCTCCTTTTGAGCCGCCACAACATCTGGGCTATGCTTTCTGTCATGGAAAACATTATTTTTAGGTACTGTTACTTCTGCTCGAAGAATTTCGGAGCTACAGGCGCTCATGTACGAGCAGCCTTATTTGATTTTCAACAAAGACAGGGTGTCTTTGCATACTAACTCTTAAGTTTCTTCTTAAGGTGGTGTCTGAGTTCACTTTTAAACCAGTCCATCCACCTTCCTGTTTATTACCGAAGCATGCCAATTCAGGAAGTATTGCTCCATACTTTAGATGTGCACAGAATTCTGCATTACTGTACCCATCATCTGAAGGACTGCAGGAAGCAGTTTTTTCCTTCACCCCTGGGAGAGATGGCCCTTGTTTCAAAACAGTGCTTGTCCAAAAGGTTCACCAGCTTTATCACTTATTGCTACAGGAAGTATGGCAAAGAACCTCCTGGCACTGTCTGTGGCCATTCCACCAGGGGTTTGGCCACTTCTGCTGCCTTTTCAGGAATGCGCAGCTGCAGAGATCTGTGATGTGGCCACTTGGAGTACTCTCCCATCTTTACCAAGCACTACAGTCTGGACATTGCCTATAGGCGTAGAGCCATTTTCAGCCTGGCTGTTCTACATGGCCTTCTTTCTAGGCTCTTAGTTTCCTGCCACCCAGACTGCATTTCTTGATGTCAAAACTGCTTGGGATTTGTGTGGCCTGCTGTAGAGATACCCCAATTCAGATGGTACAGTTAAGTAGAACTTAGCATAACAGTAGATCTTGAGGGGATCCATTGCAGCAGGCCATGCCATCCCTCCCTCCTTCCCTGGGGCTCTGAGGCTCTCCTGTGTCTGCTTCTCTTCTCTAACCTTTCCTAGGCGGAACCTTGGTACCC
Organism: Neoceratodus forsteri; assembly: GCA_016271365.2. Lineage (NCBI taxonomy): Eukaryota > Metazoa > Chordata > Ceratodontiformes > Ceratodontidae > Neoceratodus > Neoceratodus forsteri. The sequence continues at coordinate 942,114,797 of CM057450.1, forward strand.
TTCTCGGTTCCTCTGCAGGACCCTTCAGCTTATGATCTCTGGTAGAGAACTGTAGGGCATGGGGGACGTCCACTTTATAGCATAGGGTTGCACTTTACATCGAGGTGGGTGGCCCCAGTAGACTGCTAGCTAGAAAGTTTCCATGTGTTCCTAGTACCTGGCAGCTATAGTTCCATAGGTGGCCTGTTGCAAGAGATCCTCAGAAATCTGCTGTTACGGTAAGTTCTTACGTAACTGTACTTTTCCTTTCCTGTTTCTTTTTTTTTTTAAATATAGTAACCTACTTTATAAGTGCAGCCGCTCATCTCAAGCTGTGTGTTGTACTGAGTGAATGCACTTTCTGGTGCATAAAGGCCTTGACTGTGCCTTGTGCCTCCCAATGCACCTTGAGTATGCATCAGTTAATCTTTTTAAAATGGGGTTTGGCCAGTTCTGCCTCTTCAGTATAGCCTAGAGCTCAGGACACCAAACTGGGAGGGTGACGACCTAGCAAACGAGGGCTTGAATTGCACAGCAACTGCTTGCATACTATGTGATTTTGAATAAGTCTGTTAAATTCCCTGTGTTTCCAGGTCACACCTGAAGCAATCTTTATCTCAAGTGTGCCTTTCCCTGCCAGTTATTTAAAAGAATTACATCAGTTTTCATTAACATACTACATGCACCCCCTGAGAAGAATGTGCATTTATATAGTGTGTTTTGTACTCATTATATTATGCAAAGCAAAGAACAATATGACAGAAATTACCATACAGACACCACCACATGGAAGCCACTATGCAAACCAAGCAACCACATGACAGATGTGATCCTGCAAGCATTCCCCAGCACAGACAAAATTAATCCAAAATCATACACTGTACCCCAGATACTGTGTCAAGAAATAAATCAAAGAAACAGCCCTCTAAGGAAAACGAAAACTACAAAATCATACACTTCAAACCCCAGGAATACCTCACTTATGCTTTACAACTGAAATTATTCACCTGGAATGAGCTGCCCGGAGTCTAGAAATGTTATGCTACTTAGAGAATCTTAGAATGAAATTCAAAACTCTACTGTGTGGTCACGCCACCCCTGCATTCTAACTGCAGATTTATTTCTCTGCCTGAAGTCGATAATTTTTTTGTTTGTTTTACAGTTTAACTTGTTTAGTTACTTCATCGATACTTTGTGTTAGGTGTATTTATGTTTTTTCTGGTGTTTTCTCTGGTTCCATATTGGTTACCAGGAACCAGAGAAAGCTGTTTTGTGGCACAGTTCCTGTTATTGGAAACCACTTCAGAGTTCATTTTAAAAAAAACTTATTGTGTAGTTTAAACTGTACTGCTTTTGCAATTTTTCACTGTTTTATTCATGATTCCTTGTTTGGGGAACTGAGATGACAATTTGCATCTAAATTTAATTTTGACACCATTTGGTATTCCATTTTCGATGGTTCTATTTATAAAGGACCGGACCGCATTTTGCATTCTAACGTAATTAAAGAAGAAAATTGTTGTTTTGGAGAACTGGAACATCTTTCCTTGGTGATCAGTGTTTGTCATGACTGACAGGCCCAAGAAGAAGATGAGACCATGAGCTTTAAAATTGTACAGATTGTTTTCAACTCCTGGCTAAGGAGATTGCCACAAGTTCTGTTTGGGATACCTGGGTCCAGATCACGATTTTGTCAATTATAAACTTTGTGTCAGGTTTTGCCCTAAAACACAAAAGAAAAGGGCTAAAAACTGGAAGACATTATGGCTGCTCAGTCTGCCTCCTTGACACCTGAAGGCTGTGATGAGGGTCCAGCCCTCTAAATAAGCAGTATAACATAGAAAAGGCTGCCAGGAGAGGGTTCAGAAATCAGGGTGTCTGACCGGGGAACCCTGACTCCAGCAAAAGTAAAGGGCCTCTGAGCAGACACCGAGATGGTGCCTGCTAAGAAAAACGAAAGGAAAGACATGTTGCTGTCCTCCTCCTGAAGAAGGAAAGGAGTCGAGGTAGACAGAAAACAGCATGCCCTCAATTGAGGACATGACAAAGGTATGGCAATTCCTCCAGGCTTTCCAGCCTATGGGCAGTTTCATGAATATGCTTGCCCCACCCTCTTCAGGTTCCAGTATCAATTCCAGTGCCTGTAGAGGAGGAGGTTTAATTCTACTATAAGGAGGAGACGGAGAACCCATAGAGGCCTGTGGTTTCTCCTGAACAAGAGTTTGGTCCCCTCCTTGTCCTCAGATGACTATACCTCACACTATACTTTGTGAGGCAAATGGTGAACACCTTCAGTATCTCATCGCAAGGCACTGCTGAAGATGAGTGTGGTGAAATTTTGGATATGATGAGCTTAATTCCACAAAAAGGTTGATTATTGCCCATCCACAAATCCTCAAAAGGCCACTTATAAAATGTTGTCAGCACCCTCTTCAGCTGCTGGCATAGGCAAGAAAATAGAGAAATAAATATCAGGTGGGCAGAAAGGACACTGAATACCTATATTCCCACCCTGATTATGAGGGAGTGATTCAGACTGCCACCTGTGATAAGGCTAACGTGCCCCTTTCCTCCCAGCCTCCTGAGAAAGATTCCAGGAAATTAGATCATATGGGCAGAAAAGTCTGTACCTCAGCTTCCCTGCTTGTAAGGCAGGCAGCATACTTGACCTACATAGCTTAATACCAAAAGCCCTCTGGAGTTCCATTCTGGCAACAAGCAAAAAAGATACTAGTGACCTGACACTGGATTTGGTTGGCACAGCTAAGACTGCCATGGATACCACCGAGTACCAGTTCCCCATGGCAGTGGATATGAATGACAGTGCATCCAGGGTCATGGCACAGGCAGTGTCACTAAGAGAGTTTGCCTGGCTTAGAGCCACAAACCTTTCCCAGGATGCTCAAACAAATGCAATGGATTTACCTTGTGAGGGAAATTCCTATTTGATGACAAGACAGAGGCTTATATGAAAAAGGTGGATGAGTACTAGACCACCTACAAGAGCAGCACTAAAAAGGAAATGGCCTCCAGAGGTAGGGGATACTTCCTCCTTGCTTACTTTACAGATAACTACTCCTAACAGAGGGTTTCTTCAGGGATAGAAGAAGAAGGGGTCCCAGGCATGCAGATGCAACACCAGCACCCAAAGCCCAAGCGTAAGGAAAACCCTAACAAGTCTGCACAGATTGTCCAATCATTGCCAGTGGAGGAAGGTTGAGTTATTATTTCCAGGAGTGGGAAAGAATAACCACAGACAGTGGGTCCAGAAATAGTCAAGGTCTGCAAGCCTTCACCTTCATACTCCAGTAGAAAACTTTGTTAGCGATAAAGGTAAAACGCTTCTACAAGCAAATGCAGTGAGAAAGTCACCTCCTCACAGTGGGGAAGGGCTTACTCAAGATACTTCCTGACCTACAAGAAAAATGAGGAGGGGCATGGCAGCCCATTTTAGATTTGAGATGCTAGAATAAACACTTGTGTAACCCCCTACAGATGGGGGTTCCCGAAAGTCTTCCTCGAGCTTGCCTAAATGCTCACTGCCAGGCTGGTGTCCTGTATTTTAGCAGTTTAAATGTGATTGCTAGAGAGTGCCTGTAGAGCCTCTGTGTACTGCCTCTTTAAGAGCTGCCTGGATTGCAGTCATAAATAATCTGAGAGGGAGATCTGTTGAAAGATGTAACTATTTGCTGAAAATCATTTAGAGTGATAATGATAACGTAGTTTGTCTAACCTGCCATCTTTGCAGCAAGGACTGTTTTGTTTATCTCCACTATCTTGGCCGGGACTGAATTGGACCAATCAGTACTGGTGGGACCTAAAATGGAGCTGACTACAGGAGCTGTCTGGAGTCAAAATCTGTAGGAATTGTAGTTTTAGGCTTTGGTGCCTTTTGCACCTGAAGGGGGGAGCCTCGTTGTGACTGACAGACAGATCAGCCAACCGAACCTTTTGGATTCTGGGGAAAGTCCCAGGCTTGCTGGAAGTTGAGCAGATCTAAGTTGGGAGCTGAAGAAGCAACAGCTTGAGACAGTCAAGCAGCCGCCTGAGTAGTTTCAACGCGGAGAACTGTGGAAAGGCCTGAGTTGTGGCCTGCATGTCTGCCTGCTGCCCTGAGAGGGAGAGAAGAGAATTATTTTGACTAAATCCAAGTTTTGAGAACGAAGTAAGCCACTGATTTTTTTACCAGGCTCATACCTAAAGAAGACCAAGATTTTGCTGAATGCATCAGCCTGTCAGGATTTCCAGCTGCTTTTGAATCCCCAGTTTGTGCAGAGACTTTGTGACGTGACCAGAGAGCGGTTTGCCTGGTACAGTAGAATTTCCTTACATGTAAATGTGCCGTGAGTTGTTAGTGGGTCGTGATTTGGTTCCCCACTGTGTGTGAACTGTATTCTGCTTGCTGGAAGCTGTATCCAGCCCAAAATGGACTGTATCCAAATTTGTCTCCATTTGCCCGGTGTTGCCACACTGGCCCAGCCAGACTACCTGCTGCACAGGAAAGCCATCAATGAGAGACCTGTCTGGGGATCAGCCCATGCTCCACGCTTGAACAGGAACAACACCGGCAATTGCCTGGCCCCTGCTTCTCCCAACACTCCAGATTAACCACCTGCTGTCTCGATTTTCATCCAGCCTGTGCCCAGTCTTGGGTATCATGAGTAATTGTCAGGTAGCTCCCTGCAACAACAGGCTAATCTAAAAGTGTGTCATCTGATTGTTCTGTTGTTTTCTTTTTATGAACTGAGCCCTCCAGCTCCGGATTACAAATAGTGTGTGTTGTGCATGTTTTTTTTCCTTCACAGGGCCCCAACCAGCTGCAACGTCTCCTGGCTAGCCACCATTTTCCATCTGGGTACCCAGAGGTGCGACTGTTTATGGACCCTGAAGTGCATGCATAAGTGTTTGATTGATACAGCCTTTAAGCAAATTAACCTGATTACGCCTCCCTTGTTCAAGTCCCTTAAATAAATCAGATCTAACTCTTCTTTGCATTTACCCTGACTGTGATTCCAGTTTGTGCAAGAGTACTGTACTGCTGTTATTTGCTGTGTATAACCTTGTTTTACAGGGTTCCAGGGCCGGGCCAGAGGAACGCCTGGTGGTAAGTGCAAACAGTGTGGGTACTTGTGTGGTGTATCAGGGTATTGTGAAAGGATTACTGTGTATTGTTCCGGCCACTAGTAAGGAAAGAGGGGTGTTATAGTGTCCTGGAGGTTTGTGCCCAGGTTAGCTTGACCACTACCAACTCTAACTTCCGAGTGGAGGCACCCATTTCAGACCTCAGGCCCCTTAACCTGCTACAGCCAAGCAGGCAGGGATAGTAGTCCTTGAGATAGTGCCACCTAGGTGTTACACTTGAAAAAGGAACATTTAAGATGGTAACACTGGGATCAGTGATTCCATCACTGCAACAAGGAGATTGGCTAGGGTCACTGTATCTGAAAGATGCATACTTTTAACATACTAGTCAGGCCCAGTCACAGAAAGTACCTCAGCTTCAGGGCAGTGAATTGCCACCACCAGTTTGCAGCCCTTCTTTTCAGCCTATCATCAGCACCCAGAGTGTTCACAAAGTGCTTAGCCATAGTGGCTGCATATTTGAGGAGGCACGGGTGGTTGTTTTTCCCTACTTGGACGACTGGCTAGTCTCAGGAAGTCACACCAGGAGGTCAGATCCTCCTCTTCCTCACACAAGACACCCTGAGGACCTGGATTTCTGATAAATGCCCAAAAGTCCCAGACAGAACCAGTTCAGGTCATGGACTTTATAGATGCAGAGTTGATACCCACCAAGTAAGGCATTCCTTCCTAGGAAAACTGTAGCAAACCTGATTGTACTTCAAAATCCTTCAAGGCAGGTCAGCCCAGATCTGCAAAGGATTTCCTACAGTTGCAGGGGTACATGGTTTAATCCACTGTAGTGGTGTCAGGCACCAGGTGCCAAATTAGAGATATAAGTACTACCTGGGGAGCCAGTGGTCCTAGAGGTGCAATCAACTGTCAAAACCAGTGCCTGTCACAAAGTGTCTGGTAAGGGTACTGGAGTGGTGGAAGGAAGAAGGCAGCCTCAGAGAGGGGTTCCTTCCTTCAGTAGTCACCCACAGTTGTACTCTACTACAAATGTCTCCTCCTGGGCTGGAATGCCCACCTGAAGGACATCACTGTAAGTGGTATGAGGAGCCCACAGGAATCTCAGGAGCACAAAAGTCTCCTGGAACTCAAAGCAATATACCTGGCAATGCAAACCTTTTCTTCCTACATCAGGGTAAGCCCATCCAGATCACAAAAGCACTCCATGTATTATTTACACAGACGGAGGAAAAAGATCTTCCAAACTGTGCACAGAAGCAGTGAAGGTCTGAACCTAGCATACTCCCTGGAGATTTTGCTGTTGGCAATATACCTACCAGGAAAGATAACATCCTGGCAGATTCCCTAGCAGAATCAACCAGGAAAATCATGAATGGACACTGAACAAGCAGGCGCTGGCTACAGTGCTCAGAAGGTGGGTAGACAGAGATCTGTTTGTTTCCTGAGAAAACAACTAGTTACCACTGTTCTGTTGCAGACCCCACCTTGGTATGTACATTCCCAGATGATGCCCCAGTCCTGGTCTAGGCAGGAAGTGTCTCTGTGCCTTCCCACCATGCCTTCTTTACTGAGACTGTTGTTAAAACTGAGAAGGAGTCAGCAACAGTGATCCTCATAGCTCCAGTTTGGGCCAGGCAGATTTGGTACTCACTTCTCCTGTCCCTCTCCATCAAGTATCCCATCAGTCTTCCCCAGGATACATTTGTCTCAGGGCAGATAGCATTCCCAGATCCAAGAACTCGGTGCCTCACATCAGGGTACTTGAAGAGCTAGAATTTTCCAGACTATACCTCTCTGAGAAGATTTTGAAGTGCTTAAGGTTTCCAGGAAACCAGCAACTAGGAAAACTCATGCCTCTAAGGGAAAATATTTTCCTTTGGTGCTCCTCTAGGCATATCACCCTGCTTTGGGCAAGCCTTCCTTCAGTCGTGGACTACCTGGTCCACCTGCAGTCCCTGGGCCTTAGGCCCTCAACCCTGAAGGTGTGTTCTAGCAGCAGTGTTGGCACACACCTCAGCTGGCAAGGATAGGTCAGTGATCTTGCATCCCACTTTCATAATGTTCTTTAAAGGCCTTGCTCACCTGTACCCTTCGGTAAGAGATCCTGTCCCCCATAGGACTTGAACCTGTATATCGCTCACTGATGGAGGCTTCCTTCGAGCCTATGGCAGCTGCCACCTGAAGTGTGTTACTTGAAAGCAGTTTTTCCTCGTGGCATCTACATCTGCCAGAAGTGTAAGTGAGCTTCAAGCTCTCTGTACAGATCCAAACTATCTCATATTCCACAGGGACAAGGTAGTCTTGAGAACTAACAGAAAATTCCTCCCAGGAGTGGTGTCTGAATTTTATCTGAATCAGTCAGTCACACTTCCAGTGTTCTTTACAGCAAAATCCAGCCCAGGGAGCAAAACCTTGACAGTCTGGATGTTAAGAGAGCATCAGGACTACATGGACCACACAAAGGATGTCAGGTCCACTAAGACTTAGTTGTTTGTCACCTACGTTGAAGTGGGAAAGGCAAACCAGCATCCAAGAAAAATTTCTATTGAATAGTTTCTTGCATTCAGTTCTGTTTTGTCAAAGCTAAGGCTGCAACCTGAGGGCCTCAGGGCCCATTCTACAAGGAGCAAGTCTGCCTCTGTGGCAGCTTCCAGGTGTGTCTTCCTACAGGAAATCTGTAAAGCAGCCACCTGAAAACAGTATACACTTTTACAAAGCACTATTGCTTGAACATACCGTCATCAGAAGGGATGCCAGCTTTGGTACTGCTGTCTTGCTGAACCTTTTCCTCAAGTAGGCTCTGTACCCAGCCTCCCACAGTACTGCTATGGAGTCTGCAGTTGAGCATAAGTGAGGGATTCCCGACCTCAGAAATGAGCACAACCCTGGATAACCCCATTACTGATGAGGAAGTTGCCATGGTAATAATAGATGCCAAAATGGAAAGGCACCTGGCCCAGATGACTTTAATGCCAAATTTTGTAAGGCTTTCAGGAAGAGCTCCCACCTTCCTAAGACTTACATTTAATATTTGTATGACTGAAGTGTAAATTCCTTCCCATGGCAGGAAGCATTAATCACTGTAATGTCAAAGCCAGAGAATGGAAAAGAGACATGTGCTGCTTTAGATCTGTATCTCTGTTAAAGAGCAGCTGACACCTTTGGGAAAACTTTGGAAAACACCAACAGTTAGACACAATTTGGCTTGTATTTCATATATCTTTATAGATTTATCCTCTTCATTATTTATTATTGAATAAATTCTCACAAAAGCAAGATCTGTATCCCTGAGAGTACACCTGCCTCTAAGGCTTATTCCTTACTTGAAATTATAATGCTGTTGTTACATCACAGTCTGTTGCCATGGGGATCGCTGTGTTGTCACAAGCAGAGTATTATGACATCAAGTTGTAAAGAAGCAATTTAAGCTGATGAATCCTCAAGGAACAGCTATCCTGTTTTTATCCATATGACCTCAGTAATAAATAATGGGGATAGGAAATACAGAGCTAATCAGAAATATTAGCTGCTTCATGTCCTAATACTATGTTTTATAAAGTTCTTCTTGAGGCGCTGGAGTGCTTTTAAAGTAGTAGCACCTTATATCTTGTAAATGTTATTTGTTTTCTGTCAACAGACAACTCTTTTCATGTAGCTGTTGGGGTATCCGCTATGCTAGCTTATTTTCACTGTTCATACCAGTCCCTGTAATTATCCTGGGAGTCTCCTTTATGGTTGTTGAAATCTAGTGCCTGAGAAGTGCATTAGAATATCAGAACATGGGGCCCGATTCTAAAACAGTCAGCTCTCCAGGCCCTGGCCATAGTCACCAAGTCCCCTTAGAGGGTGGGGACACTGATTTTGCTAAAACACTTTCCCGATTGACCACAAGTTGAGCGGTTGGGAGATTAAAGACGCCACGGCACCTGCATCGATCCCTGCTGCACCGGAGCATGGATCTGAGGATTGTGGTTCAAACTTTGGGAGCTCTACAGGGCTGGATCTAACCCAGGGGCACAGCTGGGGCACCAGAGGGCACAACAAGACTCTGGCCAGAGTGTGGAGGACCAAGAAAAAAAAAAATAGTAGGACATAGGTGCCATAGATGAGAGCAAAATGAGAGCTATGAGCAAAGGTAAGCCCCCAAATTGGTAGGGGTTACATTGATAAAACAGAGACCCTCACAGTGAGTGGCAAGCTGTCCCAAAATATTAGCGACTCTTTCCATTTAAGTGGGTGAGGGGCAAAGTTTGGTATCTGGGGATTCAGATTCTGCGCTGCCTTAACCAACTATACCATGTAAATTATTTTATTTATTTTATTTTTATTTAGTTTTTGTTGACTGGATAAGTGCACTAGACAAATTCTGCCTGTTTTAAGGCATGACCCGGGAGGGGATACAGACTGACCTTGAACCAGATTAAGCTGTTGGTGGTATTTTTAGTGTATGTACGCCTTTAAAGCAACAGGTTTACTCTGACCTTAATCGGTGGAACTACTTACCCCTAACATTTTCAGATAGAATGGAATGGGACAGAATCAGGGATTGAGGAACAGTGGGCAGTATTTAAAATGGGGATTATAAGAACAACAGAATTATGCATTAAGCAGGTTAGCAAGAGGAAAAGAAAGAGGAGACCATTATGGTTTTCCAAAGAGGTAGCAAAGAAAGTGAAAGCCAAAAGATTGCATTCAGGCAATACAAAAAGACACAGGCAGAAGGGATAGGAGAAGTACCAGGAGAAACAAAGGAGGCAGGGAAGTCAGTAAGGAAGCCAAAGCTCAGACAGAAGAACACATTGCAAAATCAGTGGTTAAAGGGGACAAACCTTTACAGGTACATAAGTGAAAAAGAAGGACAAAGGAGGGATAGTGAGACTGAAGGGGAGGATGGAGCCTGGAGGACAACAACAGTAAAGCTGACATATTGAACAGGTATTTCTGCTCAGTCTTTACTAAGGAAGAGGGGGTAATGGGTCTGAAGGGAGTACAAGGGGTGATAATGGTGCAGAAATGGACACAAGTCCCTTTACACGAGAAAGGGTCCTGAAGGAACTGGAAGTAATAAGAGCTGATAAAGCAATGGGACCAGATGGGTGCACCCCAGGGTCCTTAAAGAACTAAGAGAGGTGGTGGCTGAACCTCTGGCTATCCTGTTCAGCCAATCACTGGAAACAGGGAGGTACCCAAAGACTGGAGGACAGCAGATGTAGTCCCCTTATACAAAAGTGGGAACAAAGAGGAAGCAGGGAACTACAGACCAGTCAGCCTCACCTCAGTAGTGGGAAAGATCATGGAAGCACTACTGAAGGAGAGATTGGTGGAACATCTGGTTGTCAATGGACTACAGGACCCAAGGCAGCATGGTTTCACCAGGGGAGGTCATGTCAGACCAACCTCGTTGAATTTTTGACTGGGTGACTAGGGAGGTGGATCAGGGGAGGGCAGTGGACATGGCCTATCTGGGCTTCAGCAAGGCCTTTGACACTGTGCCACATAGAAGACTATTACACAAACTGGGGAATATGGGTGTGGGCAGGACAGTAGTGTGGTGGGTAGGTAACTGGCTGGGTGGCAGGACACAGAGGGTGGTGGTAAATGGCTTTCACTCCACAGAGGGAAGAGTGACCAGTGGGGTACCACAGGGATCAGTGCTGGGACCGGTCCTATTCAACATCTTCATCAGTGACATTGCACAGGATCTAGAAGGCAGAATTTCACTGTTCGCTGATGACACAAAGCTCTGTAACAGAGTAGACACACCAGAGGTGTAGACAGAATGAGAGAGGACCTGCAGAAACTTGAAGAATGGTCAAGGGTTTGGCAGTTGAAATTCAATGCAAAGAAGTGCAAGATAATGCATATGGGCACAAAACCCTGGCACAATATATCAGTTGGGGGTGAGGATATAGCATGCACCAAGCAGGAAAGGGATCTTGGGGTTGTCATCTCTGATGACCTCAAGGTAGGGAAACAGTGTGACAAGGCATCAGGTAAAGCAAATAGGATGCTGGGATGTATAGGCAGGGGCATCACCAGCAGGAAAAGGGAGGTCATAATTCCGCTATACAAGACACTAGTGAGGCCCCACCTGGAGTACAGTGTACAGTTCTGGAGACCATACCTACGTAAGGACATAGACAGGGTGAGAGAAGGTTCAGAGGAGGGCAACAAAGATTGTGCATGGGTTGCATCACAAGTCCTATGAAGACAGGTTGAAGGAACTGAACATGTACTCCTGGAGGAGAGGAGGAGAGAGGGATATGATAGAGACATACAAGTATCTTACAGGGAGGAACAGGGTGCAGAAAACACTATTTTAAGCGTAAAAGATGTTTCAGGACTAGAGGGCATGGGATGAAGTTGGAGGAGGACGATTCAGAGGAAACATGAGAAAGAATTCTTCACAGAACGGTGGTGGATAAGTGGAACACCTGCCAGAGGAAGTGGGGAGCTGAAACAATCACGGATTTAAGAATGCATGGGATAGACATAAAGGAATTCTAGAGGTCAGGGTAAGGGAAATAGACTTCTGGGAAAACAAACTGAACTTACAAGCTCAAATGGGCAGACTAGGTGGGCCATAGGCCCTTATCTGCCGACACTGTCTATGTATCTATGTATCTATGTAGAATTGAAACTGATAATATGAATATCTTAACTGAGTTTTTATTCCTGTACTCTACCCTACGCTGGGAAATTTTAACAGAAAGAAAACAGAAAAGTGGGATTAGTCTCCTCAGTACTTTGAAGCAGCCCAACTGGTATGTATGGTGGAAATGCTGTAAGACTCAGAGGTTAATGGCTAGACTAAGTTTAAGAGGCAGACCTTCCTTCTATCCCACTAAGTCATCTACCCTAGGTGGTAACACATACTGATTTGCTAAATATTTCAAACAAAGGAACAGAGTGAGTATGAAGGTGTGGCTCCAGGTTAAAAGCAGGCAGGATGCGCTCACACCAGTATGGCAACAAAATTCCCATTCATTGCTTACCATAGTTCCCCCAGCAGGACAGGTAAGGATCCAGATTTGGGCACAAAGGGACTGCTGTACCTTTCCCAATTCCTTACTGACTAGAATACCATTAAAAGTTTCCAGCAGGTGGTCCTGGAATTTGGTCTAGGCCAGAATGTTTTTTTAGGTATTTGCAATGCTGGGACCATATACTAAAACAGCCCATGGTAGCAGGTCTTAGAGCTGACCTTCCTCAAGGTATAATTTTTCTCTGGCTCAACTACTAGATTAGAATGTGGTTATAACACAGGCCTGTGACCTGTTTTGTAAAATAAAGGGATTAGAGCATTAGGGAAAGTACAGGTAGCCTGGGAAACAGAAGCAAACTTTCAGCTCCCACAGGAATCTTTGGACCCATCGCTTGGCAGGGAAGCCATTGTACCATGGCACCCATGTCCTGGTGTGAGTTTTGACAGAAAACGGTAGTTAAATACATTATGACCCTGGTCGTATCAAAGTATTTTCACACAAGCAATACTGACCTGTGCTGGAGGAACTGTGGGCACCAAGGCTGTCAGTTTCACATTTTGTGAGACTGTCCTGTCATTAACTCTACTGGTCAGAAGTAGGCAGCACCATAAAAAGTATATTGAGTTACTCTCTTTTGAGAATCTTGTTCTTGGTCTTCCTCCCAGGGAAGCAAGTTTAGACTGAGCAATAAGAGATATTATATTTACTTTTTATTTTAGTAACCGCAGCAGGCAAAGCCATTGCCCAGCGATGGTTGATGCCAGAGTGTCCCACAATCCTCATTGGCACACAGTTCTTAATAAGGAGAACTATGGAAGCCATCACTGCATTGCTCAGGTTGCAACAGGATAAATTCAGTGTCAGATGGCTCCCATTTTTTCACTATGAGGAACAGCTCGGGAACCCCGGTATGGATCAATCGTTAATATAAGTCAATATCTTACCACAACTTATGCTCTTAGGTCTGAAAATTGTTATGCTTTTAATAGGTTTCACCTTATATTGGTCATTCAAAACAAAATGGTCTTCATATATCAAACAGAATACAGGGCACAAGTTTTCTTCTGTTCTGTTTATAGTTTTCAGTATAGGTTACAGTCTGCTGAGAGGCAGGATCAACAAGAAGGCAGAAAGTTACATAGTTTAACATTAACGCAGCTACTCGGGAACCAGGACTTTTGGGACTGAATACAATCGAATAGGTACTAGGCCTGAAGACTGACTACATTATGGAATGGCAGTATCGCAGAAAGTGCTGGATTAACCTTTAGGGTGCAGGGATATCACAAGGTATCCTACTGTGTGTATGACCTATGTTTACTGTATCACCTACTGGTTGTTTGTAAAGTGTGTTCGTTTTATTCCAATAAACTTTGCAAGTTTACAAAAAGTCAAAAGCCCATTGTAACAAGGCATATGGAAAGGCCAGTAGGTTGCTGGGATGTATAGGAAGGGGTTTTCCAGTAGGAATATGGAAGTGATCCTTCCCTTGTACAGATCCCTGGTGAGGCTGCACCTGGAGCAGTGTGTGCACAGTTCTGGAACCTTCACCTGAAAAGGGACAGGGATAGGCTGGAGTCTGTGCAGAGGAGGGTGACTCAAATTATTTAAGGTCAGCAGGAGAGGAGGGGCAATAGTAAGAGAACATGGGTACAAACGGGGTGGGGGAATTCAGGAAAGCTGTGAGGAAGTATTTCTTCATGGAGAGTGGTCAGCAGGTTGAATGGGTTGTCCAGTGAGGTGGTGGACACTGAGATTGTGGTGTGGTTTAGAGAGCTACCATTATGATGATAAAGCAGACTGGCTAGGCCAGATCGGGCCTAGTACCTCGATCCCCTACCTGCAGGCACAATCTTCATTGAAATACTTTCATACCTGAATACTCATAAAATCTAAGGAGGCTTTCATAGCAGGCAGCATTTTCCAACATCCTAGTACTCACCCCAAGATCGTGCTGCTAACAATGCGATATCATGATGCGCCACTGCCCTTCTTGTATTGTGCCCTGATGTATGGAGATTTAATAATCTCCATATTTCCTATGCCCTAGTCTGTTTTCACAGACTTTCTAAAGAACAAGACTCAGCACTCAAAAGTTGGCGTTTAAAGCGAGCATCATTTAATAAACAGAACGCCATTCAAAGCCAAACGGCTACAGGATTCACAGCAAGGCAAACTCCCAACCGTTTCATGCTAACTGCACGTCATCATGGCGTTCTGTTTATTAAATGATGCTCGCTTTATCGCCAACTTTGAGTGCTGAGTCTTGTTCTTTAGAGTGTTTGGTATGGACTCAAGCACCTTGGTTTCATGGAGGAGCTGTTTTGTTGCAAATGATTTCACAGACTTTGCCTAAGTGCTGTGTGCATACACTAACATGCATATAGTATTTAGGCAAAGTCTGTAGATACAGAGCAGGGCATGGAAATATGGAGATTTTTAAATTCATGACATAAGGCACAATACAGGAAGGATCAGTATGGTCATGATATTGCGTTGTTAGCAGTGTGATTCTTGTGGGGTGAGTACTGGGATGTTAGAAAATGATGCCTGCTATAAGAGTCTTCTTAGATTTTACAAGTGTTCAGGTATGAATAACTTTCAGTGAAGATTGTGCCTACAGGGGGATTGGGGTATTGAATCGTGATATATTCAGCAATCGCTGATTTATCTGTGGTGGTAGTTCTTTAAGTTGGGATGGGACAGACATAAGGGCTGGTGAAAAATGGTGGGTTGCTGAGGAGGCGGGGGTCAGGAGGACTAAGTTATTACTAGGGCATAGCCTGAGCCCACTCAGCATTAGGTAGAAATAGAGCAGACTGGATGCACCTCAGTCTTTTGTACCCGTAAAATTTTTGTTTCTTTGTCTACCCCCGCCCACCCCTGTTAGCAAATCCATAGGAAAGTTGAACCTGATACCCTTTGAGCCAGCTTACAGCAGGTTTTGAGCCCAAACTTAAAATATAAAAGGATACTTTACATTTTTGGGAGACCTTACCCCTTACCAAAATCCTGATTCCCTTCAGACTTGTTTGTGATGTGCAGAACATTCCACGCCTGAATGTGTGGGGTAAAAATATATGTATATAAAAAGGATTTTTAGTTCCTGAACACAGAATTTGACTCTTTATTAAACATTCAGGATTGAAGGTCATGCTTTAGTAACAAAAGAAAAAGTCCTAATAGGCCTCAGTGGCCCTTTGTTTTTGTTTCATCCTTACTCCATCTCTGGCTTCTGCCTAGTACAGTATATCACCCACTCAATAAACTAATTCAGTAGCTACTGAAGACAGGACAAGGTCTTAGTCAAGAAGATGGAGCCTCTGAATACTTGGCGTCCGACAGCAGCAGTGGTGCTTTTGGTCTTCAGTACATACAATGCCATGATATACATTTATAAAGTACCTTTTAGGACAGACATCCCCAGGCACTGAACCAGACAGAAATTAAATAAACTTAATGGACTCACTACAAATGTAATCATAGGCCTGACTTTATTCTTAAAGACACTAATTAGTTCTGTGGCCCTGATGTCTGTAGGAAGAGCATTACATCATCATATATTACTATTTGCAGGCAGAACCCCCACCCTCGCTCTATAAAGACAGTACCATCCTCTGGCTATGAACTAGCAGCCAGGAGTGAAGGATTCTTAGGATATCTAATATGGTTACTTTCAGCCATTCCAAATTCAATGTTCAATATCAAAGACACCAATGAATAGTAATAATCTAACCTGTGTTTACAATACTGGCATTATTTTATTAGCATTGCCAGAAGCATATGTCTTTGCTGTCTTAGGCCTTTCCAGTTGCTGACATTTAATGATCTGACTTATTTTTAGAAATTCTTTAAAGGGGCTTTCCTGTTTACCACTAAATATATTTAGATGGTATCAACAGGACTGAGTTATACAAAATTCCCCAAATTTTAATTTCAGGATCTATGAGAGTACACTGATATTAAAAAAATAAATAAATCTTTCTCCCTAAGTCTTCTTTATGTTCACATTGCTTATTCCTGCCCTGAAGTCATTAGTCTCTGCTTATTACATCGCAGTCAAGTTGCCATAAAATTACTCTGATGTCACAATCAGTGGATTATGGCTTAAGTGCTGAAAGCAGCAGGAACAGACGCAGTCTGAAAGGCAAAGAGCCTAGTTTTGTGATGTCTTAGTAACATAGAAATGAAGAAAATGTTGGCGAAAAGATCCATCCTGTTTGTCCTGTTTTTCTCTGTCCTCTTCCGAGCCTAATGTCTGATCAGTGTTATTACTTCCCCACCACCCTGTCTACTACTTCCCTCTGTAACTATTAAGCTTTTTACTTGGTTCCAGCCATGCTGGATATCAATAACGGTTCTTGACACCCACCACCTCTGTCTGTAACCTGTTCCATAGCTCAGTTACTCTCTCTGTAAAATAAAACTTTCTCGTATCCCTCCTGATTCTACCCACGGCTAGCTTCCATTCATGTCCCTGTTTTATACTCGTCAGCCCTGCTGAGCATTTTCCCACAATCTGCTTTGATCATTTTTTTTCCAGGAACATAAAGATCTATATCATGTCTCCCTCTCTTTCTGGTGTCCAGCAGTACATGTTCAGTGCCTTAAGCTCCACCCCACTCTTCCTTCCCTCCCCACTCTACCCCAACATTCCACCCTGGGCTTCTCCATTCTCCCTCCCTGAGCCTGGAACTTCCACCATATCTTCCTCTCCTCCTCTATCTCCCCTTTCCCCGCCGCTTACGGGGGCGGAACCACCTGTCAGATAAAGCAAAGGAAGGAAGGCAGTCAGAATACGAAGGCCCAAATCAAGGAAAAGATAGCCAACTCAGTTAAGAAGGGGATAAAACCTTTATAGGTACATCAGGGAGCAAAGGAAGACCAAGGGAGGGATAGTGAGACTTAATAAAGGGAGGGAGGTGGTCAGAGGGTGACCGTGAAAAGGCAGAGATACTGAAAAATACTTTTGTTCAGATTCACAAAAGAAGAAGAGGAGGAGGTACCTAAACCAAACAATAGAAGCACTCTGGACAGGGGGTCGATACCAGTCCATTTAGAGAAGAAATGGCCCTGAAAGAACTCCTGAAGCTCAAGGTGGACAGAGCAATGGGGCCTGATGGGATTCACCCCAGAATTCTAAAAGAACTAAGGGAGACATAGTGTGATACCACTGACTACTCTTTTAACAAATCGGGAGGATGGGTGGTACCTGAAGACTGGAGGAGGCACATGTGATTCCCCGTCACAGAAGTGGAAGCAAGGCAGAGGTAGGAAACTACAGACCTGTTAGTTTGACCTCAGTGATAGGGAAAATGATAGAATCACTTGAAAGAAAGAATTGTTCAGTACCTAGAGGCCAGCAGGGCACAGGACCCAAGGCAGCATGGATTCACAGCAGGAAGGTCATGTCAGATGAATCTAATAGAGTTCTTTGACTGGGTGACCAAAGTAGTAAACCAGGGAGGGCTGTGGATATGGCCTACCTAGACTTTGAAAGGCATTTGACATAGTCCCACAAAAGATTAATAAACAAGTTAGCCAGCCTGGGAGTGGGACCCAGGGTGGTAGCCTGGTAATCAAATTGGCTTGGCAACAGGACCAAGAGGATAATAGTAAACGGAGTACACCTGAAGAAAGGGTGGTTACTAGTGGGATACTGCAAGGTTCAGTACTGAGACGGTTCTCTTTAATGTCTTTATAGGAGACATTTGCGAGGGTCTGAAGGAAAATATGCCTCTTTGCAGATAACACAAAAATCTGCAACAGGACTGATACACAAGGGGTGGAAAGGAAGAGAAGGAACTTGGCAAGGTTGGAGGAATGGTCAAAAGTATGGCAGCTTAGTTTCATGCAAAAGTTGCAAGTAATGCACCTGGGAAACAAAAACCAGGGAAGAATACACAATTGGGGGTACTAACAACAACAAAATGGAAAGGGACCTGTGGTAGTCATATCATTACTGACAACAACAAAAATGGAAAGGGACCTGGGGTAATCATATCAGACGACCTAAAGGTAGGCAAGCAATGTGAGAAGGCAGTAAGGAGGGTTGGGGGATACTGGGATGCATAGGGAGAGGCATCACCAGTAGAAAACAGGAAGTTGTATCCATCTGTACAGACAGTTGGTGAGACCCCATCTGGAGTACTGCGCCTAGTTCTGGAGACCCCATCTCTGCAAGGACATAGACAGGATGGAGGCAGTTCAGATGAGGGCAACTAAAATGGTGCAGGGTCTGCAAGAGAAGCCACACGAGGAGAGGCTAAAGGAGCTTAATATGTATACCCTGGAGGAAAGGAGGGAGAGGGGGACATGATAGAAACGCTTAAGTACCCTCAGTGGAATCAACAAAGTCCAAGAGGGTAGCATCTTTCAGAAAAAGAGATGTGCAAGAGCAAGGGGCACAATTTGAAGATGGCGGGGCGGCTCAGGGCAATGTGAGGA
The DNA here is from genome assembly GCA_016271365.2 of Neoceratodus forsteri. Classification (NCBI taxonomy): domain Eukaryota; kingdom Metazoa; phylum Chordata; order Ceratodontiformes; family Ceratodontidae; genus Neoceratodus; species Neoceratodus forsteri. Next base: position 942,133,303 of record CM057450.1, read on the forward strand.
AGTATTTTTTCATGGAGAGGGTGGTGGGCGATGGAACCACCTTCCTGAGGAGGTCGTGGGTCAAAAACAGTGGAGGAATTCAAGAATGCATGGGACAGATGGCAATTATAGTAGGGGTAGGAGGAAGTAGGCTGTTGGTTAACTAGAATCTGTAGCTTATCCAGTAGGTGGGAAATGGGCAGACTAGGTTGGTCAGCGGTCCTTATCTGCCATCAAAGTCTATGTTTCTCTGTTCTTCCTCTTTTCTCTTTTTTTAGACTTTGTTTATTAATTTTTGTTAAACAGATAATTAATATCCACATATTAGTACAGGGTACACCATTAAACAGAAACAATGTGTATATTGCTGCAACAGAATAGTTGATGAACATGTAAGGATTAACCCACGAGAGAGCATGGGTCTCAAGTCACTTTCAACCCATGTACTCAGGTACAGGAGGAATGAGGGAATCTGGATAAAGTCCTGTTATTGAAGTCCATAAAGTCTTTAGCAAATTGCTTGCAATCCTCAATGATATGAGGTGTGTCCAACAGGGAGAATGAGATAAGGGAGAATAATGCAGTCAACTTACTGCTTGCCTGGTCGGTAATTAGGTAGAGAAAAGCAAATATTGGACCCCATAAGAAACTCCTCCTCGATGCAGACAGACTGAAAATATCAGCAAACTGTAATAAATAGACGCATATAACAGCAAATGAGACTAATAAATAGACGGTGATATAACAGCAAATTAGACATTTTCCATTTCAATAACAGTGGAAACCCCATTTTAACTATTGGCAGTTTAATACCATTAACTGCTGTCGGCAAGTCCAGTGTCTGTACTTCTCAACCGGAGGCTAGATCAGGAAGTAACCGCAAAATGGTGGGAATTCCTTGGCTTAGATCCAAAGTTAAAGTCCAAACATAAATTGTCCATGCGGTCCCTTCCTACAATACCCCAGCACTTGTAAACAGGTACAAGAAAAAATAATAGTTCCCCAAACATCACCAGAAAAACAGAAGCTAGGTCAGAAACTGCAGATCTGTTGTAAGATCTGATGCAGAACAATAAAAAATTAGCTTTAAGATCAGTCTTTCTCTGAATCATTGCTAGTGGGCTCTGGAGGATCGCGGCCTTGCAGCAAATTCCTGCTTAGCCTTCTCAGTTCACCATCCTGGGATCTGTGAACTGCCAGAACCCCCCATGTACCACTCTAAAATGAGCAAGCAGTAAGAAAGATAATACAATCCCCAGTGCCCTCAACCTGTGTCTAACTGCATTAAAACTTTTCCGTCTGGTGTGGTCTGCAAGGAAAGATCAAGATAGAGCTTGATATCTGCTCCATTGACTACCAGGGAGTATGCCGCTTGTGCTGTTTGAAGAATGACATCCGGATCTCTGACCTGGAGGATCTCAGCAGGATAGTGCATGGCTGGTTCTGTTTAGTGGGACAAACTCTCAGAACTTGATAAGCATTCTTAAATGATGACCAGGGAAGGTCTGCAGGAAGCTGTAGCCTATTTTTGAGCCATTCAAGCCAAGAAGAAAGCAGCCAAGTTCCTTGGCCCTTCCGTGACCCCACGACATGAATGTTCCCACCTCCAGTCTCATTTTCCATAGCCTCCATGTGTCCACAAAGTTGGCTGTTCTCTTCTGTAAGGAGTCAGCTGGTGCCAGTGTAGTGGTGACTGTCTTATCAGATTCAGCAACAGACCCTGTTAGTGACTTTATAGATGCATCGTAGGTCTTGAGTTTCTGCCGGTTTTCTATTTTCAAGTCCATGGCCCACATGGACTCGAGCATTACTTGCTAAATTGGTTCCGTTGTTGTACTTAAGTTGCTGGCTCCAGCACTGTCTGAGGCCTCCATGGCCATACTGATACTTGGTGATGGATCTTTGATGGTCCCTGTTGTTGTGCCTTTGAGCAGCCCATGATAATAATCTAGTATCCAGTTATTCCTCAGGTTGTGCTAAAAGAGTTCTGGTAGTAGATTTGCAAAATGTTGTCCTTTTTGCTGTTTTTCTCAATTATTGCTGCCTTGTGGGCAGAGCTCCTTAGGTGCTTCCAGCCTGGAAGTTGGCTGTCTAACGCCCTCCTTCTCTCTCTTTCTAGTCTCTTCTTCTAGTCTGGCGATGTTAAACCTAAGCCGCCCCATCCGAAGGCATAGCATAATCTGCCTAAATGCCAGTAGCTTGTCCTAAGCAGCTACTCAAAGTCTGGACCTCACAGTACTCTCCCAGCCTCCTGTGCATAGCTAGATCCTGGCTGGCTTCTGGTACTGGACTCTAGCCTGGCTCTCCCGGACTGTCACCTTTTCCAGTATGACTGCAAAATGCGGTGGTCGAGCAGCCTTGTATGTATGCCAGAACCTGTCCTGCACAGTCATCCTCAAAGAATCAGTCTGTTCCTCCCACAAGCTTCTGTTTGCCAAGCTATCCCTCCTCCACTCTCTATTTATGTAGGTTTCCTCCCCAGAGGATCTCTCCCTGTCTTCCTTGTTTCCATGCTGCCTCCGCGAACTTATCCTGTTTGGAGACTTCAACTTACATTGGCTTTCCCCAACTCCAGATCCACACTCCAAAGGACTGAGTTCCTAAACCTCACCCAATTAATTTCTGAACCCACCCAACCAACCCTCACTCCCCAGTCACTCCCTCCTGGACTGGGTACCTGCCTCTGACCCCCATTGCATCATAGCAGCAGGCACATTGCCCGATGCCTTCAGTGATCACAGCATGACCTACTGGAAGGTGAGACTTACCCTCCACCCCCAAAGTACTGGATCTAGATCACTCAGATCTTACTTTGAGAAGGGCTCTTACAGCAGGCCACACTGGTAGAACTAAGCCATCAGGTGCTAGGACCACACAGCAGACTCTAGCTAGCAGTCTATCAAGGGCCACCTCCACCGATGTCAGTGAACTAATGTCAGTCTAGTCTATAAAGGTGGGCATTCCCTACACCTACTTAAGTTCTTTTCCTGACGTCCGACCCATGCACATCGGACCTTAGTGGATGCCGCAGCTACAGTCAACTGCCATTTCGGCTTACTGCACTTTTTATTTTTCATTTCTTCTGTGTTAAACATTGAATTTTTCGTGTTCCTTTTCATGAGTTTATGTCTTTCCACCATACTCTTCTGACTGCTGCTCTAAATGTGCCTGTGGCAAACAGATCCCTGAAAAGGACGGCCACTCTGTGTGTCTCATCTGTCTTGGCCCCAGCCACGACACAGCCTGCCAGTTTGCCAGAAATTCAGCCAGGCCACTCGGAGACATCATTTAAAAACTCTGGAGAGCCACCTTTGAAGCAGAAGTTGGTTGAGATGGCGAAGGAGCTGCAGACCAGGAGCTCTTGACCTTGCTGGCACAGTACTCAGGACCTCTTCTTCTCACAAGGAGAAATGCGGAAAGTATAAGTATGGGGATAAACACTGAAATGGGCCCGCTTCCCATTCACGGTCACTCCATAAACGCCGACTGCAACAGGGTCGCCCTCCTGCGGGGCCGGCCTCCAGCCCCACCAGACCTCTCTTCTTCCCAGCTCCTGATGGCTTCATAGCCCACCCTTATTTCCATTTTGGGCAGTGGCTCTGTAGGACAGGGGACATCATTTCCTGCTCTCCAGCCCCTGATGCTCAGGCCCATATCTTCCACAGGCTCAGCCAGGTGGCTTGGCCGGTGTTAGCTTCTTGGTTGTCAGCTCTACAACCTCCTGTCCTCGCCACGGCGCTGCCTTTGTCGGCACCACTGGGACTGATGTCAGTCCTGCCAGGCAACATCTGCAGCAGGCTACCACCATTTCTTCCTCACTGGCATCACCTCTGCCTTTGACTCAGGGGTCCCCATCTCCTCAGGCGCCAGCTTGTCCAGCTGAGCCGCTGTTGGGGCTTTGTCCCCAGTGCTCAGGCTGTCACCTGCTGGGCCACTGCCAGTGCTGCACAGCCCCAGCCCCAGCTTTTGGGCCCAACCCTGTCGCCAGCCATGCCGCAACCTATGCTGCAGCCAACACCTGCTAGGCCGCCGCTGGACCCCTAACCTGGTGCTGGATGGACTCACGCTTGGGTACCTGTTGGCTCCTCTGTCAGCCGTACTCCTTCCTGGCACCTTCTTCCCATTCCTGCCAATGTATACTATTGCACCCCAGGTGGATTACAGTGCCCTCTTCTCAGCATGGTGGTCCTTTGCAAAGCAGACCTCGCCCTCAGGGGCCGCCAGTATCCCCCTATCCTTCCCAGGTTCCCCAGCCCCAGAACCCAGATTGGCTGGGCAGAGCGAACCCCGCTTGTCAGGGTCCCTCAGGGGCCTGATCTGGCATTGATTCAGGTTCAGGTTCTAGGAGGGACGATTGCCGCCTCCCAGTGTTGGTCCTGGATAGCAACACTATTAATGATGACTCTGCTTCTTGGGGTCTTCCTCCTTTCCTGGTGAGTCTTCGAGGAGGATGATTAGCTAAGGAGGTCCCAAAGTCCCCTCAGATGACCCATTCTTCATGGATGTTATGCGCCACATCCAGTCCATTATGGGCTGGGAAACAGAGGAGCAAGACCTGAAGAGACGCCGTTTGGCCTCTGTCTGCAGCAGCGGATGCCCTCCTCTGGTGGTGCCCCTTTGATTGACTCCTATGAGGATGTCACTAAGGCGGCCTGAAATCATCCTTCCACCACCTCTCCTCTGCCTAAAAAGTAAGACTGCCTTTACTACGCCCTGGCTGGTAAACCCTTTCTGGGAGCCACCCAAGGTGGATTCAGTGGTGCAAGACCATACTAAGAAGACCAAGCATCTTAGTACCCTACCTTCGGACCTGGAGTCCAGGCAGCTGGATCACCTTGGCAAAGAGTTTCTAGCTATGTGGGCCATACATTATCTGGCCCACATGGTCCAATACCAGAATGTTCTTGGGACCAAGCTGAAGACCTGGTACAGACTTTACCAGAGGAACCCACTAAGATGCAGCTCTCCAACTTATGAATTTGGGCTCGGATGTTAACAGTCATGTCCTCCGGCAGCTTATGACGCCGTCGACACCTCTGGGCATGGGCTACTGCTGGAGTCTGTTTCTGACACCATTCTTGGCTCCAGATATCCTGCTTTGCCTCAGATGTGCAGGCCAGCATTTTGGATGCCCCTTCCGGAATCAGTCCTTTTGGGGGATGTCCAGGATATAATTTCTACCCTGCAGGAATCAGGACAGGCCCTCAAGTTGGTCCATTCGCTCTGTTACACCCAGCCGAGGGTAGGCCAGTGTCAGTCCTTTCGCAGGTCTCCACATGCAGTCTTAGAACAAGCCTTCCAAGGGTCAGCACAACACATAAGACCCCAGCGACCCCTGCTACTACCACGGCCAGGGCCCCAGGGGCCCCCCCTGCCTACCGCCCACTTTCCTAACTCCTTAGGCAGCCCCTCCTCTGGCCGGGCGCTAAAGGAGGCAGTCGGGGGTTGGTTCTTCCTCCACCTAGAAGGAAGGCAGGGGTGACCACAGATAACTGGATGCTCCAGATCATAGAACACGGACACACTTTGGAGTTCCTACAGTGGCCACCAGGAAACCCCCTGTTCACTCCACATACTCCCACACACCTGTCTCTGGTTTGGGAGGAGATTCAGGCCCTTCTTCAAAAAGAGCCATAGAGCCCATCCCTCAGGCTCAATTGGGACGGGGTTTTACTCCCGCTTCTTTCTCATCCACAAAACACAGGAGATCTTGCCCATCTTGGACCTGAGCCATCTGAATCTGTACATTGAATAAAGCACTTCAGGATGGTCACCTCCAGGGCTGTTACCCCTTTGCACCAGAAGGACTGGTTCTGCTCTTTGGACATAAAGGATGCTTACCTTCATATCCAAGTCTTCCATGCCCATCATCACTTACTCCCTTCCATTTTCAGGAGCCCATTTTTCAGTTCCAGGCCCTCCTTCTGGACTTTCCTCTGCCCCCAGGTATGTACCAGATGCCTGGCAGTGGTGGCAGCTGCATCGAGGAGGCAGGGCTTCATGTGTTCCCCTACCTGGATGACTGGTTGCTAGCAGCTCCTCCAGGAGCCACTTAGTTCAAACCCTGGAATACATCTTCCAGGCCTTGGGGATCACTATAAATCTGCCAAAGTCCTGCCTCTCTCCTTGCCAGTGTCTCCAGTACATAGGGGTGATCCTGGACATGAGTCAGCGCAAGGCCTTTTGCCCGAGGACTGAGCGGTGTGCTGATGGAGCAGGCCTGTCTGGTTTCCTGTAGCCGGCAGGTCCCTGCCAGGGTTTTCCTATGCCTCTGGGTCACATGGTGGTGGCAACTGCCACTGTTCCCCTGTCCCGCTTGCATATGCAAGTCCTCGTTGACCTTTAGGGTCCAATGGGACCAGCGACGGATGACCTGGACCATTGGTCCTGGTTTCCGACCCAGACTGGAGGGTCCTGTCATGGTGGCTGGATCAGGCCAAACTCCTTTGGGGTGTCTCTTTCAGCTTTCAGCCCCGGCAGCTTCTCATGACAGATGCATATGGCCTGGGATGGGGTGCTCATCTGGCTGCTTGCCAGACCCAGGGCACCTGGACGGATGTGGAACAGGGTGTTTATATCAATGTTCTAGAGATGTGGGTGGTCTTTATGCTCTGCAGGCCTTTCAGACTCATCGCCTCCCTGGTCCGATGCAGATGGAAAATGTGTGTGTGGTGTATTACATCAACAAGCGGAGAGGCCCATTCTTACCTCTTGTGTCAGGAGGCGATGAGGGTCCAGTATTGGGCCATCGAGCATGATCTGGAGCTCCTCAGCCGTATAGCTTCCAGGCATTCAAAACGCCTTGGCCGACAGTCTCAGCCACTCCAGGTCATGGGCTTACAAGTGGGAGCTTCTAACCTCGGTAATCAAAGATCTCTTCGACAGGTGGGTCATCCAGAGTTCGACCTCTTAGCATCCTGACTTAATGCAAAACTGATGCTTTTCTGCTTGCTCGATCCTGGGCCTGGAGTTTTCTGGTGAGACACATTGTCCCTTTCCTGGAAGGGGAGGTTTTGCACATCTTTCCTCCCTTCCTGCTTCTGCAGCGAGTTCTGCTGAAGCTCCAGTTGGAGGGTGGAGATGATCCCCATAGTCCCTTCTGGCCGTGTCAGATTTGGTTCTTTGTTGCAACAGCTGGCGGTGGAAACTCCAGTGCCCTTGGCCCGTGCATCAGCTTGCTTTCCCAGGTCTTGGGCATCCTGGTCCATCCGAACCTGAAGTCCCTGCATCTCCATGCATGGCTTCTGTGACCTAGCTATTTCCTGCTTTGGGGTAGCCTCTAGAGTTGCAGATGTTCTGGTGGCTGCCAGGAAACCTTCCACCAGGGCCACTTGTACTATGAAATGGAAGTGCTTTTTCCATTTGGGCGCTACTCATCATTTGGATCCTTTCACCTTCCCAGTGAATCAGATGTTGAGTATCTTCTTTCCCTTTTGGATTCAGGCTTGGGGTACTCTCACTCAAGGTGCACCTTACTGCTATGTCTGCATACCCTGCACCTATCAAGGGCAAAGCTGTTGCCAGCTCAAAGAGTCCTGCACATTCCTGCAGGGCATTTTGCATTTGAAACCTCCATTCAGGGCCCAGTCCTCCGTGGACCTCAACTTTATGTCGGAGAAACTCACCTTACCTCCTTTGAACTGGCCACAAGTTGGGAGCTGTACTTTCTCTCATGGAAAGTGCCTATTTTAGTTGCTGTTACTTCTGCTCAAGGATTTCTGAGCTATAGGCTCTGATGTGTAAAGAGCCTTATTTGTTTTGTCACAAAGACAGGGTGCCTTTGCTACTTATCCCAAGTTTTACCTGAGGTGGTGTCGGAGTTTACTTTGAATCAGTCAATCCTCCATCCAGTTTGTTTTCCTGAGTATTCTAAGCAGGGCGAGGCCTTGCACCATACTTTGGATGTACATCGGGTGTTACAGTACCACACATCCGCATGAAACCATTCAGAAAATCTGACCAGTTGTTTGTCTCATTCGCCCTCATGAGAGGGGCGTGCTCCATTTTCAAACACTGTTTGTCTAACTGGTTAGCAAATTGCATTATTTATTGCTACAGTGGTACAACAAACCCCTTCCGGGAATGGTCAAGGGCCATTCCACTAAAGGTGTGGCTGCTTCCATGGCTTGCTTCAGGAACGTGTCTGCTGCAGATATCTGTGCAGTTGCCACCTGGAGTTCGTCCACACTTTCACCAAGTTTTGCCAGTCTGACACGCCTAGGCACAGGACCAATTTCGCCAGCAGTTCTTCAGGGCCTTGTCTCCTGAGCTCTTGACTGCTGATATGGCCTCCTCCCAGTGGTGTTATCTGGTGATACCTGGTACTGCTTGGGACTCAGTCCTATTGAGGTGGCCTGCTGCAAGAGCCTTCCCTGGACTGAGATAGTACAGTTACATAAGAACTTACTGCAGAATCACGATCTCGAGAGAAGCTCTTGCAGCAGGCCCTGCCTCCTCCCTCCTTCCCCTGCTGCTCTTTTTCTCTTGCACTGCTTCTGCCTTTCTTTTGCCTCAGAAAACCTTCTTGTTCTCCTTTAGCTGCCCATATGGGGTCTGTGGCTGGAGAACTGAGGTAGATATTGGGGACCTCCCACTATATAGGCTAGGCTGACGCCAGCTCACAGATGACGCTGGCGGTCCCCTGTGATAGGCTGTTAGCTAGAAGTTTTCCATGTGGTCCTAGTGCCTGATGGCTTAGTCCTACCAGTGTGGCTTGCTGCAAGAGCTTCTCTCAAGATCTACTATTTACTAGGACTTGAAGGACATATAGGGCCAATAGGCCATCATGAATGTCCCCACATTGGTGGGCATATCTAGACTATGATATAATTTGAATAATAATGTTCATCTGATTGATTTTAAAGATATCTAAAGTTGGAGAGTCAAAATATGTTGTGGCAGTTTGTTCCATGCCACTAGTGCACGATAGTGAAAAAATGATTTATTTTACTAGTCCTTGCTGTTAGTGTAGCTAACTTTTATTACGTGAGCATAGGTTACTACGTGGTATTACTAAACTGAATCCCACATTCTGCCATAAGTTCTGATGATTGAAGTAACTTGTACAAAACAGTAAATCACCCCTCTGTCTCCGTGCCTCCAGAGAATGTCATTTAGTGTACTCCAATCTATCCTGATATGATTTTCCTTCAAGTTTGGAATTAATTTAGTAACCTCCCTGTAGTCCTCCAGAGCTTTTTGTCTATAATTGTTGATGGTGACAAAATTGTGATCCATAATCTAGAATAGGTCGAATATAGCTTTTATATGTTGGAATTATTATCTGTTCAGCTTTAGATGTGAAAGATCTTTAATATTTCTTATTAGAGTATTTGCTTTTCCCAAAGCTGAGAGACAGTGATCTCTTGATGTTAACTTATTATTCACCATAATTCCGAGGTCTTGTTCTTTTGGCAAATTTTAAGTATATTCTGATTCAAAATATAGGTGTATACATTGGGTTATTTATTCCAAAATGAATGAAAGAGCGTTACCCACATTCACTATCACGCATTTTCCAAAGCCCAGTTTTCAGTTTTGGCTAAATCAGATACTAATGATAGGTGTTTACCAAAATACCCACTTGCCCACTCAGCTTTGTATCATCGGCAGATTTTTTAACTATGTTTTGAATACTTTATTCATATCACTCACATAGATGTTAAATAAAATGGGGTCAATACAGAACCCTAGGGTACACCACTCTTCACAATTTTTGGTAATGAAATATTGTTTTGTATACGTATCTAATTGTGTTCTATTATTAAACCATGCATGTACCCATTTGATGATGTTAGGATGTACCTTAATTGAGTTAACCTTTGATTAGTGTACCATGGGGAACTTTATCAAGGCTTTTGAAAAGTCTAACAGGATGACATCTGACAGTATTCCATGTCATGTTTTTACTTATCTCATTATAGAATGAGATAAGATTTGTTGTACAGGATTCTCCCTTTCTAAAGCCATGTTGTGTTTTGTCTTCAATTCCTAATGTAGCCAGGGATTCCTCTAACTTATTTTTTATTATTCTCCAGTGTCTTACAGCAAAGAGAAGTAAGACTTATTGGTCTATAGTTCTCAATTTTGAATTTACTCCTTTTTAAAAATAGGAATAATTATTGCTGTCCTCCAATTGTTAGGCAAGTTCTTGACATATCTGTACGCTCGACACTCATGCCCTACTACTCGACCTTGTTATCTCCAAGTGGTCACCTGTCTATCATGCCCCTGACATTGATACTGTCATATCCCACTTCCAAGCCACAGTTACACACACCTGGAACTGTCATGCCCTCCTAAGGAAATCATGGGTCAAGCATGCCCACCTGGTTCACTTCTGGCCTTATTGCCTTGTGTAAATCTTGTGAGGAAACATGGGCCTGTTTTAAATCTTCAAAACGAAATGTTTTCTGTGGGAAATGGTTCCTGTTAGGTTGCCAGCTTCCCGAGGTGCTTGTAGAACTCAAGAAATGAAGTAGTGGGTTGCTGTATTCTTCTAAAATAAATATTCCTTTTGCCAGGTGTTGTTTCATTTCACTTATATTTATTACATACCCTAACGTTTTGCCACAAAAATGAGCTTTCAAGAGGATTTTTACTGTTTTAACAAAAATAATAATATTAATAAGTTAACTGTTCTGTAATTGGACCACATATACAAATACATTATAATGAAATACATATGTTAGTAGAGTAAGGCAAGGCAAATTTTATTTAAAAGACGCCCATCCCGGAGGCTCTGGGTGCGAACATATTAAAATTTCATGGAAAACTCAATCAGAATTATATGTAACCCTTGTTACCCGGGGTTACTAGAATCCCAGTAAGACGTAGTGGTAGGCAGGAAGGCAGCTTGTGAAACTCCAGTTAAATGGGTTTCACACTGTCTCACTCTGTTCTCAGTCTCAGCTGAGACTGAGAGATGATATCACCAATAGAACTGTCGCAGCTGCATAAGCCACATTGGAATCTGCAGCAGAGGAGTGAGATAGAACGTTGGGAGTTTTCAAAGTCAGTCTCCTGCTTGCCTTCAAGCAGGAAGGAGTCTCCTGTTTGTTTTGAAGCAAGAAGGTCAGTGTCCAGTGTTCAAGTGGTGGAGACCGCTGTCCAGGTCTCAGTGCTCCTCCTCCGGTGGGAGAGAGGAAGTAAAGTATCCCCATGTAGATTCCAGGGCAATCCCCTAACTTCTGCTAAAGAAAGAAAGCTGCCTTTTACAGTTTCGGTTTGTGTTTGAAAAGTGGAAAAGTTGTACTTCACCTGTGGGGCACCTGCAACGAAAGGGTGAGTGTTTGCTCTAATATGAGAGGGCAAAAATGTGTTTCTTCAGCCTGGGAAATGTGAAGAAATCTGGAATTTGAACTACTATTTGGGAGGCCTATAGTACTAGGACAAAGAAATGGGGTAGTGTCAAAAGCTAAAGTGCTGTGTGGATTCAAGTAATGTTGTGAGAGGGGTGCGACAGTTCATCCACCATTTAATCTACATTTCAGAAGTTTCAGTTTGTCCAGAGAAATGGCGGGTATGGGCTGTGGGAGCTGGAGGTGGGAACACCTCCATCTTTAGTAACCAGGTCCACCTCTACGGATGTCTACTGTGATTGCTACTTGCCTCATGCGCTGCCAGTGATGAGGGAGTACCAGACGTGGGTCGCAAATGGGAAAATCTCAGGAGTCGCAGACTCTAGGTGGTGTGGGGAGCCACAACAAGTGTAAAGAATTCTCTTTGTGAGATGGGAGTCAGAAGAAGTAAGAAGGAAATCTCTAGGGTTCGCAGACTCTAAGTGGTGTGGGGAGCCACAACAAGTAAAATGGGTTAATTCTTCCAATGAACCGCCATTCAAGTGGCCGGGAGGGATCCGGGCCAGTCGGGCTGTGTACCCAAAGCGCTGCAAGTCGGGCTGTGTGCCTGGTGGGTCCAGAGCCTGAAAACAGTAGAAATGGTTCATTCTTCAAGTGGACCGCTTGTAGTCTCTAATCTGCATTATCAGTAAACATAGCCCCATGGGGTCCATCTATGCTTTGTTGTGTTCAGCTAGTTGTGAATAAAAGCCACAATGTAAAATCCCATTCCTGGTTCTGGACATTACAGTTATTGCTTCATGTGTTCGGATTTACTTGGGTGCCCCTGGCAGAGTAGCTAAACCTAGGTCCCCTTGTGCCAGGTAACCTCATCCTCCCCGAACCAGGTCCCCACCAGGTATTGCTGCCAGCGCAACAGCATGCCACCTGTCATTTTGGTAAAAAGGCAGGGGTGAGGGTTACAAAATGGAGGCACCGCTTGGATTTTGTTCGGAAGGAAGGTGCTTGGGCAAGGGTTAGCGTTTTGGCTATCTGGCAGTGGGTAGCCAAAAGCTGAACAATTTCCTAGTGTGTTGCTGTGTGCTGTGAATCTTGTGCTGCTGTTTAAAAATGCCAACTGTTTACCAAGGAGCTGTAAAGCCAAAGAGTGTGCCCTTGTCCTGCATCATCAAAATTGTTTACAGCATTTTGTCAGCTTTAAAATGAACTATGGTAAATAAAAGTGTGGAAAACTAGGGGTAGCAACAGAGAAATTATGCCCTGGACATTTGAAATGCTTTTAAAATGAATTCTGTGAAGGAAAGTGTGGAAAACTAGGGGTAGCAACAGAGAAATTATGCCCTGACGTTTGAAATGCTTTTAAAATGAATTCTGTGAAGAAAAGTGTGGAAAACTAGGGGTAGCAACAGAGAAATTATGCCCTGACGTTGGAAATGCTTTCTGTGTAAATGGAGAGACTGCAGAGTTAATGACAATGTTACATGGTTGAAATGGGCTCCCATGTGAGTCAGAATTGAAGAAAAAAGTGCATTTTACAGTTTAAATTTGCCTGCTCGACGATCGCTGTGAGGAGAGGAGCCTCATGAGGAAGAAGAGGCTCATTTGCATGGCGTTGTGTGGTTGGTCAGGCTACAGTTAGTCCCGCCCTCAGCCAGCTCTACAGAGACTGCCCCAGCATTCAAGAGGAGTGAGAGTGGAGTGCGTGTACTGGCAGTGGAGGAGCATCGCGGAGTATTCAAAGCGCTGAGAACAGTTCAAAAATAGACATTTAAGTTTAAAATCGGGCTCAACCTCAAATTGATCGTTAAAATAGCGAGTTTGGTGGTTGAACGATGATCGCTAAGACTGCCCGCCTGCTTGTATATATTGAGGCCTTCAAAACTGGCTGCAGGCCATTTTACCCCATCGCAGCAAGTTGCTACTGATCACAGTAAGTAAACAGCCCAAAACTGCTCAAACAGTGATTTTCAGCTATGCCATATAAAATGTGTGTGCAACAGTGTAGTCGTGCAAGTAACGACTGTGTGAAGTCCCCAGCAAGTGCAAGTCTGTTAAGCCATTGAATGTGTGCATGGAAGTGAAAATAGCCTCAGTTTAAAGTTTGCAGCCAGAGAGAGACTGTGGGTTGTAGCAAAATGCAACACTAGTAAAAGCAGGCAATCCTCGCAAACCTGAAGCTTTTAAGGACTGTGAATTAAATAAATGTTACCAGCTTGTGAAAAGTCCAAGGAAAATCCTGTAAATGTGTAAAGCCAGATCAGAGCAAGTTGTGCAGTTTGAGTAAAAGTTATCAGTAGCTGGTGTAAATCGGGTGCGAGTGGTTTGACCCAGATTCTAAATGTTGATGCACAGGAGTGCTGTCGCCGCCATTACAGGGTGGGGTACTAAAGTAAACACAGCAGCAGAGGAGCCATTTTAAACTACAGATGTGTGCAGTAAAGTGGGACTTTCAGTGACAGTGAACTTTTGTTTGTTTTTCTGCAGTTATGGCCTCAGGACAGCTCGTTACCGGATCATGCCGGGTTGCAGTAACAGCAGCAGTAATAGACTGAGAGACATTGAAAAGTGGTGCTATGGAGGGCAACTGCCTCCTGATGTGGCAATTCCAATTATCCAGTGCGTATGCCAATATGCTTGACTGCTGGAAGGGACGTCTTCATGATTCCTCACTGTGCTGGATGCCTACAAAATATGGCTTGTATAAAGCACCTCCAATTGTTTGGCCCTACATGAACAAAAATTCAGGAATCTGCAGTTGGCAGCACACAGCACCAGGCGGAGCCTGTGGAGGAAGGTCCTCGGGGAGTGTGGATAAAGCTAGAGGGTGCAGAGTTAGAGACTGAACCAGAAGTTGAAGTTTTGGATGCTGGATCTCAGAAAGAAAGTTCGGATAAAGCATCAATAGACCCTGGGTGGGGGCCTAGCCCAAGTCTCTTAGGTGAAGATGAGATATGGGAGGCCTTTGAATGGGGGTGTCGACCTCCGCCTAGTGATGAATGGATAGTCTCAGGGGTGAGAACGACTGCTCACTCCTGGGCTCAGATCCTCAGTGAAGAGGAAGATGAGGGGAACCTATGTGGCCTTGTGAGAAAGGAACGGTACACAGCCTCAAGATCTTGCCTCGGAGGAATGTATTGAAGAAGGTGGTGATGCCACTGCCCTGGCTTTACAGGAGGAAGAAGTCAGGGATCCATTTCTAATTTCCTTGAGGATACAAAGCTGGCAGAACCAGGACTGGCTACCCCCAAGCCAGGCCAGCGGTCTCAGATTGACCAAAGCAAGTAAAGAGGAGAGACTGGTTTGTGAAAGGCAAATGAAATCTATGGTATGACCTTTCTTACCTTTCCTCGGAGAGTCTGGGAGGAGATTGAGAACTGCAGGAAATCCTGGATCTGGGATGAAGCAATGAAAAGTGTGCATCCTGGGGCCAACCAGCATGTAAAGAATAGACTGTTCCAAAGTATACCCAGTGGAAGAGAGGCAGGACACTGTTTATGGACAGAGTGAGTGGTGGACGGAGGAGACGTGAAATCTCCCACTGTGTGAATTATGTGCGCCCAGGCAGGGTAATAATTCAAGCCCGTGATCCAGTACTATCAGCCTCAGTGCAAGGACCTCCCAGCAATTAAGCCTGTGCCTACAAAATGAGAGCCGAGCAGTGGTAGTCAATACTGCCACACCAGACTGTGAAGTGCCCTTATTGATCCGCCAATATGAATAACCGGGACTCAGGTGCTCCACATTCATCAGTCTACAGTGTACTGTCCTGTCCAGCAACCATCCACTAGCCCACCAGATGACTTCAGATCCAGAGAGGACACCAGCCCAGCTGTTTCCTGTTCATCGCCTGGTAATCGGATGACGCCGGACCAGCTGTTTTCTTTTGTTCCTGTTCTAAGGTTCCGCCTCCAGAGATGACATCATCCCAGCTGTTCCAGATGTGCCTCCTGTGGTTCCCGGAAGATGTCCGCCAGCTGTATCAGAAGAAATGCTGCCAGGGAGAGTCTTCGGCAGGGTGCAGGTTGCAGAGTCTTGTAATACAAATGGCTGGTAAGTCCAAACTTTTCTATCTTTATGACATTGCAGTACACACCCTACACTACAGACTTCAAAAATGTGTGAACTGTCCACAAAGACTCTCCTTCGGGACTTTGGCCTGTTAGAACTGTGCTTCACTGGGCTCCGCCCAGGAGAAACTCTTTATTGGACTAGCTCGGGCCTTGTGGTCACTAGTTGGGACTTTAGGGCACTCCATCCCCTAAATGTGTATTGTAAATAATGTCATTATTGTATTCTAATGTAAATACTGTTTTTCTACCTTTTTTCCTAAAAAAATATTTTTGGATTGTTCAGTGTTTTGTATGGTAAGGGTTTTAGGTAGACTGTGTATGCAGATTAGAGTGTGTTTTTGTCTTTCTTTTCTTACAGGTGTTCCTGGGAAGACAGAAGAGAAGACAAGAAGAGGAGGAGGGCTCATCGGAGTTCCTCGTCAGTGCTTTGTCTGGTAGGAATTTAAAGTACTGTGTTGTTATTGTTATGGTTGCTGTGTTAACCCTTTCCTTCCACAGGTGTGGTTGTGGGGTAGGGAGGAGGCAGTAATGTGGCATTTTAATGCTGTGTGGTTGCAGGTTGCCCAAGGTCGGGAGGTCCCCGGTGTTTTTATTTTTGGAATATTATGTTAGAGGCAGATAGGTTTTCCCAGAGGGTTGGGGGATGGACAGGCTGTGGCCCTGACCTGCAGTAGGGACCGCAGTGCTGATCTATCAGGGCTATGCTCTGGATGGTTCTACCAGAGCCACTGGGTGTCCATAGTAAGTGGATAGTGTAGAGGCTGATATGTCAGCTCAGGCCTCTAGGCCCTTAGTGTTGCCTGCCTGTGCTTGCACATGGTGGGAGGGGCCTGATCACCCCTCCACAGGTAGCACATAGGGTGGGATGGCCTAAGGCTGGGTGCATAATGACTGGGGACAGTCATTTTCCTGGTCAAGGGCGAGTGTAACCCCTGTTACCCGGGCATTAGAATCCCAGTAAGACGAGTGGTAGGCAGGGAAGGCAGCTTAGAACCCAGTTAAATGGGTTTCACACTGTCTCACTCTGTTCTCAGTCCAGCTGAGACTGAGAAATTACATCACCAATAGAACTGTCGAGCTGCATAAGCACATTGGAATCTGCAGCAGAGGGAGTGAGATAGAACGTTGGGAGTTTTCAAAGTCAGTCTCCTGCTTGCCTTCAAGCAGGAAGGAGTCTCCTGTTTGTTTTGAAGCAAGAAGGTCAGTGTCCAGTGTTCAAGTGGTGGATACCGCTGTCCAGGTCTCTAGTGCCCCCTCCGGGGGAGAGGAAGTAATGTATCCCCATGTAGATTCCAGGGGCAATCCCCTAACTTGCTAAAGAAAGAAAGCTGCCTTTACAGTTTCAAGTTTGTGTTTGAAAAGTGGAAAAAGTTGTACTGCCTGTGGGGCACCTGCAACGAAAGGGTGAGTGTTTGCTCTAATATGAGAGGGCAAAATGTGTTTCTTTAGCCTGGGAAATGTGAAGAAATCTGGGATTTGAACTACTATTTGGGAGGCCTATAGTACTAGGACAAAGAAATGGGGTAGTGTCAAAAGCTAAAGTGCTGTGTGGATTCAAGTAATGTTGTAGAGGGGTGCGACAGTTCATCCACCATTTAATCTACATTTCAGAAGTTTCAGTTTGTCCAGAGAAATGGCCGGTATGGGCTGTGGGAGCTGGAGGTGGGAACACCCCATCTTTAGTAACCAGGTCCACCTCTCGGATGTCTGCTGTGATTGCTACTTGCCTCATGCGCTTGGCCAGTGATGAGGGAAGTACCCAGACATGGGTCGCAAAATGGGAAAATCTCTCTAGGAGTCGTGAGACTCTAGGGTGTGGGGAGCCACAACAAGTGTAAAGAATTCTCTTGTGAGATGGGAGTCAGAAGTAAGAAGGAAATCTCTAGGATCGTAGACTCTAAGTGGTATGGGAGCCACAACAAGTAAAATGGGTTAATTCTTCCAATGAACCGCCATTCAAGTGGCCGGCAGGGATCCGGCCAGTCGGGCTGTGTACCCAAAGCTGTAGCAAGTCCGAGCTGTTGCCTGGTGGGTCCAGAGCCTGAAAACAGTACAAATGGTTCATTCTTCAAGTGGACTGCTTTGTAGTCTCTAATCTGCATTATCAGTAAACATAGCCCCATGGGGTCCATCTATGCTTTGTTGTGTTCAGCTAGTTGTGAATAAAAGCCACACTGTAAAATCCCATTCCTGGTTCTGGACATTACAGTTATTGCATCCTGTGTTCGGATTTACTTGGGTGCCCCGTGCAGAGTAGCAAACCTAGGTCCCTTGTGCCAGGTAACCTCATCCTCCCCGAACCCAGGTCCCCACCAGGTATTGCTGCAGAGCCACAGCATGCCACCTGTCGTTTTAGTAAAAAGGCAGGGGTGAGGGGTTACATATATATACACAAATAACACAATACGAGACATAAGTATACAATACTACAACAATTGTAATAAGATTTATAAACACTACCCTCAACGATGGCTACTAACTCAGAAATAGCCATGAGCCAGTTAAGGCATACAGGTCTGGAGTCAAGATAGTCTATACAGCAAAGTCTAGGAAGGCCTGATTGTACAGGAAGGCCTTGAGGTGGGCTTTGAATATCCCAATAGAAGGGGCCTCTAACAGCTGGAGAAAGCGAATTCACAGGATGGGGGGGCAACACTAAATGCTCTGTCGCTTGTTGTTTTTAGCCTCATTCTTGGAATCATGAGGAGGCCCCTAGAGGGGAGCAGAGGGACCGGACTGAGACAGCAGGTGTATGAAGGTCCTTCAGGTAACCAGGGCCCAGGCCGTAGGGGCCTTAAAGGTGAGCAAGCCCACCTTGAAGAGGACCCTCCACCTGACCGACAGCTGGTGCAGTTCATGCAGCACCGGGTGATATGACAGTACTTAGGCTGTCCTTTCAACAGCCTAGCTGCTGCATTCTGTACCAGCTGCAGTCGGTGCAGGCTACTCCCCGGGACACCAGATAGAGCGTGACATAGTAGTCAAGCCTGGACATCATGAAGGATGGGGAGGTCCAGAGGCGGAACTAGGGGCTTTATCCTGGTGATATTCCTCAGATGATAGAAACTGGTACGGATAATGGACGACACCTGGAGACTTGAGTGTCTGTCTCTGTCAAGAGTAATGCCCAGATCATGCACCCTAGAGGAGGTCTTCAGTGGTACAGAGCCAAGAAAAAGCCCTGTCTCTGCACCAGAGGCCAGCATGTTACCCCCAGTTCGACTCCACCACCAGTACCTCCGCCTTATCGGGGTTCAGTCGCAACCAGCTGGAGGTCATCCAGTCATTGATCTGGTAACCCTATTACCCTTTTAGCCTTGTCGTTATCCAAAGTAAATAATGAGTCATTCACAACATAAGTGACTTGTAGGAAGCCTGAAAATAACACAAACGTACACAGTCCTTATACACTCATTGTCATACAATATCATTGTACAGTAGTGTGCACTTCACCACGTGGTGCTAAATTGATGAATACTGCTGAAATAGCCTGTCCTCTTTTACAGAGAGGATTCATACTCTGTACTTATGTTTTGTACAAAACTAATGTGCTTTTGGCTTGCTAAGTTCATCCAGACTTCTAGTCTAAAATGTAAAAATATGCAATTTGAAACGGTTAGAATGTATAGCCTCCATGGTGCAATGGTAGCAGATATATAGAGGGAGGTCACAAAGGAGCTATTTTAAACAGAGAGGAAGACAGAAGGGATGATACTGCAGAGACAAGGGATGAGCGGAGAAAGGTGCTTGGCTGTCAGTGGTCCTGGTAGGGGAGGCAGAAGGAACAGGTGTCAGCAGCCCAGAGGGAGTAGGAAGAGGGAGGAAGAGGAAGAGAATGGAGATGACGATTGTAGCAGGGGCCTAGGGGCCTGATTTTGAGAATGTGTATTGTGGGTCCAAAAGTCCAATTTTGCCCTAAATCTTGGTTGAGGATGAAGGGGAATGTTTAAATATAAATTGCCTGCTGTAATGATTTGTTTGTGCTTCTGGATTTTGAAACTGAATAGCTTTGTTTCATTTTATCTACACATTACATAGAAACATAGAAATTGATGTTAGAAATGGCCTTGCAGCCCAGGTTGTCTGCCAAGCCCTACCTATAAGTTGGATATGATGGCCTCTAGCGGCCAGTTACGCTTATTTTACCATCCCACCGCTTTCGCAATGTTCGTACTAACCCCTTATGTTTATTCCTCATGCTTGAATTCCACCAGAGAACTAGCAGAAATGACTTCACTTGCCAGTTTATTCCGCTTTTCGAGTACTCTTTCCATGAAACAATACTTCAAGTTGCTCTGTACCAGTGTTCCCACTTTGAGTAAATAGCTCTGTGCCATTCACCTTGTTTTTACATCATATCATGTCCCTCTGTCCCTTCTCTCTCTAGATTGTACATACTGAGGTCTCAAATCCCATTGTGTAGGACATATCTCCCTGTCCCTGAATCATCTTGGTGACCCTTCTCTGAACAGCCATCTACCGGTCCCTATCTTTGCTCAAGTGAGGGTTACAGAAATGCACACAGTAGTCCAGGTGCGATCACACCAGAGATCTGTATAGTGGAGTATCACCTTGCTGTCCCCCCATCCCTAGGTATCCCAGCATCTTATTTGTCCTACCCACTGCTTTAGTGCACTGAGCTGCTGTTTTTAATCTGTACATAATATCATCCCCTGGTCCTTCTTCTTAGTCATTCTTTCAACAAAAACCCACTCATTCTGTATTCTGGTTTGGGGTTTTAACCTCTAGTGTATAACCTTACATTGTTACATTTTAAGGACGCATCTTTCATCATTTATCAAGCCTTTCCAAATCCTTCTTCATGGTTCTTACTCTCCTCATTGTCCACCCTTCCACGTATTTTTGTGCTATCTCCAAAGAGGCAAATCTTACTCTGAATAAATGTCACAAATTAATATGCTTAAAGAGGACCAACCTTAGGCCTGATCCCTGTGGTACTCCACTGGTGAACTCTCCTTCCCACAGTATTCCCCATTAAGGATAATCTTCTGTGTTCTTCCCCAAGCTAATTTCTTATCCATATTGCAAGCTTTTCCTTTACCCTCAATTAACTGCTTCACCAGTCGTCCATCTGGAATGGAATTAAACTCTTACTGAAATCCAGGTGCATAATATATAGAATAGGGTATGGGTGACCATACACAGTAAGGCTGTGTTTCCATTGAGAGCATGCAGTAACATCATAGAGACATTGAGGACAAAGCTTGAGAGGTCTCCATGATGTCACCACATGCCCGAGATGGAAACACGGCCTTAGTTATGTATGCTGTTTTATATAGTGTATGGGTTTTCCCAAAACTTTACTGTAATACAGTTTGTCCATACCTGCTCCGACTTGCTCGTATCTCACTGTACGGCATGCATTGCTCCTGATGATGTATTGCTCCCACTCCCAACCAGTGGCGGCTCTACACTAGGGCCCGCCAGGGCACGTGCCCTGGTAAAAATGCTGTGCCCCAGTTGGTGCCCCATATGGTGCAGAGCTTCCCATAGTAACAATACATCAGTGCCCTGGCTGCAATCTGTTGTGCCCCAGCTGTGCCCTGGTAACTATTTGTGGCTGGAGCCGCTTAGTGCTCCCAACCATTATCAGTCTAAAGATATAATCCATGGCCACAGTGTAAAAATGCTAAAGTAGTCTGGTACAAAGGAGCCATCTATGGCTTTCTGAGTCCAGACTGTCTTGGTCACCTGCTCGATGCTCACTAAACAACACCACAATTTCCTGACATTTGTCTTAAAACCTGCATCTTGACTGAGTCGAGTGGCACATCAAGGCATAAGATGTGGTAATGGGCAGACTCTGTGGGCCAAGCGGCCCTTATCTGCCATCAAAGTCTATGTTTCTATTGTTGTGACGCCAAAACGATGCCACAACAACTTTTCATAACCTCTGAACTGTACAACAACAATAATATTGTTGAGTGTATGGAAATCCATACACAATAAGGCCTAACTGCATTCTTATGTAATTATTATTATTGTTTTATAATTGTAACATTACTGATGTAACTACGTAGTACCACACGCCTACATCTCCTTTCTGACAGGATACGCCTGGAAATGAGCTGTTAGCTTAGTATGCTTCTCCTGGTAAAACTCTTGAAATAAATAATAATAATGTCTACTGCCTGATCCTTGTCCATCACCTTAGTTACCCCATCAAAAATACAATCAGGCTCATCTTACAACCTCTCTCTGTCATAAACCCATGCTGGCTGATGTCCTGCTGTCCATTTTCCTCCAGAAATCCTCGAGCCTTTCTTTTATTCTGGTCTAGAGTAATTTTCCCCTGTAGACATTATGGGCGCCATACTCCTTGAGTAAGCAGCACTGACTTGGGTTACATTGCCATTTCTCTTGTCAAACCCTGCTCTGTCTCACTACCCTGGTCATCCCTCTGCATCTGTACCTGGTCACAGTAGTGCCTAATTCCTCCTGCAAGCATCTGCCCGACTCGACACTAATAGAGGGAGGTGGGGACTATACAGTTGATGGGGCAGAAGGTAGCAGCAGTCTGGCCTGCACTGGGTGGGGTGCAGGTCTCAAGAATGCTGTCTACATGTATGGCTGCACTGTCATTTCCTGACCATTTTCTCCTTGTCTGTGCCCTCCCGGAACCACACATATGTGTTTGCAAACTCGCTGCCTTGCTCCACCATTTTCCATGCATTAGCCTCCCTATCCATATGCCAAGTACAGCCCAGAAGCACAAGAGTGTCCATTGGGACATCTCTGCCTACTCCTGTTGACCCACAGCTACAGTCCTAGCTCAGGCAAGAAACTAGGTCACCAACAGTATGACAGGTGACACCCCTACTGCTGTACTGTTAGGCTGGACATATGTGGCTTAAGTTCAGTTATATTTTAGCTGTTAAATGATCACTTTGTCACTGCAGAGCATCATATCGATTACCCTTCTCAAACTATTGCGCTCTTAAAACCCACATATTTTGCCTCTTCCCTTCCTTGGAGAATAGAGAAGTTTTTACATTTCAGGTATTAAATAGCTGGTATAGCATAGCAAATTGCTAAGCAAAACAGGGGTAATGCGAACCATTTTCAGAAATGATTAGCAGTCGACTGCTAGCCATTTTTGAGTGGCCCATGACATATAGTACACAACATAAATAAAACTGTAATTTTTTCAATTTTGCTAATCAGTCTGTGTCAAGTGTTATGCATTTGCACAACTAATTAGCACTTTTACATGTCGAACTGCTAATCAGTTTTTCAGCTTATTTAAAACCCTGATTTTAAACATTTGCATAAAAACCTAAAACTACTACAACAGGCTAGTTCTAGGATGCAGAAGCAGTGCATTGTACTGCCAATTTGGAGACAGCGATTCACATACTAGCCCTGGTAATATCTCCCAGTGTTTAAGAACAAGGCTTGTTATGGACTTCAGGTGCTCGCCTCCTGGAGAAGGAGTTTACAGCCTACCAGCATTTTCATGCGAGCAGTATATACACACAGCATTGGCATCTGCTGAGAAGGCTGCTCAACTGGACGTTGGAAGATTGCGATGTGGTGGACGCAGTCATTGGTGCAGGGACAGGAGGAGGAGCTAAATGGCATATGGGGATGAAGGAAAGAAATTTAATTGCTAAAGGTTCTTTCTTTGCCATTTGCTCTTGAGTGATTTGCAGCTAAGATGTTGGCATCTGCCTCAGTTGGGGCAGATCTTTTGTATGTTGTAGCCTTAAAAACTGTCCATTGAAAAATTCGAGTCCATAAGTGACCACAGAGGAACTCTGCATTATCATTACATCCAGGGACAGCAGGGAAGGACTTACAAGGAGAGGAGAAGGGAGGGTGGGGACATGATGGAGACATACAGATACCTTCATTGGGTAAACAAGGTGGGTAGAGTGTTTTTATTCAAATTGAGTGGTAACATAAATACAGGGTAACTCCTGAAGCTGGCAGAGGGAAAATTTAAGAGGGATATCAGAAAGTAGATTTTCATGGAGAGGGTGGTGAAAAGGTGAAACAGGCTGCCGAAAGAGGTACTCTGTGCAAAAACATTGCGGGATTCAGACAGTGGTGGCACACATAATATGCTTGTAAAATGTGGCACCAAAAGGAGTGGTGATGAGGTGTGAAGAGTCACTAGGGTTATTAGATGGCTAACAGTAGAGGATAGGGAGTGCATTATGGTGGCATAGCGACTCATCTTGGGTGGGCTAGCACGAGGCAAAGCTGAGTGCTTCCACCACCCAGAAGGGCCTTTAGCTCACCATAATGCACTCCTGGAGTGCCTTATTGCGATTATGAAATGGGTCCTTTTAGTAAATTGATTGTAGTTTTATGCATATTTTTGTTGAGTTACTTTCAGCTGGGTCATTGTACTAGGATAACAGCCCAGCTGAAAGTACCTCTCTGACCAGGAGTCAGCACTCTTTCTACTCATTTCATAATCTACATTAGATATGTAGGAATGGGCACACAAGACAGGCCAAGTGGTCTTTCTCTGCTGGCACATTCTATACTTATATATCTATTAATGAGCCCCATGACCTGCAGCTCCAGGGTTTTGAAAATCTAGCCTTGGCATGATGGAGCGACTCCAGAGAAGAGGTGCTGGTAATGTTACTAATTGAACTCTTCCTTGTTACTTGTCTTTGACTTCTAAGTCTGAGACGGGAGGAGGAGGTCTTATGGTTAAAGCTTGAGTCTGATATAATGTTGCTTCCATCAGTGGAATAAGAATAGGTCTGAAGAAGAGGAAATATTTCCTGACTCCAAGTGCTTTAGCTACAGGCTGATAAATAGTGTGGTTTGAATCAATTTCAGCATTGATCTGAAAGATAATCCTCTTCACAACAACAGGTCCTGGGGTTTTTACCATCAGATGTGAAATGAATGGCAGCTTCTGAATATAAAAAAAAGACGGGCCTACAGGAGATGGCTAGTTATTTGTCTGTCAGAGATGAGCTAATGCACTGCAAAAAAAATACTGAAAAAGTGCTGTACTAGAAAAGGTATTTGTTTTCTTAATTGCTGAACCCATGCTCTGAAATTGAAGAATCAATCATGTTTATTGTTATATGTGGGAAATTAAAAATATACAGTATACAATAATTTAACTTGTTGTGGAGGGCCTGTAATGGCTAGCGATCGATAGCCTGTACTTCATGCTAGTCTGGTCATCTAGGCATCACAAAAAAAAAAAGCTGTAGCTGCACAGCCAGTCATTGAACCTGGAAAGTTGTGTACTGTAAATTCACTATAACAAATGAGGATTATGAAAAGCTAGACATTCCAATATGCACTGTTATCCGTGTTGGAGCATATTTACTTCAGTTCCAGTGATCTGTCATCTTGGGGCTTGGAATCAAGGTATTTTCAATTATTTGGCCAGCAACTTCTACAGTACATGTACCCAGGGTCAAATATTAGGATGTCTCTTTTTTTTTCATTTCTTTCTTGTTTTTTTTTCCTTTCCTCTGCCCAAATTCTGCTGAAGTAGTGGACTGTAAGAGAAATTGGTCATGTTCATATGATCTGTGTGTTTTAGCAGTAGTGAACCAACATTTTACTCAAATAAAGTGGGAATAATTAGAGTGCTGCCAGTGCTTGAAATACAACAAGATGTGATGATATGAGGCCCAGTATTGAGATTCAGCCATGTATGCAGCACACACAGGAGCGCAGCACCTGAGGCAGTGCAGAGCGGCTCGGGGCAGTATTCAGAGAGCGTGCTTTTGACGGAGGTAGGTATCAGGGAGGTGGGGACCACCGAACACCACTGCGATAAAGTACTACTGATATGATTGGATAAGGGCGGGACACACTGGTCAACAATGTTATACTGTACTACAGATATGGCTGGATTGGAGATCAGGGGAGGGCGTGGTACAGCACCTACTATTGAGTAGCTGTAGTGTTAGGAATGGATTGGCAATGGGGTGCCATGCTGTTAGGGACCACCAGATCCTGCTGTCTGCCTGCCACTTGTGGGGGGTTCACACAACTATGCACAGGGATAAGGTGTTTTGTAGCCTCAAACAGTGCTGCAACAAAAGCAGTTTAGCTCTGCCAAACCTTTGACTATATTGCCGCACCATGTATGCAAGGGGAATCCTTATTTTCATGTGTGCTATGGTGTATCCATGCAGTCACACACTAGGGTCTGTGCTGTGCACGGGGGTAGTTGAATATGGCCCCCACTCCAACAGATCACGCTTGTTCTTGGTTGGTGGAAACTAACCTGGTAAGCGCCACACTAAACTTTTGAATATTGGTGCCAACATGATGTCTTTCATATGGAGATGGTGGCTGTGAGGCATGAGAAGCTAAGTGTTGTGAACCACTTTAGTTGTGATGCTAGTACAATCTCATGCTATTTTAAAAACTTTTGGTAGTATTACCATAATTATGGAGCAGCACTATACTTTTGCAAATTTGAAAATTGACTACTAGGTGGGTAGTTGATTGGTGGCAGACAGCAAAGGGGTGTGATAAACTGAGTGAAATCTTTGGACCGAGAGGCTAGAGGGTTCAGTCCTGGGTCCAGTCCTTTTCAATAGGTTCATCAGTGATATAGGAGAAGGAATTCAGGGCAAGATGTGTCTCTTCACAGATTACACTGAGCCTGTGGTAGATTAGACAGTGAGGAGTGGTAAGGAGTTGCAGAGGGATTCCGGGAGGTTGGACAGGTGTCCAAGGTTTGCATTTGAAGTTCAGCCTCAAATGTGCATGGTGATATACATTGGGAAACAAGAACCCCAGGAAGAGATGTGGGATTTGGGGTTGAGCTGGACTCTACTACTGAGGAAAGGGACCTAGGAGTCATCATAACTAATGCCCTTAAACAACGAGCTAATGTAACAAGGCCTGCAGCAAGGCAACTAGGATGCAGGGTGTATTTGAGGGGTTGATAGCAAGAGAAAGGAGGCATTACTTCCTCTGTAGATCACTGGTAGGACCATACCTGGATTACTTTGCTCAGTTCCAGAGCCCTCATTTGAGGAAATACAGGGACAAGCTGGGGATGATGCAGCTTAAAGTAACAAAAATGATTCATGGTCCACAGGAAAGATTCGATCAGGCTCAACGACGGCACTGAACATGTATGCACTGGAGGCCAGACGAGAGAGGGGCAATATGACAGAGACCTTTAAGTTCCTGAAAGGAATGAACAAAGTAAATGGTGAAAACTATTCAACAGTAATAGCCAATCTAGAACATGGAGACATTAGAGGAAGGTGGTGATAGGGAAATGCGTTACGGACATGAGGAATTCTTTTACAGAGAGAGTGGGTGAGCCGTGGAACAGCCTTACGGCTGAGATGGTGGCGCCAGGACCATTAATGGCTTCATACATTGCTGGGACAGAGTTAAGGACTCAAAGAGCTAGTGTACTGCCTGAAATTAATAGTAATTTCAGATGCAGTCAGCTATCACTTTATTTATTTTATTTATTTATTTCAGTTTCGAATTACAACCTTTGAGCCAAACTGGCTCTTTTATAAAGGCTCCAAGTCAGTAGAAGAATAGACAAAACAGTACATTTTGCATCATATGACGAGAATATATAATAACCAAGTGACAAAGCTATTTTACAAGCAAGATAAATGTGGAGTATAACCTCAAATACAATACTTCTCTGACAGAAATATCTCTAGTAGGGCCGCCCGGTGGTGCTGAGGGTGATGCGCTGGACACCACACTGTGATCACACCGCGACCCGGTTCGAGCAAACCTCGGCCACCGGGGTTGGCTGGGGAGAAAGGCTGGAGTGTCCGACGACAGCTTGCCTTCTATGGGGAGGGAGTGCCTTTTAGTCCAGCAAGCGATGACCGCTGGGCGGAGGCTGGAGGTGCTACAGCAAGCCACGTCACTGGGGCACAATTGGTCAGGGCATGGGCTTGGGATCAGTCAGCTCGGGGGCAGCTCCTTCCTGGAAGGAGGAGGGACATTGTGAGTATTGGCGTCGCGCCTTGGCGGCTAGAGACGCATAGCGTCCCACAGTAAAGGGAAAATCATCCTTCCGGAGCTGGGAAGATAGAGCGCCTAGTCCAGTCCTGCTGTGCCACCATCTGCCGCTGTCTCAGGGACCTGACAAGACACTTAAGGTACAGGGTGTCCTGCCCACCCCAATCCTGCCGGGGGCAATCCGGGCAGGATGGAGGGACCACCAGCAGGTAAGACGTGGCAGGGATGGGTTTCATTGTTGACTTAATGGAGCGCTCCAGTAGGGCCGTAAGTGGAGAAAAAGAAATTAAAAAATATATATATCTAGTCTATACAGGTAGGTCTAGTTACTAAGTGCAGGTTGCTTGTAGTTTGCAGCCAAATCTGCTTTGTCAAGGAAAAGGGAAAAGGAGGTATGGAGAGTATTGGTATGGGTACAGAGGAGGCATATTGTATAAAGTTATTAGGGATAGGAGAAGGATATGGTGTAGAGGAGAACAAGCTGATAAGTGCTGTATGCACGGGGGCAACCTAGGGAAGTGTAAACCTAGTGGAAGGGAGGGGGCGAGAGGGGGGTAAGAAGGTGGGGAGTAAGGGTTGGAAGTCTAAGGCAGGGATGGAACTCCTATCATTGTCACAGCAGTCGCACTCTTGGGATTCTACCAGGAGGCGATGGAGTTCTTTTGAATTGGTCGAGTTTCTTAAGGTGAAAAAGGGAGGGGATAGGTCGTTAAGCCAGAGAGGGCCTCGATGGAGAGGGACCTCTGAGGCAAGGAGGTTCATTTGTAGGGTACACGTAGTACCCCTCACAGACCTTTGGGTTGTTATAGTATTGGGGATGCTTGAAAAAGCTTGGTTGATTCTGGCACCAGTCCTAGTAAGCTTTATTTCCTATGATACATGCCTGGTACTGGGACCTTAGAGGTAATGGGAGCCAGCCAGTTGTGGAGTAGAGACTAAGAGTGAGAATACTGATTAGCTCTTAGAAAGTTGGCAGGCTTTGTTGGCTTTGTTGAGCAGGAGTTTAACCTTTGAGAGCAGTTTCAGTGGCTTTACTATTGATAGTCCATAGTCAACGATGGACAGTATTGAACTTTTGGTGACAAGGCTGAGTGCCTCAGTGGTCATAGCATTTCTGTGTCAGTAAAGGAGTCTGAGTCTGATGTTGGCTGTTTTCACGATATGGTCAATATGGGTGTTGAAAGAAAGGGTGTTGTCTAGGAATAATTCCAGGTATTTAAAGGTAGTAACCTGTTCAATTACATTGCTTTTGTTACTTAGTATGGTAAGTGGGCCACCCTTCTTTTTGAGCTTTGTAGGTAATTTGCATTGCTTTTGTTTTTCTGTAGTTAAAGAGGAGTTTGTTGTGAGCAAACCATGACTCCAGTTGGGTAAAGTTACTTTCAAGGGTAGCTGTTATTTCGTGGAGGTGTGTTCCTGCTACGGAGATCAATGCATCATCTGCATAAAGCAGCATCTTAGCAGGCGGCGCTTGCAGGAATTGATAAAGAGGCTGTATAGTAAAGGCCCTAAAACTGATCCTTGTGGGACACCCAAAGTAACATTCTGGGGTTCAGAGGCTACAGTTTTTATCCTGACACACTGGGACCTGTGTGAGAGGTAGCTTGAGAACCAGGACAGTGTATTGGTGGAGAGGTCAAGGGCTGTGAGGCTGTTGAGCAGGATGTGATGATTGACGGTGTCAAACACTTTGTTAGGTCAAGAAAGATTGACCCAGGCTGGCCTGATGGTGCTGAGGGTTGAGGCACTGGAAGCCACACCCGCGCTGCGCTGGCGACCAAGTCAGGAGCGAGCCCGCGCCGGGGTCAGCAGTGGTGGGTTGAGGATCAAGCACCCGCTGAGTTGCTGTCCTCCTGGGAGGGAGGGTTGGGATGGCCCAGCTTGCTAGCAGCCCCGTGGAGACCGGGACACTGCAGCATGTAGGGCAGCACGTGATCAGCGTGGCTGACATAAGGCAGGGTTGCTGTGCACCATTGCATCGAGCGCAGCCACGATTGGGGGGAGAGATCAGAACAAGGAAAACCCCAGTCCACGGGTAGGCGACGGCACCAGACCCCCATGCCCACAGCCGGGTCCATCCTTTCTGGCCTTTCAGATTCCTCCGCCCGGGACCTCACCCGCAGTTGGAATCTACGAGTAAGTGCGCCCAAAGAGGAGGGGGCGGCCCCACCCCAGAGGGGCCAAGCTGGGGGTGCCAGCTGCTGGATGAGGGAGAGGAGAGAGGAGGCTCAGACAGGAGGACTTTGGGCAGGGCAGGATCTGGCTGGATGCCCGAGAGAGGCCCGGGACCACTACCTGAGGGAAAAATAATTGGAAAAATAAATAAATAAAGATTGACCCAACCATTTTTCCACTATCCAGGGAGTCATATAGGTGTGAAACAAAGTCGGTGAGTGCAGTAATAGTGCTGTGGGATTTACGGAACCCATGCTGCTGACGGCAGAGGAGGTTATATTTGTTGAGGTAATCCGTGAGCTGATTTGACACATTTCTCTCTAGGGCTTTGAGTGGGGTAGTAAAATAGATATGGACGATGAGTTGCTTATACTGGTCCTGTCTCCACTTTTAAAGACTGGGGTGACGAGGGCAGTTTTCCACTTGTCAGGGAATATGTTCGACTTAAGAGGTATGATAAATAGTTTGCGTTAGTGGGTGGGAAAGCTCTTCTAGGGTGATGGCGAGAAGCTTCATGTCGAACATATCACTACCCATTCTAGTTTTGCTAAGGATCTTCTTCATATTTTATAATGTCTGCCTTCATGATCATTTTGAAGTAGAATGGGGTTGAGTGGTATATGGTGGTAGCAGGGTTTGGGGTGCTGTTGAGGTCAGTAACAAGAAACTCTGGAGGGAGGACAGAGCTGAGGTCTGTAAAGGCCAGATTAAAGACATTAGCTAACTCTTTGGGTTGTTGTATAGGGCCCAGGAGACGATTAGATTTGGTGGAGCTTTGGATTTTTCCCAGTCAGTCTTTACATTCTCCCATAACACTCTCCCATTCCTCCAGCACTTCTGAAGTTCCTTTCTGTAATAGGAGGCCTTAGCATTCCTTATGAAGCGGGTGCATTTATTCCTTGCAGTCTTGTAGGCTGTAAAATCTGCCTGTCTTCCGTAGCTCTTGCTACATGCCAGAAGTTGACCCTATTCTTCATTAGTTCTAAAAGGTCCGTTAAGCCAATGATTGGATGCCCTTTGTTGTGATGTTCTGAATGGTGTAGATAAGTCGCAGGCTTTATTGAAGATGGTAATAAAGTATTCCAGAGCCTGGTTAGGGTCATAGCAAGTGAGAAGGGAGGCCAGTTCATGCCTCTCAAGTAGCTCTTAAAGAGGCCAGGTTGCCCTTTTCTCAGTGAGCTTTTTTTCTGGTTTGATGTGTGTCCTTAGGGTACTTGTTAGACCAGGAGCACATAATGGGAGAGCGTCGTCATGGTGTCTGGCAGGATGGTGATATTTTTTATGTGCTCGGGGCAAGTAGCTAGGAGCCAGTCAATGAGCGTCTAGTACCTGTTTGATAGTTCATCCTAGTTGTGTGATTTACCATCTGCATTAGGTAAAGGGCATGTATTTTATCCTCGATGGTAACTGTATCCTTAGCTAGCCAGTTTGAATTAAAGTCTCCAAGGATATCCTGTTCCCAGCCCTGCTTTGCTTTGCTTTTTAGCGTGTTCAGAGAATAACTCAAGTAATGGCCCTTGTTTTCTTGGAGGTATGTAAACTGTTGTAAGTAACAGAGTTTTACCTTGTTGGCCAATTGAAAGTTCAATGAGAGTATCTGAGCTTCCTTGGCATTTGAAACATAGAAAATATAGACTTTGACGGCAGATAAGGACCACTTGCCCACCCAGTCTGCCCATTTCCCTGCCTATTGGATAAGCTGCAGATTCTAGTTAACCAACAGCCTACTTCCTGCAATCCCCCACTGTAATTGCTTTATGTCTGTCCCATGCATGTTTGAATTCCCACTGTTTTAGACCCACAACCTCTCCAGGAAGGTGGTTCCATGCGTCCACCACTCTCTCCGTGAAAAAGAATTTTTCACATTACCCCTGAGCCGCCCCCTCTAACTTTAAATTGTGCGCCTTGTTCTTACACATCTCTTTTTCTGAAAGATGCTACCTCCTGGACTTTGTTGATTCCCTTGAGGTACTTAAAAGTTTCTATCATGTCCCCGTCCCTCCTTTCATCAAGGGTATACATATTAAGCTCTATCAGTCTCTCTTCATATGGTTTCTGATGTAGACCCTGCACCATTTTAGTTGCCCTCCTCTGGACTGCTTCCATCCTGTCTATGTCCTTGCGTAGATGAGGTCTCCAAAACTGCACGCAGTACTCAGATGGGGTCTCACCAACTGTCCATACAGAGGGATAACCACTTCCCTTTTCTACTTGTGATGCCCTCCCTATGCATCCCAGTATCCCCTGGCTCTCCTTACTGACTTCTCACATTGCTTACCCACCTTTAGGTCATCTGATATGACTACACCCAGATCCCTTCCATTATTGTCATTGTTAGTACCTCCCTGCTATTGTGTACTCTTCTCCTGGATTTTTATTTCCCAGGTGCATTACTTTGCATTTCTTTGCATTGAATCTAAGTTGCCATATGTCTGACCATTCCTCCATCCTTGCCAAGTCCCTTGTCATCCTTTCTACCCCACCTTCTGTATCAACTATGTTACAGATCTTTGTGTCATCTGCAAAGAGGCATACCTTTCCTTCCAGACCCTCTGCAATGTCACCTATAAAGACGTTAAAGAGGACTGGACCCAGTACTGAGCCCTAAGGTACTCCACTAGTAACCCCTTCTTCAGAATGTGTTCAATTCATTATTACCTTCTGTGTCCTGTTGTGCAGCCAGTTTGCTACCCAGGCTACCACCCTGGGACCCACTTCCAGGCTGGCTAACTTGATTATTAATCTTTTGTGTGGGACTGTGTCAAATGCCTTGCTAAAGCCTAGGTAGGCCATATCCACAGCCCTCCCTGGTCTATTCTTTGGTCACCCAGTCAAAGAAATTGATTAGATTCGTCTGACATGACCTTCCTGCTGTGAATCCATGCTGCCTTGGGTCCTGTGCCCGCTGGCCTCTAGGTACTGAACAATTCTTTCTTTCAGAAGTGATTCCATGATTTCCCACCACTGAGGTCAAACTAACAGGTCTGTAGTTTCCTGCTTCTGCCTTGCTCCCACTTTTGTGAAGGGGAATCACATCTGCCCTCCTCCAGTCCTCAGGTACCACCCCATCCTCCCATGATTTGTTAAAAGTGTGGTCAGTGGTGTCACTAGGTCCTCCCTTAGTTCTTTAGGATTCTAGGTGAATCCTGTCAGGCCCCATTGCTTTGTTCACCTTGAGTTTTGGGAGTTCTTTCACTACTTTCTTCTGTAAATGGACTGGCGCCAACCCCACTACCCAGAGTGCTTCTATTGTTTGGTTTAGGTAACTCATCCTCTTCTTTGTGAATACTGAGCAAAAGAATTCATTCAGTATCTCTGCCTTTTACTGTCTCCTCTACCCACTTCCCTCTCCTATATTTATCTTCACTATCCCTCCCTTAACCTTTCTATGCTGCCTAATGTACCTATAAAAGGTTTTATCCTTCTTAACTTGTATTTATCCCCTTCTTAATTTGTATTGCAAGGCATGATTTGTCTGCAGATGCTGCTCCTCAGGTAGACTAGACACCCCACACCTCGTTTGGAGAGCCTGTCCATATGAAAGATGGTGTAGCCATCCAGAGAGATTGAGGAGTCTGTGACCATGGAGGAGAGCCAGGTTTCTGTGAGAGTGAGGACATCAGGTTTGTGAATTGTTACCCAGGCTTGGAGTTGGGCAAGTTTGTGCAGGAGGCTACAGATGTTAATAGCGGCAGTTTTTATAGAACCAATAGGCTGGGGGTTGTGGTGGTTTCATGGTCCAGGATTGGGGTGATTAGATCCAGATAGGAGCAGGAGGATAATAAGTAATCTGGTAAGGTATACTTTCCACCAAGTTCTTGCTGTTCTGCTAGCCTGCTGCTGTTGGGTCTGGGTGTGATGGGATCCTTGGAGGAGATGTTGTAGCACATCAGAGCCAGAACGGTTTCAGGGAGATAGGTGTACATCGGTGCATCCTGTGGAACTCATAGTACAGGTATATGTCAGTAGGGATTTCGAGCTGGATATCTGTTGTGACTGAACTAATTGCTTGTGTACTTTAATTTATTGGCAAATCACTAAGGGAGTGGAGGTGTGTGCTGGCTGGTCATTTTGAGGGTCACACTGCCCTTTCCCTCATGACCCAGTGACAGGTATTATGAGAAAAAAAATATCAGAATAATTTTTTTTTTCTTCTGTTTGCTAATTAGAAGATTTTCTACTTGGCAGGGCTGGCCTGATGTGCAGCGGCACTCTGGACGCTAAAACAGTTCTGTTCTTCCCACTACATCATCAGAAATATGACCAAACACGTTGAGGCACCACAACCCTTGCAGCCTGAGCAGAGACTTTCATAAGTTACCAGTCAAAATGTAGGAAATTTTGACATCACTAGTAACCAAGAAGTAACTAGCAACCAAGAAGCCAGTCCCTGCTGCCTCATGTGAAAGAATATAATCTGGCAGTAAGAAATGGTTCTCCTGGTTACTAGTGATGTCACAGTCAGTGTGGTCTCAGTGTTGATGTAGTGGGAGGAACAGAACTGACTTTCTTTAGCCCCAGACAGAGTGCTGCTCACACACTACCCCAGTACTGCCAGATGGATAATCTTGTAATTAGCAAACAGAAAAGAAAAATACTTGAGGAATAAGAAGCGATAGCTGACTACATCTGAAAGTTACTATTAATTCCAGGCAGTACACTAGCTTTTTAACAGTCACCCAGTGGGGTAGCAGCAAGGCTGGGAACATCAGAAACTGTTAGACTGTAGGTCTTAGTGGTAGGATAGGGTACTACGGGCAGACTGGATGGACCAGTGATCTTTTTCGCCATCAATGTCTATGTTTCTGTGTTAGTGGAGTCCAGTGTCTACACAGAAAATGCCCTTTTTACCAACCTTATTCTCCTGGCTCCATAGAGACATCATATAAAGACTATACTTTTAATTTTTATTTATTATTTATTCTTTTTTCTTTTTTCCCGATCTCCGACTGGCTCCTTTTGCCCTCTGCAGCCCCATCACCCACTTTCTCTGGGACTACCTACTTCTTGGTCCCCTGCTTATGACACCCGCCCATGGGAAGGGCTGCCCAGGCCAGCCTCTTACCTCGGGACAGAGTTGAATTTCCGTTGGGGAACAAGAGCCATGGTAGGTGATGCAGGGACTACGGCTGGGCGGCACAATGGCATCTTGCACGCTCGACTTTTCACTGTGTCTCCCCACCCCTGAACATCATGGAGGAAATACAGCTGATGCAGCAGTGATGCCTCCTCACTGATACTAACTCCAGCCTGCAGTGCCACTTGTGGTCACTCAGGCGACAGTAGTATAGCGGAGTTGAGAAGTCCTTCCACCCCGAGGTTGAGCGCCTATAGGACACTCAGTCATTGTCCCCGACTGGCCATCCAGTGACCCTGGCTTGTTCTTGAACCTGGGTCACTGGCATTAAGCGGTAGCACTACAACTGCACTGGCGGCCAGTACAGTGTACTCTCATTTTATATTTACCCTCTGTTTTAAAAACAAATGCTTGCATGGTGGTTTACTACCTTTCCATGTGGATGATCAAAAAAGCTCAGCTGCTTGCAACCCTATGAAACTGCTGGGGACTTCCGGTGACGTCATGGAGGCTAGAGCAAGCAACTGAGTGTGGCTTCTCACCCGCTTGCCCAGAGAAGCAATTTAAAATTTAAAACTTTTGGTAAAGAGGACCAGAAATGGCATCTACAGGACGCAAAGGATAAACAAAGTAAGGAAAGATTAAAAAATCGCCATAATAACTCAGACGATCGCGGATTGAACCAGCTCTCAAAAGGTCCGGCAGAAGTCCATCTCCAGCTAGCATGGCTGACACGGAGGAAGAGTCCGAGCAACTGTTGAGATCTAGGTTCGAGCAGCTATTTAGAGAAATTCGGAGATGAGAGCAGAGACAAAACAAGAGTTCAGAAATTTAGACCAAAAACTATCCAAACTTGAAAAGCGAGTGGAAGAAGCAGAAGACCGGATAGCTCAAACTGAGGATAGCACGACACAAACTGGCCTGATATTACAAGCTCTGGTGGCACAAACTGAGAAAATACATGAAAAATGTATAGATCTTGAAAAGCCGCTCAGACGAGAGAACATCAGGCTTTCTGACTCCCTGAAGGTACTGGAGACAGGTCGAATGACAGATTTTCTAACAGACCTACTGATGGATGTATTAAATTTACCGTGGGCTACCAATTAAACATTGAGAGAGCTCATAGAGTGTTACAACCAAGACCTGCAGATGACAAAGCCAGACCAAGATCGATTATAATTAAATTCAACAGCTACAAAACAAAGGAGGATTGCTGATAAGGGCTTGGAAACAGAAGGAGGTTACATATTTAAATAACAGACTGTTTCTGATCATGACTTCCCTCAGGAAATCCAACGGCAATGCTCACAGTATGCAGAAATAATAAGGGCTCTGAAAGTCAAGGGCCTTCGCCATACCCTTCATCCAGCTAGAATCCGCATCTTCTGGCCAGAATGAAAAAATTACACGACTCACCGGAGGAGGCCAGGGAGGCATTAGCGCAAAGGGCTTGGTGGAATCACAGGCCTCAGAAAACGGAAACTCAAGTTCCCAGAAGGCGATGGAGTACACTGTCAGCTGGCAACTGTGACAGGGAGGAGGAGGAAGAGAGGTCGGACTCACTATGACATTGGCTGCCTCGCTGCAAGCGATAAAAGTACTTTTTACAAAACTTCAGAATCAACGTAAAGACACTGCAAATGACTCTCAGGGATGATCAGACTCAGAGGGACTTTTCTGGTTCTCTTCATGTGAGGCTATGTAAGGTGTCAGTAATCGCTAACATTAGCCTTATTGTTTGGGCTGAAAGGGACTTAACTTGGACTGTGACCTGAAGTAAGGACCGAAGCTGCCAAGTAAGATCTGCTACTTAGATAGACAGACTCCTGCCTATCATTGTGAGACGAGCAATTGCATGGGACTGATCCGTTGTTGTTCTTGTTTTTCTTCACGGGTTTCGTAACATTCAAACCTAATGGCTCTCAAGCTCAGGGACATAGTGACACAACCACATGCAACCAAAATATGGGTGTCCATAACTAAATGAGCAACTTAATGTTTTAATTTACCTTTAATTTCCTCTAAGAAAGTTATATAAAGGCATGGGCTGAATTCTTCGATCTGGGTGGGCGGGGTGGAGGGCAGAGATCCGTGACGCTACAGCTTATTTTTTTTGTGATATATACTATTTAAAGTATATATTTGGAGCCTATCTAGTAAATCTAAAGGCTCTGAGGGGATCACAGCGGTGTGATAGGTCTTTTAAACTCCTCGCATTAGTGGTCCCGAAAAAGAGGGTTACTGGTAATAGAAACCTTTTAGAGAAGGCAAAGGTTTCCTTTGTTGGAAGTACTTGTTTTGGCTAAAAATTATTAGCATATCAGTTAAAATGTTAAATAAGATGTTGCAATGTTTTAAAGTTTTTAGATTGTTTGTAAGACGACCTTTGGAATTTTACTTTTGTGGAGGGGATGGCTGGGGCGGGGACCGAGGTGGTTGTTGGGACAAAGGAAGCGCATAACCTTCTGAAATAATAACTATCTGGCACCCTAAATGGATAATGTGGGTGTAATTACAGTGTCTTTTAATGTCAATGGGCTAACACATCCTATAAAAAGAAGTAGAACAATGTATTTTTACAAAGTCCCGGCAGGCTTTATAATGCTCCAGGAAACTCATTTAAGTAAAGATGAGCACGAGAAATTAAAAAAATTTGGATATCAAACGTTAGTGCACTCCTCATATAAGAGTGGCAGGAGAAGCGTGTTATGATTCTTGTACCCAACGGTTGCCCTTGAAGTGATGGACACAATCAGAGATATGGAGGGCTGCTGGGTTGGTTTAAAGGGCAAATACAATGGCAAAGTGATATCGTTGGTCTCAATATATGCACCACCAGGCTCACAATTTTTATTTTACAGAGACTTTTACATGCATCTCAGATTGGGCAGAGGGTGCCCTTGTTATTGGGGAGACCTGAATCTGAGGTTGAATGCTCACATGGACACATCGGGAGGGATTACTAGGCAGGAGAATGGAACAGCAAAAAAAGTGGTAGGGTTAATGGGGAATTAGGCCTTCCGACACCTGGAGGCAGATGCATAAGGGAGTAAAGCAATTTTATTTTATTCTTCGGCACTTGAAATATATTCAAGGTTAGATTATTTATTAATGCCTAGGGACAATATATCTATGTGCACCGATTCATGGATGGGGGATATAGTTTTATCAGATCACGCCCAGTATATTTGAAGTTAAGAATAGGCTCCACAAGGCGCCTGCCTTCTGGAGACTGAACCTGTCTCTGATACGGGTCAGGAAAATAAGGAAACAATAACTAAGGTAATACAAAAGCAGTCAGTGACAATGCAGATCCGGACACTGCACCTGGGATTTTATGGGACACGTGAAAGCAATAATAATAAGAAAATGTATAGAGATTACGCTCTAGAAATGAGAGAGCGAGGGAAGCAAAAGAGGGACTACAGGAGCAAATAAGGACTCTAATTACAACAACAACAACAATTAAATGCAGATAGGGGAACATTATTAAAGAGTTTAAAGAGGGAATTTTTGGACCTTTTAGACTACTAAGTGGAGCAAAAGTTGCTTTATTTACGCCAGAAATATTATGAGGGTGGGCCTAAGGGCCCTTAGGCTTTAACATGTAGGCTCAGGCAACGAAAGCTAAGGCCAGCATCCCAAAAATATTTGACACCAAAACAAAAATGTGGAAAAATAAAGTAGAGGAGATTGCTGAAACATTTAAAAATTATTATCAAACCCTATATAGTAAGGGGCCAGCCCTACGAGGAGGAAATAGAAGGGTATTTGATACCTCTGGGCCTTCCAAAAATCAAGCACAACATATAGAGAATCTACTTTCCCATTTACACAGGGAGAGATACAGTTGGAAATCTCCTCATAAAGACAAGTAAATGCCCTGGAACTGATGGGCTCCCAAACGAAGTTCTATAAAGTTTTAAGCCAGAAGTAGTGCCACTCTTAGGGACGCTTTAATGTTCTATGGAAGGAGGGAGGTAGAGGGCCCCATCCTGAGTCAGGCGGTCATTTCGGTATTGCCAAAGCCAGCTAGGGACCCAACCAGATGGTCCTCATATAGGCTGATTTCATTATTAAATACTGATTATAAAATAATGATGGGGCCCTTGCCCGTAGCTGGAAAGATTCCTTCCGGACATTATACATCTAGACCAGACCGGTTTTGTCCCAGGGAGGCAGACCTCAGACAGTGTAAGAAGGTCAGTGGACATTATCGAACATCTTCAATTAACAGGGACCCCAGCATATGTGATGAGCCTAGATGCAGAAAAGGCCTTTGATCAGGTTTCGTGGGACTTCCTTAGTGGTACCCTAGCTGGATTTGGTTTCCTGGCTCCTTTTGTGGACCTGATATTTAAGCTATATGAAAGCCCAACAGCCTCTATGTAAGAGCCAATGGTTACGATCTGGCTCTTTTCTGTCTGGAGAGGGGTACGGGCAGGCTGCCCCTGTCCCCCTATTATTTGTTATGTATATTGAGCCTTTGGCTCAAAGTATAAGGGGAATGCCCAGATTACTGGAGTGGAATTAGGAAACACAACACATAAGCTGGCACTATCACCTGACGATGTGTTACTATATCTGGCGAATCGGCGACATCATTGCCGGAGGTCTTTGAGCAGATCAGGATTTTCTCAGCCCTATCAGGATATGCTCTGAACTGGTCAAAGACAGAGGTCTTGGTCTTGTTGGACACAATCAAGGAACAGATTAGGGCAGCGTATCCAATGAGGTGGGACTGTGAGGTTATCAAGTATTTGGGAGTCAGGCTGGGTAAATCACCAGATACGCCTTTATGGACAATTATCCATCCTTAATAAAACAGATAACGGCAGATCTGCAAAGATGGGACAGTTATCCCTTCCTTTATACTCTAGGCTTCAAATAATTAAAACAAATGTTTTACCAAGACTGCTATACCTTTTCAGGCGGTCCCGTAGAAGGTACCTCAGAGGGAGTTCAGGTATGGCAAAGCTGGATAATGAACTTCATTTGGGGAATAAACGTCCCAGAGTAACTAAAAAGTGTTGTTCCTACCAGAGCAGGAGGGTAGAGCATGTCCGCAAGTAAGTAGTTACTGGGCTGCTGCTGAAATGAAGCAAGCTCTACTATGGGTCCACAGGAGTTACAGAGCACATTGGCAACAAATTGAGCTGCACTTGGTGGGAGGGCGAGCTGTGCTTAAAGATTTTGACCTCAGGTTCGAAGTATCGGACTATGTGACACTCCTTCCTCGGTGGAAGCAACCCTACATGGATGGTATCAAGGTATAAAGAAAGGGTCCACAAGAAGAAACATGTGGAGCTATAAGTGGTTTGTCTTGATAAGGCCTACCCTCCAAATAATTTCTCCAACTGGTATCAGAGACAGGCTACATGGTTTAGCCACAAGTTGGCAGTTATTGCAGGGAAGCACATTGTTATCATTTGAGAGGGCAAAGGGGTTGTTCAATTGGTCAGAACATGATCGGTTGTATTACTACCAAATTAGAAGTTATATAAACAGAAAGTTGCAAGAAGACCTTACAGGAAGATCTCAGACCCTTCCCCTGGCCTTTGAAAATATTTGGGATTCAACCCATGGTAAAGGGGCCATAACAATGCTTTATTGGAACCTGATAGCAGATCAGAAGTACAGTATGGTCTCATTACAAAATAAATGGGAACAGGAGCTAGGTATACAGCTAGATCAGAAAAATGGGTATTATTTTTAGAAGTGGCTGGAGCACAACCTCATCCCCCATGTGGCAGGAATTTGCCTGGAAGATTAAAATTAGATATTTCTATACCAGGTAGACAGATGAGGATGGGTTCCAGAACCAACGCAATGTGTTGGAGAGGATGTGGATGCCTCCAGGCAGAGATGTCACATATTTTCTGGTCTTGCTTGGGACTGGAAGTATACTGGGACAGTATTAAACAACATTTAAAGGAAGTATTTGGGTTGGTAACAGAGATAGGACTGGAGAATATTGTGTTGGGTTTATGTCCAGTAACAATTAAAGGAAAGGAAGGGCAGTATTTATGGGCGGTGATTTGTATTGCAGCCCTGAAGGGCATAATAAAGAAATGGTTACAGCAGTCTCTCTGGAGATAGGGGATTGTGGGATAATAAACCAAATACAAATTATGGAAAACGTTATTTCGCTGTTAACCACAGTAATGAAGCATATATAAACAGATGGACTCGCTGGACTTATATAAAGAGAGACTACAGAACTGAATCAGTGATCTAAAATATACACCCCCTGCTTCCTTCCCCTCCCCTTTCCCCTTATTTCTTCCCTTTCCCTCCTCCCTCTCTGTTTTACCCTTCTAACCCCACCCTTTCCCCTTCACCCCTTCCTTTTCATTCCCCCCATATAGGTCTAATTCTACTTTCCACTAAAGGTATCAGTCTTAAATCAAATCTAATGTAATGCAAAAGGGTAAAGACATCCTCTTTTCATTTTCTTTTTATTACCTCCCCAAGGGTATAAATCTGTCTGTTTTAAAACAATATGAACCTGTTAGGATTAAAGAATTTTGGATGTTAATTTCTTGGTTTAATAGGTATGAATTGTAAAAAGGATCAGGCTTAAGGTGTACGTGAGATAATTCTGGTTGTGCTATATTGGTTATAACTGCTTAATGGATTTTTGAATATGACAATGTATGTATGACACAACCTGAATGTGATAATGTATGTAAGCTATAACCTGAAGTTTTCTACTGGAAAATACTTAATAAACTAAGTATAAAAAAAAAAAACTATGAAACTGCTGGCACATCTCTTTTAAAATTATTTACATTTAATTATTTTTAATAGCACTTATCAAAAGAGTCTAATGATGAGTGATTAATCCTCATTTATTAAATGTTTCCATTTGATTAAGCATTACATGAGCAAATTGGCAGCAGTCAGCTGGCCAGAAGTATTGAAAGGATGAAGATTCATCAGTGCCATTGGACTATTGACAAGTACTGCTAAAATCATGAACATTATTCTGAAGGATAGGCCACAGTTTAGTTGGTTACAGGCAGCTGCTAGTCATAGAAAATCTTTCTTTTGGGAGGGTTCTTTGCTTGATTTTGTAGCAAGACAGGCTAATAATCTATAATATGCCACTACTCTAAAAGTGTGACTGTGAAGAAAAGTTCTGTCCTGCCAGGGATTGATATTAGCAGTGGCCCACTGGTCAAGGCCAATAAATTCTGTCTTGGGCAAGAGGGTCCCATCTGCTGTTGGCCTGATAGGCTAGTGTCCTGTAACAGCTACAAAAAGACTCAGATGAGACTGCAGTGTCCTGTGATGGCCGTGAAAAGGTTCAGATGGGACCGCAGCTTTAGCAGAGGTCATGTAGTGCACTCATAAGCAAGTGGCACATATTGAGTTGGTGCTGGGTGTGTCATCTATGGAACAACAACTGTATCTAAAGCATCAATCAGACTGCTCCTGTTATCCCTTGATTTGCTGGTAAGGAGGAGAGTTTGTAGAGGGCAGGTCATGGCAAAATAAACATCACATGACCAGTGGGCCAGGGTAACAAGTAATTAGCTGGTGAGGCTTTTAATGGACAGACCATTGTACCGAGTTAATGTTTGATTTAGCATAGTGGGAAGGTGGCCAAGAGGAGGGGAGCGAGAACTGTTTGCTCAATCGTAGCTAATAGAGTGATGTTAGGAAGATTACTGTATCACATACTGCAACGGATGTAAATCATTTTATACATTAAAAATACATTTCGTAGTGGGACACCATCATTTTGTGTTGGCCAGAAATTCTGACTTGGTGTACCAATGGTCATCAGCTTTGTTATCCAAAATCAACTGCCCACCTGCCACCTTGGAGTGGCAATGTGATGTCACAGACCCCTTGGTGGCAGAATAGAGGCGCTTTAGGTATTCTATACATAATAAACATTGTAGAAATAAATGATCTGTTGTGTCTGCTCCTGTAAGAAGTAACATGGCATGAACAGTCCTTTCTGCTAGCTGGGACCATTTGTAGCAGTCTGAGAGAAGTCTTAGGGCCAGTTCCTTTCCAGAGTCCCTGTCTTGTTCAACCTGTCCTACAGTAGCTGGTAAGAGTCTCAGATTTTTTTCTTTATGCTTTCTCTCGACACAGGCTGCTGATTGACACAGGTTGCTGAAGGACCTGTCAACTGTTGCCCCTCCCCATGCCTGGTTACAGGGTCTCTAGGATATTTTGGCAGAACTTAGGATTTTTCTACAGCAACTAACCCATTTCAGGCTCTGTGCCTAGTAAAGATCACTGTTGATACCACCTCCTTCGTGGTGCTTGGCAGGATGCCCAACAGCCTATCGTAAATGCATGTAGGATTGGAGAGATTTATTTGGAAAGGAAGGTTGTTTTAAACCCATTGTGAGCCATGAGTGCAGTGCTTACTTTTGAGGATCCCTGCGCATTGATTCTCACATGTGTGATGGGCACCATCTGATGAAGGCCTTTAGCCTTATCTTCTAGTGGCCTTATTGGTATAGGTCATACATGTGTATTTTAGACAGGTGGCCATCTTGATACAGTCCGTGTATGCCAGTACTGTGTGGTGGCTATTCTGAGGTTTCTGGCAGGGTTTAGAGCAAAATCCTGCTTCAGTGCTCATTATATTTGACATCATTGTCCCAGCTGATTTTTATCAGTTTCAGACTTTGGACCATCGTGGGCCTCTCTGATTGAAAAGCCCTTGTTTTCAGCTGTGCCCTTAACTGCACATACCCTTCTTCTTGTTGATAACTGGACAGTATGGCTTCTGTGTTCTGTAAACCTAAAGTGAGCGCGGTGCTAAGCTCCAAAATGTAAATGTTGCAGGACAGGTTCCAGTCCACTGTGGCCGTCTTCTTTTTCCTCTATTGTGATAAGATGTCTTCCTCCAAAATTATGGAGGCTTATGACTCTACTCACTTGGTAAAGGCTTGCCGAAGCAAAACTGTTTCCAGTTCCCACTCTAATGTAGTGGACAAGTCCAAGGACTCACTTCATCTCTATCCCATTGAGCCCTGAGGGGTTTTGAGGCCACCATCCCTCAGGGTGGAATGGAGGCACTGCCACCTACAGTTTCAAAGCTCATTAAGACAGTCAAATTCCTCACAGGTGCAGTGTACACCGCACAGCCTCAGAAAAGGAAGTGTACACACAAGAACCTTGCTGCCTCCCAAGTCCTCAGATGACTTTGT
The DNA here is from genome assembly GCA_016271365.2 of Neoceratodus forsteri. NCBI lineage: Eukaryota > Metazoa > Chordata > Ceratodontiformes > Ceratodontidae > Neoceratodus > Neoceratodus forsteri. The sequence continues at coordinate 942,177,050 of CM057450.1, forward strand.
TAGGCCCCGCTCTGTGACTCTTTACTTCACATAGCTAGACCCTCCGCGCCTTCATACAGAGAGTATTCTGATGAATGCTTTTCTGCTTCAGAGGGAGAATATATCTCTCCAAAAGGATCATGTGGAGAAATGAGTGGGCAGGGTGTTTAATTTAAAGCACAGTAAAATCTTATGACACTGACGCTCATCACCTGTGATGTTGAGGATGAAGGACTGAGCATTCCAGTATGTGCCACAGCAAAGGACCTCACTGCTATAAAGTGGAACTGTACCAACAGGAAACTGTAAGAGTGAAGTGGAATTGCCTATGCGCAGCCATAAAGAAAATTACACTTTAAGGACATGGATATGTTGTTCAAGCCACACCTACTGGCAGGTTCCTTGCCACTTTAAATCTTGCCGGAAGGTCTTCAAGCTGGCTCCTCCCACCCACCCGGTGGTAAAACTCTCGGCTTCACCCCATGACGCCAGATCTTCCTTACCGCTTGGAAGCTCAGGTTCCTCCTTTGTGCTCTGCGCTTTAGGCCTGGATCCAAACTCTTCGTTAAACCAAAACTCATACTTAAATTTACTAGACTTCGGTCTTTTTCTTCCTTCGCTGCCATGATGGGACAAATTGACCCTAGATTTCGGCGGTGCCCTTGTGGGCAGAAGATGTCTCGGAGCCATCTGCACTCCATGTGTGTTTACTGCCTTGGGCTCGATCCACGATCCACAGGCCTGCGAATTGTGCAAGTCCTTCTCGTCAACGCTCTTGAAGACCGTGCTGCCAGATTTCAACTTGGGTGCCTCGAGAGATGTATTCCCTGGTAAAGTCGAAGGAGGCCCATTGGGCAGATGTCCCTGTGGCAGGCTCCGGCTGAGCAACTTGAGCAAATGATCGCACTTGAGGAGGAGGCGCCCAGGCCGATCTTCTTCTTCTTCCTCGTCACAGCATTTATCCTGCTCTCCTTGGCCTCCCTCTCAGCTTCTTTCAAGGAGTTTTGTCAGTCCCTCTCTACTAAGGAGAGGGCCATCAGGTCATTCCTCTTGGTCCAAGAAAAAGGACTCTAAGGTAAGTCCCACCGACGTTCATGGGAGCGGGAGAGGTCCCTTCCCGGAGAGTCGACACTCGACTTTGGTCGAGGTTGCAGCTAAGGTCGCTGACTTCACAGTGTCCCTGTCAGGTCAGCTGGCCGAGACACACCCACAATGCAGTCGGTGATTTTCTGGACTCAAGCCAGACGGGCGGTCGACTGGAGAAGCCGACAGCCCTTTCACTGTTTCCCCGGTGAAACAAGGACTTGCCTGTGCCTCCTGTGCCGGAGTCCCGGTTAAGGTTCCAGAGCCAATGGAGGAATGGGTTTCCCGCTCCTCCCAGACCCAACCTCGGAAACACGAGAGGTCTCAGTCTTAGTCTCGGTCCAGCCCGATCCATAGCGGTGGCGCCACTCATCCTCGTCATCCTCCTCCTCGGAGGATAGGCTCCAAGCGCAAGTTGTGTCAGCGCTCACGAGGATCTGATGTGGCAGCATCTCCTCTGACCGGGAACAAGCCGACTCTGTCGCCTTCCCGCCATTAAGTGGCTGTCACTTGAGCGTCCAAACAACCCCTCGTGGTCATCGAGGAGTCAGGTGGCCGGTTGTTCGGCCAAAACCAGCTGCACCACCCATTGTGGTGGAACTCGCCTCCACAACCAAAATCTGGGGCTCTGACCAAGGATTCTCAGTCGGGTCAGGGGTTGCCCCATCGGGTTGTCTGTCACCCTCACTCCCGATCGCCCTCTGCAGGTGGAGGGTGGCTCAGGCCTCGGCAGCTGTTTGCAGACTCCTCGGAGTCTGATGATGACTCTTCCCTGTTCTCCAGGCCCCTCGACCTGCAGTCCACTGGGGGACAGTCGGTGGCCGAGCCCATCCTCGTTCATGGGACTGTTTCGCTTATCTCAGAATCTACTGGGATGAAACTCGAACCCGTGGCAAAGCGGGCCAAGTATCCACTCACGGAGATACTGGACCTAGGGGATTCTCCCACGGAGGCCTTCCCGTGGCCAAAGCCATTGTTGGCCCGGCCCTGAGCTATGGCAGTGGCCAAGCCATGGTCCAGCTCCTCGGCCAGGGTGGCCGGAAGTATGCTGTTCCCACTGGTTCACTCTCCGATTCTTGGAGCACCCTCTGCGGGGGTTGGTGTCCAACAGTGTTTTCCAGCACTCGAAACGCTCGGGACATGGACAAGCCACCCGATAAAGAGTCCAAGAAACTGGACTAACCCGAGCGTAAAGTTTACACCTCACGTCCCTCCTTAGGTCTTCATCAGGCCAGTTCGGCCGCACTGATGGCACACTTTTCCCACGCCTTTGGGCTCCCTGGATGAGGTTATTCCTCATCTCCGGCTGACCTCCAGGCTACGGTCAAGCAGGTGCGGATTAGGAAGGGCAGTGGCAAAGCAACAGCTCCAAACTGCTCTTGACATTGGAGACTCTTGTGCCCGGTCAGTAGCGGCCTCAGTGGCCATAGCGCTACAGAGCTTGGCTGCGGATACCCAGCACAAGCTGGCAGATGTTCCATTCCTGAGTACCCGACTTGTTCGGTCCTGGGGTGGAGGGTCATTTGAGAGGATCGAGAAGTCCAATGCCACGCTTGACTCGGTCACATCTGCCCAGAAGGACAAAGGCCGCCAGCAGCAGCGTAAGCCCTTTCGGCCTTCTGCCCTGTGGCACATCCAGCCCAGCAACAACAGCATCAGGGCCAGCAGGCTCGCACTTGGCACCCCAAAGCCAAGCCTGCAGCTTCCTCCAGCAGGAAGCCGGAGGAAAGGCCCAGGAGGACCCTCGGCGGTCCTTCCTCCAAGCCTGCCCAGTGACAGGTTGAGGGTGTCGCCCAGCCTTGTCACTCCCCTGTTCCCCAGTGGGGACGGCTCTGCCACTTCCTATCCGCCTGGTCCGCTATCACCATGGACCGCTGGGTGTTGGAGGTGGTAGGAAGGGTCTGCCTCTGGAATTCAAGCAGGCCCCACCCTATCGAGACGCCGCCTCCAGGGGCTATGGGTCCGCGAGTCTTCTGTCGGCACGCTGAAAGCCGGCATTGCCCTGCTCCTCCAGAAGGAAGTGATCAGGAGGTGGCAGATCCTCCACCAGACCCAGGGTTTGTGTCCAGGTATTTCTGGTCCCAAACGGACGGGGTCTGGCACCCCATTCTAGACCTCATGACCTGAACAAGTTCCTAAGCTTTCAACCTTCAGGATGGTCACTCTGGCACAGATCATTCCATCCTTGGAGCGAGGTAAGTGGTTCTGTTGTCTGGACCTCCAGGATCTGTTCTTTCGTCCCAATCCATCCGTCCCACCAGTGATTCCTCCACGTCAGAGTAGGGGGTCCCATTACGAGTTCTGGGCCCATGCCCTTGACCTCTCTTCAGCTCCCAGGATCTTCACCAAATGCATGGCAGTGGTGACAGCATTTCTGCAGCGCCAAAGGGTCCGGTGTACCTTACCTGGACGACTGGCTGATTGCAGCCCCTCCAGACCGGAGATGGAGCAGTCCAGGGATCTGGCCTCCAGATCTGCCTCAGATTGGCCTCCTCATCAACGAGGCCAAGTCAGAACTTGTGACAACGCAGGTGATTCAATTCATCGGGCAGAGCTCGACTCTCTTTGAGCCAGTGCACGGCTCCCGGTGTACAGGGCCGAGGTTTTCCTCCTTTGCCCAGTCATTTCTGGTTGGGCAGTTAAGCCCTGCTTGGGACTTCCTGCGCCTCCTGGGCCTCATGGCCTGCACCAGCGTGGTCATTGGGCCCGTTGGCACATGCGTCCCTACAATGGGGACTGGCCTGACAATGGTCACAGTGCTCCGTCCTCTGGACCAGCCAGTGGTGGAACCCAGGAGGTGTGGAACGCCTCCAGTGGTGGATTGTTCCAGCTCATCTGCAGGAGGGCATCCCTGCTTGTCCGCCCAGCCGACGGTCACCTAACGACCGACGCCTCTGATGGGTTGGGGTGCCCATCTGGGAGCACAGAGTGCATGACTACTGGTCCTCTCAGGAGTCCCGATGCCACATCAACCTGCTGGAGCTTCGAGGCGGTCAACTAGCCCTCACCGCCTTCACTCCATTTGTATGGGGTCAAGTCGTCCAGGTCCAGATGGACAATACCACGACCATGCACTACCTAAACTGCCAGGGCAGGACAGCTCCTTGCACCTGTGCAGGAAGCTCTCGCACTCGCCCTCGTGAGCAGACTGGAGGCGGATCTCCTAGCATCCATGTGGCGGAGCCTCCAACACTCTGGCCGATGCCCTAAGTCGGACAGGTGCTGCATCTCACGAGTGGTCTCTCCTGCTGGAGGTAGTACACGATCTGTTCTCCCACTGGGGCACACCTCAGGTGGACCTGTTTGTCTTCAGGGAGAATGCAAAGCTGAGGCTGTTTCATGCCCGCCTCAGCAGGGGTCACTGCAGGGGATGCCTTCTTGAGGCCGTGGACCCTGGGCCTGTTCTCGCCTTTCCCCATTTCCCTTGATCCAAGGTGCTTCTCAAGGCGAGGAGGGACAAGGCGCAGGTGATTCTAGTAGTTCTGTGACTGGCTCCTCCCAGTTCTGGTATCCAGATCTCCTCAGCCTAGCTCCAGGTTCCTGGGTGGCTTCCAGCCCACCCGGACCTGATCTCAGTCAACCAGGGAGGGTTCTCCACACGGACCTTCAATCCCTGCACCTGGCAGCCTGGTTCCTGAGCTGCTAGAGTTCCAGGCCTTGGATCTTTCTCGACGAGGTCCTCAACATTGTTGAGGCATCCCGTAGGAGTCGACCAGAAAATGCTATGCCTTCAAATGGAAGAGATTCTCCATTTGGTGTCAGGATAAGGGTTGGACCCTTCCTCCTGTTCCTTGGCCAGCATTTTGGACTACCTGTGGTCCCTTTCTCAGCTAGGGCTTCGGTCGACGACCCTTAAGGTACACCTGGCAGTCATCTCTGCTTACCAGGTGCAGACCGGGAAACAGTCGGTGGATGCAGGAGAAGGTGGTCAGGTGCTTTTTCAAAGGCCTTGATCACATATCCCCTCCGGTCGAAGAACCTCCACCTCCTGGTGATCTACTGCTGGTACTGGCTAAGCTCATGGGCAAGCCTATTCAAACCAATGCACAGGTGTGATATCTCTCACCTGTCATGGAAGACCGCCTTCTTGGTGGCTATCACATCAGCCAGAAGGATGGGAGAGCTCCAGGTGCTTTCCATCAAGGCTCCTTATCTGGTCTTCCACAGGGACAAGGTTGTCCTACGCCAGCACCGAAATTCCTTCCGAAGGTGGTGTCGGAGTTTCACCTTAACCAGGTGTTGACTCTGCCGGGTGTTCTACCCCAATCACACCTCGGAGGTCAATATAGGCTCCATACTCTGGACCCTAGAAGAGTGCTCTCTTATTATAAGGAGCAGACGGCTGAAGTTCGGGAGAGGTTCGCCAGCTGTTTGTCACCTACGCTGAAGCTGCACCTGGCAGACCTGCAGCCAAGCAGACGATAGGCAGGTGGGTCACCTCCTCATAGATCTCTGCTGTAGGTTGGTGGGCATGGAGCCTCCCAAAGGGATAAGAGCTCATGCTACCTGCCATACCACTGCTTTGGTGGCTGCTTCCAGGGACGCCCCTATCCAGGAAATCTGCAGGGCTGCTACCTGGAAGTCAGCACACACCTTCATTACCCACTACCACATCGACCTTGAGTCACGCCTGGATGCTGGTTTTGGGACCTTGGTTCTCCAGTCCTTATTCCCTAAGTAGGTGCGCACCTTGCCTCCCTCCTCTAGGAGAACTGCTAGAGTCTGCCAGTAAGTGTGGATTGAATAACATATCCATGTCCCTAGAAATACAGGTTACTCTCACACCTGTAACAGGAGTTCTAGGAGTGGTATGTATTTGTTCATCCACACAACCTACCCAACCTCCCTGGCTTCGACGCAACCTGGCTTCCAGCGGCTGGTGTCATGGGCGGAGCCAAGAGTTTTACCACCCGGTGGGTGGGAGGAGCCAGCTTGAAGACCTTCCGCAAGATTTAAAGTGGCAAGGAACCTGCCAGTAAGTGTGGATGAACAACATATACCATTCCTAGAACTCCTGTTACAGGTGAGTAACCTGTATTTTCGCCACAGGCGAGTTGTTATTAAAGATCGCTAGACAAAAAGTACTGGCCTGTTATGCAGAAAGCATATGATGACAGGGTGTTGATGAAAAGGCATCATTTGTATCGGCGATGTCACCAGGGCTATGGCCTTCTAGATAGCTGACGCTTCTTTTGACTTGCTTTGACTCTGACGTAAGGGAATCCATGTCACTCCTTTCCAAGGGAGCAAAATTTTGGAGGATGGCTCCCAGGATATGCTGTAGTTATCTGCAAAATCAGCTCTATTGTATATTCAGTTGTGGCCTGAGAGCTTGCTGACTCTGTTCCTGGTTGGCAAACAGTACATTCAAGATGTCCCTCTTAAATATGTATTTTCAGAGGGAACTCATTGGTTCAGAGCTGGAGGCTTCTAGGAAAACATAAACTGAACTTATAAGCTCAAATGGGCAGACTGGTGGGCCATAGGCCTTATCTGCCGACACTGTCTATGTATCTATGTATCTATAATCAGGCAGGTTCAAGCTCAAAAATGCTTTACTACAAGGCAAAACCTCAAGGAGATGCTCCTTTGGGACACGTGGCAGTATCGCTTGGTTAGAGATTTAACTATTCCCAGAACAGGTCCTCCAACTTCAAGTCCAATCAGTGATCCTTTCATTGCATCAGGTGTGTCTGAGGCATGGGAATCACAAAGACAAAAGAGACCGTAATGATATTCTGCTGTACTGGGGTCTGGCCTGTCCCTGATCCAGAACCTCCACTTGGGGTTGGAAATTTGCCCTTTACTGGCTGGTTGATGGAAATCACCTCACATTACTGAGTGTTGGACACTGTATGTAACAGATAGTAGAATTTTAGTCCCCTACTTAGGCAGATTTAGTCCTTCGGTCACCTCACAGCAGAGCTGACCAAGATTCAGCTCAGTACCTTGCAATATATCTACAGAGTGTTGCAGTGTAAACCCAATTGTCCACACTGTGTCACTGATAAATCTACAGCATTCCAGATGAAAACTGTCACTGGTGAGTTGGCCCCAGTGTGATGGTGTGGACAGTTGGGTTAGGACTTGAACCCTGGGATTTGTCCTGCTTTCTGAATGGTTGGTTTAGAGGATGAGTGCCATTGGCCTAGACTTCCTGCAGGCTAATAATCATGTTGGATCTGGCAATAGGAATGTTAACTGTTGAGGGTGAGGAATCTCATGTAAAAATATGGAAAAGAGGGCCAATTAATTTTCATTTAATTTTTATTTTTATACTTCTAGGCATGATGAGCAATACTGCACATTATCACAAGTGACAAGTATTACAAAACATCAAAATGAATACAGACGAACAGATTAAAAACAAATTTTTTTTTCAAACTTTATTTGTTCACCTTTCTCGTGAACTCTCTCCAGCCCTCCTGAACCCCTGCTCTCTACCTCTCATCGTGCCCACCTTTCTCCATACCCCTTAGCCCGCACATCCCCAGGTCTGAACCCTCCAGGGAAGAGTTACCCATCCGCCCAGGCACCTCTGTATAGGGTTGAGCCCGGCCGGGGACATCGTGAGGCGCAGCTGACATTGGGAGTGTGGACCAGAGGGGAGGTGCCTGGGGACACCGCCGTAGCTCCGCCCCACTACTTTGCTGCCTTGACGGCACAGTACCTCCGGCTCCCGGGGTCAGCAGTGCCAGGCAAGCCTGGATCCTCCCCAGAGAGAGGAGAGCTGTCCACTGGATGCTCGATTCTTCTCTCCCTGCCGATTCTCGACGCACCAGGGCTCGCCCTCGAACCCGGTTGCCGGCATGGCGCGAGGTGTGGCGCCCAGCACCTCAACCTCAGCGCCACCGGCCGGCCTCAAAAACAAACATTTTCAACACAATTCAAAGTATTATCAAGGCTAGGCAGTACATCATCTAAGTTGGAAAACAGGTACATTTGTTTTGAACATCAAGCCTAGTTTTAAGTCTTGTTTTAAAAAATTCATGAGAAACTGGTAGTCATCTAACATAAAAATGGCAACAGATACAGGCCATATGGTCTATCAAGTCTGCTTGGAGTGCGCAACTCCCAGTCTAATCTACTGCAGCTGACCCCTCCCCACCCTTGCCTGTACATCTGATTTATTGCCCTTCTGCCGACTCCCTCCCCAGCTTCCCCAGTTTTGGCCTTACCTTTGACCCTGTCCCACCCCTTTTTGTCTGTATTTATATTTTACTGGTTTTTCCTCCCTGCTGTCCCGGGACCCCAGCACACAGCAGTGCATGCATGTGGAGGTGCACACATGCTCAGTGATGCTGGTTTGAGACCCCTATGCCCCATCCCTGGCTGTTGCCAGGCTCTCTGTAACCTGACGCTACCATTCATCCTCCACTGAATGGCAGTCAAGGGCTGTGGAACCCCTCATCCCTCCCCAGGAGAGGAGAGCCACCTCGTGGCAGCTCAGTCCTGCTCGCCTCCCCTGACAACCCAGGCCCATTTTCAAACCTAGGTCTCCGGCGTAGTGAGGTGTGGCATCCAGCGGTCAACCCTCAGTGCCACCAGGCCAGCTTGCACCACTCCCTCTAAAACTGCCCACAGATTTCAATATTGCCTCCGCAGTGCTGCTCACCTCAATACCACCCTTTCCGTGAAGTGGTGTCTCTGATTTCCTCCTGGATCTTCCATCCTCCAGTTTCAGACTGTGTCCCCTGTGTCCCTCCTCCCTTTAGTCTAAACATTCTCTCAGTGCTAACCCTATTCATGCCCATTAAGTATGTGAAGGTCTCAGTCATATCCCCTCTGTCCCTTCTATCCTTCAGGAAATATATGTTGAGCTCCCCAGTCTTTCCTCATATGGTTTGTCCTCCAGCCCAAGGATCATCTTTGTTGCCCTGCTGGACCCCTCCATTAGTTTGATGTCCTTCTTTAAATGGGGCACCAGAACTGCACACAGTACTCCAAGTGAGGTTTCACCAGTGACCTGTACAGTGGCAGAATGACTTCCTTTGTCCTAGAGGTGATTACCCTGGCAATACACCCTAGCATCTTATTAGCCTTGGCTGCCACTTTTCTACACTGTGCTGAGTGATTCTTGTTCCCTGTGACTGATACCCCAGATTCTTCTCCTCCAGTGAAGTGGATAACTGCTTCTCCCCAGGCAGTGGCAATTCCCAGGGTTCCTGGCTCCCAAGTGCATGAGTTTGCACTTTAGCACTGAACCCCAGCTGCCACGTGTCTGACCAGCACTCAGGTTTTGATGTTGATAGTGGTACCAGCAGGGCAGCAGCCATAGCCCCTGCCCGATGCTCGCTTAAGTTTCTTGTAGAAGATACATGGGGACAGGTCAAGGCCTTCATTGAGAGCCGAATATAGCCAGCCTTTGATGGTCAGGACATTGGTGGACTTGGCACAAGAATGCATTGTTGTTTGTCTTATGAGCTTGATGTCCCCTGAGCAGTTGGCCCCAAAGGCACAGTAGTTGAGTGCTGCGAGCTAGTAGATGTTATTGTCTCCTCAGGCAGGGTAGCATCAGCAGGAGCAGGTGTCTAGGATAAAGGGGATGGGGAGACACTCCCAGAATTCCTGGCAGAACTGCATGGGCACAGTGCAGCATTACTAAATAGGGACAGAAAGATTGTTTGAGAAGTTTCTGGTGATAAACCAGGACCTGTTCTCAAAGTCCTTAAAGGACTTGGGTGGCACTGACTGGGTCAGTCATAACATTGATACATGGGACAACAGGCCCATCAAGCAACCCTCGCACGTTGCCTGTGTCAAAAAGCTATTACTGTGACCTCCAAAGCTATTACTGTGACGCATGACAACTGAGTTTGATTGCAGCACAATAAAGTTCAATCAATAAAAGTCGATTTCTAGAGAACCCTATTCCTTTTTATTTTGAGGTCTCAAAGCTCAGATTATTTGTTCACTGTTCAGTATTATTTGATTATTTTGCTCTGTGCAGAAAAACATAGCCTGTATATTGTTTAATAAGATTGATTCATTGGAGTGAGGATCAAGCACCAAGTATATCTTGAGTAAGGTATTGGTGCTTCTAGCGTGCTGATAACTCAGCTGGATATGCTTACCACTGCAGTTTAAATACAAAGTAGGAAAATATCACATTTCTATAACTGTCAGCTCTAATTTTAATAGGCATGAACCGCACAAAAACACGTCATATTTAATCTTTCTGTAGTTTATTTTGGCCACATGCTTTTAATGAGTTCCAAATGGAAGGCATGCCACAAGGGCCCAGCATACATAAATCCAATCCAGAGAATTTGAAGTGATAATATGACAAACACCAGTTAATCTGCAACACTTCCTTCTGCATGGTTGTTGGCAAAACCATTTGGGTGGTAGAGAGCAGTAACCAGTGTGAAAAACATTTAGTTTTTTCCATCACCTGAAAGAAAATCATTTAAGTGGCCAGCTACAGTAGCTATTAAGATAAGAGTCCATGCACCCTGTTTCATTTGCATAGAATGACTGTTCTGTTATCTGTTTGCGCAGCAGTTATTTTGCTTTGGCAGCCACTTGACTGTTATATAGGAAGATGAACTAGATGCCCTGTGGCCTCCAGGAAGTGCTCTCAGTGGGCAGGGCATCAGAGTTGCATCAATGTACTTCAGGTACCGATATAAATTGGGAGCACCATGAGATTGAAGACTGAAGTGCTGAGCAGTAGACTTCAGAGCAAAAGGTTTAGAAAAGTTTAAAGAAATGGTCAGATGCTGCCTTTTGCACTTAAAAACAAGCAAAAATAAGTATTTATTTAAAGTAGCAGTTCAAGTTAAAATGTCATTATGCACTTCTCTCAACCACTGTTGTTAACCGCTGCTAACCTGTTTTGAAATCTGTTTGCTGTAGTGTCTCCCCTTGTAGAGTTAACATTTTGTAGCCTTTATGTACCGCTGATGTCATCAGTGTCCCATAAAGAGAAGCGGTAGTTTCTGTCACTTGCTCGCTCATCGAGGTTACAAGAAAGATGTTACACAGTGGGTGTTTAAACACAGCTGACAGTGATAATATTGCTGAAATGCTGCAGCAGCCATATAGAAACATAGAAACATAACCTGACAGCAGAAGGAGACTGAAGGTCCATTTAGTCTGACCTTGCTATACTACTCACCCCACTGACCTACTGCCCTGATGGGCTGTATCCTTCCCTACTCCCACTACTCCACCCATTAAACCATTGTTACTTTCCGGGGACTGTTAGTCCCCTTGCCCTGTCCCAACCATGTTTAAACCCATTAGGGTAGCTGTCCCTACCACTTCCACTGACAGAAGTTCCACAGTTCCACCACACTCTCAGAGAAGTCGAACATCCTCAAGTTCCACCTGTATTTGTCCTTTATCAACCTCCACTCATTCCCTAGTGACTTGATATTTTAAGATATGTGCCTATGTTCTTGAATTCCTTGAAGCCTCCTCTGTCCTCCAAGAGACCATCTCCAAATCTCATAAACTACTACTATTAAAGCTGGCTTCCCTCCTCATCGCCTCTTCATTGTTAATTGTTACTGCTCCCCAATCCTTCTCCAACATCCATAGTATCCAAGTTTGTCTTTCTCCTCTCCCACTCTTCTTTGGTGAGCTCCTTGTCCTGGGTGACTTCAGTCTGAATTGGTCTGTCCCTCTAGCTCAGCCAACCATTCAAGAAATTGAGGCCCTCAACCACACGCAACTAATTTCCGACCCTTCTAGGCTCAACCTCCGCACCAACAACCACTCACTAATAGAGATGGTGTGTGGTGGCGCTGAGGGTCGAGGCGCTGGATGCCACACCTCACGCCATGCTGGCGACCCAGGTTCGGGAGGGAACTCGGTCTCTGGGGGTTGGCTAGGGAGGGAGGAGAGGATCAAGCATCTGATGACAGCCTCCTCTCCTGGGGTATGGGTGGAAGCTCCCAGAGCTAGTGACATCCTGTGGTGGCAGAGGTCACTGCACTCTGGGGCGCTTGCATAAGGCAGGGGAAAGCATTGCGGGCAGAGCGTCCTTGCCAGCGTCTTGGCGGGGCCTTTGTGTACGCGGTACCTGACGTCATTGCACGTCCACAGCGCTGGGAGGAGAAGAAAGCGACTAGAACAAGGAAACACCCAGCTCTGCGGGGTAGGTGACGGCACCTGACTCCCATGCCCACTGCCGGATCCCACCCACCCGGCCTTCCAGTTCTCCACGCTGGCCCTCACCTACAGCAAGTCCAGACTCTTAACAGTGCCAAAGAGGAGTGGCGCCCCACCCTGGAGGGGTTAAGCCAGGGGTACAAGCTGCGGGGGGAGGAGGCTCGGATGGGGACTTCAGGTGGGCAGGATCAGGCCAGGATGCCTGAGAGAGGCCTCCGCAGGCTGCGACTTGGGGAAAAAGAATTGGGGGACACTCACTAATAGACTGGATTCTGACGATGCACCCACACAAATACACCTCATCCGGTACTTCTCTGATGCCTTTAGTGATCATTGCATTACCCACTGCTGCAGGAAAACTCCGCCCTTCCCGCCCCTCCCAAGTACAGTCCGCTAAGATCCCTGAACCGTCAGTCACTGCTGGCCAACCTCTTCCTTGCCGACTGGTTAGGAGTCATCACCTCGATATAGACTCTGCTCTAGCTGCCTTAGCTCAACCTTCCTGAGTATTTTGAACTCCCAATGCCCCCTCAAGAGGTGAAGGCTCGGCATAGGCACCAACCCTGGATCTCTCCCCACTTGGTAAAGCTACTCAAGAGTCGACATCGACCTGGAAAGTTTACAAGGCTACCTCTGACCTCTTCAGCCTCCAAATGTACAAGACCCTAAGGAATGCGTGCACTAAGGCAGTGTGCTCTGCCAAATCTGATTTCTCCAAAACCCAGCTTGACAGTTGCCGCCCACCCCAGCTGCCTTCTGGAAGACCCTACACACCTGTTAGGCTCCCTTCCCATTCCTTCTCCCTGCCCTTTAGTCCCCAGACAGTGCTAGTGAAGCCGCTTTCTATAAACCTCTATTTCACCACCTGTGCCATACCACAGGGCACCCCTTCCCTCTCCCTCCCCATGCCACCGCTGCCCTTCCCTTCCAGCACCTAGCTAAATTTTTCTGGCAGTCTCCTCTCACCAGGCTCATCCTCCCCTCCCTACCATACCTTCCCTTTACCCCCTAGAGGTACCCGGCCCTGAAATCCCTAAACTCCTCCAAACAGAGCCCTGATGGAATCAGTCCCATACTTTAAAAATCTAAACACCAGCCATCGTCCCTCCTGTCACCCACCTCTTTAATATATCTCTCTCTCTCTCTCACTCACTGAAAGCTCCCTGCCCAAAGCCTAGAAGATGACCAAGGTCAATCCCTTCACAAAGGGGTGACCCCTCAAATACGGACAACTGTAGGCTTATCTCACTTTTTCCTGCCCTCCAAAATACTGGAATCCCTCATATCCAAAAGATTGAACTCATACCTGTCCACCAATGATGTCCTGACCTACTACCAATCCGCAAGCTTCTGGCACTGCTCCACCTCCTCATCCCTTCTCCATCTCACCAACCATATTCACAATGCTATGGACAAAGGTCATCTTACTTTGGCCATCTTCGTGGACCTAGCTAAAGCATGTGATTCTGTTGCCCACAAACTCCAAATAGATGACCTTGTCTCAATAGCCCCCCATGTCATCGATTGGTTTAAGGCCTACCTCTCTGATAAGTTCCAGTTGGTGCAGCTGGGCAAATAAAATCCCTCCCTTCCCATCATGGCTGGAGTTCTGCAAGGGTCAATCCTTGGTCCCACCTCTTCTCCATCTTCGTAATAACCTGCTGTCAGCCTGTCCCTCCTGCAAATCCAAATGTATGCGGACGACTCTGTGATTTTCACCTCAGGCCTCTCCCCAGACCCAGTCAAATCCGTTTTCCAATCCGACTTTGAGAGTATGCTGTGCTGTCTAGACGCTAAATCTCTTAGGTGTAACACTAAATAAACTGTCGCTATGGCATTCGGTTCAGTTCAGAAGCTGGCCAAACTGTTCTTCCTCCTCTCCATTTACACTCTAGATGGGTCCAAAATCTCAGCAGTGGACAGCTGCAAGTACCTGGGAGTTTGGCTAGACCCCAAACTGGGCTTCGGTATACCTCGACTCAATTCATAATAAGCTTTGACCCAAATTAGGCATGTTGCACAGGCACAAGCTCTGCCTCTCCCTCCTAGTTAGGAAAGGAATCATAACCAAGCTCATCCTCCCTTCCTTGACTATGCTGGCGTGATCTATAGTGCTGCCCCCAATCCTCTCTGGACAAGCTTGACCTCTGTACCATGCCTTCTGTCATTTTGCTATAAATCTTCTACCGCACGCATCACTGCTGCCTTTACCAAACTAAATACCACCAACAGCTTAATCTGGTTCAAAGTCAGTTGGCATTCATCTGTATCCCCCTCACCCGGTCATGCCTGAAAATAGGCAGAATTTGTCTAGTGCACTTACCCGTCACACAAACTAAATAAATAAAATAAAATATTTCTCCCTCCTAGCAAATCGCTGCTTGCACACTGTGTGTCCTTCGTTGCAAAATTCTGGTTCAGTATGCTCCTCCTACCTATCCTCCCAACTAACCCCTGCCCCGGCTATGCCCTGTGCTCTAAGTGACCCATTCCTTCTCACTGACTACCCGCACTGACACTAGTGGGGAAACAAGCCTTGCCTATTAGCTCCCCACCCTGTGGAATTCACTACCCTTATGGTTCGAGGCTTGCCAACCGCAGCTGCTGTCAAAAACTATTTCCGTATCTCCTCCCTCCGCCACTCCCCCAAACACCAGTTCCCATGCCCTCCCTCTCCCTACCTCCCGTCCCCCACCTCTACCCTGTCCTGTCCCAACATCAGCTCGTGTGCCTCGTGTTGGATGAACTGCTGTTTGTGGTCGCTTTTTGTTTTATGTATTACTAACTGTACTTACTCTGTCTTGCACCCTGTGCTTTGCTCCTGCATCTCACTACCTACTGCTCATTCTATTGTATCAATCTTGATGTTGTTACTACACTGTATTACTGCTGTCACTATACTCTGTATCTATTTATTTAGTTGTTTAACCAGGTATAGCACACTAAGCTGAAAGCTTTTTACAGGAGCGACCTGGGTGCACAAGGAGGTTAAGTGACTTGCTCAGGGTCACACAGTATGCAAGTGGAAGCTGTGGGATTCAAACCAGGTCTGGTCTGTTGATGTCACCAGATTTGCAGCTCTAGAGCCTTAGACCACTGCGCTTATACTGCCTCTATTTGAATGCTGTGTAACATTATGTATGACTGTGCACAAATGCTGTATCTTTTTGTACTCTCCCTTGCCCTTCCCCAGGTCGCACCTGAAACGAGCCTTGGCTCAGTATGCCTTTCCGTTACCAGCTTTTAAATAAATAAATATTTCAAACTTAAAAAAAAAAAGATAAAGCAGACTTGAAATGAGGGAAAAGGCTTCTTACTTGATGAGAGAAAAGGATAAAGCTTAAAGAGCAGCTGACACTTTTGGGAAAACTTTGGAAAACATAATATTTAGGCACAGTTCAGCTTGTATTCATATATCTTTTATAGATTTTCTCCATTATTTTATTACTAAAGAAATGTCACAAAAGCAAGATTGTTACCCCATAGAGTTAATCCGCCTCTGTAGCTTATTCCCTACTTGAAATTGTAATGCTCTGTTGTGTTATCACAGTTTGTTGCCATGGAATAACTGTGATGTCACAGAGTGGCAGCAGGTTGGGATGAAGCTATAGGAGATGATGAACCTTCAAGGAACAATAATCCCTTTTCATGCATATGACTTCAGTAATAAATAATGGGGTAAGAAATACAGAGCTAATGAGAAATATAAGCTGTTTTGTGTCAAATGTTATGTTTTTCAAAGTTCTTCCTGAGTCATCAATGGCTCTTCTAAGTGAATAAAAGTTACTGTGTATATTTCACTAGTATATGTTCACTGTCACAAAAACAGCTGGTCTAAACTAACACATTGCATGTTGCTTCTACCAAGAGACTCAAATATTGCATCTCATTGGTCCAACCTGCCATCTGTACAGTGACAGGTCAGAAATAAAACAAAGACAAATCATTAAGCAACACAATAAACCATGGACCAGTGGGATAGTGTAGTGTTATTGTGGAATATCATAGAAACCTAGACAGTGACAGCAGGAAAAGGCCAAAGTCCAACTTGTGCCCAGAGTTCTGTCTGCCCCAGGACCTGTTGTCCATATGGGGTTTTATCCGTCCCAGCCCACTCCCTGCATCCCTCCCTATTGCTACCAACCTGAGCAACCACCAGACCCTTCACTCTGTCCCAGTCATGCTTGGAAACCATTAATGGTCTTGGCGCCCACCAACCCCAATGGCAGACTGTTCCACGGCTCCACCACCCTTTCCGTAAAAAGAACTCTCACACCCTCTTAAATCCCCCCAATTTCCACCATGACCCTGGGTTCTTGACTGTGTACTCCTGCTAAGTAGTTCCCAGCAGTTGTCCTTGTTTATTCTTCTTCAGAAGCTTGAAGGTCTCTGTCATATTCCCCACACACACACACCTAGTCTGCAGTGAGTATATGTTCACTGGTCTCGGACAGTCTTCATAAGATCTACCATGTTGGCCCTGAATCATCTTGGTCACCCTGTATTGCACTGTCTCCAGCCTGTTCCTATCCTTCCTTAGGTGAGAACTCCAGTACTGAGCACTGTATTTCAAATGCTGCCTCACCAGTGACCTATATAAAGGTAGTAGTACCTCCTTTTTCCTGCTGTCAGTACCCCTTCTGATACACTGCAGCACTGGCTTGATTGTTTTAGGGAGTCACTAATAATGACTCTGAGGTCCCTTTCCTCTGCTGTAGAGCCTCAGTTTAACCCTCCCATCCAGTACTCTGTCCTTGGTTTTTTCCTAGGTGCATAACCTTGCATTTTTGGGGCTGAATTTCAACTGCCAAACCTTAGACCACCTCTCTAGCCTTTGTAGATCCCTCTGCATCTCCCTGATCCCTTCATCGCTACTCTACCCTACCACAGAACTTTGTGTCATCGCTGAAGAGGCGTAACTTGCCCTGGATGCCCTCTCCAGTATCACTGATGGAATATGTTGAAGACAGGACCCAGGACAGATCCCTGTGGCATCCTTCTCATGACCTACCTCTCTTCTGATTTGACCCTGTTTACCACCACCCTCTGCTGTCTCTACTTCACCCAGTTTCATATTCATCTATGTCCCTAGCCACACCCAGGTCCTCCAGGCTCTTCAGCAGTCTTTATGTGGTACCGAGTCGAAAGCCTTGCTGAAATTGAAGTAGGGTAATTCCACGTGTGTGGCCTTTATCTTCCACCTTTGTTAGCCAGTCAAAGAAAATTGTCTGGTTGGTCTGAGAAGATCTCCTACCACAGACCCATACTGTTTACTGCCTGTAGACTGCTTTGAGGTGCCCCCAGGGACACACAGTCTGGTGTGACAGAGGTGGAACAGAGCCCAAAGTATCTGGACCGTCATCTAATAGCTGTGGTTATTTCTGCAGTTTCACTCCACACCCATCTTCTCATACCTGTTGGTGTCACTGCCTCCCTTATTCCACAGCAGTCCTGTGGAACAGGTAGGGACACATGTTTCTATAGCTTTTACATGGCACAGCCACAAGGATCACTGTTGACGGAAGCCTGACAATGATGTCCTCAGCAACACACCCAGCCCTTGGGCTGCCAGACAGAGGCATTTACTACCTTTGGGCTGCCAGACAGAGACCTTTACTCACTCAGTAAACACAGGTCCCATGCATAGAAATATGATACCTGGGTCATGGCTCTGAATTTTTTTTTTTTATCTTTTAAGACCATTTTACAAGTATATATAAGGGATATGCCATGCCCCATTGAAAATATGTATATTAGTTTTCCCAGGTGCAGTCTGACCTTGACATCACGAATGGTGTAGCCACGAGTGGTGTCAAAGGTCAAACTGCTTGAGGGGAAAATAAACGATATTTTCACTGGGGCATATCATATTCCATTTATGCAACACCCTGACTTTCTGCATATTGTAACTGTTTAGATTTGAATCTCTTTAGATGCTTACTTTGTGACTTCACCTGTCGTTGGATGACCGAGCATCATTTCCAGGATGACCAAGCTTTTTTATGCATGTTGCATCAGCACATATTTATGTCCATGCTTGTCTGAAAAGGAAGGCATTAGGTGAGCGAGAGTCAGAGGATGCCACTATGTGAGAGAGTGGTGCCTTGCGGGCTATGACCGTGTTGTGACCTGGGTTGCGGCAGTGATATTAATGGAGTGTCAGTGAAAATGGTGGGGATCTGTAGTAAGTGATGTGGAACCCGTGGAGGAGGTTGGCACTGTGGGTGTGGGATTTTGTAATATAAACTGCATTCAGGGAAACTAAATGCTTTTCAAAACATCATTTTATTCTGCATCACTTGGTCAGACCTCATGTATGTCGTGATCCATGAGCTACTGCAGTAAGCTGCAACAGATGTTACACACTGCAGTACAATAACTGGTTTTAAGAATAAGATGGAATCCTTTATATGAATGGACTGTTTATACATGTTATGGTTAGTTAAAATTCTCTTTCTTGTCTGTATTGTGAAGTTGTGATTGTTGTATTGTAGCTGGTCGCATGTAAGAAGGAGTGTTTTGCTCATCTGCTTACCAGTACAAACAAGCATTTGTCAATATGAAACGTTTGCTTGCAGGTATTTGCAGTGGTGTTTGGCATTTATGCTACCCCACCAGTTGTAGCCATGTCCTTCAGCATCCATGTCCCAACAGAATACCTCTCTACAACTCCTCTTGCATCTGATTAACATTTCAGCCTCATACTTCTTAAGTGTCTGTCTTAGGAACCATAACGCCCTGGTTGTGCTCATAGCGCCTGGTTGTGAGCCTGCGTGGAAACTGTGCAAGCGTGTGCTTAACACAGTCATTCAGTGGAATTATTTCACCAAATTTTCAACATAGGCATTTTATCACATCTGCTCATGAACACTGTCACTATGATTTTCTTACTGTGTACGAACACTGATTTCCCACAGCGACCACACTATTCTGCCCGAAGTGTAAAACACATTTCGCCAAGATGTGAAAATGACAGCTGTACTGTTCATAAGGAGGTGTGGCAAAATGCAAATGTTGAAAATCTGGTGAAAATATTCAAATTCACGATTCACAGTGCCGTGGAAATATAGCATGCGCTAAATAAAGTAATTTTGGAATTTTTTCACAGAATTTTCAACATAGGCATTTTATGATGTCTGCTCATGAACAGTGTCACTGTGATTTTCTTACTCTGTATCAAACACTGATTTTCCACAGCGACTGCGCTATTCTACGCCGGAAAGTGCGAAACACATTTGGCCAGGATATGAAAATGACAGCTGTACTGGTCATGAGGAGATGTGGGAAATGCCAGTGTTGAAAATCTGGAGTGAAAATATTACAAATTCACAAACTTACACAAGTGAGGAAATTGTGCAGTGGTAGCGACGCCGGAAGCAGCCATTTTATGGACTTTTGTCACCAGATTTTCAACATAGGCATTTTAGGACCTCTGCTCATGAACAGTGTCACTGTAATTGTCTTATTCTGTAGCAAACACTGATTTCCGACAGCGACTGTGCTATTCTGCGCTGGAGTGCGAAAACATATTTCGGCTAGGATGTGAAAAATAACAGCTGCACTCTTCATAAGGAGGTGTGGAAATATGCCAGTGTTGAAAATCTGGAGTAAAATATTACAAATTCATGAACTTACGAGTGTGCGTGGAAACTGCGCAATGCACGCTCATAAAACAGTCATTTTTGAATTTTTCACCAAATTTGCAAAATAGGCTTTGAGAGCCCACCTCATGAACACTGATGCTGTCGTTTCATTAATTGATCCTGAAAGGTGATTTGTAGTGACCACAAAATCACCTTTGGGACTGAATGTCATCCATGACAGTGACTAATCATTAGAAGGGGTCCCAAGACCCCATGTTGAAACTTTGGTGCCAAAAGTTAAAAATGGCCGAGATATCCACCTAAGTTGGAAAAACCCGTTTATGCCATTATGCAGCTTACCTGCATTTCCTCAGTTCATGGTCGGCTTTGAAGAGTGTAGACATGTTCCTGGTCCACAAAAGATCGTTCGCGCCCGGTAAGTTTGGGGTGAGTGGGTGTGTGGGGAGGTGGGTGTGCAGAGGGTGGGCACGGGTTGATGGGGGACAAAGGGACTTGCCAAAGGGACCGTTTTCTTCTTTCACAGAATTAAAAAAAAGCGGACACTTTTGGTATGCTGGGGTAGGCTCACTGCGTGCCACCTACATGTTTGTTTGAGGGCGGGGAGACTGGAGCCGATGGGGATTGGGCATCCCTGTGGGCCATACAGTGTGCGTGGGGGTGGTGGAGGCATGAGCACGCTGGGGTGGGCTCCCAGCATGCCAACTGGTTGTTTGTTGTGGGGCTGCAGCTGATGGGGATTGAGCACCCTGTCGGCCACACAGTGTGCTGGGGGCACGTGAGCTGAGGGGATTGGGCACCCCCTCAGCACACAGCGTGGGGGGCCTGGGAGAACACTAACGAGGAAGGGGAGGACATTAGCAGAGGGAAAAACGGGAGGGATTTCATGCCGAGCTGTGTGGGACAGCAGTTCAGCTGATGTCAGTATGCTAATTGCACACACACTAACACTGCTGATTGCAGCGGACCTTTCTAGAGAAGGGAAGACCAATACAGCTGAACTGCTGTCATACACAGCTCGCATGTATTGGTCTGGTAGGGCCGTGAATGCTACACTGAGCACTGCATTCGCGAGGAGGGTCACATACCTCCAAAAAGTCGCACTGTTACAAGATGTTCCCGCGCATGCGCCGCAAAGTGAATGCAAAATGAAAATGAAATTAAATGAAACTAGTCTGGAAGGAGAGACTTCCAGTAGGGTAAAAGCACTATCTCGGAGATCTATAAAAATGGTCAGATCCACTACTAATGTCTGCATCCCTAAATCCTTGGTTAGCCAAGGTGCTTCTACTAGGGGTTCACACTAGGGTTATAGGACAGTAGAGGCCTGATGCCCATCAAAGACTGTCCCCACTTCTCAGTGGAAGTAGCCAGTGAGGCCACCCATCACTTATCAGTTTGTCTAATTTATTTTAAAACCCAGAAGACTCTTAGAGTAAACAGTGTCTTCTGATAACATATTCCATAGTCTAACTGTTCTTGCAAGGAAATGCATTTCATTAGCACATTCTTATACACCCACATTGGGGACTCCAAAATCAAATAAAGGACTTCCAGTTCCTCCATGGCTCAGGGTAGAAGCTAGAGGCGAGCTTCCTCAACGACCTCAGTAATTCTCCTCCAAAATATATCAGCTTGAGCATTTAAAACAAGTAAAATGTCTGGAGTAGGATTGAACAAAGACAGAAATTCCAGCTCTCATTCACAGCAGGAAAAAGGAGATAAAGAACTTGTGGGATACTGAAATATCTCCCCCACCTGCGTAGTGCCCCTAGGTCGAGCCATTGAAGCTTATAAGCATATGATACTGATGAAGAAACAAACGGCTTTCCAGACATAGATTTGACCTGATCCTGAAAGAATTAAAAGAAATGAGATCGGAAAATAAGGCAGAGTTCAACAACCTAAGTCAGAAATTAAACCAGGTGGAGCGCCGAGTGCAACAACGGAGGATGGCCTGCTTCATCTGGGAAGAACAGTACAGGCCTTATGTTGTCACACTATAGATCTTGAAGAAAATGTATCGCACTTGAAAGTTGAGCCCGGGCGTGATAACCTGAGGGTATACGCCTAAAAGAGGGGAGCTGAAACTGGTGCAATGACAGAATTTATGGTGGATCTCCTTAAAGACGCTCCTAGCACTACCTGCTTTGTATGAGTTCCAGACTGAGAGAGCCCACAGGGCTCTGATGCGAAAACTAAAGGATACAGCAGCCTGTCCATGCTAGAAGACATTCTACACGGGCCTGGCAGAAAAAGGAATTAAATACCTAGATTCCAGACTGTATTTTGATCAAGACTACCCAACAGTAATCCAGCAACAAGATTGATACAGCCCCTGATAAAGGCCTTAAAAACGTGTAAAAATTCAGACCCCATATCCCGTCGACTTAGGATCCATTGGGCAGATGGCCCTAGAACTCGACTCACCCATAATGCAAGAGAAGCAATGATGCAATGCGGCCTAAACACGCGGAACTTCGACCACAGATACAGCCAAGAGGAATGAACCGGTTCTGGGTGGCACCTCACTGCTTCGCAAAAGGCCAGGAGATTCCAGTTTCAGGGCACATCGCCTCTGCAACATTGCTACATGACTTTATGAAGAAGCTGCCAGGAACTGAGGAAAGCGACCTCATGGACTTAGGAGAGGACTGAATAAACTGTGAGTAGCAGGTTGAGGATCTTTTAGGTCACCACAGCCCTGTGCGGTCCCTGCAGCTTACTAATGCTGGAAGTACCCCTTAACTTGCAACTACATAGGAATAACCTAGAATGACTGAGTCCAACTTATATGGGGAAAGGTGTCTTTATTGATCTGTCAGCTCCACAAATCTGTATCAATCTAACAGCTTGCCCCACAATTAGGTACTTTCCTCCCAATCCAAACACGAGAGCAGTCACTCTCTCTCTCTCTCTACAAAGAACGGACTTGAACATTAAAATAGTAATAAACTGTAGTAAATAAAGGTTTTGAACACAAATATTGGATGCTTTGGCACAGGAGTTTAGGGAGCCAATTAAGTCTCCTCTCTATGAGTTATATAAGTTTAAATATGTAAGAAGAATGGTATAGAGGGGGTACAGGAGATAAAAGGACAAGACATATGATTAACGGTAAGGTTATGGGAAATCAGACAAAACTGGCTAAGAAATTTGGGCACCTAGCAGGGAGCTTATTGCGCAATTGGCTTTCTTGGTCCGTGCCTGGGGTCTTTGGGGGAGGAGAATATGAGCTGTGATGGTTAGACTGGAAGATTAGTGAGTCCCGGGCAACGGTCCATGGAGAAGAATTCTAATCCCTTATGTGGTTCCAAGCCTATTATGGGACTCCGGAGAAAAAAATATTAACAGGTCTAAGGAGGAGGAGCAAAAAGGTGATCGGTAACTTAAACTCACAGTTTGCTCCTTGCCTCCCTGGTCTGCAGGTACCCTTATTTGTATTGAGCCCTACAATAACTTTGAGGACTCGAAAAGAGGGCCCTCTAGAGAGGGGAATTGTTCTCTCTGCCCTTCACAATATAGGAAGGGCAAAAAGGTCTATATTGTCTAGGCCTTCTACCTTGAAGTCATAGTAAACAGGTGGTGAAGTTCCCAACCGCCTCTAAACTCATGTTTGGCTATTGGTTTGAAGTTAATGTTAATATAGTTAAATGTTTTAGATTTGTGTTACAAATGGTTGCTGCTTATCAAGCCGCTGTCTCCTCCTCCTCTCCTATAGGGCTTCTCTCATTAAAATATGTAGTAGAAAAGTATGGGGAAAACAAACAAACAATGATTATAGAGTATGGCTTAAATTTGTACCAACTTGCTTTCCCTTAATGTCAAGGGATTAACGAACCCTGTTAAACGGGCAAAATCATCTCCTATATTAAGAAAAAGAAACCAGACTTTTGTATGCTTCTAGGAGACACATCTCTCACAACAGAACATGAGAAGTTAAATAAATTCGGCTTCACAGAGGTGGTTGCTTCCCTGTACAAAAGGGCGGTGAGGGATGGTGGTTTTGGTGATGGGAAAGGTCGCCTTTGAAACAAGGATACCCTGGTAGATTCAGAAAGCTGCCTAGTGGCTCTGAAAGGGACTTATAATGGGCAGTTAATTACAGTTGCCTCGATTTATGCCTCCCTGGCTGAGACTGTAATTTCCACCAGAAGATGTACATGAGACTTACTGAATGGGAGGAGGAGTCATTGATCATAGGGTGACCTGAACCTAGCATTAAATGACAATCTGGACACCACATCTCTGATAGAGAGTGGCCCTAAAGATTAATAGATCACTCACAGAGGTAGACTACGCAGATGCATGGAGAACATTTCATGGCCAGAGAAGAGACTATACCTTCTTTTCACAAGTGCACAAGGTATATACCAGAATAGATTATTTCTTTGTCCCAAAGGAAATTAGCTCACAAATACAGAATATAGAAATAGGAGAAACTTACTTATCGGACCATGCCCTTTTGTGGATGCAGTTGCAGTTGGGACAAAGCCAGAAAAGGACCCTGTGGCATCTCAACCTGTCCATTATTCAGGGAAAGGATGATCAGGAGCAAGTCCAAGAAATGATTAAAGAAGCACTGGACACAAATGACGATCTGTTGTTCCCCTTCCATCATGTGGGACACAATAAAGGCAGTGGTGCAAAAAGTTGATATCAAAAGCCGCTTGGCATAAAAGGAAAAGGAGGCCCAAAAGGCAGCACTGCAGACACAGATTAGGGAACTGGAACACTCTTTAAAAGGGCAGTACGATGCAAATAAAGAGCAACAGGTGCAGGCGCATCGACGTACCCTTAACACCATTCTGGACTACAGGGTGTAGCAGAATATATTATACATGAAGCAGAAATATTACGAGGGGGTCCTAGAGCTATGTGGCTGTTAGCTAGCAGATTAAGACAAAGAAAAGCTAATGCCACTATCAGCAGGTTGCACACCCACTTAATAGGAAGCAGTTAGTGTATAAAATGGATATAGCAGATGCATTTACAGATTATTATAAGCAGTTATATAAGGGGGCCTGCACCTGAAATAGATAAAATAACACAATTCATAGAGGCACTGCACCTACACCAGTTGGGGAAGGGAAGCCACATCATTAGTAGCACTGATACGGGACCTGGAAATTACAGCTGAGATAACCAGAATAAAGGCAGGAAGTGTCCTGGTATGGATGGATACCCAGCTGAATTTTATAAACTCTTTAAAATCAGGTCACCCCATTCTAAACAGAGTTTACAACTAGTTGATGACAGAGGTGGTGTGGTTCCCCATCATGGAACTACGTGGTGATTGTGGTGTTGCGAAGCCATGGTACCCATTACTATGCTCCTCATATAGGCCAATATCTATCTATCTTAAATACTGACTATAAAATAATGGCGGGAATTACGACTAGGCGATTTCAAAATATTATCCCCACCTTATACATCTCGATCAGATGGGGTTTGTACCATCGCGCAAGCCCAAGACAGTATCCATAGGGCTGTGGACATTCTTGAATATTTAAAGGGACAGGGAAGCAGCACTGATCATGAGCCCAGACAGCAGAAAAGCTTTTGATAAAGTGCTGTGGCCTTTTCTTCAGGCGTCTCTGGTGGGCTTTGGCTCCCAGAAATTTTCTGCAATTTGATAACCAGATTCTATGCTGCCCCGAGGTTGTATAAGGGTGAATAGTCATATAGGGGAATCATTTAATTTAGAAAGGGAATGAGACAGGTTGCTCCTATCACCCCTTCTTTTGCATTATTTGTGGAGCCGTTAGCGCAGGCAGTTTGCAGAAATCCGCCATAATGGGGACTAGAACTAAGGGTACTGAACATAAATTAGGCCTTTATGCCGATGATATCCTGTTGATTTTGGGTGATCCGGATTCCTCCTTCCAGAGGCTTTTGCCAGATACAACATTTACGGAAATATCTGGGTACTCCCTAAATACAGCCAAGACAGAGGTTTTGACCTGTTTGTACCAGGTCCCACAGGACATTCAAAGAGATTCCTGATGAGGTGGGGACTAAATAAATTAAAATATCTCGGAGTGTTCTTGGGGTGAACCCAACGACCCTTTTCTGGATAATTACCTAGTTTACTGCATGAGATAGCATGGGACTACAAGAATGGGCTCTTTTACCCTACCTACCTATGCATGCACGAATACAATCAACCAAAATGAACATACTCCCTTGATTATTGTACCTGTTTCAAAGTGTTCCTGTATTGTCCCACAAAAACACTTTCTGACCTGCAAAAACAGCTGTTGACCTTTGTGTGGAGGGGGGTAGGCTTAGAGTAGCAGGAAGGTATTATATCTGCCCAAAGACTCAGGAGGATTAGCAGTCCCATATCTCTCAGGATATTGGGGCTGCACAAATGAAAATGCATTGCTGTGGCAACACCCTATTACACCTCTCATTGGAAAACTAATGAATTACGACAATATCAAGACCCACCTTTGCAGGCTATACTTTCCAGTCGTCGATGCATCAGTTAACAGATGAACATCTCCTAACAGGGTGCGGGCAGCTTTGGAGGGTTGGAAAGAGGTACTACCAAAGGAGGGATAGCACACCATATGTGGAAATATAAGTGGTGGGCCTGGGAGGAACATTTTATGCCAGGGTCTCTAGACTCGTGGTTTAAAATCCAAGCAAATAAAGGTTCCGTTCACCATGGCAAATCTTAAATGGAAACTCTCCTACTTCCTTTGAAGCAGCTATGACCCTATTTAATTTGAAACCAAATGACAGATTTAAATATTACCTAATTAGTAACTGGATCCATACTAACCTAAATGATCCAAAGGTGATCAAGATTTGCCCTCTCCTTTTGAAAAAATGTGGTCTTCCCCTCCGGAGAGGGCGATAACTGCACTATTTATTGACTACATAGTAAACCAAGGTCAAAGTCGCTCACTATTAAAAAAGATGGGATGAAGAGATTGGGGCCATAATAGAGAAAGAAGTATGGGAGAAAAGCTGGGAACCTGTCTGGAGCACTGCCTCTTCTCCAACATGGAAGAATTTGTTTAGAAAGCCAGGATATGTTATTTTCTGGTCCCCAAAACTCTGTCTAAATTTAAGGAGGGCTGTGACCCTGCATGTTGGAGAGGATGTGGGAACCCTCTGCAGGACACCTTCATATTTTATGGCAGTGCCCCAAACTAAATGTCTTTTGGGAAGAAATCATTAGGCACTTTAAGGCCATGTTTGTTGGGGTGAGAGATCTTGGTCCATTACATATGGTTGTAACCCTAGATGGCACTATCCCAGGGGCTACTACCCTGCCTGATTTGCCACTAACAGGTTGAGGGCCTGGATCCAATGGCGGGTGCCTCCACCCAGAGGTCAGGGTTTGCAATAGTTAAACTAACTTGGTCACAGCCCTCTGGGACACTGCAACCCCTTTCTTCCCACTAGTGGCCCACACAATATATCAGAATTACCTTCACAGTATACACTTACCCCCAGGTCTGGTTCTGCACTGGGACCTCCTGTGAAATGAGATACAGTGCAACAATCACAGTACAGTACTTTAACATAGACAAATACCTCAGGCAGTATAACTTTGCTGAAACAAGCAGTTCTGATTTATTTAGGAGATATAACAAGGACAGGGGAAATCAGGTTAATTAGCTTATCACTCTAATAATCTACCTATGGCTCTGTGCACAGGCCTATCCTATCAGTTACTGTCCCTGGGTACCCAAGCCCTAGTGGCTAGTCCAAACCGTGGCAGCTGGTAGGGGCCCTTTCACACAGAGAAAAGGAGAATTAAACAGTCAGCAGTACAGTAATTCCATTTGGATTTAATGTGGCAATTCAACAGGGAGCGACCCTGAATTAGTACTCACGACCTCCAAATAAGATAGGGTCCTTCAATGTCAGCAGGGCTCACTTGAGGTACACAACCTCTTCACACATCCATATAAAAGAAAGCACTATACCAGGCAGGCTGCATCTGTATCCCGATCGCAATTACTGCACAATACCGGGAGAACACACAGCAGATTCAGTTCTGACAGACCGAATGCAATTTTCAGCAATTCCTCCAGTCTTCTACAGGGTGAGCCTGGTTTCTACTCTTCAGAGATCCTTTGATTCTTTTCACAGGACAGATTCAGTCTCTACAAGCTGCAGACCGGAACTCTGGGCCTTACACACGTTTTTGACTAAAACTGCACACTGAAAAAGCACAGGGCTCCTTCCTTCTTCACTGCCAAAGCTCAACTGAAACTCCAACCGACAAAAACCGGGCACTTCCTTTGAGTTCCTCCCAGTTCTTGACTGGATTGGCTGTCACTCACAATAGACTGCTGCTGTTGGTCCAAAAGGCACTGAAGTCTAAACTACATCTCCCAGAGTCACTGCCCATACAATCCTCTTGTGGCTGGCTCAGATTATGAGTCCAAGTTCTGATTCGTCAAGGCACCATTTTAGAGCTAGCTTACCCCACACTGATTGGTCCAGTTCAGCAGTTCAAAACTAGAATGGGAACTAGCAGACACAGTTCTGACTGCAAAGAAAGCAGGTTAGACAAACTTTAATTTCATTATTACTCTAAATAATTTCTGGTAAACAGTTACATCTTTCAGATAGGTTCCTTTGCACTCCTAGTGACTGCAAAAATTAAGTGAATTGGCAGCAGCTCGAGTGGTACTCAGAGAAGCACACAGTCCCCCATATAAACTAATTATGTCTGCAAGCAGACAGCTCTTAAAGAGACAGTACCACAGGTTCTAAAAACACTCACTGATAAATGGCTTAAATGCCAAACACCATTCAGGCTTGGAGCATTCAAGCAAGCTCCTGAAGTCTTTTATGAACCCCCATTTGCAGAGGTTACACCCTTCCTGGCCTGGGAAAGCTTGGCGTCAGCGTCAAGCAAGTACCCATAAGTTTAACTGCAACCATATACATTTGCATTAGGCTCGCACATGTAATCATCAGTCAATATATCATTTTACCAAGAACACATTTCTGAAACATTGCAGTACGTCCTCTTTACACAGTATTACACACATTGTACCATAACTCAAGTTATTACCTCTTGTACATGAAACCTGAAGAGAGGGGCCCTTCCTATCAGTTACCTTGGGGCTGGACGGGCAAGGACACCATACTTAGAGGGCAACACAAGTAACTTGAGTTAGCACTGACCCAGTTTGGGCAATGAGCTCGGGACACATACATCCTTTATGGACAACATTGAGAGGCAAATCCACAGGCCTCCCAAGGGAATCATAACTGAGGTGCACCACAGGCTTTACAGCTCGACCAGTCTTTCTAGGGGAACTGTTATAGTCTCTGCACTCTGAGCCTCATTTTCAGCATTGTCCTCACTTGTCAGGAGTCTCCATGGGGTAGAGAGGCTAGAACTTGGGGCACTTTCAGCTCCAGGAGTTACAGTTTCTGAGTCCACAACATTTGGCTCGCATGAGAGCTTTCGGACACTGGCAGTGGACTGTCAGGGCACTCAAAATACTCTTCTTGTTCGGTGTATCACCAGTCTGCCCCAATCTATCATTTCCTCCCTGAAAGCTCAAACAGTTCAACCATGCACAATGATTCCATTTCATCTGATCTGATGCTTTGCACTTCACTTTCTGGGAGCATTGGCTCCAGGGATGAAGCTGGGGCTTAGACAGTCCAGAAGGCCCAGCTTTGTCTCCAGTATTGACTAGGAGATTGCCCCGAAACAATTGACTCAGTTCGAAGAAGGATAGTATTCAAAGTCACTCTCACTTTCTTCCGATATGGACTGACAGTCATGCTCAACTGGGACTTGTGGAGGGGAACACTTTAACTTTGCTTCTGTAGGTAGCAGACTTTCTTGATCTTTCTTAGCAGCAGCTCTAGTCACTGGTCCAGAGGGGCATCTTCTAGGGCTCAGACTCAATTAAGATTTGTCCAATGGGCAGTAAATGATTTCTATGCATTGTTTTTACATCTTTTGAATTATTCTCAGGCCTTACTTTGTACACTGGCAGATCATCTAGTTTGCCCACTACAATGTGAGGGAGATGGTGCCATCTGTCAGCAATCTTGTGCTTGCCATGCAGTCCCAGATTTCTTAGCAATACCCGATCTCCTCCTGGGTTCCTGTGCTTTCACCCTTTATCATACCTTTCTTTGTTGGCCAGATTTCTTTTGGCAGCCATGGTTTGAGCCAGTTGTACGCATGAGTTAGCTGGGCCTTTAACTTTGCACATACTGTAAATAGCTGTCAGCTTGAACCCCATCAGGAGAGACCCCAAAACACACATCTACTGGTAGCCGAGCTTCTCTTCCAAACATCAGGCGGTAGGGGAGAATCCAGTGGCATCACTTTTGGTGCAGTTATAAGCATGTACCAGGGTGCTAATTTGTTGGCTCCATCTAGGCTTGTCCTTTGGGTGCAGGGTGCCTAGCATATCTAGCAAAGTGACGGTTGAAACGTTCAGGCTGTGGGTCCCCTAGGGGTGGTAAGGAGTGGTTCTGGACTTCGCACTCCCACAGAGAAAGCATCTCTTTGATCAGGCGACTCTCAAAGTCTCTCCCTTGATCAGAATGGATTCTTTGTGGAGCCCCATAGTGAACAAAAAGTTTTCTACAAGTACTTTGGCCACAGTGGATGCTTTCTGGTCTTTGGTGGGGAAAGCTTGGGCATATCTCGTGAAATGGTCAGTGACCACCAGCACATTACTGATATTTCTTTGATCTGACTCCAAACTTAGAAAATCAATACAGACCAACTCCATGGGTGCACTGGTGGTGATGTTAACAAGGGGCAGCCCTCTGGGAAAAGCTTTCCTCTGTAAGCAGCGACTACAAGTTCGAATGTGTTGCTCCACATCAGCCCCCATCTTAGGCCAATAGAATCTGGATCTCACCAAGTCAAGTGTTCTGTCTATACCAAGGTGCCCCATGTGGTTGTGCAAGGACCTCAGTACTGAGTCTCGAAAGGCAGTGGGCAGCACTAGTTGTTGTTTGTCTACTTGTCCCCTCTGTCTACTGTTTCTCTGTATAACAGTTTATTGATCAGTTTCAACTTAGGACCTTCTTTGTATAACAGTGCAGTTCTCAAATCAGTGGAGCGTAATTTGGACACATCTTTTCCTGCATAGAGGGCTTCTAAAGCTGCTTTGATCATGGGATCGCGGGATTGAGCCCACTAATACTGTCATTGTCCAGCTGAGGCAGTGCACCAATGTCTATTGCAGAAAAGTGGCAATAAGCAGCAGGTATGCAATTCTCAGAGGCTCCCAAGCAATCCACCATGCAGTCCACTGCGTCCGCGGACATTTGTTCCTCCCTGTCAAACTTCCGGCAGAGTGCCCGAATGTCAGGTTCTGCTAATCGGACCCAATCATTCTGGGAACAGGCCTCCGGGAGAGAGCATCAGCATCTATGTGGTTCAGACCTGCTCGGTATTCGAGAGCATAGTCATATGTAGACAATGCAGAAAGCCACCTATGCCAGTGGCATCCAACCAGCTGAGGTCTGCACATAGGTCAAAGGATTATTGTCAGTTTTTACTAGTATTTTAGCCCCATACAAGTACTCATGGAATTGGTCAACAATAGCCCACTTCAAAGCTAGGAACTCTAACTTATGTACAGGATAGTTCTTTTCGGATGGGGTCAGGCTTCTACTGGCAAAGGCCACTGGTCTCAGGCCATTCCGTGCTCTTGGTACAACACAGCCCCCAACCCTTGCAAGCTAGCATCAGTGTTGCAGGGCGTAAGGTTTTCTTGGATCGGCATAGGCAGCACTGGAGCATGGGTAAGTTGATATATGATCTCATGAAAAGCAGTCTCACAATCAGAGTCCAGCGGGCCCCAAATACTTCACTCGGATGAAAATACACTCTTTCAGTCTTGAGGACGCTGACTTTTGGTATTTTTGTGGGTTGGGGATACCCTTGAGTAAGGTTAAGTAAAGGCGGATCACTCTTGAATAGTCCTTGATGAAGCGCCGATAATAACCACAGAATCCCAGGAATCTTTGCAGTTCTTTTAGATTTTGGGCCGTGGCCAGGTGGTCAAGGCCTCAACTTTACTTGGTCGGTCTCTATTCCTCGGTGGATACTATGTGTCCCACATACTTTACTGATGTTTGAAAGAATTGACACTTATCAATGGACAGTTTAAGGCCAAAGTCCTCCAGTCGGTCCAATACCTTAAATAATCTGCTCTCATGTTCCTCCAGTGAGCTGCCAAACACAATGACATCATCTAGGTATACCAGGCACTCTAGTAAGTTCATGTCCCCACTGCACGCCCATCAATCGCTGAAAAGTGGCTGGGGCACCTGAAATCCCTTGAGGCATCCTCATGAATTCATAGAAGCCAAGCGGACAGATAAAGGCCGCCTTCTCACGGTCCTCTGGGGCCATCGGGATCTGGTAGTACCCACTCATGGAGATCCAGCACAGAGAACCACTTGCTCCCGCTTAGGCAGTCCAAAGCATCCTGAATGCGGGCATTGTGTACTGATCAGGGATAGTCCGCCGTTTAAGATGCGATAATCACACACATCCTTACTGTTCCATTCTTTTTCCTCACTACCACAATGGGGAAGCATAAGGGCTTCTGGATTCTTGTATTACACCAGCAGCTAACATCTCTTTGCAGATGCCGCCTCACATCATCTATGTCAGCAGGTGCCAGGCGCGAGACCTCTCACGAAATGGTCTTCGTCATGCAGCCGGATATTGTGCTCAGCTCCTTGCACGCATCCTACATCCCATTCCTTTAAAGAAAACACCTGGTCTCTCTGGGCAAGCTTCTCACTATCCTCACTTTCCATTCAGCTGGCAGCGGGGAGTGCGAAATCAAACAAGTCAGGCGTTACTCTGTCATTCTTCCTTGAACTCTTGCTGCTGGGTAGCACTGCAGTGTCTGCACAATGCACATTAGCCAGGATGCAACCTCTGTTTACTCGAATGTCTCTTTCAGACACATTATGAACTTGGACCATTACCCTTCTGGCATAAGCATGGGCTCTAGCTGGCAAAATACTAGGCTTGACCAGCAGTCCCTCTGGCAATTTTCCATCGCCTGGTGCATCCAACATTAATATTTTATTCTTAACATCCTTTCTGATACGGACCTCTCCCTGTAAGGTACACTGGGCATTTGGCGCCAGGATCAGAGACTCAGGATCCTTCTTCCATACAATTCCGACCGGTTCCTCTGGTTCTGTTTTTTCAGCATCTCTCTGTGCCTCATAGGCCTTCTTAATTAAAGCGGAACTCTTAAGCTCTACTACTCTTTGACCCCTGTTTTCATAACACAACTGTGCCAGCCTTCCGAACATATGAGCATTTGTTCCAATCAACAAAGGGACACCATCATACAGTCCAGTGGGGACACACTAAGGCTAGGGTCTCTACTTGTTCGGCCACTCCAGCCACGGAGGTGGAGAAAGACAGCCAAATTGGATATACCGGAATAGGGTAGGCCTTCTCACCTTAACCCCATACATGCAGTCCTTCTAATGGTTGTAGAGTACGTCTGACAAATGCTTCTGATACCAATCCTGGAACATAATTGTCACTTGGGAGCCACTGTCTAATACAGCTCTTGTAGACACTCCATTCACCTTTACAGTGGTCTCATGGAGGGACCCACTATTCGGACCAGTCTGGAGAGGCGGTAGTGGGGCCTGGGCAACTGACCTTGCCACAAAGGACGTGATTAGCATTTTGGTGCCCTCACTGGGATCATGTGCGCACCTCTTAACCACTGATTTCTTCTCCGAAGCCTCCTTGTAGTCTATATGCAACTTTGTCAGTGTCTTTTGGGGACTGGCATTCCCTTTCATGTGCCCATCTTTCCCACAATTATAGCAAAACATACTTTCTGGAGTTTGAGCTGGCCGGCGCCACACTGGGAGCCAGGGCGGGGTATTACTAACTGGAAACCTTGGTGCCATCTCTGTCTCCGGCGTGATAAGCATTTGGAGACATCTCGTCAGTTTCTCCACTTCCATGGTCAAGGAATCGAGTTAGAGCTGTTATCAGCAGGAGATAGATGGTGAGTACCCCACCCCCATATGCAGTCAGATCGGATATAGGTCAGGGCCTGTACTTGCAGGCGTGGCCTTCATAAAAGGACTATTTTGAATTCCCGGATCTCTCAACAATTACGCCCCATTGTTGACATATCTTTTCCTTGTCAGAGCACTCATTGACTGTCAACCTCTGCCCCGAGACTTCCTTGATGGGTCACCCTCAGTCACTTCGGGTCGTAGCCGCAGCTATTGGTGCAGGTCCCTCCGGATCGTCTTTTCTCAACTCCTCGAATTTCTCTCATTAACTCATCATAGGAGGTGGGGATTCAGTCGATCTGCCAGGCGTAACTGAAGTAACAGCAGTTCTGAGAAGGGGCAGACTTAGGATCCTGTCAGCCTGGTTGGTCCAGTTCAATCGCTAGCAAACTACCTTTTCTGAGGGCATTCTTGCAACAATTTTTCCAGCCGAGATACATACACAGACAACAACTCCCTGGTACTGTTGTGCATCTCTTACTCTCCACCATAAGTCCTCATCAGAATCCAAACCATACCACATTCTCAAGGCCTCCAAGATAGAGCCTGTGCAGTCACTTCAGGGTTACTGGCCCGTTGTACGGATGGTAGCCAGGGCAGGACCTCGGAGGCTCTCACTAACCCTCTTTCGCTTTTTAGCCTTCCGAGCATGTTCTAGCGCGGGGCAGCATGGTCTATCAGGTCTCCCAGTCATCCTCCCTTGGGGGGGAGTGGGGGTACCAGAAGATCCTCAACCTCGGTGAAGTCGTGACTAATGGCAGGTGCAGAAATAGGAGTCTGCATTGGTTCCAGCCACCATTACGGGCACTGGAGCAGGAGAGGGTGTTGGGGAGGAACACCCCAGGTGGTAAGAATAGTTTCTTCAAGTCCTCCACAGTTTCCCCTCTCCCAGCAACCATTCAACAAATTTTTCCTCAAAAGTTTCAGATAGTGGTGGGGACTGATTCCCCGGGTCTTTACTGTCATAGTTATCACTCTCCAAGCAGTGAGGGCTCCCTCTGGAGTAATGGTCTGTGGCACTGGAGCTATCTATGGGATCCATAAACTCTACTAGGGCCAGGAAAGTGTGGGTGAGCAGATTAGCATGCAGACCCACCACCACAGGGTTTGTAAACCTTCCACCTTGGAAAGTACTCCTGTACAGTGTCCGTATGTGATACCCAGGGATGTCCAGGATAAGCATAGCATTTGAGGGTCGATCTCCTCCCAGTACACCACTCCACCAGCGGTGCACAGCCACTTCTGTCCAGGTGCCCATTTTTTCTTAACAGTGGTTAGTAAATATGGCCACTAAGAGGACACACAATCCAGCGGTGAGCCTCAAGATGTAACCCTAGATATGGCACTTATCCCAGGGGGCTACTACCCCTGCCTGATTTGCCACTAACAGGTTGAGGGCCTGGATCCAATGGCGGGTGCCTCCACCCAGAGGTCAGGGTTTGCAATAGTTAAACTAACTTGAGTCACAGCCCTCTGGGACACTGCAACCCCTTTCTTCCCACTAGTGGCCCACACAATATATCAGAATTACCTTCACAGTATACACCACCACCCCAGGTCTGGTTCGGCACTGGGACCTCCTGTGAAATGAGATACAATTCAACAATCACAGTACAGTACTTTAACATAGACAAATACCTCAGGCAGTATAACTTTGCTGAAACAAGCAGTTCTGAGTTTATTTAGGGAGATATAACAGGACAGGGAAATCAGGTTAATTAGCTTATCACTCTAATAATCTACCTATGGCTCTGTGCACAGAGCCTATCCCTATCAGTTACTGTCCCTGGGTACCCAAGCCCTAGTGGCTAGTCCAAACCGTGGCAGCTGGTGAGGGGCCCTTTCACACAGAAAAGGAGGAATTAAACAGTCAGCGTACAGTAATTCCATTTGGATTTAATGTGGCAATTCAACAGGGAGGCGACCCTGAATTAGTACTCACAACCTCCAAATAGAATAGGGTCCTTCAATGTCAGCAGGGCTCACTTGAGGTACACAAACCTCTTCACACATCCATATAAAAGCACTATACCAGAGCAGGCTGCATCTGTATCCCGATCGCAATTACTGCACAATACCAGGAGAACACACAGCAGATTCAGTTCCTGACAGACGAATGCAATTTTCAGCAATTCCTCCAGTCTTCTACAGGGTGAGCCTGGTTTCTACTCTTCAGAGATCCTTTGATTCTTTTCACAGGACAGATTCAGTCCTAACAAGCTGCAGACCCGGAACTCTGGGCCTTACACACGTTTTGACTAAAACTGCACACTGAAAAGCACAGGGCTCCTTCCTTCTTCACTGCCAAGCTCAGCTGAAACTCCAACCCGACAAAACCGGGCACTTCCTTTGAGTTCCTCCCAGTTCTTGACTGGATTGGCTGTCACTCACAATAGACTGCTGCTGTTGGTCCAAAAAGGCACTGAAGTCTAAACTACATCTCCAAAGTCACTGCCCATACAATCCTCTTGTGGCTGGCTCAGATTATGAGTCCAAGTTCTGATTCGTCAAGGCACCATTTTAGAAGCTAGCTTACCCCACTGATTGGTCCAGTTCAGCAGTTCAAAACTAGAATGGGAACTAGCAGACACAGTTCTGACTGCAAAGAAAGCAGGTTAGACAAACTTTAATTTCATTATTACTCTAAATAATTTCTGGTAAACAGTTACATCTTTCAGATGAGTTCCCTTTGCACTCCTAGTGACTGCAAAATTAAGTGAATTGGCAGCAGCTCGAGTGGTACTCAGAGAAAGCAACAGTCCCCATATAAACTAATTATGTCTGCAAGCAGACAGCTCTTAAAGAGACAGTACCACAGGTTCTAAAACACTCACTGATAAATGGCTTAAATGCCAAACACCATTCAGGCTTGGAGCATTCAAGCAAGCTCCTGAAGTCTTTATGAACCCCCATTTGCAGGGGTTACATAGTACTGGCTGTGGAACCTAAAACTCTAAGAGGTAATGAAGCTTAATATCTCTGGTGCACCCTCGTGCATCTGCATTAAAAGCGCTTACCAGACACTGGTTGCAGAAGGACAGCCCAACAATAAAAGAATGGCTTAAAATTGTAACAACAACACAGGAAATGAAGAAGCTAACTTACGCTATTCATCACAGAAAGGCCCAATTCATTAACAAGTGGACCAGATGGGAAACTTGTGTTCAAAACAACATGAAGTCTTGCTATATGTAGCATATGCAGTGAGTCCCAACCTTGAACTGCTCCGGGGTGAAAGAGTTAACTTTCCATGCCAGGCATGGAGCAGCTGAGCTTCGAGCTCGGTTGAAACTCTGTCTGTTGTTCTTAAACTCAAACCGTCAGATTCTTTACTCCGCCTCACTGAACAGTCACTCCGAGATTTCTCCTTCTGCTCGGTTCATTTGTCGGTTAAAGTATTGTTTTTCTCGGTTTTCGGCGAATTTAAACCGTAACGGTTGGTTCAAGCTCTGTCTGTGGTATTTGTGAGTACTAGATAGGTTTACATTATTTCTGTTCTGTGTGGAACTTGTAAGCGGTTTATCGGTTCGGTTTGAACCAATCAGGTTGTTTAAAATATCTTAATCTGTGATTTAGAGTGTAGTTACGGTTCTTATCGGTTCTAAAAAATGGATTTTAATACGGTTTTCCAGGACCCATGACACGTTGGGAACCAACAAGAGGGTCTTACCTGGCGGATTGCCATAGGCGGGTAAGTTTGGTTAGGACTGGCACTATGTCTGAGAAACCCAAAAGAAAAACCGGGCCCACTGGGTTTCAACACTGCAGTGTGTGTGGGAAGTCTTTGCCAAGGTTGACCCCACCACCTGTGTTTATTGTCTGAGGTTTGACCACCTCAATGCAGACTGCCAGATTTGTAAAAATTTTTCCTGCAGCTACCCTGGAAAAGAGAGTTGGTAGGCTCAGGAAAGGGAGGCCAAAAGTCCGCTGAACGGATGTCAGCCAGTTCGGTTCCAACCGAACAGAGGAGTGCCCTCTGACCAGGGCAAGACTTCCTCAGGCAAAGGAGAACCGACTCTGAGGAGTCGGTTCCAAAAAAGGACTAGGAAATCAGCTGGTGTGGAGCCAAAACTTTCCTCTCCAACCGCTGAAGAAATAAGCAAGCGATTAAAATTGTCCAGTCGCTTTCCTGGTTCGATCGAACGGCACCTTCAGGTAAGTGCCGGTTCGGCCAGTTCCACAGGTTCAAGATTATGATTTAGAGGAATATTATGAACGGAGGAGGGGAAGGGAGTATGAGGAGAGTGATGTGGATTTGAAAGTCTGGATGTGCCCATTGACCCGGACATCTCCCGGACAGACCTTCAGGAGTGTCTCCTCCTAGGCTTTCTGAGTCCCTTCTCATTTTATGTTTTATAAAAAGTGGCTGAAACCCTCCAGCTCCCTATGGAGGAAGCTGTGGATGATTAAGAGGAGCCTGACTATGTGGAAATGATAGATATCCCAGAGTCTAGAGACTGTCTATTCCCTGCATAAATCTTTGGGAAACAGACATTTAAAATTCTAAAACTCCTCACACTATACCTCCTGTGGATAAGAGAATGGACAAGAAGTCACATTGTCAGGCTCTGATCGGAGTTCCTTACACAACAATGCAGCCATGTTGGGGTAGTGCAGGCTGCAGCCTGTGACAAGGCAAATATTCCTTGGCTTCACACCCCGGACAAGGACTCCAGGAGGATTGATGCCATAGCAAAGAAACAGTACATGGCAGCATCCTTGGGACTCAGACAGGCAAATTATATGGCTTATGTTGCTAGATATCAGAAATCCAGATGGGATACTGTTATGGCTCTGCAAAACAGGTCCCTGGCCAGCTTGCCAAGGAGCTGGAGCAGGTGGCTGCTGATGGTATTGAGGCATCCAGGTGTAATTCCATGCTGCAGTGGACTCAAATGATGTCATCAAGAGTCATGGCTGCATCTGTGGCACCCATAGAATAGCTTGGCTCAGATGTACTAGCCTGTCACAGGATACCCAGACTAAAGCCATGGATTTTCCTGTTGTGGGTAATTCTCTGTTTGGGGAGCAGACAGAGAATTACATGAAGAAAATGGATGAGTATAGGACCACCTATAGGGGTGCACAGGCCAAGGAAAGGCAGGCCACTCCTCAAAGGCAGTTTCCCAGGGGCAGGTGCAGGCCTTTTCATAGACCTTTTACCAAGCCCATGCCTCCTCTTCTGCTTATGCCCAGAAGGGGTTCTTTAGAGGAGAGGCAGACAGGGGTACAAGCAGGCCTGCTTCCACCCCTCAGCCCAAAGCCCCTGCCAAGCAGGCACCTGATGGGGTTGCCAGGGCCGATTCTCACCTACCTGTAGGGGCAGGCTGGCTTACTTTGTCCAGGACTGGGAGTCTCTGACATCAGACAAGTGGGTCCTGGAAGTAGTAAGCCTGGGACTGGTTCTCAGCTTCAGAAAGTTTCCAAGATGAGAACCAGATCCTTTCCATCTGCAAATCCACCAGAGGCACTTGCCCTAGAGGCAGAGGTCTCTTCCCTCCTAGCTCTCAGAGCTGTGGAAGGGTTCCACCCCTACACCAGGGCAAAGGGTTGTACTCCAGGTACTTCCTTACCCCAAAAGACAGGAGAATGGTGGCCCATCCTGGATCTCAGATACTTAAACAAGCACCTTTTAAAACCAAAATTCAAAATGGTGACTCTGGGAATTATTCTACCCTCTCTAAGGCCAGGGGACTGGCTAGCTTCCCTGGACCTCAGGATGCCTACTTCCATATGCTCATCAGAAGCTCCCCAGAAAGTACCTCAGGTTCGAACTGCCCTCAGGCCATTACCAGTTCAGAGCAATGCCTTTGGCCTCACCTCTGCTCCAAGGTATTCACAAAGTGCCTGGCAGTAGCAGTTGCTTCCCTAAGAAGGCAAAAAATTGCCATCTTCCCTTACCTGGATGATTGGCTCATAGTAGGCCAGTCCCCAGACCAAGTCAGGTTACACCTACAGATAACTCAGCAACTGCTCACTCTCTAGGTTTCCTTCTGAATCTCTCAAAGTCAGTTCTAGAGCCTGTACAGCTCCTCACCTTCATAGGCGCAGAGCTGAACACAGAGAAAGCCAGAGCCTTCCTTCCTTTGGACAGGGCAAGGACCCTGGTCTCTCTGGCCTCCTCATTCACCCTGCAGGTCTCTCGACCAGCAAGGCATTTCTACAGCTCCTGGGGCACATGGCTGCCTCTACAGCAGTAGTGCAGAGAGCAAGATTTCAGATGAGGGACATCCAGTTCCATTTGAGAGCCTTTTGGTCTCAAAGGAAAGCCTTCTAACCAAATTGATCCCAGTGACTCGAACCCTGATCCAGGCCCTACAGTGGTGGCAGGATCAGAGCAATCTAAGACAAGGGGTTCCTTTTGTCACTCAGTCTCACTCCTTAATCCTTACTACGGATGCATCCCTCTTGGGGTGGGGAGCTCACATGGGCGACCTCACTACCAGGAGTTGTGGTCCCCTCAGGAATCTCTGCTCCACATCAATCTGTTGGAACTCAGAGTAGTTTTCTAGCACTTCAAGTTTTTCCAAATCTGTTCAGAACAAAATTGTACAGGTCAGAACAGACAACACCACCACAATGTGGTACATCAACAAGCAAGGGGCACTCGGTCTCGGCCTTGTGCACGAAGCAATGAAGTTGTGGTCTCTGGCTTACTCCTGAACACCTCCCTTCGCTAGTTCACCTCCCAGGCAAGGACAATGTCCTGGCAGATGCTCTCAGCAGGATTTTCCAGGGCCATCACGAATGGTCACTGGACCCCTGGTTTTGGAGGTGATCTTTGCCAGATGGGGCACCCTGCAGATAGATCTTTTGCAGCCCCAGACAATCACCAACTTCCCTTTTTGCTGCAGGCCCCAGTGCTGGGCTCAGTCCCTCTGGATGCCTTAGTCCTCAGTTGGGAAGGAAGTTTCTCTATGCTTTTCCTCCTTCCCTCTCCTGTTCAAAGTGCTAGTCAAAATCAGATCTCAGCCCTGCAAGATGATCCTGATTGCTCCAGATTGGCCAGACAACCCTGGTATCCACTCCTACTGTCCTTAGCAGTCCATCTTCCCCTGTGTCTTCCCAGGAAGCACAACCTGTTAACCTGTGCTCAGGGAGGGTTTGGTACCAGACCTCAAATCTCTCAATCTCAAGGCCTGGCTCTTGAAGAGTTAGAGTTTGCTGATCTACACCTCTCCCAAGGTGTAATAGAAACATAGAAAATATAGAATTTGCGGCAGATAAGGACTGCTTGGCCCACCCAGTCTGCCCATTTCCTACCTGATGGATAAGCTGCAGATCCTAGTTAACCAGCAGCTTACTTCTTCCTACCCCCACCCCTAGAATTGCCTTATGACTGTCCCATGCATGCTTGAATTCCACCACTGATTTTGACTCCACAACCTCCTCTGGAAGGCCGTTCCATACATCCACAACCCTCTCTGTGAAAAATACTTCCTTAAATTACCTCTGAGCACGCCCCCTTCTATCTTCAAATTGTGCCCCTTGTTCTTGCACCTCTTTTTTGAAAGATGCTACCCTCTTGGACTTTGTTGATTCCTTGAGGTACTTAAAAGTTCTATCATGTCCCCCTCTCCCTCCTTTCCTCGAGGCTATACATATTAAGCTCCTTAAGTCTCTCTTCATATGTCTTCCGGTGCAGACCCTGCACCATTTTAGTGCCCTCCTCTGGACAGCTTCCATCCTGTCTATGTCTTCTTGAGGAGATTGGGTCTCCAGAACTGCACGCATACTCCAGATGTGGTCTCACCAGCTGTCTGTACAGAGGGATAATAACTTCTTGTTTTCTACTGGTGATGCCTCTCTATGCATCCCAGTATCACCCCAACCCTCCTTGCTGCCTCTCACATTGCTTGCCCACCTTTAGGTCATCTGATATGACTACCCCAGGTCCCTTTCCATTTTGTTGTTGTTAGTATCTCACCGCCCATTGTGTACTCTTCCCTGGGTTTTGTTTCCCAGGTCCCTGAATGGAGGGTTGGTATGAAGCATGTAATGGATATTCTTGAAGCTTCTAGGAAAGCTTCCACCAGGGCTACTTATAATTCCAAATGGAAAATGTTTTCCATATGGTGGTGCTCTGGAAAGCTTATATTTCCCCAGAATCTGCTGATTTACCACAGTCCTGGATTATATGGTCCACTTAAATACCTTGGGACTGAGACCAGCTACCCTAAAAGTGCATTTGGCAGCTGTGTCTGCTTTTATCTCAGCAGGTAAGCCCTCTTCTCTTTCAGCTCATCCTGTATTCTCCAAGTTTTTCAAGGGATTGCTTCATACCAACCCTCCATTCAGGGACCCTGCCCTGCCTGGGATCTTAATGTTTGCATTGCTCAGCTTATGCAACCCCCTTGAGCCTTTGTCTTCAGCAGAACTTAAGTACTTGACTTGGAAGACTGTGTTTCTGGTAGCCATCACTTCTGCCAGACGAAGTGAATTGACAAGCTTTGTCAGTGGAGCCTGATTTTATCTGCTTTCATAGAGATAAGGTGGTCCTCAGGACTAACAGGAAGTTCTTGCCTAAGGTGGTTTCAGATTTCCACCTTAATCAATCCATATCTCTTCCAGTGTACTTCACTGACCATTCCTCCTCTGGCGAGAGGAGGTTGCACAACAGATGTGAAGAGAGCCCTTAGTTACTACATAGGCGTACCAAGGGTCACAGGTTTGACTCCTCCAACTGTTCCTCACTTATGGTGAGGTTGGTAAAGGAAACCTGCCACTAAAAGATCCATTGCCAGGTGGATTGTCTCTTGTATCCAATTTTGCTATGAAAAACTGGGTAAGGTTCCTCCCTCAGGCCTGTGGGCTCACTCTCCCAGAGGTACAGCTGCTTCCTGGCTGCGGCCAGGGACATCCTATTCTAGAAATATGTCAAGCAGCTACCTGGAAAACAGTTCACACTTTTACCAAGCATTACTCCCTGGACATCCAGGCTAGGAGTGATGCTCGGTTTTAACACAACTGTGCTGCAGAGTCTATTTCCTAAGTAGGTTCTGTCCCTCCTCCATGGAGGTACTGCTTTGTAGTCTGCATATGTCATAATATAGCAAGACTTCATGTTGTTTGAAGAAAAAATTACTCACCTTAGTAATGTTGTTTCTTCTAATGGAGTCTTGCTATATTATGACCTCCCTCCTGCCCCTCTCAGAATCTCTGTTTTGGGATGTGGGTGGGCAGTGCAGTCTTCGACATAGTAGGTGCCCACCTTGTTGTTTTCACCCCTCCTTTCTTGGGTGACTTGGTGTTGTGT
Source organism: Neoceratodus forsteri (assembly GCA_016271365.2). Lineage (NCBI taxonomy): Eukaryota > Metazoa > Chordata > Ceratodontiformes > Ceratodontidae > Neoceratodus > Neoceratodus forsteri. Next base: position 942,220,118 of record CM057450.1, read on the forward strand.
TTTTCATTTTTGGGTCTCCTGACTTGAGTCTTTGTTTTGGGACCAAAAATGTGTTCTTATGTTTAGTAGCCAGTTGGCTAGTGTAGGTTTACAGCTTCCACACAGGACCTCAGTGAGTTTAGCTCGTAAAGATCTGACAGTTTGAGTTTGAAGAACAACAGACAGAGTTTCAACGAGCTCGAGCTCAGCGTTCCATGCCTGGCATGGAAAGTTAACTCTTTCACCTCCGGAGCAGTTGAAGGTTGGGACTCACTGCATATGTCATAATATAGCAAGACTCCATTAGAAGAAACAACATTATTAAGGTGAGTAATTTTTCTTATGAACATAGAAACAGGAGGAGGCTAATCAAGCCAACTGACCCAAATAAAACAAAGCAAAGAGGACATAAGTGTAGTGAGACTATGATTTAAGATTAGAGGCAAGTAAACAGGCTAAAATCCAATGGCTCTCCAAGTTATCTAGAAGAGGTTGGGGATGAAATGAGATGTATAAGTGAGACAATAACAGGACTTTTCAGTGACGGTAAACTTGAGCCAGGGATTGCAATCTAAATAAGTAGCGAGTCTGGCCTAGGAGATAGAAATAAAGATTGTAATTTTAACAAGATATACATAAAATTAAGTGGGGAGTCAGCGATTGGCAGCAGCTGTATATCTTCAAGTTATATTTTAAAGTTAATAGTTTAAAGTTATAAAAGTTGAAGAAATAATTTTTTATATTAATTTTAGGGGAGGGATGGGAAAAGGGAAAGCATTGTATACTAGTTTCTGTTTTACAAACTAAGGAAATGTAACAGCAATTTGAAGATTATCAAGTTACCAAACTATGTATAAGTTGACAAATATTGTTCCAATGGACAGAATGACAACATAAGAAAATGTAAGACTGCATAATGTGTATCAAATCTGTATGAAAATAAAATGAAGTTCAAAAAAAAAAAAAAAGCAAATGAAGTCCGATACCATAACCAGTCTAGGAACTGGGAGATACTAAAAAGGAACAGTGTAAGAAATCTGTGGGACTCGTCACCCACTGAGCTACAGCCACACCCGTGGAGGGCATGAAAGGTAGAAAAGGCCAAGAGTGTATGTGCTCTAAAGAGCACCCAAGGCCAGCGCTTCAGAGATGGACAAGAGGTAGAGCAGAGTAATTCCATCTGCATAGTAGAAGGCTCCAGGAACACTTGTCAGTACAAGGAAAATAAGTGTTGCTGGCCTGGTGGTGAAGAGGGCTGAGCTGCCTTGGCACCTCTTCTTTTCCCATGCCAATGACCGGGCTCAGGAATGGACTCTGGTCATGGGGAGAGGGGTCAGTCGGGCAGAGGAGGATTGAGCATCTGAAGGACTACTCTTCTCCTCCTCTGCGAAGGGAGGGTTGCTGGGTTCTTGGCACTGGTCTGACCCTTTCGGAGGCTGGGGCAACCCATTGCAACTTCAGGGCTGGAGGAATGATAGCCAGAGCGTTTCATGTTTGGTAGCGTGCATGGTGCATCTCTGTTGGCATTGCAGGTCCATCCCTCCCTTCAGAAATGCGGAAAATGGCCAGAGCACAATGAGGGATGACACCGGCCTCTCCTGGGCTTTGCACTGGACTTCAGGACCTCTCTCCTGCACTGGATCCATGTATGTCGGAAGGCAGCGCCTGTTGGACCCCTGCCACGGGGTGGGGCCCTAAGCTGTGGTCACAGGGGTCAGGGGCTCTCACTGCATCTGTCTTGTCGGCGGGGCATCGCCCTGCAAACCCTGCCATGGAGAGTAAGCCATGGAGGAAAGTTGGCAAGATAAGTCCCTGGGGTTCCGGTGGCAGGGATGTGGAGGTCAGTTGACTGGAGGCTGTGTCACGGTGGGAGATAAAATGTCTAGCTGAAAAAAAAAAAACAACAAACAGGAAAAGAGATGTTGAAGAGATGGCAGCTGAGTTGCCAAAGAGAACATCGAAGTGGGGGAAGGGGAGAACAGCGAGCAGGACAGAGCTACATTGGCATGAGGCAGGCACAATGTTGTAGGGATGGAAGGTCTACATGGTAGGACTGTGGAATGCAGATTGTTACTGGGGTTGTGGTTATGTAACAAAGAGCAGGGATGGGGTGTCAGACTGTTTAGACATGTGATGACCATTAAGAGAATTCTAAAGTCGATATATTTGTTTAATAGGCAGTGGGGCTGGCTCCGGTGCGCTGAGCGATGGGGCATCCTCTGCATGCTGGTGACCCAGGTTCACATCCCGAGCCGATCGACAGGATTGGACAGCCGGGGGACTTAGGCGTCCTTTGTATGCTTCCCTCCTGGGGGGTAGGAGGTGTTGGTCCGCTTGACAAGTGTCTCCTGGTGGTGGTTAATGAGACAACCTGTGCAGCACCACCCACCTTGCCGACTGTCCCACCCCCAGGACATCGCCGCAGCCGCTAAAAATGGTAGATGGGAGGGGCCCCAGAAAGAGGAAACCTGCCGCCCGGCCACCAGATGATCGCTGCCATGTTCCCCTGTGTCATGTAGCCTCGCTCAGCTGCAACTTTTGTTCCATCTGGCTCACATCCGGTCAGGTGAGTGGAATAATCTCCTCCTCTCTGCACCCAGGGGGGCTTCCTGGAAGGGTTGCCCTGGGTCTACCCAGATGCAGGGCCTTGAGAGGATGAATGGATGAGCAGCGGAAGACAGACAGAGGGCAGGGGTGCCAGCTGAGTGGCCCAAAGGGTGGTGGGCCAGGGGCATGGGAAGGCATAAAGAAACAAAATAGGCAGTCAGTGCGGGGCAGCTAGAGTAGAGTTAATATGGTATGACTTCCTAATAGGCTTGTTTGGGGTATGGCATTGTCTTCTCTTCCTCCCTCCAAGACTTTTGGTAAACCTTCCTGTAGAAGACTGACATCTCTGTGTTTGACATCAGCCCAGTATGTGCCCAAATTACCCTGCCTCAAGGGACCACATTATTCATGTCCTCATGGCTCCTCTCACTCTAGTAGCACAATGGGGCTACTGTTCTGAGAGAGGAGCTACCCTCCCTCCTGAGGCAAGAGGTGTCTGAAATGGACACCTGACTTCTGGTTATCTAGGTGGCATCAGACGTCCTGAACTCTAGGTGTCAGCCCTTGTCATCTGGATAGCAAGCAGTAACACTAATGTTGTACTAGCTGGCCACCCTACCCATGTCTTCTTTCCACATTTGCTCCTCTTGCCCTTACCCACCTCTTTAAATTCATTTGAGTTTTGTTTTAATTTGCACTAGTTCCATTGCTGCTCAGGCAGTATTTTTTCTTACTGGGAGTTACTGCCGCATGTTTTTGCCTGCCTGTATTGTTAAACCTTTCACTGCTTTTTACTCTCCTTGCAACCGCCTTCCCAGGTTATACAGTGATCCCCAGCTCATTGTGCCTTTTCTGAAGAATTTGCTTAATTATTGCTTTGTGCAGCACACCCTTACCAGTCAGTAGTGGTACATTTACATACTAACATACTAACATGCCAACAGAGTAGGCCATATGGTCTATCAAGTCTGCTCGAGGTCAGCACTCGTGCAGGGCTGCTACCACCCTCATCCACCCGTAATCCCCCACCCCCAACCTCCGACCAAACTACACCTCTACTTTTGGTGTTACCGTTTCACCTTCCCCTATACCTGTCCCATCCCTCTTGAATCCTTCCACCATTTCTACAGCCACAAGTTCTGCAGGAAGTGCATTCAAGGTACCACCACCCACTCAGTAAAGTATATTTTCCTTGTCGTCCCCCTTAGCCTCCCACCCACCAGCCTCATTGCATGCCCTCTGGTGACCCCTGTTCTCTTCTTTTGAACACCCTACCTGAAACACCTATTCACCCCTTAAGATACTTAGACCTCAACCATATTCCATCTGTCTCTCTCCTGTCCTCCAGGGAATACAAGTTTAGTTCCTCCAGTCTCTTCCCATGGATCTATCCCCAGCCCCTGTATCATCCTGGTCACCTCCTCTGGACCCTCTCCAGAAGAACGATGTCCTTTTTAAGTATGGGCAAAACTACGCAGTATTCGAGGTGCAGTCTAACCAGGCAGTTATACAGAGGAGAAGCACCTCTCTCCTTCTTAAGGTTATCCCTCTGGCTATGCACCCAGCATTTTATTGACTTTGACTGCTGCCCTTCTACATTGTTCAGAGTTGTTCATTCTGGTATCCACAGCCATGCCAGGGTCCTTTTCCCCATCCAAAACCTGCAGTATCTCACCCCCAAGAGTTACTCATACAAGGGTTTCTAAGCCCCAGGTGTAGTACCCTGCATTTCTTTGCATTAAACTTTAGTTTCAGTGCGTACCCACCTCTCGAGGTCTCAGGTCCCCTTAGGGCTCTACTACCCTCCTCCCCTCCACCACTGTACCCACTTTTGAGCCATCAGCAAAGAGGTTCATCTCGCTCCTGATACCGTTTCTGATATCTGAAATAATAGCATTGAACAGTAGTGGGCCCAACACTGACCCTTGGGGACCCACTGATGACCCTCCTAGGAGATGAAACCTCCCCGACTACCACCTTCTGAACCGCCCCATCAACCAATTTCCTATCCACTTGACCATCCCTTCCCCCACCCCATATCCCTCAGCTTAGCCAGTAGCCCAAGGTGTGGCACGAATAAAATGCCTTGCTGAAGTCTAGAAAGATGACATCTACCAGCCTGCCCGGTCCAGTGTCAGTCACCCAGTCGTAGAACTCCACAAGGTTGGTCTGACATGATCTGCCCTGAAGAAAGCCATGCTGGTGATCATCCAGATAACCATATACCCCCAGGAACTCCTCCAACCTCTTCTTCAAGATGGCCTCCATCATTTTGCCCACCACAGATGTCAGGCTTACAGGCCTGTAGTTCCCCAACTCCTCACGTGAGCCACCTTTGTGAATAGGCACAAGTGGGCCACCCTCAATCATGAGGCACCCACCTGGTCCTAAGGGAGGAGTTAAAAGGTCTGACAGAGGTGCAGCAAGGGACCTCTACCATTTCCTTTAGCACCCTGGGATGGATACCTTCCAGACCTGGTGCCTTCTCCATTAGGACCCTGGAGGACCTCCTTCACCCTACCAACAGTAATTCTTACATCCATGACCTCCCCCTTCTGCCCTTTTAACCTGCCTCCCTGGTATGGGTTGCCCCATCTTCCCTCATGAAGGCTAAGGCAAAGTAGCTGTTTAGTACCTTGGCCTGCTCCTGGCTTCCTCCGCCCACCACTACCAGACATCGGTCTACTAATCTGCCCTTTCATCTTCTTTCTCTCCTGATACACCTAAAGAGCCCCTTATCTCCTCTCCTAATCCCTGGGACAACTCAACTCCGTACTGGCCTTGGCTGGCCTCACAACCCTGGTTACCTTTCCAGCTATCTCATCCTTACCTCCTTTATCCATTCCCCCCAGTTAGCTAGGTGAAAAGAAACTGTGAGTTAGGGGAGTGGCTTAGAAGAAGCCAGGTGTTTGCATTTAAAATTGGCCTAGATAGCTTGTGGCTGAGAACAGCAAGAGGAAGGAGCTGCTGTTAGAACTTTACTAGTCTACTGGACTAAAGAACTAGAACTCTACTACTGGGAACTTCAATTTAGGGTAAAAAAAAACAAAAAGAGTGTATTTGTCTGAGTTGGGTGAAGGAATTGTTATCTGTGCAGTTAGGTGAGAAAGAAACTGTGCATTAGGGGGAGTGGCTTAGAGAGAAGGAAGCCATTAAAACTGACCTAGATAACTTGTGGCTGAGAACAGCAAGAGGAAGGAGCTGCTGTTAGAGCTTTACTAAGACTATATTGCCCTCCACCCACCCTTATCTGGTTCTACTTTTAAAGGCACAGGAGATTTGACTGACAACAGGAACTTTCTGTTTGGGAGAAGGAAGGGAGTGATCACAGAGGCACAAAAGACTCACCATCTTAGATGGACAAGTAGATCTCAATCCCACCCCCACCCCCAGCTGCTGGAGATCTGACTCTGAGCAAGTAAGAAGGAGACTACAGAGGAATACAGGATTCAACTTACTATCCCAGAAAAGGAAGATCGGGAGCTTTAAGGGCACAGAGGCAGTAGGAAAGTAGTGAGAGGAAAAAAATGATATAAAAATAAAGAGAGATAGGAAAGAGTAAGTATACAAAACAACAATAAAAGGATCGCAACTAAGACATGATGGGAGTGGTGCAGTGCAGTGGCTGTGGAGCAGCAGTCTTCGGGAGACATTCTGGAGGATGTGGTGTTGTCACATCTGCAGGCACTTCTGTGGGTGAGGAGGAGGTTGCTTTCTCCAGGATGAGTTAGTCAGGATTCAGGGGACCTCCTTTCCCACCAAGGGACCACCAGGGCCACTGCCGCTGCCTCAGAGGTTGCCAAGATGAGGAGGCGGTTGGACCACAGTGGGCTCAGGGAGGGTGAGGGTGATAGAGGCGCATCCTTCCATTTGTACCTTCCACAATTCATATGCCGTTCTGGCAGAGCGTGGTTCCTTTATGGAGGCATCCGAGGGAGACCAAGGAGGCTGCTAGGAACCTCCACAGAGGAGATCAAAGGAGGGTGGCATGGGACCCACAGGGAAGGAAACAGCCGCTGGTGGGGGACTCCATTGTTAGGAGGGTAGAACTGGGGAGGGAGGGAAGGGAGAGGGAGGTAAGGGGCCTGCCTGGCGCCATGGCTTGGAGAGACAGGGAGCAAATCCTCAAGATCGTGGAGCAGCTGCATGGGGAGGGAGCTGGATGTCATTGTCCACCTAGGGACAAATGACCTTGCTGGGAAAGGGATCAGAGCAGTGCAGGAGGTTTGTGGAGTTGGGGAGGGCCTTAGACAAGTAGCAGCCACGGTAAACTTCTTGGAAGTGCTGCATGTCTATGGTATGGGTGAGGGCTAGGGTGCTCTACACCATGGGATTCAATCAGTGATTGAAAAACTGGTGCAGAGCTCAGGATTTTGGTTTCATTGGGACTGGGGTCCACTTGGAGGGATGCAGGCCTATACTGGTGCGATAGTCTACATCTGTCCAGGAGAGGAACCAGGATCCTAGGTGACAGGTTTAAATGCTTCATTGGTAAGCATTTAAACTAGCCAAGGGAGGCACTGAAAAGGAGGCGGAAATCCTAGCCCTCCCCCAAAAATCAGGGTAGTTAGTGAGGTAAACACCAAGCTGGATGCATTGATAGGGAGAAGGGCAGGGTAAATGGAGAAAAAGGCAAAGGCAGTAAGGACAGGGATGGGGCAAAAGGAGTAAGGCCATCAAAAATGGAGGTAATGAGTGCCAATGCCTGTAGTCTAGGTAACAAGCTCCCTGAACTGGTGGCTTTGATGGAATAGGGATGCCCGGATATCGTGGCAGTCACAGAAACATGGTACACAGAGAACCATGACTGGGATGTCAGTATACCAGGGTGCACAATCTACAGGAGGGACAGGAGGGTAAAGAGGAGGAGGAGGAGTAACTCTGTGTAAGGGAACGGATCAAAGCAACGGAACTAAAGGTTAAACAGGGAAGAAAGGAGGCACTGTGGGTCACCCTGGAGACTGGAAATGGCACCACAATCCGCATAGGGTTTTATACAGACTCCCGCTCCGGAAGGAAAAAGGAAATGATAGAAGGCATCCTTAGGATGGCAGAGAAAGGGGAGATATTGCTGATGGGGACCTGACTATGCCAGATGTTAACTGGAGCACCTTTGCTGCAGCCACATCCAAGAGCAGGGCCATTCTCGATCTCCCACAGGGGGCATCCTCAGACAGCTAGTGTTGGAACTGACTTGGGAGGGAGCAGTCTTAGACCTGGTACTCTCAAATGGGGACGGAGAGAGGATCTCAGATCTAGAAGTGGGTAGCCATCTGAGAACAAGTGACCACCAAACTGTGGTTCACAATAAACTCGGCTGTAGAGTCAAGCCATACAAAAGTGAAGGTACTGGACTTCAGGAGGGCTGATTTTGTCAAAATGGGAGAGTGCCTCAGAAAAGCGCTAGCAAACAGGCAAGAAGGAAGGGTGGAGCAAAAATGGGAAGCATTAAAACTGCCATCATATAGGCAAAAGCCTTTGTGTGAAGCACATAAATCAAAATGAAAGAAAAACGCTATGGCTCTCAAAAGAGGTGTGGGAAGGTTAGGGAGAAAAAGACAGCATTTAGGAAGTATAAGGAAACACAGAAGGAGCAGGACAGAGAACTGTACCAGTTAAAGCAGAAGAAAGTGAGGAAGGTAGTCAGAATAGAAGGCCCAAAACCGAGGAAAAGATAGCCATCTCGGTTAAGAAGGGGATAAAACCTTTTATAGGTACAGAAAGACAAACGGAGGGATACTGAGGCTGATAAAGAGGAGGGTGGGTGGGCAGAGAGGAACAATGAAAAGCAGAGATACTGAAAGAATACTTCTGCTCAGTATTCACAAGGAAGAGGAGGGAGAGGTACCTAATCCAGTCAATAGAAGCACTCTGGATAGGGGGTCAATATCAGTCCTTTCACAGAAGAAAGGGTTCTGAAAGAACCCCAAAACAGAAGGTGGACAAAGCAGTGGGGCCTGATGGGATTCACCAAAGAATTCTAAAAGAACTAATGAGAGAACTAGTAACACCATTGACTACCCTTTTAACAAATCATGGGAGGATGGTGTGGTACCTAAGGACTGGAGGAGGCAGATGTGATTCCCTTCACAAAAGTGGGAGCAAGACAGAGGCAGGAAACTACAGACCTGTCACTTTGACCCCAGTGGTAGGGAAAATGATGGAATCACTTCTGAAAGAAAGAATTGTTGAGTACCTTGAATTCAGTGGAGCACAGGACCCAAGGCAGCATGTATTCACAGCAGGAAGGTCATGTCAGACAGATCTAATCGATTTCTTTTGACTGGGTGACAAAAGTAGTAGACCAGGGAGGGGATGTGGACATGGTCTACCTAGACTTTAGCAAGGCATTTGACACAGTCCCGCACAAAAGATTAATAAACAAATTAGTCAGCCTGGGAGTGGGTCCCAAGATAGTAGCCTAGGTAAAACATTGGTTGGACAACAGGACGCAGAGGGTAATAGTAAGCGGAGTCCACAGTGAAGAAGGGGTTACTAGTGGGGTACCATGAGTTCAGTACTGGGTCTGGTCCTTTTAATGTCTTTAAGTGACATTGCAGAGAGACTGGAAGGAAAAGTATGTCTCTTTGCAGGCGACACAAAGATCTGCAACAGGGTTGATACACAAGGTGGGATGGAAAGGATGAGAAGGGACTTGGGAAGGTTGGAGGAATGGTCAAATGTATGGCAGCTTAGATTCAACGCAAAGAAGTGCAAAGTAATGCACCTGGGAATCAAAAATCCAGGGAAGAGTACACAATGGGGGTGAGATACTGACGACAACAAAAATGGAAAGGACCCGAGGTGTTATATCAGATGACCTAAAGGTGGGCGGCAATGTGAGAAGTCAGTAAGGAGGGCTGAGGGATACTGGGATCCATAGGAGAGGCATCACTAGTAGAAAACAGGAAGTTGTTATCCTCTGTACAGACAGTTGGTGAGACCCCATCTAGAGTACTGCGTGCAGTTGTGGAGACCCCATCTCCGCAAGACATAGACATGGTGGAGGCTGTCCAGAGGAGAGCAACCAAAATGGTGCAGGGTCTGCACCAGAAGACATATGGAGAGAGACTAAAGGAGCTTAATATGTATACCGTCAAGAAAGGAGGAAGGGGGACATAATAGAAACTTTCAAGTACCTCAAGGGAATCAACAAAGTCCAAGAGGGTAGCATCTTTCAGAAAAAGCGATGTGCAAGAACAAGGGGCACAATTTGAAGATAGATGGGGATGGCTCAGAGGTAATGTGAGGAAGTATTTTTTCATGGAGAGGGTTGTGGATGCATGGAACAGCCTTCCTAAGGAGGTCATAGAGTCAAAAGCAGTGGGGAATTCAAGAATGCATCAGACATAAGGCAATTCTAGTGGGGGGTAGGAGGAAGTAGGCTGTTGGTTAACTAGGATCTGCAGCTTATTCATTAGGTAGGAAATGGACAGACTAGGTGGGCCAGGCGGTCCTTATCTGCCATCAAATTCTATGTTTCCCATCGAGCACTTGTATCTTCTATAAGCTGCTCTTTTCTCCTTCACGCATCCTGGACTTAGCTAGTCCACCAGCTCGGCTTTTGGATCTACCGCACTTACGTCCGGACCTTTATTCAGGCCTTGGTAGCTTCCAGGATCCTTTAATAATTTCCACGTGCTTTCTGTGTCCATTTCGGTCTGATCCATCCAGGTGCCCCTTAAGGATCTGCTCCATACCCATGAAGTCTGCACCCTGAAATCAATTGCCACTGTTTTGTGCGATTTTCCCCACCCCCAGGACTAGGGAAAACCAGACAGTGGCGTATTAACTCCACACCAGTGGGTCCCCATCACCAGGTTCCTAACCAGCTCACTATCCGACGGACCACATCCAGGATGTGGCCCTCCTTCGTTAAGTCT